>CAMTDV010000013.1:19692086-20317811 GCA_947069175.1 Scalesia atractyloides
TTTTTTCTTTAAGTAAAAATTTGTCAAGACTTGGACAGTCAATTCGGAACTTGATGACACCAATGAACCAAATAAGCTGTATCAAACTTAAGGTATATGCATAGAAATGGGCAGAAACACTATTCAAATATTAAAGAAAGTAACAATGGCACACAGATCAGAATATACGTCTTATCTTCAAAATTAAACAAAAATTCAAAAATTAAGCAATTAACTATAAACAACTAAATGAAACAATACCTAATCAATTGTTAAAACAAATTAACAAAACAACCAACACTAGGACAAACCTGTAATGTTGTCGTTAGTGAGAGGGCTTTTTCGGGCGCTAAGAATAAAGTCAACTGTAAAGTCGCTGACACGTCGCCGACTGTAAAGACTCGCATGGAATGGAAACTCCATGACACAAACGATGCACCGACTGCTGTGGAGAACAGAAACGTCGCCCTGAAACGCGTCGGCTGTGGGATCTTTTGAGAGTGTAAGAGAAACTGATGAGTAGTGGTTTGCGTTTGAAGCTTGAGTCCCCCTGAAATGATAGATTTTTTTTTAATTTGGAAAAGGTAAATTAGTCAATTTCATCAATAAGGAAATATGCAATTTTTATTTAAGTTTTGAGTTATTCAAGAGAGATATGAAATTGTCCCATTTTAGCAAAACAAATATATATATGAAGCTTGGCTTAAAAAACTACATATCTATCCTTTTCTTGCATCAAGACACTATGTTTAACACCGGGTTTAGGAGTGTTAAGTTTTAGTAAGTTATTAGCATGCATATAAATACACACACATTGAAATCTGGTACAAATCATGTTGATTATAGAAACGGTAAGAATAAATCGGTCCATGTGATCATGGCCTAGTATTAATTACACACATATCATATTAGATTTAGCTATATAGGATGAAAGTTGGCTACAAAGTTCATTTTTCCTACAAGTTTATTTTTCCTACAAAGCGTAAAGTCATAAAACACCACAATGACAACCATAAAACACACTCAAAACTCACAAATAACAAAGTGAAGATTACTAAAACGCCATATATGTGGGTTTTGTGTTGTGTTTTGGATGATAAGACTTTGATTATCGAATGACTAACATTAGCGTGTTTTATGTTGATTGTGATGTTGTGTTTTAAATTCCTAGTTCTACGATGGTAAGTTTTTATAGACTGTTAGGATTTGCAAATTGTGTTTAGTGATCTTAACTCTGTTATTTGTGGGTTTTGAATGTGTTTTATAGTTGAAATTGTGATGTTTTATGACTTTGTATACTTTGTATAAATAATTGACTTTGTAGCAGAACCCCACCCTATGTTTGTAAATTTGTTATGTTGCGAACAATTTTAGGTATTAGTATTGGTATTATTTTGGCTGTGTTCACGTTATTCTCGTGGTATTCACGATGATGGTGCTTCTCATATGAACCTTGCCATATATATATATATATGTGTGTGTGTGTGTGTGTGTATGTATGGTAGAGTTCATGCGGGAACCACCATAACCCCCCCCCCCCCCAACCTACCACCCAAAAACCTAACACACCCCACCCCCACCTCCAAAAACCTAAAAAAACCTGAATCATTTACACAAGTTAAATACTAAAAATTAAACCCTAAAGCTAAACCTCAAAACTAAATGCTAATTGTTTTTTAATTTTTTTACATTTAAATCGCGACTTTTTATTAATAAAAAATTTCAAAATTTTTTTAGTTAATAAAAACTTGCGCTTTTATTGGAAAATTAAAAAAAATTTATTTGTCTTTTACGCTTTATAAGGTGGTTTTAATTGTGTTCACAAGTGGTTCTCACGATAAATGATGGTTTTTAAATGATCCTCACGCTATATGTATATATATACACACACATATAGGGTGAGGATCATTTAGGAACCACAATTTATGGCGAGAACCACGAGAATTAGTGTGAACACAACCAAAAGTACTAAAAAAGCTTAAAAACTCACAATTTTTTTAATAAAAAAGTCAATTTAAATGTAAAAATAAAAAATAATAATATTTTTTTAGCATTTAGGTTTGGTAGCTTTAGGATTCAGTTTTTAGCATTTAGCTTGGATGTCAGATGATTGGGAGGGGGTGTTTAGGTTTTTGGTGTGGTAAAGTTTTTTTTTTGGATTAGGGGTGATGGTTTAGGTTTCTGGGTGGTGGTGGGGTGAAGGGTTTATTTTTGTTTTGGGTTTATTTTAGTTGTGTTTACTAGTGGTTCTCAAGATAAATGGAGGTTTACGCATAAACCCTACCATATATATAAGGTTAGGATCGTGTGAGAAGCACTTGGCTAATTGAGAAACTTGAGAATCATTTTGGATCATACATTTTTCCTAAGCTTTTCGTAATATACACATGTGTATGTAGTTAATTTTAAACTATACACGTGTGTATATTACGAAAAGTTTAAGGAAAATGTGTGATCCAGAATGCTTCTCAAGTTTCTCAAATATGCTGGACTACTTTTAGTATACCTACCCTATATATATAGGGATATGGCTCTATTCAAATGAGAACCCCACGAGTTGTGAGAATCGTGAGAACTTTTTCTTTTCGGACGAGTTGGACCATTTTTTTGCGAAAACGTAGATGAAAATATTATAAACACATCTTTAAAAAAAAGTAAAAAAAATTGTCGAGTCGGTAGTTGTGACTCATGCAAGTTTTTTTATGCGCTGGTGTAAATTTTGTACGAAGATAAATATTTTTTACGCCTCATATAAATGTGGGTATGCGGCATTTTATTAATTTTTTTTGCTGAAACAAGTGATTTTTTATAACTTTTGAGAAAAAGAAATTTCGGAAAAATCTTTTGGATGGTATAGTTCTCACGGTTCTCACAACTAAAGGTGGTTCTCATTTTAACCCATCCCTATATATATAGAAATGGGATCAGGAGAAAATGCCTAGAAAGTGTGAAACGGTGAGAACGATTTTTAGCCACAAAATCTTTATGATTTGTCGCTAAGATTGATGCGCTGGCATTTTTATAAATAATAGGAACTTTAGAACTATCACGTGGGATAATATGAGAAGATCCAAACAAGGGTACACATGCTAATCATATGCCATTTTCCCCGTCATATTTAAACACCAATAACATTTTTATACGTGATTATTTTTTTAAAAAAAATTACACCATAAAATTCAGCGTTTTTTATCTTTCCAACGAGTATACCATTGATATATTTTCGAAAAAAATGAACTGATTTTTTATGGCGTTTTGAACTTTGTTTTTTATGGTGTTGAACTGAGTGTTTTTATGGCGTTTTCAACTGGGTTTTCATGGGTTTTTTTTGAATTTGGGTGTTTTATGGCGTTTTTAACTGGGTATTTTCATGGCCTTTTTTCTGAACTGTGTGTTTTATGGCGTTTTTATTTGAATACCAGTTCATGTCATTTTTTTATTTCAAATGTATAGCAATAATATACTCGTTGAAAAGATAATAAAACACTCGATTTTATTGTGTAATTTTAAAAAAATAATCACGTATAAAAAAGTTATGAGAGTTTAAAAAGATGGTGGAATGTGTATGTGACTTGCATATGGATGGTCTTTGGCATGTGAGTGGCATGTGCATGGACTTTTTGACAATATTACTCCTTAGTGTAGGTTAGCACCAACGACACATGTCAACACCAAAATCGTTCTCACAGTTTTCACACTTTTAGGCGTTTTCCCTAAATCTAACCTCTCTGTGTGTGTGTGTGTGTCTCTCTCTCTCTCTCTCTCTATATATATATATATAAAGTTAGGAGAAGGATCCGTTAGAAACCACCCTTTATTGCGATAACCTCGAGAACCAATGTGAACACAACAAAAAATACCTAAAAAGATTAAAAAAAAAACACACAATTTTTTTAATATTTTTTTAAAAAATCGCTTTTTCTCGTCACTAAAAAATTCTAATAACAACTATCCATGAACATATACATATGTACCATTTCTTTAACAAATTCCGTAATACAGTACCAATATTAGACAATTGCACTTTTATTTACACTACTATCCATAATACATTTCTTTTTATATTAACAATATTAGAAATGCACATGTGCATCTATATGTATGAACATGACATAACGTGTTTTAGTACACTACTTTGAATACAGTTTTCATTTCAATCATCATACCATAAAAATACACTATCATTACCTCCTACAATCCATAATACAATATCATTACCTTCTACCATCCATAATACAATACAATACCATTACCAATATTTCATTTTATTACATGTATATCAACTCCCTTTATATCATCCAAACAACATATTATATCATAAAGTGACAAATATAATCAAACCATCAACTAGTAGATATGACTAACCAAAAAACATGTATATGGGCCTACTTAATCATTTAAAATCACAAACTTTTGTAACAAAACACGTTATATCATGGTTATACATAATGATGCATATGTGCATTTTTAATATTGGTAATGTAAAAAGTAGTTTATTACGGATGGTAGTGTAAATGAAAGTGCATTTGTTTACTACTGTTAATGTATTACGGAATTTGTCCAAGAAATGATACATATGCACATGTACATCGATAATTGTTACTCGAAATATATTTTTTATATTTTTTTTATTTTTTTTGGTAAGAATATAGTCATGTTCTACGATTCTCGCATAAAGTGGTTCTCCATGAAACCTATCCTATAAAGTTAAAACAAACAATCAACTAAAAAATTCACTTAAAAAACTAAAAAAAGTAACAGTTTTTTAAAGTGGTTTTTTAAAATTATAAAAATGTCTCTTTTTTCAAACCGGTTTTTGATGCGTGACGCGGAAACCGGTAAACAAACCTGTGGTTCGGCCAAGTTGAAACCGATTTATAAAAAAATCATTTCTTTTAAACGCAAATAGTGTCTTTTCCGGTTTTTTTTTATCAAACCGGTTTTTGTGCCCACCTCTGGCCATAACTCTATGATTTTGATAATCTCCATCGTGCACTGCAAGCATAGGAAAAATATAA
Organism: Scalesia atractyloides; assembly: GCA_947069175.1. Lineage (NCBI taxonomy): Eukaryota > Viridiplantae > Streptophyta > Magnoliopsida > Asterales > Asteraceae > Scalesia > Scalesia atractyloides. Next base: position 19,697,084 of record CAMTDV010000013.1, read on the forward strand.
AAACATAGTTTCGGCCCATTTGAGCTATACCTGATTTTGAGATTTTATTGAAGAAGAGTGTAAATGTTTGAAGATTAAGGGGTTGTTTGGCAACTTCTGAATGGTTAAGTGCTGAACCAGTAAGAGGTCTGAACCATTAAGTGTTGAGCCAGTAAGAGGTCTGAACATTAAGAGCCAGTATAATGCTTACCTCACATGCAAATGTCTGACCAATTCAGATTAGAGGTCCTAACATTCAGACTCTGTATAATGCTTAACCATTCAGAGGCAATTGTCTTAACCATTCTGACATTTGCTCCTGAAACAAACAGTCTGAACCATTAAGTGCTGAACTAATAAGAGGTCTGAACCATTAAGAGCCTTATTAGGTAAACAAACAACCCTTAACCCAACTTAATCGCATGCTACATTCATCCAGTATGGCCGTATTCATGTAACTTTTAAAAATATTCCATGATTAAGTTAAAAGAGCTAAATGCATGTTGCTAATGACGTATAATCATGATTAAGTTTTGGTTTGAGCCGACATAGGAGAAATGTTTGTCCTAAAGGTCTTTTCTTTGCATCCTCGTCAACTGAAGGAATGGATACCTTAAAAACTAAGAACAACTTTTATGAAACATGTCCCCTTTGGTCTCACATGCCATGATCGTGAAGGGGTGATAGTGGTGTTGGTTTCGGGCACATGATAAGTCATCACCAAGTCATCATGATATATTGTGATTGTATTCATAAAGTTATCATGAGTGAGGACACCACCTAATGTCAATTCACTGAAAAAGTCATGTCAAAGACACTAAACAGAGATATTTAATGAACCATCATGAACCATGACGCATTGCCACATTTCTTGAACATGCATATCGTCACAGACCAAATATCATCACTAATCATCATAAGCCATTATTAATATTTTTTTTTGTTACGGGTTCTTATAGTTATAGTTAGAAAAATCACAAGAAAAACTAATAAAATTTGAGAATCAAACTGGTGTCAAATTTAGATATCTTAGATTTGAATGCAATGATAAATGAGAGAGTGAAGAGTAAACGAGAGAAATTACGTTCTCACAAGTTGGTGTAGTGGTTAGTTACTTGGTTTCTCTCCTTTAGGTCTCTAGTTCAACTCTCACTAACATCACTTTGAAAGACATTGATGGTGACAATCAAGTTTAAAAACTAGGCCTCTCTGTAGTCGCCAGATCGAAACCGAGCCGAACCAGGTTTTACCGAAGTGGGCCTTCGGATATACGGGTTTTCCCGGAACTGGTGGCTTAGTGGCTCGGTTATGCTTCCAACTCTGACCGTTATGGAGGATGGGATGTATTTGCTCGATTGATAGCATCCCAGGATACTTATTCAGTGATTTAGTTAGTTGTTAAAAAAAAGAGAAACTATGTTACTTTTAAATAAATAAAAAAAACTATTTCTTTTAAGAGGTATATTTTTTAATTATAATTATGAAAAGCTAAATATCACTCTATAAAAGTGGGTTGACAGCCACTAATTTTAGCTGTGCCTTTTGAAACTACAAATGGCCGTATATGTGCAGCCGTGTAACGTTGGTACATGACCCATGCTCCAGAGAGCATTTTCGTTTCCGTATTTGGATGAAGATACATCTAATGTTACCCAATAAGTTAAAAATCATATACCATTTCATTAATCAACTAATTATTCAACTCAAATATTTAATTCTTATTTGGCCCTTTTAAACAATTGAAATAATAACCTAATAAACAATATATTAGAAAGTATAAATTATGAAGAATTGAACTTTATTTCCAAGATTACAAGGAGAATACCATGATTCGTTTAACTATGCAAGATAAGTAATTTTGTTGTATTTACTGTTATAACAATTATCATTGATTAATGAATTTAGTGTGTGTATATACACACACTAGAGGGGTGTTCGTGCGGTGCGACAGGGAACACAAACACTGGTAATGACGTATCATATTATTTTTTTAAATTAATTAATAATTATAGCAATACCATACTCAAATTAAAGAAAATAAAACACCTGTTTTATGATGTAATTTTATAAAAAGACATTAACATATAAAAAAGTTATGATCGTTTAAAATCGAGCCAGAAAGTTGGTTTAAAGTCAAAATCGTGTTTTAAAAATTTGTACCACATGTTTTAAGAATGTAATTATTCAAAGTGTTAAAATTGTGTAAAATTGCAAATTTGTTATCCTGCTAGGTATTATGATATTGTATAAATAAGTTTGAATTACATACGTTGGTATTTTCCTCATAGGATAATTGTTATATATATTTATTATTCACTACGTTAGAAACCCATACGTTACATGCAATAGAATAAATAAAACATAAATGGTTAGTAATAGAGATCTATAAATTATAACATAATATATTTCAGATAAGATGTAACTGACTTTTATATTGACTTTATATTAATAAGTAGAATACAACTAGGGAAATAAGATAAGATGTAACTGACTTTTTATATTAATAAGTAGAATACAACTAGGGAAATAAGAAAGGGAAAAATATTATGAATTATTATTATCTTAATGTGTTACTATTCACATGTCTTCATAATGTGGTGACTTTTTAAGTACTTAACTCATATGTTTTCATAATGTGGTGACTCTCTAAGTACTTAACTCCAATCTTTGTAAGCCTATAAATAGAGCCATATGTAGTTCATACTTTATATCAATAAGAATGAGTTCTTCAATTCTTCTTTCTATCTTTCTCTCTATATAATCTCTACAATTCTTGTCTACATATATCGTATATTGGTTGCTATTAGGCCGTTGTTTTATAACACGTTATCAGCACGACTTGCTTTTGAAGTTAGATCGTATTATTACAAGGTATATTAACTTTCATTGTTCTTCATTCTCTTAAACGTATATTGCAATTCATAAAATGTTTTGTTCAAAGGACCATTATGATATTTTTGGTTATATATTTTTGTTTAATATAAACAATGAGGGGTGCAAAATAGTTTTCTATTTTCTTTTAATGTTAAGCCATGGAACTTTATTCTATCTTTCACAATTAAAAGTTTTGTTTTTAATGAATCCTAAGAGTTTTTCATAGAAAGATATAGTTAAAAACACATATTTTCCTTTATTATATTTTCATTGATTATATTTGTTAAAATTCCTTTTATGCCAATTATGATGAGATAAAAATAAGATATGATAAATGATTGTTTATAACTTGATGAGTTTTGTGAAGCTTATAGAACTAATTATATAGTCATGTAATTACATATTTATTTGTTTGGATTTATTTAAGTTTTTAAAACATACAAAATAATTAATAAATAAAACTATATGTGTTTATTATGTTATCACAATGCGACATTAGTATATCATTGTTTAGCATAATAATAATTAAGAGGAAGAATTTTGATGAAGTAAAAGGTATATGTATTTCAAATTATTGGTCTCTTCCATCTATTAACTAACCTAATATCTTTATATGCATGGATATATCATATACATATTTTTTTAATAAACTTTCATTGTTAATGACTTAATACATTATTATTTTTTTGTTAGTCTTGTTTTATTTTATAGTCAATAATGGTTACTAAATTTTATTTGATTATAATAACATGTATTAATTCATGCATATTTCTTTAATATAGTTTGCTATGTCGAATCTTGCAAAGCTTAAGTTTATGGATTTGGACATCGCTGAAAAAATTATTTGTCATGGGCTTTGGATGCTGAAATCCATCTAAATGCCAATAACCTTGGGGAAACAATTAAAGCAGAAAATAAAACAAATACCCAAGATAAAGCAAAGGCAATGATTTTCTTACGCCACCATATTCATGAGTCATTGAAAAATGAATATCTCACTATCAAAGATCCACTCGTCCTATGGACCAATTTGAAAGAAATGTATGACCATCAGAAAACAGTAATATTACCAAGAGCTCGTTATGAATGGCTCAATTTAAGGTTGCAAGACTTTAAGTCTATAAGTGAGTATAACTCGGCAGTGTTTAGAATCACGTCACTATTGATTCTATGTGGTGAAAATATTACTGATAAGGAGATGTTGAAAAAAACATTCTCCACCTTTCACGCCTCAAACATTGTCTTGCAACAACAATATCATGAAAGGGGCTTCACCAAATACAGTGACTTAATATCATGTTTGCTTGTGGCTGAACAAAATAATGAGCTACTAATGAAAAATCATGAAACTCGTCCGGTTGGTACAACTCCATTTCCTGAAGTGAATGTGACAACATATAATGACCAAAGTGGAAGTCACGGACGTGGTCATGGCTATCAACGTGGGCGTGGTCATGGTCATGGTCATGGTCGTGGTCATGGTCATGGACGTGGATATGGTCGGGGGAATTATCATGGTGCTCAATTTAAAAACAAAGGAACCCACCAGAAGTTGCATGATTATGAAAAGAAATCCAATGATGGAAAAGGTAAAAAGAAAAAAGGAACCCCATCGAATGCATGCTATTGATGTGGAAGTAACAACCATTGGGCTGGTACATGTCGTACAGCCAGACACTTGGTAGAGCTTTACAAACAATCTATAAAAGAAAAAGGAAACAAATAGAGACAAATTTCACATATGAATATGGAAATGTCATGTCCCAAGTGGTGAAAAGGACCTTACTAATGCAACTAATATATGGACTATATGGTCTGATTTCCTTATCGAGCAAGAAAAATTGGATTCTGGTGATATCATGGCTGATACTAACCAGTTGGATGCTTGCACTTTTCCTTATGTGTGAATGATTATATTTAAAATTATTTATTTCCTTAATGTTTTATCGAGACATTTTATGGGATTTGTTATGTTTGAACCATATTTATGAAATTTTGTTCTGTTTTGAAGCATATGAAGTGTTCAACTAAACATCCTATTAGTGGTGAAGATGTATGTCTAATAGACAGTGCTATACGCATACGATCTAAAGAAAAAGAATTATTTCTCTAGTTTAATAATGAAAGAAGCAACCGTTGGTACTATATCCGGTAAAACAAAATTAATAGAAGGCTTTGGAGAAGCTTATGTAGTTCTACAAAGTGGAACTTTGCTCAAAATTAACTAATGCATTATTTTGCCCACTATCTCAAAGAAATCTAATAAGCTTTAAAGATACTCGTCTAAATGGATATCATCTTGAGACTACAAGTGAGGGACATGATGAGTACCTTCAAATCACAAGTATGATTTCGGGTAAAAAGCATATATTAGAGAAGTTACCCGCATTTTCCTCGGTTTGTATTCTACTAAAATTGGTGAGTTGAATCGAATGCAATCATAAACCATAAGTTTATGGATCGAGAAAATTTTATAATTTGCCATGACGGTTAGGCCATCCCGGATCAATAATGATGCGGAAAATTATAGAAAATTATGTGGTCATTCTTTGAAGAACCAAAAGATTCTTCAATCTAAGGATATTACATGTGTTGCATGCTCACAAGGGAAGTTAATCACTCGCCATCACCGGTTAAGGTATGGACAAAATCCTAGAGTTTTTTTAGAAAGAATACATGGGGATATATGTGGGCCTATACACCCTCCTAGTGGACCATTTAGATACTTTATGTCTTAATTGATGCATCAACTAGATGGTCACATGTGAGTTTACTATCAAGTCGCAATATGGCATTTGCACGACTACTTGCTCAATTAATAAGGCTAAGAGCACATTTTCCAGATTATCCCACTAAAGAAAATTCGGTTGGACATGCTGGTGAATTTACATCCCAAACCTTCAATGATTACTGCATGTCTATTGGCATAAGTGTAGATCATCCATGTACCTCATGTACATACACAAAATGGACTTGCTGAATCGCTTATCAAGCGACTTCAAATGATTGCAAGACCAATGATTATGATATCAAAACTACCAGCATCTGCTTGGGGGCATGCAATTTATATGCAGCAACACTAATTTGCATCAGGCCAACGAGTTACCACACTTCCTCCCATTAAAGTTGGTTTTTGGTCAGGAACCAAATATTTCCCATCTAAAGATTTCGGTTGTGTCGTATATGTTTCTATCGCTCCACTACAACGCACAAAGATGGGACCTCAAAGGAGATTAGGAAATATATTGGGTATGAATCACCACAATCATTAAGTATTTAGAGCCATCAACAGGTGATTTATTTACGCTCGTTTGGTGATTGTCATTTTGTTGAAACAACATTCCCAACATTAGGGGGAGATGAAAAGCAGCTGAAAAACAATAATATAAGTTGGAATTAATATCATTATGTCATCTTGATCCTGAACTAAACAGTGTGAACTAGAAGTTCAAAGGATAATTCATTTACAAAGATTAGAAAATCAATTACCAGACGCATTCATTGACCCAAAGAGAGTGACTAAGTCACACATACCAGCTGCTAATGCTCCGTAAAAATAAGTGTCCAACCACATGTTGGAAATGGTCTAATGCATGCCTCAAACGTGGTAGACCAATCGGTTCTAAAGACAAAAATCCTCGAAAGAAAAAAGAAGCAAATAATGGAGATGGTCAATTCGAGGTAATGATAATGCCAAGAAAAGAGTCTCCTGAAGAGACACTAGACATGATGGTTCCAGAAGAACCTCAGTACCTGAAAACGAAGAGATCTCAATAAATTATATCATGTCTAGAAAGGTATAGAACCGAAATGAATCGACGTCGATGACAGTTTTTCATATAACGTAGCGTTAGAAGTAATGGAAAATAATGAGGATCAAGAACCAAATCTATTGAGGAATGTAAAAAAAGAAATGATTGGCCAAAGTGGAAAGACGCAATTAAGGCAGAATTAGATTCCCTCAATAAACGAGAAGTTTTTGGACCATTAGTCCCTATACCTGAAGGTGTAAAGCCTATCAGATATAAGTGGGTCTTTGTGCAAAACATAATGAGAAAAATGAAATCGTACGATACAAGGAAGATTAGTAGCACAAGGATTTTCGCAAAGACCTGGGATTGATTATGAGGATACATATTCACCGGTGATGGATGCGACAACTTTTCGTTATCTTGTTAGTCTGGTAATACCCAAAAAGGGATTGACTTGCGTCTAATGGATGTTGTGATAGCCTACCTCTATGGCTCACTTGATACTGATATTTACATGAAACTCCCTGAAGGATTCAAATTGCCAAACTCATGTACATCTAGTTCTTCGAGAACATCTTTCAATTAAATTAAACAAATCATTATATGGGCTAAAACAATCTGGGCGTATGTGGTATAATCGCCTTAATGAGTATTTGTTGAAAGAAGGTTATAAAAATGATTCAATATGCCCATGTATCTTTATAAAAAGGTCAATAATACGTTATAATTGCTGTATACGTTGATGACTTGAATATAATTGGAACTCCAAGGGAGCTCAAAAGGCGGTTGAATATTTGAAAAAAAGAATTGAAATGAAAGACCTTGGGAAAACAAAATTTTTGGGGCAAATCAAACATCTTAAGGGTGGAATCCTTGTGCATCAACAAAACACATACAAAAGTTACTCAAAAGGTTCTTATGGAAAAATCACATCCATTGAGTACTCAATGGTTGTAAGATCTCTTGATGTCGAGAAAGACCCATTCCGACCTCCGAATGATGGAGAGGAAATTCTTGTCCAGAAGTATCATATTTAAGTGCAATTGGTGCACTAATGTTTCTTGCTAGTCATACACGACCAGATATATCATTTTCTGTAAATTTATTGGCAAGATATAGTTCATGCCCAACAAAGAGGCATTGGAATGGGGTAAAACAAATATTTCGATACCTTCAAGGTACAAACAATATGGGTTTATATTTTACTAATTAATCGAAAACAAGTTTGGTTGGTTTTGCTGATGCAGGGTATTTGTCTGATCCTCACACTGGAAAATCTCAAACTGGATATTTATTCACAAGTGCAGGTACTGCTATTTCATGGCGTTCTGTAAAGCAAACAACCACAGCCACATCATTTAATCATGCAGAAATATTGGCGTTTCATGAAGCCAGCCGAGAATGTGTTTGGTTAAGGAATGTAATACAACACATTTGTGGGTCTTGTGGGATTTCAATGAGAGATGAGGGACCAACAATTTTACATGAAGACAACGCAACATGCATTGCTCAACTTAAGGAAGGATACATCAAAGGAGACAGAACGAAGCACATTTTTCCAAAGTTTTTTTTCACACATGATTTGCCAAAAAATGGAGATATTACTGTCCAACAAATTCGTTCTAGCGACAATTTGGCAGACTTGGTTACTAAAACACTTCCGACATCTACATTCAAGAAACTGATTCATGGGATCGGGATGCATCGACTCAAGGAGCTTAAATCATCAGGGGAGAATAATACGCGCTGCACTCTTTTTCCCTTAGCTGTGGTTTTATCCCACTGGGTTTTCCTGGCAAGGTTTTTAACGAGGCAGCATCACCAAGCGTATTATAAGAATAATATATTATTTTGTCACGTGGATAGTCAAGGGGGAGTATTATAAATTATTATTATCTTAATGTGTGACTCCACATGTCTTCATAATGGTGACTCTCCAAGTACTTAAGTCATATGTCTTCATAATGTGGTGACTCTCTAAGTACTTAACTCCCATCTTTGTAAGCCTATAAATGAGGCATATGTAGTTCATACTTCATATCAATAAGAATGAGTTCTTCAGTTCTTCTTTCTATCTTTCTCTCTATATAATCTCTATAATTCTTGTCTACATATATCGTATATTGGTTGTTATTAGGCCGTTGTTTTACAACAAAAAACATTTTTTGGGTCCCCAATTTTGACATGTGGTTTAACTAGTTTGTTACTTGTTTATTAGATACTAGATTTAGCACCCATGTGATACACAAGTTAAAAAATGTAAACTATATAATTGGTAAGTCTCTCTCTCTCTCTCTATATATATATATACATATATATATATATATATATATATATATATATATTTGTAAATGCAAACCAAAGAGAAATATATTTAGAAACCAAATAGACATAAATAAGTTAATAAAAAGACAGATATACATTTACATATTTTATTAAATACAAAAAGGTTAAGTATATATTACAATTCATAACGTTAAATAAGTTGTTGGGCTTATATTACTGAAGGTTTACACATTAGAGCTATATTTGGGCTATAAGGGGTTTGTGCTTCCTAGTGCCTTGTGGGCCTACGGTTATAATTGGTGGGCTTATTGACTAGTATAAATAGATGTCTTAGGTCAAGGTTAGAGGGTTAGAGAGTTGTAAATGCAAACTTGTATCAGACACTTTTCTAGTGTATGCAAGGTGTTCTTAATTCAAGAGATTGTTCTTCTTCCTAATCATTATTTCCGCTACTGATTAGGTTTGTGATACCTGTTAGATCTGATATAGGGACTTACAATTCGTATCAGAGTCTGCTGTTCAATACAGGCTCCAGGTATCGCTGATTGAAGAGCTGATAGGAAGTGGTTTTGCTGCTGTTTGTCCGGATTACTGTTTAGAATCGAAGAATTACTGGTTTTCTTCGGAATTGCTAATGTTCCGAAGAACTCGAAGACGATTTGAAGATTTCGAATCTGCTACTGTTACGGATTCCGAAGAACTCGAAGACGATTTGAAGATTTCGGATCTGCTACTGTTACGGATTCCGAAGAACTCGAAGAAGCTTCACGTATTTCGGATTTGTTACTGTTGAAGATCCCGAAGAACACGAAGGAGATCATCCATCTCGGATTGATCCCAGACTATTGTTTAATCCGGATTGCTACTTTTCCGGATCCGAGATACTATTGGTGGTTATCTGTTGCTTAGAATTCGGATCACTGTTGCATTTGGATAAGGATTGGATTTAGGACTGATTTCATTTCGGATCCAGCTTCATTCTGGATTCTCTTTGTTCCGGATTCGCTTTGTTCCAGATTCTCTATATATTCCGGATCAACATCATTTCGGATTCTCTTTGTTCCGGATGAACATCAATTCGGATCAATTCAGACACACAGCCTTGTGAATCATCATTTCGTATTTTCAATTTCGGATTTTCTATTTTTGACTATTCATCTCGGATCAATATCATTCCGGATCAATCATTCCGGATTCTCTCTATCTCCGGATCAACCATCTCGGATTCATCAATCTCGGATTTGACCATCTCGGACTGATTTCGGATCTGCCCATTTCAGAGTTGACTATACCGAACTAATTTCGGATTAATCACTGTTAATATTAGAAAACTTGAAATTAACTGAATTTAATTTTACTTGGTAATTTTAATTTAGTTAACTATGATGAACGGCTACATGACAGCACAAGATTTAACCAATGCCACTTTGGCTACACTGCAATCACAGACTCTGGCCCTCCCTCAAGAATTGGATCAAGTGATTAGCACTTCAACTAAAGTGCCCGTCTATTGTATGGAGATGAGTATTACGAGTGAAAGTTTAGATTCGAGCAATATTGCAAGGCAAAAGAGCCTGGTGTGTGGAGGTGTATTATGAATGGTCTGTGAACGATAGTTTACAGTACCGATCAGGATCCAGACACAAAGATTCCAAATCCTAGTCACTTGTGGACTCTAGAAGATGTTAAAATAATCGAGGAAGATGAAAAGGCCTCGGCTGTATTGACAATGGCGCTTGGACCCGATATTTTGATTGCGGTCAGAAATTGCAAGACCGCTAAAGAAGTATGGAGTGAATTTCAAAATCTCTATGAGGGAAATGCAGATATGAAGGCGAGCAGAGTAAATAAGTTGAATCAACAATTCAGCTCATTTAATCACATCAACAGGGAAACCATTGAGAACCAGATTCGTAGATATGTAAAGCTTGTTTCCCAGATGATATCAGCTGAGATTACTCTTACCAATAGTGCTATGAACAGACAGTTGTTAAATTCACTGTCGAAGAGTTGGGATGCGGACGTTGGAATAATCAAGAAGACGAAGAACCTGAATGATGTTACTCTCACAGAAATGATAGCTACTATTAAATCGTGTGAGATCGATAATAAGCAGAGAGACATCAATCATAAGAGCAGTTTGATGGCCGCCGGGATAACAGGGCAAAATGCAGCATTGATGTCGCAAAATCTGGTCTATAGCCCTCTGCAAGAAAATGCTCAAACATAAGGTAGCTCAAATGTGGTTTACAGTCCTCTTGCCATGCCATAGATACTCAGTACGTCTATGGTCTTCAGTCTCAAACTCCCACTATTATTTCTGCTGCTCAAGTTCAGACACAGTACCATGCTTAGTATCCCAACATGGTTTTCAGTCCTGCCATTCTGCAAGCAGTTTAACAAGGCAGCATTCCCCAATTTGCTGCTCTAGCACCGGCATCTGCTCAACCTGTGTCCAATTCTGCTTTTCTCACTAAAGAAAATGAAGAGAAATTGGCTATAGTTGCTTCAATGATCAACAGCTTGAACGCCTTTTTAGCAGGCGATCTGACTCCCCCATCCATTCTTCCAACCGAAGTAGATCAAATAATGGAGGAGGATCTGGACGAGATCGATGTGTCCTGGAATCTTGCAATGGCTGCCTTTCGTGTCAACAAGTTTCAAAAGAAATATGGGCGGCAACCATTGTCAAATCTGATGACCGGTCTTATAAAGGATCAACTCAGGTGCTATAGATTTCACGAGCCAGGACACTTTGCCAGGGAATGCATGAAGCCACCATCTGGATATGTGTCATCCAGAGTGGCAGACATACAAAGCAGCGACAGACAGCTGGTGCCAGTCTCTCCCTCAAAGTCTACTACGAGTCCCTCAAGCAACTCGGGTGGGAAATCAACAGCATTGGTGGCACAACAGCATGAAGGATTCAACTGGGCAGATGCTGCAGCTCAGATGGAAACTTTGAATCTCTCCAAGAACAGCAACCACTGCATGATGGCGCAGACAACTGAGACACCCGATCTTTCGGAAACGGTAAATCGAATTCTCTGTTCTGATAGTTGTCGTTTTAAATTATCACAAATGCGCACCCATAATTCAACTCTTGTAGCTGAATACCAGCAAGCTGCATTGTCACACCCCATATTTTCAACCAAACACCGGTGGGCCCGGGTGGGGAATATTGTGGACGTAAGTTGATATCATCATAGTTAATTAAACACAGTACAATGGAGGTCTTGGAGTTAAATTACTATTACAAACCAAATGTTCAAAGTACAAAAAATAATATACAGACGGCTTGTAAAGAAAGATCCACAGGCGGATCGTAAAATGTACAAAAATGTATAACAGACTTTGGGCAGATCTAAGGATTTGCAAGATCCTCTTATATCACTACTGAGCAGCTTCCAGCCTATTTCGTATTGTACCTGCAAGCTTAGTCTTTTGAAAATACGTCAGCTTTCGCTGGTAAATACACCTGACTGACTCATTTTGAAAACATTTGAAAATGATGGGTAAAGTGTGTTATGCATGACCGCTTATGGCGGAGTTTGTGGTTGTGTTTGTGGCATCATAGGATACTGGTACCCATAAGTTGGATATCTAGTAGGTGGATAAGCAGGTGGAAAAGGAGATGGTAAAGTGTGTTATGCATGACCGCTTGCATATAAGGGTCATGTGATAGTTCCTGGTAATTTACTGGCATAGATTGGTTAAAAAGATCATATCCAGTTATATCTGGATATGTAGGAATATGGTTATTAAAATCCGATGGTGGTGGTTGAACCACTGGGTGTGGTGTCGGTTCCACCATAGCTGAAGCATTGGAGGGTCCACCCATTTGTGGATCCTCTTGAATGGTTGGGTAAGGTTTGGGAAAAGGTGGCAGTGATCCCGACCATTGGCCCACCCGTACCGACATACGTGCTCCTCTTTTTTCCTTGGTGGCTCAGGTGGAGGTTGGGGTTGGTCCACGGGTTCCATGTGGACATCTTACTGTATGGGAGGTGGTTGAGAGTGATGGGAAGGAGTATTAGCAAAGGTAAATTGACTCCAATATTGGTCCCATTCATTGGGACCTTGATATGGCAATCCGACATAGGAGTTGGAATCGCTCGAGATTTCAATAGGATGCGCGTTCGATCCTGATGGCGGCATCTCCGGGTCGGAGTCTTTGTCCATTGGGTTCGGTTGGTCCAACTGATTTTGGTCAGCTGGAGGTGTGTTGAAATAGTGATTAGGGTTAAATTCTTCATGGTAAGAGTGTGAATGGGAATGATTGGAATGGTGAGAATGGTTTGAATGATAGGAGTGGTGAGAGTGTTAAGAATTTTGGGAATGTGGGGGCGAGTGTCTATGAGAGACATAGTGTCTGGTTGCCAAGGAGACGAATCTCCTGATTCTTGGTAGGAATCTGAGTTGTGAGGTTGTGAAGGGATGCGCCCCTATGGTCCTCCCCTCATTGGACCTTTTCCTCTTCCACTTTGTCCTCTTACTCTTGGCGACATTTTCCTGTTAAAAATCAAATTTAAAACAATACTAATAACTTAATAATGAGATGAGTAATCCTAGGTTAAAGCCAAGACTCGGAAGTCTAAGGAATGTGATTGTGTAAGTTTGAGATTAAACATAGATCGTAACCTTCTTGTGTTTAATTCTCTCAAACGTTGGCTCTGATACCAACCTGTCACACCCCGTATTTTCAACAAACACCGGCGGGCCCTGGTGGGGAATATCGTGACGTAAATTGCTATCATCATAGTCAATAAAACACAGCACAACGGAAGTCTTGGAGTTAAATTACTATTACAAACCAAATGTTCAAAGTACAAAAAATAATATACAGACGACTTGTAAAGAAAGATCCACAGGCGGATCGTAAAATGTAGAAAAATGTATAACAGACTTTGGACAGATCTAAGGATTTGCAAGATCCTCTTATGTCACTACCGAGCAGCTTCCAGCCTATTTCGTATTGTACCTGCAAGCTTAGTCTTTTGAAAATACGTCAGCTTTCGCTGGCAAATACACCCGACTGACTCATTTTGAAAACATTTGAAAATGATTTTTAAGTGCACAAGGCACAAACTCTTTTATAACTTGGGAAAGTTGACCTTGCAACCTTGTTAACAGATTCATATGTTTGTCCATACATACAGGGCCCAGTATAGAGACCGAGACATGATTAACGTAACACCACTTATGAACTCACTAAAGAGTTATCCCCAACAAGTGTGGGTAGTTGCATTTGAGCGTCTGTCAGGTGTATGCCTACACCCCGCGCTAAGGTCGTGGTTATTATCTAATGTAATGAGCCGAGGATATCCAGGACACGGTAGTTAACCCCTGATGTTTAAGTTATCAAACAAAACTGATTAAAAGAGAATATGCGGATTTACTAGTCACTAATCAGCATTGATTGATCCCATTTCCGACCAAGCGGTAATAATTTACCGTAACCCAAGCCCGTATAGGGGAAATAAGTCAAGAGTATTTACCTGAGCTAGTCTTGATTAAAATGCAAGATTTATATCTCAGTCGTATTCAAAATGAAATAAGTGCAGATAGCATTTACTGGAAGGCGCTAATCTGGATTATGGCATAAGCTAACCAATTAAAATGCTAACGGTCCTAATTTAAGTCATAGACTTAGACCAACTAGCGTAATGGATCAAAAACGGTACGATACGCTAGATTAAGCGATGACCGGATAAAATGTAGTTTAAACCCAACAAGTACTTAAGACTTGTATGATATGGATAAACAATTAACATTCTGGAATTTGAGATTAAAATGATAATGTTAAACCCGTTTCGGTTAATTTTCGTAAACTAGTTACATATACTTAACCGTATGCATATAAGCGATATAGGGAAACCGGATGAGTCCTAAGTCTTATATGTCACTATACTTTAAATAAGTTGTAATATCAGTAGGATATCAACTTACATGCCCGAAAAGGTTTTGAAGCGAAATTATGCCTCATAAGGGCGTTTTGGTAATTATATGTCGTATAAAAGGAACTTGCGTGTATTCTGATGTTATGATCATAAACATTTTGGAAAAATACTTAATTTGTGATATAATATCAGTAAGATAGCACACATAAGTGTGGTTTATGGTTTAAGACCAAACTATGCATCGAAAAGGCATTTTGGTCATTTAAAAGTATAGTTTACGATATTACTAAAATCAGTTTATGATCAGAATATTAACATCATAATATGTTAATTACATTAACATATCAGCATGTACTTCATTTGCAAGTTCATTGTTGATTAGAACCATGTTTTATGTAAAAAGGGCATTTTAGTCAAATTTTGACATTTTACGGAAATTGTGCATAAACTTAGAATTATGATTATGATCATGTAATATAACCTCAGAGGGTTATGCTACATTGCATTACGATCATAATGTGACCTTAATACAGAAGTTAACTAATCTAAGTCGGGTCAGAATTGAAAGTTAAAGCAGAAGTCAAACTTCGTGACTTTCGGTTGCGAACCGACTCTAGGACTGAAATTGATGGATCGAACATGTTCCCACATGTTCTAATAATTATTACCAATTTGTTTAAGTGTCAAAAACATGTTTATAACATATTTAAACTCAGATTATAATATTTATGAAATCTGACCTGTTTGACTTTTTAAAACATAAACTTTGACCCGTCAATTGACCTAGTAAACGTGATCCTTAGGAGGTGCCCCTTTAAGGGGTTAATACCTTCCTAATTACGATCACTTAGCCATGTTCATTTCGAACAATGGCTGGACCATAATGGTCTTAACCGAAAGTCAAGGCATTTGTCGAAAATGCTTGACTTTTGGCTATTTAAAAGCCTATAAAAGAAAAGAGCAGAGATGGAGCACTTACAAGTGATCCAAGGGAAACTTAGAACTCAAAGGGAAGCTCCCAAATGGTCAGGAACTTCCAAGAGTGTAATAGAGAGGAGAAGAAGTGAATGAGCAAAGAATGAAGTGAACTAGTGGCTATTTATAGTGCAAGGAGGCGTGTGAAGATGACGCCAGGTGTTAGAGGTGTTCTAGGATCATCACAAGTGTCTAGCAAGGTGTCAAGAGCTGCAAGAGTGTGGCATTTTGCAGGAGAGGTGGCATCTTGACAAAATTTTGGAGTTTTGACACTTTTAGTCCCTCAAGAATAGTTTTGTGGATTGTCATGAATTGTCCCTTGACTTATATCCAATGATATAATGATACAACTTGGTCTTTTCGTTCAATACGAGATGTATTGAAGAAGAATAAGAGTAACCGAACATTAATGGGTGTCACACTATGTGTTCTTACGACTTATAAGTGTTTACTAGCTTGAATGTGAAAGATACAAATACTTATGGTTTAATGGGTTAAATAACCCAAGCTAGTAAGGTTTAAGGTTCACTGAAGATGTGTGATACTCAAGAATGATGGATCACAAGATATCACCTTAACCGGGAGTCATTCGGGTCGAAAAATGACTTAAATATGCAAGGAAAGGGTTATAATAAAGTCTAGGGGCCTTAGGGTCAATAGTTGAAAGTTTATATGGTGCAAAACTGAAGTTCTAAGGCTTCGCCGTAGGCTACGGTCGCCCGACCGTAGCTTACGGTTAGTTAAGTGATTTCAAGCATGTTGACACTAATGGTCACTCAGAGGCCATATTTCAAGCATGTTGACACTAATGGTCACTTAAAGGCTATATTTTAAGCATGTTGACACTAGTGGTCACTCAAGGGCTCGGTTTATGCATGTTGACATCAGAAATCACTCAGAGACTTAGTTTGAGCATGTTGACATATTTAGTCCCTGTTAGTCTTTAATATACTAAAAATAAAAATATAACACATGTCACTATACTATTGGACACGATTTTACAAGGTGTTACATAAGTCTTCTGATCAAGACTGGAACATGGCCAAGAAACAATCTCATAAGTCTTCAAGACCTTTAGGTTCCCTGAATCCTTCTAGCACTCTAAGGATTGTGCAGAAGTCTGATTCGTTAACCTGGAGGCCTAAGATACTGACCAAGATTCAGTCTTCTGCCCTTATTTCAAACCAATCAAAAGCATCATCAACCTTATCCTCAACTAATATAATTTTCCGTGAGGTTACTTATGTTGATGCAAATGGCATGCCCAGATCTTCAATGTCCTGGGTTGTAGCCTCTAACTAAAACCTGCTGACATGTGTAGGAACAGCTCTGGCGAACTCTTGTCAGACTCTGGTATATTGACAGTGGCTGTTCCAGGCACATGACTGGGGACATCTCGCAGTTGAATGACATTCAGTTTTTCAATGGCGAGTTCATCTCCTTCGCAAGTGGTTAGACCGGGAAGATTACTATGAGAGGCACAGTATGCAACGGAGCCCTCAGCTTTAAGAATGTTAACTACGTACCAGAATTGAAGCATAGTCTTTTGAGTGTGTCTTAGCTCTATGACAATCATTTGGATGTTCTCTTTACCAAGAAAGGGTGTTATGTGCTGAAACCAGGTCTTATTATTCCGGATGATTGGATTCTTCTTAAAGCTGCACGAAAAGGAGATGCATATGTCATTGACATGAACAAGGATCCCTCTGACAAGCTCACTTGCTTATTCTCGTCTACAGCTGAACATGATGCAATGTTATGGCATAGTAGACTTGGATACATCAACATGAAGAACTTAAATCGTCTTGCAAAAGGTGGTTTATTCAGAGATCTACCAGTTCGTGACTTTATGCAGGTTGAAAAGTGTGAATCATGTGCACGTGGGAAACAACATCGACAGCCACACAAATCTAAAGCCGCCCCTTCCACGTCTCAAGTCTTAGAATTGCTTCACATGGATCTTTTTGGTCCGACAGACATTCTGAGTATTGACGGGAAGGCATACTGTCTGGTCATTATTGATGACTACTCACGATTCACCTGGGTTTTCTTTCTTACACATAAAAGTGAAACCCTGAGTTAGTCAAACAATTTGTCACGCTTATGGAGAACTAGACAGACTGATAACGGAACAAAATTTAAGAATGTTACCTTGAATTCTTTCTGTTCCTCCAATGGTATTGACCGATAGTTTAGTGCAGCCAGAACTCCACAACAGAATGGGGTTGCAGAACACAGAAATCGAACGCTAATTGAAGCTGCACGTACTATGCTGGTTGAATCCGAGCTACCTCTCATTTTCTGGGCAGAAGGAATCAATACCGCCTGTTACATTCAGAATCATGCCCTGATCAATAAACGACACATGAAAACTCCATACGAAGTGGTTGAAGGTCGCAAACCTTCGGTCAAGCATTTCCGCAAGTTCGGATGCCCTTGTGTTCTCCTGATCATGGATGCTAAAGGAAAATTTGAATCACGCGGAGATCCATGCATCTTCGTTGGATATTCCAAAAATACTTCATATCATGACTACAATAAGATCAAGAAAATGGTAGTTGAAACCTACAATGTGGGTTGGCTGGAGGAAAATCCCAAGATCACACGCATTGGTCCTGACTGGCTGTATGATTATTCCACCTTGTTTAATCATGTTCATGTTCCTTCGAATGTGTCTGCAGGTACAACTCAAATTTCTGACCTGCCAACGATGCCCATCTCACCCGAAGACGATGCTGATGCTGCACAACTGCATGAGACATTAAAGAAGCTGAGTGTGGATCCACCCGGATTTAATGAGGCTTTATCTACTCCTTCACCAGTATCGCAATCTCAGGAACTAGCTTCTGATCAGATTCCTCAAGATGATTCCCCTGAAGTTGAGGCTTCAAACACAGAGTCTCCTACGACAAATGACGGGTCTGCTCCTCCTAATGGCTTGGGCTCATCTCTGTTTCCTGAGCCTACACCACCAGACTGTTTTGTTGATTCATCGGTCAATACTTCTACTGGTGCAACTAATGAGGGGAGTCATCTGAGTGGCTTTAGCGAGTGTTACTAACTTGCAAACGGATCTTCTTGTCCCTGTTACGCCAATACCGTAGCGTCTACAGCGTGATTTCCCATTGAAATTATTATTGGTCATATTTCTGCTGCTGTTCAAACCCGCATTCAATCAGGGGATATCAATACTTGTCTTTACTCTTGCTTCATTCACAAATTGAACCTAAAAGTATTGATGTTGCTTTACAGGAACCAGGTTGGGTGGATGCTATGCATGAAGAACTCAATCAATTCGACTGGTGGTTCAGTTTTCGTCAGATTGAAGGATTAGACTACGATAGGTCTACGCACCGGTCGCTCGTTTGGAGGCTATTCGCATTTTCTTGGCATATGCATCTTACATGGATTTCATTGTCATCAAATGGATGTCAAGACCACGTTTCTCTACGACACGGTGAAAGAGGAAATATATGTGGCACAACCACTGGGTTTTACTGATCCTGACAAGCTAGACTATGCATACAAATTGGACAAAGCTTTGTATGGGTTGCATCAAGCACCTCGCGCATGGTACGCAACTCTGACAGAGCATTTGCTTGCTCATGGATACACTCAGGGACCATTGATCAAACCCTGTTCATCAAACGTGTTGACAATGGACATTATTCTTGTTCAAATTACGTTGATGATATCATTTTTGGTTCTACAAATGATGGTTTGTGTCGGGAAATTTGAAGAAATTATGACCAGTTTTTTAGGACTTCAAGTTCGTCAGAGCCCGCAGGGAATCTTGATTCATCAAGGAAAATATGTCCATGACGTTCTTAGCGAAATTCAAACTTACAGACTCAAAGCCCACGGCTTCACCTATTGCAGAACTGCCTTTGCTAAATGAAGACGCTGAAGGAACACCTATTAATCCGACTATGTATTGCTTAATGATTGGTTCACTCATGTATCTCACTCCAAGTCGGCCAGATATCATGTTTGTCGTCTGCTAGTGTGCTCGTTATCAGACTACTCCTAAACTCTCTCATTTACATGCTGTTAGAAGAATTTTTATGTACCTAAAAGGGGCACCATCACTGGGCCTCTGGTATCCTAAAAATTCTGAATTTGAACTGTATGCTTTCTCTGACAGTAATCTTGGAGGTACAGATAGGGATATGCCCTCAACTTCAGCTGGATGTCAATTCTTGGGCGACCGCTGAATCTCGTGGCAATGCAAGAAGCAACAGACGGTCTCGCTTTCTACTGCGGAAGCAGAATATGTCACAGCCTCTCCTTGCGCTCCCATGTTTTATGGATGCAACACCAGCTTGCGGATTACGGTTTGACTTATCTAAACACCACAATCTACTGTGATAATGATGTCGCTATCCAAATCGTAAAAAACCATGTTTTCCACTCCAAAACCAAGCACATAAATATCAAAGTTCATTTTATCCGTGATTACTATGAAAAGGGTCTCGGAAGCTTGAGCAAATTCACAACGATGCAAATGTGGCGGATTTGTTCATGAAACCCGTTAGCAACGCGCGTTTTCAAGTGCTTGTGGATCTTCTCAAAATGATTCGGTTTTCTAACTAGGCATCCTCTGTTCTTTTTGTTATTTTATTGTCTTTCATTTAGTTTCTTTTGCTTCGTAAATTTGTTCATGTATATGCACAACTTTTGGGGGAGAAATCTTCTTAAAAAATGTTTGTTTTTAACACAAATTTTGCAATGATTGGGAAATGAAATACTTGTAAGGTGTTGAAGCGGGAAAAGGCTTGGATCGAAGGTGATATGTCGAATAGGTCTAAATCTCAACCGGATAGTGTAAGCGAAATGATATAAACATAACGAACTGTGTACTCAGTGGGTCACATACTATAGGCGTATGATTTCATGGTCTTAAATTCTGTGTTGATAGATAGCCAACGTCTGAGGTTTCGGGTCTTTATGCTATTGAGACATCCGGGGATATCTTGGCTGCCCTTCTGTTGCATCCAGATTATATGCAAACCTAGGCACAGTCAGGATATCTTTCTAAAAGAGCCAAAATAGAAGGGCCAAAACCTAAGAGAACGGAAGTTTCTTCATGAGAAAATTCCATAAGTTCCTATGTACCACATAAGGTATCTGCCTAACCCTCATCAGACACTATTGGTCTCTCTGCTGTATGAAAGTATTGACATGTTCACCAATAGCCTGGCGTTGTAAAAATAAAGGATGACCTCAGTATACTCACCTGCTACGATGAATTGTTGAGCTTACCTTGATCGCAGGCGTATGTCATAGTATGGGACACACGGGTATCATAGTATAATACTACCTTAAGCGTATCATAAAGCTTGAACTGGAGGGTTGAGTTTTAGATTTAGATGGACAAGTATATTGGCAATCGCTTAGACTAGTTTGACCCAACTTATACTGAAAAATGTTCCTTAGTCGACCTTTGAAACGATTTGATTCCTTAGAAAGGTTGTGTGTTTATGTTTGTGCTAAAATGTCTTATCTTTGTAGTTGGTAAAAGGTGGTTGGATGCTTGGTTAGTCAACTTGATGATTTTTTGTTAGATGGTTTCTTTCAAGGGATATTGGACTGGTCTACTGAGTTTCAAATTTGGGCCAATCCAATAGAATTTTTGAAAGTCTTAAAATTGAAAATTTAGAATTTACAAGAACTGTTCCGGATTGGGCTTTTACACAATTTCTGGACAGGCCCACTTAGATATTACTGTTCCGATTGGGCTTATAAACACTTTTCAGACAGGCCCACTTAGATTTTACTGTTCCGAATTGGGCCTGACAAAATCCCAATTCGGATTCTTTGGAATGTGAGGCCCAAGCCCATTCCGGAAAGTATTTAAGTGATTTAGAGATGTCATTCCGATTATTCACAAATTTCCAAAATCTCTGATCTTCTCTGATTTTCTCTGATTTCTCGCTTTCATCTCGGATTTATATCTCGAACCTCATTCGGATTAGGTAAATATTTCTTAAAATCATAAAATCTGGATGATGATCTTCATGTTTAAAGCATTTCGGATAGCATCTCGGATTGACCTTCAGAGTCATTCCGGATGGATTCAACCGAGTTGATGAACTCGGATTTCACCTCGGATAATCTTCATCCGGATTGATGATTTATCTGATTTATCCGAGATACTGTTGGCTAATCCGAATTGCTGATTTATGTGAAATACGAGTGACCTCTTTGCTAATTCGGAATGATGTAAAGGTTCATCCGGATTAGTGTTGACCTGTTAGTAAATCCGGATTCTAGGGTTCGAACCTTTAAACTCTTTTGAACCTTTTCAAATGCTTGAACCTTTCAATCTGATTTGAACCTTTCAATAATATAACCTTCGAAATCTGTTTGGGCCATCCAATTAGTGTTGACCTTTATCCTGATAAACTCCGTTAAGTTCTGTTAGTTGTGATTTAACCTAGTTACTGTTTTTACAGAAATGGTTGAAGAGGCCTTTGACGCGGTATGTTGGTAGAGGAGCAGTTCCACAATCAGGCAGGATATCTTTCGGATCCACCAGCTGAATTTTATCAGGAGTTCCAGTCGATGATATCGGGTTGAACACGTGCAAGATTGCTTATGCACTCCGGGCTAATCCAGTTATATACTGAGATCTAGTGCATTCATACAGAGATCTAGTGGTATAGGTAGTGCTGATGATGATGCTGTCATACCCCAACCGATGGCGGAAACATCAGAGTAAGACGACTAGATTGCTCATTGCATCATAACACTATTCACGACAATATTTAAATCAACCAAATTTCATTTCATTCAAACATCTAATGTCATATTACAACAAAATCAAAAATAAGAGTAACATCAACGAAATAAGTTCAACAATAACATGATAATTAACTTAGTATTCTACGCGTGTTTCTATGCCATTCTTACTAAGTTCCATCACACAACTTCATCAACCTGCAGCATGTTAAAAACGTATAGTTCAATAACAAACTATTGGCGAGTACACAAGTTTAAGATCATAGCATAAGTATAAAATCCGATTAAACAAATCCACATGATTAGCTAGCATACAAGATAAATGTAAACAAGGCATGTGAATCTACAAGTCAATCCTCTAGTGTACCGCAAAATAGATTTCAACTTAACAATGACCACAAGAATACGGGCGGTGCGTTACTCCTATAGCGCTATACATGTTAAGGGAGGCTCGATCAAAGTTAATGACATTTAGATCACATAAGAATGTAACAAGTAACAATTCAAGTAGCATAATACTAAAGCATGTTGATGGATTGTTTGTGCATAAATAAAGTGTGATTTAGTGTAGTTTTAGTAAATTAATCATGTTGCACCCAAATAGTGGAAAGCATAAAAAGGGTCGAGTGTACTCACGTTTTGCAAGGTATTATCTGTGAGAGAGTTAGGTTGATTTAGGGGTTGGAACACCAAGTTTATCCTACACAAGGCAAACGTAGGTGTATGAGTATTAGATTGACGGGGAGTTTAATGAGTTTAGGAATTTAAAATGTACAAGAAAGTATATATACGAAAGTATTTATCTAGACATTTAACGCTCGTTTTTGACACTAATAAGCCCCGAAGGGTGTTTGTGTTTTTATGGGTCATGCCCAATAGAATCTTAACGATTGTTATGTCTAAGATAAATAACCTACTTTTTAAGATAACTAACCATTTGGTCATGGTCTAAGTTTTGGTTATATCAAGTATTTACGTATAGTTATATTACTACTAATTAATCATATAGTTCATGTATTTCATGGAAGTCATGTAAGTCATGCATGGAGGTAGGAGGATAACCATCATAAACCTCTTTCATAGATTCACCATTACACAAAATTGACACAAGGACAATCTGGATGGTCAAGAATTATAGAAATCATCAAGTGGGGTGGATTGAATAGTTGAATGGCCATGACCTTCATGTAATCACACCTACACCATCACAAGCTTGAAAGCTCGGATGGCTTAACACTTGTGGGTTGAAACCCTAATAAAAACCCAACTTATGCCTCTTAATTTTGTATGAACAAGTCTAGCTAGCTCACTGACCATAAACTTGATTAGAGGCATAAGTAGCATAGAGTTGTTATGTTAAAAAAAAAAACAAGTTCAAAAAAGTTTATAAGTTTTATCTTCCAAAACAGAAAGTTTGGCCCCAAAAATGGTATTGTTCCACCTTGGTTTTCTATTGAAAACCTTTGGTAACATCCATAGGGCTTAGCAAACAATGTTGAGGAAGAAAACCATAAAGAAAACTTCGAAAATCTTAAGGTTTTAAAAAGATAAAAATGGGCAGAAAATTTATGGCACTTTGGACCTCAAAAATGGTGAGGTTTCACCTTGGTTTCCCCAAGAAAACTTGTGAAAACCTTCATAGAGGTTATCCAAGTGTTTTAGAAGAAGAAATAAGGAAGATTAGTTGAAGAAGTGAGTTAGAACTCACAAAAAAAACTCAAATATGGCTGCTGTTTTGTGTTAGGCTTTAGTGTTTTTGAATAGGTGTTAATGGACTTTGAGGAAGTAGTTTTTGGAAGTGTTTGGAGGCTTGTAAAAGTGGGAAATGGATGGGGAAAAGTGGTTTATATAGGTAAGGGATTAGGGTTTCAATGGGTTGGGCTTTAGACAAGATTAGTGGGTGTTTAAACTTGAAACAAGCCCAAAACATCAACATATGGCAGCCCATTTTTTTGTTTTTTTTTTGTTAATTAATTTATATAAATGGTTTTAATTGTTATTTAAATAATGTATTTTATATGTGTGACATGTATGGGTCTTGTAATGGCCTAATGTTATGCACATTATTGTTTAAAACACAAAAAACAACAACTAAGTAACAAGTATATTTTTTTAACATAATGCGACAAGATTTTATGATAATGGAAGCTTGAATTCTTTGAATACATCACTAATTGTCTTTCTTGGGTTTAGTATAAGATTTATAAACATTCATCAAACATTTACACGTTGTTGTGAATTGATTTATGAAGAAGTACAGTATCGTATGATCATAAGTTTAAACATGAACAAGGTTTGCGAATTTCGTATAATTTATTAATCTTGATTACAATCAAAGCTTTAGAATCCAATGAATTGAAAATAGAAATACGATTACAAGGTTTGTACTTTCCAAAAAAATAGAAACACGAAGCAAGACTTGCTAAAAACGACAAGATACAAATGCGAAGCGTTGACAGTCTCTCATCCTTTAGGGAATTTCGTCCTGAAATTTATGAAGATGCAACGAACAAATGCGGATGCTTAGACTTTATGTCGCTTTAAGTTCCCAAGTATATTCAGCGCCACGTTTTCCTTCCCATCGAACCTTTACGATAGGAATTCGACTGCGCCTTAACTGCTTAGTACCTCGGTCCATGATTTTGATGGTTTTTCCTTGAAATGCAAAGTCTCATTGATTTGAAGATCTTCAAGCGGAACTTGGAGCCCTTCTTCAGCGAGATATCTTTTTAAGTTTGAGACGTGGAAGGTAGGATGAACGTTGTTGAGCTCTTGTGGTAGTTCCAATCGGTAGGCTACCTTCCAATCCTTCGAGAATCTTGAAGGGACATACGTAGCGAGGAGCGAGCTTTCCCTTTTTCCCGAAACGAACCACACCCTTCCAAGGGGATACCTTGAGAAGTACAAAGTCACTAACGTGGAATTCAAGGGCTTGGTTTTTATCTGCGTAACTCTTTTGTCGACTTCTAGCTTTCAGCAAGTTGTCCCGAATCTGCAAAATCTTGTCCGTCGTCTGTGTATAAGCTCGGGACCGGTGATTTGGGCTTCTCCGATCTCGTGCCAACAAATAGGCGATCGGCACTTGCGTCCATACAATGCCTCGAATGGTGCCATTTGAATAGTCGTGTGGTAACTGTTATTGTACGAGAATTTGACCCAAGGCAAGTGCATGTCCCAGTTGCCACCAAAATCAATTACGCAAGAACGAAGCATGTCCTCTCGAGTTTGGATAGTACGCTCGGTTTGAGCATCGGACTGAGGATGGGAAAGCAGTACTAAGGTTGAGCTGAGTGTCAAGGGCTTTTTGAAACGTTTGCAAAGGCGAGAAGTGAAGCGACCATCACGGTCGGAGATAATGTCAACGCGAACGCCGTGACGACAGATGATTTCATCCGTGTAGATACGAGCTAACTTCTCAACTCGGTAGTCTTCACGTATGGGGAGGAAATGAGCAGACTTGGTCAAACGGTCGATGATTACCCAAATACTATCGTGACCAGACGATGTACGAGGGAGCTTGGTTATGAAATCCATAGCAATATCTCCTTCCCATTTTTATCCGGGTCTTTGATGCTCGACCTTTACCTTGGAGCAAGTAAGGCACTTCGAAACATAGCAGGCGATATCTTTCCTCATTCCAGGCCACCAGTATGACGCTCGGAAGTCGTGATACATCTTCTCGGCGCTAGGGTGAATTGAATATCGAGACTTATGAGCTTCACTCATCAAGAGATCACGAAGATTATCACGATTAGGAATCCAAATACAGTCAGATAGCACATGATGCCATCGGATTTGGTCACGAGTTGGGTTTCAGCACCACACTTCAACTCATTATCGAGGTTGCCCCTATTAACGGTCGAGTATTGTGCCTCACGAATCATCTCTTGAAGCTTCCAAAGTTTGGTCAAGTCCTCTTAACATGAGTTTTCCGACTAAGTGCGTCGGCCACGACATTCGCTTTACCAGGGTGGTAGCGGATATCGCAGTCATAGTCATTTAACAACTCTACCCAACGACGCTGACGCATGTTGAGTTCTTTCTGATTAAAGATGTGCTGAAGGCTCTTATGGTCGGTGAAGACCGTACACTTTGTACCATAAAGGTAGTGTCGTCATATCTTTAATGCAAAAACAACTGCACCAAGTTCAAGGTCGTGGGTAGTATAATTTTTCTCATGAATTTTGAGTTGACGTGATGCGTAAGCAATAACCTAATCTCGTTGCATAAGAACGCAACCAAGACCTAGTCTTGAGGCATCGCAATACACGTCGTCGTTACCATCGGGAAGGGTTAGGATAGGAGCATTGCACAGCGTCCTTAATCGTTTGAAAAGACTCCTCTTGTTCGGAACCCCAAACAAAAGGTTTATCCTTTTGAGTCAAGGAAGTGAGAGGCACGACAATTTTTGAAAACTTCGAAATGAAACGACGATAATAACCAGCTAAGCCGAGAAACGAACGAATTTCGGACGGAGTCTTAGGGGTAATCCAATTTTTCACCGCCTCGATTTTTGCGGGGTCAATGTGAATACCAAGTTCGTTGACGACATGACCAAGAAATTGAACCTCTTTTAACCAAAATTCACACTTGGAAAACTTGGCGTAGAGACGTTGGGTTCGCAACAGCTGAAGGATAAGACGCAAGTGTCGCTCATGCTCTTCTTGCGTCTTGGAATAGATTAGGATATCGTCAATAAAGACGATCACGAATCGGTCAAGATAAGGCTTACACACGCGATTCATCAAATCCATAAATACGGCGGGTGCGTTGGTCAGACCGAATTGCATGACTACGAACTCGTAGTGCCTATAACGTGTGCGGAACGCAGTTTTGGGTATATCTTCTTCGAGGACTCGAAGTTGATGATAACCAGAGCGAAGGTCGATTTTAGAGAAGCAAGTCGCGCCTTGAAGTTCATCGAAAAGGTCGTCGATGCGAGGAAGAGGGTAACGGTTCTTGACTGTAAGCTTGTTGAGCTCACGATAGTCAATGCACATGCGAAAGGATCCGTCTTTCTTTTTGACGAACAGAACGGGAGCGCCCCAAGGAGATGTGCTAGGGCGTATGAAGCCCTTCTCAAGAAGCTCTTGAAGTTATCTGGACAGCTCTTGCATCTCCGAGGGTGCTAGACGATAGGGGGATTTTGCGACCCGAGTTGCACCAGGATGAGGTCAATGCGAAAATCAACCGAACGAGCAGGAGGAGGACCAGGAAGATCCTCGAGAAAGACATTAGGGAATTCGCGCACAACGGGAACTTCACTCACGCTTGGACCCTTCTCCTTCTTTTCCACAATGTGGGCAAAAAAGGAGAAGTATTCCTTATGCAAGTACTTGTTCGCTTGAATACACGACATAAGCTTGAGAACTTTGGAAGGTTTCTCGCCATAGACATGCAAGGAATCATCGTTGGGAAGGGGAAGGCGAATGCACTTCTCCGAACAAACAACTTCAGAAC
This sequence comes from Scalesia atractyloides, assembly GCA_947069175.1. Classification (NCBI taxonomy): domain Eukaryota; kingdom Viridiplantae; phylum Streptophyta; class Magnoliopsida; order Asterales; family Asteraceae; genus Scalesia; species Scalesia atractyloides. The sequence continues at coordinate 19,725,051 of CAMTDV010000013.1, forward strand.
GGACTCGCCCTAGCCAATCCATGCCTACTATGATATCAAAACTACCCATTGGCATGGGTATGAGGTCAACAGAAAACGTATGATCATCGACGTTTAAAGAACAATTAGAAAGGACATAATCGCGGTGAAGGATTTTCCGTCGGCGACTTCAACTTCAAAGGGTTTAGGCAACATAGAACAACTACACATAAGCAAAGGTTCGAATTCAAAAGATACAAAACTTTTATCCGTACCAGTATCAAATAAACACATAGCATAAACATTGTTAACAAGGAACGTACCGATATGACGCCATTTGAGTTCTGAGCTTGAGCAGCCGTGATGACAAAGGCTCGACCGTGAGCTTGCTGCTGCTGCTAATTGTTGTTGTTACACTGCGGCAGTTGTTGGCGAAGTGATTCGGGTCTCCGCATCTGAAGCAGGCACGAGTGGCAGGAGCTAGGGGTCGGTTTTGATTGCCGACATGGTTTTGAGGAGGTGCGGTGGTCACAGCTCGGGCTTGGTTGATGGGGGCTTGAGGAGCATTCCGGCACTGTTGGGCAAAGTGCCCATACCTATTGCAGATCGTGCATAGGCGGCATGGGGCGATAACCGGGTGATGGAAGGGACAGGTGTTGCACTTGGGACGGGGTTCGGTATATGCTTTCTTAATGGGTTCGGGTGCGGACAAAGCTGGCTGGTGGGGGTTTGGCGGAGTGACTACCGCGTAAATTGGGCTCGAAGCCTTCCGCATCTTGCCTTGATGTTGCTTCTTGGGGGTTTGGGCGAGGCAGGTTCGGTAACGGATTCAGTGGTTGCTTGGTGGGCTTTCCTCGGTGGAGCCTTGGCGACTTCACGAAGGACTTGGCGGTTGTTCAAGCGAGCAGCCAGTCGAAAGTTTTCTTCGAGGGTGCTGGGGGAGGTGGTATCGACTAGATCGCTGAGCTGAGGAGGAAGGCAACTTATGATTTTGCAACCGCTTTCTCGGGGTGTCAACTTGGCTTGGGCAAATTGCACTCAGCCGCTTAAATCGGGCCGTGAGGCCAGCGTTGTCGTTACCTACTTGTTTGAGGTTCCAAAACTCAACCTCGAGTCGTTGGCGCTCATGCAGGGGGCAGAATTCACCTTCCATTAGCTTTTTGAGATCGGCCCAAGGGAGGGCATGGGCGACCTCGTTGCCACGCGCGCTACGCTCGGAAGTCCACCAATCAAGGGCTCTCGACCGGAATACTCCCGTGGCGTTCAAGGTGCGCAAGTGGTCGGGGCAACCACTTTGGAGGAAACTGAGTTCAATGGCGTCGAACCATTGCAGCAGTTTCGTGGCGTCCCCCTCGCCGGTGAAGGGTAAGGGATTGCAGGAGCAGAATCGCTTGTGGGTGAAGGCGGTCTTGGGTGGTTCAGCTTTGGAGTCACCATAGATAGCATCATTAAGCATGTTTGGCCCATTCAAACAAGATGGGATCTTGACTTGGACTTTGACCTTCTTCGTCCTATAACGCTTTGCGAGAAAGACATCTAAAAGGGTTTGACAACAAAAGATGTTTGTTTAAGAAAAGTAAGTTCGTTTTGAGCACATAAGTATCATGTAACACGTATAACTTCACATAGATAGCATAAGCATGTTGGCATTCAAAAGCATTAACTCGTATGATTTGCGTAAAGGAATATAAATTTAGTTGGTTCACGAGAGTTATTATTATTGTTTTTGGTTACGAAAGGGCGTGCGAATCGTGCATCGGTTCGAAATGAACAAGATAACAAGTATTAAAACACATAGAAATTGAGATAGCATAAAAGATAGGCTCAATAAAACATTGGAGTGTTTCGGGTTGAGAAACGTTTGACTATTCCAAAGTGAATCGAGATCCTTTCAAATTAGAGAAACGTGCTTTGGCCTATAGGTAAAGTGCTCTCGTCGAGAAGCGATTAACGGCACTTTACCCTTCCAGTTACTACACATCTCTAACCGATCAAAAAATCGAAACTTTGGCGAGATTGAAAATCGAGGAATGGGACTAGTTGACAAGGTGCGGGTTTCACCCTTATCTTGACAACATTGTACCTAGATGTGGTTGGTACTTACCGAACGAAGAGCGTATTCCGACTCGTTGGAAGGGTCCACTAGAGTATGAAACGGAAATTTCCATCAAGATGTGGATTTCACTCTTAACTTGATGGTGTAATTTCGTGCAAAAATCAAATTCGCGGATTGAGAGTGATCACCAAAGTGCGGGTTTCACCCCTATTTTGGTGAGATCGTCTCGATTGTAGTTTGAGTGTCTTCAAGTTTTCAGTGTGTAAATTGTGTAAGTGTTTTAGGAAAAACACATGCATATATTTAAGATAAAAGAAATAGGAAGAAATAATTAGGAAGAATTAACATTTTAATCATGAAGCAAGAATGGTTAAGTTGGTCACTTAAACTATAGACTAGGTCGTAACATGGCAATTCTACCTAATTCCCTATAGTTATGGCTCTAATAACAATCTGTCACACCCCAACCGATGGCGGAAACATCGGAGTGAGACGACTAGATTGCTCATTGCATCATAACACTATTCGCGACAATATTTAAATCAACCAAATTTCATTTCATTCAAACATCCAATGTCATATTACAACAAAATCCAAATAAAAGTAACATCAACGAAATAAGTTCAACAATAACATGATAATTAACTTAGTATTTCTATGCGTGTTTCTATGTCATTCCTACTAAGTTCCATCATACAACTGCAGCATGTTAAAAGGTATAGTTCAATAACAAAGTATTGGCGAGTACACAAGTTTAATATCGTAGCATAAGTATAAAATTCGATTAAACAAATCCACATGGTTAGCTAGCATACAAGATAAATGTAAACAAGGCATGTGATTCTACAAGTCAATCTCTAGTGTACCGCCCAAATAGATTTCACTTAACAATGACCACAAGAATACGGGCGGTGCGTTACTCCTATAGCGCTATACATGTTAAGGGAGGCTCGATTAAAGTTAATGACATTTAGATCACATAAGAATGTACCAAGTAACAATTCAAGTAGTATAAACTAAAGCATGTTGATGGATTGTTTGTGTATAGAATAAAGTGTGATTTAGTGTAGTTTTAGTAAATTAATCATGTTGCACCCAATAGTGGAAGCTAAAGGTGTGACTCACGGTTTGCAGTTATTATCGTGGAGTTAGTTGATTAGGGTGGAACACCATTTCCTAACAGCAACTAGGTTCAAGTATTAGATTGACGGGTTAATGATTAGATTAAGTACAGAAGTTATATATGAAGTATTTCTAGAATTAACGCTCGTTTTACACAATAAGCTGAAGGTGTTTGTGTTTTTATGGGTCATGCCCAATAGAATCCTAACGATTGTTATGTCTAAGATAAAATAACCTACTTTTTAAGACAACTAACCATTTGGTCATAGTCTAAGTTTTGGTTATATTAAGTATTTACATATAGTTATATTACTACTAATTAATCATATAGTTCATGTATTTCATGGAAGTCATGTAAGTCATGCATGGAGGTAGAGGATAACCATCCTAAACCTCTTTCATAGATTCACCATTACACAAGATTGACACAAGGACAATCCGGATGGTCAAGAATTATAGAAATCATCAAGTGAGGGTGGATTGAATAGTTGGCCAAGACCTTCATGTAATCACACCTACACCATCACAAGCTTGAAAGCTCGGATGGCTCAAAACTTGTGGGTTGAAACCCTAGTAAAAACCACAAGTTTAGAGGCTGTTATGCCTCTTAATTTTGTATGAACAAGTCTAGCTAGCTCACTAACCATAAACTTGTTAGAGGCATAAGTAGCATAGAGTTGTTATGTTCTAAAAAAAAACAAGTTCAAAAAAGTTTATAAGTTTATCTTCCAAAACAGAAAGTTTGGCCCCAAAAATGGTATTGTTCCACCTTGGTTTTCCATGGAAAACCTTGGTAACATCCCATAGGGCTTAGCAATCAATGTTGAGGAAGAAAACATAAACAAAACTTGAAAATCTTAAGTTTAAAAAGATAAAAATGGGCAGATTATTTATGGCAACCTCAAAAATGGTGAGGTTTCACCTTGTATCCCAAGAAAACTTGTGAAAACCTTCTAGAGGTTATCAAAGTGTTTTAGAAGATGAAATAAGGAAGAATTAGTTGAAGAAGTGAGTTAGAACTCACAAAAAAACTCAAATATGGCTGCTGCGTTTTTTGAATATGTTAGGGACTTTGAGAGTGTTTTTGAAGTGTTTGGAGGCTTGTAAAAGTGGGAAATGGATGGGGGAAAGGTGGTTTATATAGGGAAGGGATTAGCGTTTCAATGGGTTGGGCTTTGGACAAGATTAGTGGGTGTTTAAACTTGAAACAAGCCGAAACATCAACATATGGCAGCCCACTTTTTTTGTTTTTTTTTTTGTTAATTAATTTATATAAATGGTTTTAATTGTTATTTAAATAATGTATTTTATATGTGTGACATGTATGGGTCTTGTAATGGCCTAATGTTATGCACATTATTGTTTTAAAACCCAAAAAAACAACAACTAGTAACAAGTATATTTTCTAACATAATGCGACAAGATTTTATGATAATGGAAGCTTGAATTCTTTGCATAACATCAATAATTGTCTTTCTTGGGTTTAGTATAGATTTATAAAAATTCATCAAACATTTACACGTTTTATGAATTGATTTATGAAGAAGTAAAGTATCGTATGATCATAATGTTTAAACATGAACAAGGTTTGCGAATTTCATATAATTGATTAATCTTTATTACAATCAAAGCCTTAGAATCCAATTAATTGAAAATAGAAATACGATTACAAGGTTTGGACATTCCAAAAAAATAGAAACACAAAGCAGACTGCTAAAAACGGGAAGATGCAAATGCGAAGCGTTACAGATGCAAAAGAATATTTGCGAAGATCGGAAAAGCGTGCGTTTGAGTTTGGTGGATTGGATAGTGATGATGAAGTTATGGAAGTTGATGTTGTAGATCTGACGAAGCGAGTGGTTGTGTTAGAGCAGGAGGTTATACTGAAGGATGCTCGATCGCTTGTTGCAAACACGATTAGATGTGAGAGTTCAAACAATAGATCAACTGCAAGGAGATGTTACTATGCTGATGACTATTGTGAGGAAACAAGTTTGGGATGGAATTCTCTGACCCTACTGACGATCCGATTAACATTGAACACAGACAAGAGCAGCTGAGCGACGAGCGGCTGAGGAAAGTGAGGAAAACAAGTTAGCAGCTGAACATTTGGCTTCAGAACGCCAAGCTGGGTTGGATGACTATCTGGGCAATCCAGGAAAGAAATATACTGCAAGTCAGAAGCATCCGCGACCCAAAAGAAGAAGCAGATGGTATTGATGAAAGACGTTGATTTAATCCTCTTGATGAAAACTTCCAGTTGAAAGATCCGACAAACCAGTCTGAACGATATGTGATGGAGCTTGGCTCAAGCTACTACAGCAAGGTCGGGAATAAATCGAAGGTGTTAAGCTGGATGTATGATCATGTCAAGAAAATGTGGATCATTGTTCGACAGGATGGACTCGGGAGTATTATTCTAAGGAATCTCAGTTCGAGACATGGACGAAGATAGCTCTGACTGATTTATTGCGAGCTCCGTATTCTGATGATGATACAACTGAACTGGCCCAGGATGGAGATTCTTCAAGAAATTGGAACAAGAGGTGAAAAACGGGTTCAAGACGATGAAGACAGCCGAACCATGCTTGTGAGCTGCAAAGGGTGTACGTGATGCGCGAACAGGGAGAAGGTTCAAGTCAGTGATGTGTGCCGCCAATGGATAAGGAATTGGTTATACCGGTCGCTCCAACTTTTCCACGATGGATTTTGAAGAACTTTAACTTCTGGTTGTATGATCCCAAGGTCGGCAGTGTACCTATTGTGACAAAGAAAAAGGCGTTTAGGGTGAATGACGTGGTGGACTTGCTTTTCATCATAGACCTGCGTTTGCAAGATTTAGTTATATGAAGTGTGTGCAAAGGATTGGACAGCTGCTGTGGCGGGTATTATTGCTGGAAGATTAGGAGTGGATGCACAACCTAAAGACTAGAAGGCCTAATGTTGTAAACCTAGGGGGAGATTGTTGGGCTTATATTACTGAAGGTTTACACATTAGAGCTAGATTTGGGCTATAAGGGGGTTTTGGGCTTCCTAGTGCCTTGTGGGCCTAGGGTTGTAACTGTTGGGCTTATTGACTAGTATAAATAATGTCTTAGGTCAAGGTTAGAGGGCTAGAGAGTTGTAATTGCAAACTTGTATCAGACACTTTTCTAGTGTATGCAAGGTGTTCTTAATTAGAGAGATTGTTCTTCTTCCTAATCATTATTTCCGCTACTGATTAGGTTTGTGATACCTGTTAAATCCGAATCGGGACTTACATAAGCACATAAGATAAACAAATTTTTATTGGAATCTCATCTCTTATTTACTTCCATCCATCTTCAAGAACGCAACTACATAATGTTTCCCAGCTTTAGTGATTTTCACTTGTTTCGAGTAGACTTCATTAACAACCACTTTCTTTTCCACCTTCTGACAAATGCATAAGGCAATAACATTAACAAATATAAAGGAACATGGTAATAAAAAACAACATATTTGATTCTAAAATTCAAACTAACAATATATAGTTTTCTTATGATAATATGTATTTTTTATTATATTATTTTGTAGTAAAGAAAGGCTATAACATATGTTCAAAGTTAATATAAAATATTGTGATTGTTTGGAATATATATATATATATATATATATATATATATATATATATATATATATAATAATATATGGGTGAGGTCCTAGAGGAACACTATGTTTACAATGAAGTGTGTGAACTAATTTGGGCGGTTGATTTGTATCATCTAGAGATTTATTATAATGGCATGATTTGTAATTATAAATTATTGTTTTCCTAATTTAATTAAAATGAAAAGGGTATTTTGTACTTACTCATCCAATAATTTCCTTTTCTTATACTAATTTTCAAATCCTAATTTCTTCTTTGTCAGTTATTATATACGTACATTAATTTATTTTAGATTACAATAGTTTCTCTCTTTATCATAACCTTGATCAAAAAAATATTAGACGAACTAGAGATTGTTTTACACATACGTATGCTTGTTAACTGATATTCAGCTGTTTGTTTGATCAAAGTACAATAATATAGTTGTTGTACACAAGTGTATTCAATAAGTTTTTATTCTATAGTCTGTTTAGATAAAACATTGTTCGACTACGTGCTTTAATTTTTTCGAATAAGGTTGATTTAACAGGAATGTTGATTGTACACTATATTAGCTACTCCATGTTAACTGATATTCTGATGTCTATGTAGTCGGGTTCCATTAAACTCGTTGATGTACACAAGTGTATATCATTTATCACAGTTTCATATTAATTGTGTGTACGGATTTTTTTGTAGACGTTTGCTAGATATGTCATATAGTTGTGTGTATTGCTTGTGTAGTATTGTTGATGCACACTTTAGTATGTCGCACAAATGATTTTACAATTGTGTATGATACTGTTTGATGTTGAATTGGGGAAAAAACTATTGTTGTTTTGTAAAAAGGGACAACTGTGTGTGTAAACTCTAGAAATATACGTCTTTGGTATAATGTTTTGTATTCTGCTATGTGCAATGAAATGTTAGTTTAAAAGAATTTGTTATATAACCATACAACATATCATGATTTTAGTGATATACATATGTGTATACAGTATTGAAGTTGCATACATTATACCAGTAATAATACGTTCAATTTCTTTGTGTACTTGATCAATTCCATTTTGATTAAATTTGTAGGTACAAGGGCGCATACAATGAGGAAACGTAAGATTTTAAACTATTTTAACTATAAAAACATTTTAAAGTTTGAGTACATGTTCACATATTGGCTAAAGCAGTAGAATACAGGAAGGCATGCAACTTGGGTTAATTAGCACGTTTCTGGTTGTTGACAATAATATACGTTTGATGGTAGATTGTTTTGGTATTTTTTGGGTTTGTTATGGAATGTTTGTTTGCTTGGTTTGATACATGTTATGGAACAAGTATCTCTTAAAATATAATATAGTTTACTGGTACTGATATTGTGTGTGTATGCATTTGGCAATTAAGTACACATGTGTAAACGATTATACAATAAATGATTCACATATTAGAAAACTTAGTGCATACTGTACACACTTATTACACCTGTGTACAGTTCTAGAGATAGTTAACTGCACAGATATGCATTACACTAGCTAGCAATTTTGTACACATGTGTACAGTTCTGTATATACTAAGTACACATGTGTACTGGTCTGTATATACTACGGTACACATGTGTGCATTTCTGTGTCATGTATGCATTAACAGTAGCTGATAGTCTTTTGTTTTCAAGTCGATATAATTATGCTCAAACGTTTGTAACGTATAATATCTAATATTATGTCGTGTTATGGACAATAAAAAAAGGAACCAAAACAATCAGAAAACAATATGGGTGTTAAATGTGTAATTTTCTTTGTTTTTGCTGCGTTCTTTGAGTTTGTTAAGTATCATCTGGGCGTCTCTGTCACCTATAAAATCTCGGATATTGCGCCCGCAGTTTTTGTAGTCCACGACCATGCCATGAACGTTATGGTGGCCACCTTTTAAACCACGTATACCTTGTGGGACTTGGTAGGCCCAAGATTAGCATTACGACATTTTGCTATGAACTCTTGAGTAGAAAAGTCAAGCTTTCTCCGCTTTAGTGATAGATCAAGATTCTCGGGTGAGGTAAACCCATGGTTGTGCTGTCCAACAAGTAATAGAGTTCGCACTCGATGAATTTTTTAGACTAACAAACCTTAGCACATGCCTTGCAATCTGTAACTTTAACATTGGAACAACGTGATGGTGAAATTGAATTAACTACATCAGCCATATTATCTTTACATTTAGGTTTGTTGGCTCTAGAGCATAAAACATATCGCCGATTCGTAACCATTATATCACCTACTTTTTCCTTCTGCGAATTACCCAAACGGGTTCCAAATCCTGCTAGTTGTGCGTGCTCCTCATACATTGCAATTGCTTGTTCTATAGTACTAAATCTAGCTTTAACATATGGTTTGAATCCGGGAGGGATAGTTGGTGTCGAGTACCTAGTTCCGTTAGGAGTTTCATATACGTTATTAGCAACCGATTCTGCACGAGTTTATTAAAAGAAGAAAGTTAAACACCGGAGGATGATTTAAAAAAAAAACAATTTAATGGATTGGTTCTAAAATATATTCAGGGAACTCAAAATCAGATGTACATAATTAAAAATCATTGAAGCTGGCACATATGGAAATTACGTACGAAAATACACACATGTATAAATTAACATCCATTACCAAAAAAAAAATTAACCCTCAAATAATACTACAAACATGAACTGTACGTATGTGTATAACAAGTGGGGTAACCTAAAAATAATTAGTTCTTGACTATTAGTATAAAATATACATATTGTATTACAGTGAACTGCAACATTCTATTATGTGTTAAATACAATACTTATGAGATGTAATAATGCAACCCCCGGACATTATACACATGCGTATTTAAAAACATCCATTGCCAATTAAAATACATCTGCTCCTGAAAGTTAAAAACTACGAACTGTACGTATGTGTATAATCAATGGGGTAATCTAAAAAACATAAAAATCCTAACTGTTGGTATTGAATATACGTCTGTGTATTAATGAAGAACTGCATCATTGATTTCAATCAGAAAAATTTTTGGATAAACAAACACATGAAAAAAACCTGTAGCAAACGATACAAATAGAATAGGAAAAAAACACAACATTCATATACGTATATTCATCCTAACAATCGTACAGAACAAACCTAGTCGATTTATTGTTGTAACATAAACGTTTTCATTACTCGGAACGTAGTTTTCATCAGCATTTTCGAAGGAATTATGGGTGTTGCTTTATAGGTCTGCCATGGTTGAAAGAAAGGAAATCAAAATCTAGGTATTATTGAACGAATGAATGAGCAAAATTCATATATCGGGTATACTGATCTTTGAAAATTACAATCTTTAAAAATTCTGGGATTTGTGATCTTTGAGATTTACATAAATTGTTGTAATGATCTTTTTAAAATAACAAAAGATATTTAGATTATAATCACTAGACAAGGATATGTAACTAAAATACATTTATTAAAATAAAGATTCAAAACTAAATTATTATATAATTACAATCCTACCCTTAACTACTAAAAAGGAAATCAATGGCTAAGATGAGTTCATGCCCTTCACTAAGAAGATGTTCTTCACAAATGAACCTAATCCTATATATATATATATATATATGTATGTGTGTCATTTGTTTCTGATTTGGCGTAACTCAAAAGTCAAACCCATGCCCTTATGTCTATGATAGCCAAACTCCACAATGATCTCCACATTTGTGCTATCCAAACCAATCTTTTTATCCGGCTTTGCAAATTCTTTTGTGTTCATGCTGTATTGGCCTCCCCTTAATGCACTTGTACCTCATTTCACTATCCGATGCTTCTTATACTTCTTATGACTAAAATAACTAACGTTCAACAATATAAATTATATAATCCATAAGACTAACAAATAATGATAAGCTAATATTTTTATACAAAGCAAGAACTTTAGGAAAGTTAACCCAGTCAAACACCAACAAACAAAACAAGATTGTGCATAAACAACATCAAAGCAATGCTTTAAATAAAAACAATTTAATGTCATTAAAGGTAAGATTGGGGCTTTTTAGCTATTTAACCCATTTAAGACAACAGACAACTCCAGTCGACCTAATAATAAGAAAATGAGTCAAAGACTCAAAATAGCACCTCTAGTAAAAACATAAAAGAACTTTGTGAACTCATCTTAAAAATTGTTAAATCTTTCCCCTAAACCTTGAACATGAGCCATCGTTCAAGGCTAATGATAATGGCTGCTAGAAGGCAGGTGGTGGGCCAAAAAATTATGAACGCCCAGAATGGAATGTCTCTTGTTTATTATGTGATGCATAAATAGTAGGAATATTTAGTGTGCTAAGTTGCACCCCATTTGTCTACCTTCATTCCCTATTCGATAACATGATAAATAATTGTCATTAATAAGAAAATATGGAATGATTGGTGCTTAACTAATATACTTTATCATATTAATGATGTCATCACAAATAACTCTAGCTAAAAACGTGTTCTTCGTTAGACACTTTCAGGTCCTTCCTAAGATTTGTTATCAAACTTTCCATGTCTTATACCATATTAAAAAAACATTATAAAGTTGATTCAAATAATTTGAAAACAAATATAAAATGATAGAAAAAATAACACTAATGCATAAACCATTCTTTTAACAGAAAAGGAAATAGACTTAAATCCGACATCTAAGAGCTACGGTGCTTATTCATGTCTCAGGTAACCAACTTATTTTAGGACAAAATTCCATTAAAGATTAAAAAATGATTTCCTTTTTTTTTATTTCATACTGGAACTACAAGTTGATGTAATATTGAGAAACTTTTATAAAATCTTAAGTCTTTCTTCTGAATTCGGCAAAAGGACATGTGGACTTTATTTTTGGGGAAGGATCTTACTATGCTTGAATATAATAATGCCAATGACAAGAGGTAATATATACAAGAGGAACTATAGTCCTTGTGAATATTAATACGTTTTTCTTTATTGTAGAATATATAACACGCAGTTCAATAGGAGGTGATAGGGGTCAAGGTGGTGGTCGAGGTAACGGTAATTGTAACACATAAAATGGTGGTATCTAACTCCTGATGCAATCAGTTGCACCATGAGCCTAGTTGCACCATGAGCCTAATGATGGTGATGATTTTGAGTTGGTCGCTACTGCTGGGCATGGACTTTTTATCCTAGCTCCACTACCTACACCTAAAAATCACACTTTAATTTGGGTTTAAAATGATGAGTAAGTGTGTATATCTAGTCATTACTAATGTTAATTATGGTGAATTGTTTCCATTTTGTAGAATTAATATTCATAATGATGTTTTCTTAGATCATTGGTTCCAATTTGATGTTTTCATCATCGTGAACGCTTGTTTGAGCGTTTTCAGGTGTATACTTATGACACATATGTATATGAAAACGCATATAGTTAAATAGAGAATATACATGTTATTAATAAGTGTTTTTATGTAGCCATACTATCAATGGAAATACGAGTGGAAATCCCTAATTCACTCTTGCCGGGAGAAATGCATTAAAGGAAAGTTTACTGATTTGTTGAAGAGAGCTTGGGATAAATCCAAGGCCCTTGCGATCCAAGAGGGTATTGAAGTTGGAGGAAGATCTGGCTCGTATTCTTTCATTTATGCTACTCTAGATTAATCAAGAGTCTTGGGTTGCGACTTGGAATATTGAGGATAACAAGTCTTCTCAGAAATAGTAAAACAAGGGAAAGTAGTTGTGGCAGACATACACTTGGCTCGAAGAGCTACGTCATGGTTAAAAAATGGCAGATATGTTGATTTTTCATAACACACACATATGTATCGCACATATACATCCACACTACGCATATTCATATTTCCTGCATATTCATACAATTTGGTTGTAATTAAATAGCATTTGCAGTTGTAAATTAGGCAACACTGTTTCTCTGTAGTAGCTATTACACACATTGTTTTTTTCTTTAAAAATGAATTTTTTTTTTTAATTTAAGAATGATATTTGATTTGATTTTTTGGCTTAAGAAAATTACTTACTAGAGTCTGTGAAGGTGGAAATCTTTAGGTTGTTATAGAACCTGATATTTGGTGCATCAAGTCCTCTACAGTAGAATATACAATGTGCATAAACATATGGGGTTGTTTTTCATGCAACATATGCTGTTTACTTGTTTTACCAGAACAATCCTGGAAATTGATCAGTTCTATTTTAACTTCACCGAGTCAAAAAAGTTGTCCAGAATTAGGTGCCAAACAAGTTCCTTGTCATAAGATGGACAAGTCGCGTAACATAGGCTATGGGTTCAAACTGGAATTGGCCATTCTCTAGTACGAGTCAAAAGGGCATGGTTCATACACCAAAGTTTTATAAATATTTAATGAATATTGCATTAAGTATAATTATAGTAATAATATTGTTACAATAATGGTAATCTAAAATTTTTAAATAAAATGATTATGGGTGACTTTCAACCTGTTTCATCACTTATTTTATTTGACCCGTTTGATATATAGGATAAAACATTGAAGCGACATGCTAATTTTGGTGAGCTCTAGTTACAAACACACACAAAGAAAGGGTCAAGACCCCTAGATAGATTGTCGGGGTGTAGCATGTAGGTTGAGAATAGTTCGTGAGAATATGATGACATGGAAGATACCATTCCGCAGCAAGATGTGACTTAGGTTGACATGAGGGCGATTGAAGCTTATGTAAGTCTTGTTACTTTGTAAATGTATGTTTTTAGTACTTACTAATACAATTATGCAATTTTAAAGTATTAATTCTCTAATGTCCATATCGCAGAGCACATATAATAAATATGTTATTGAGAAATATGAAGAGGATACTAGGTTACACCCAGAAATTGACATGGAACTATAGTTACAAATAGCCGGTGGCAAAAAAGGTAGATTGTGTGGCACTGTCAACAACATCGCTGACCCGCGTCACGTGATGATGGGTGCACTGTCAATTCCAAGTACCCATAGTTTCATATCCACAAGAGAGAAGTGACAGTGACGAGGTTCGTATTCTCTTTTAGTAAAAAGGAAACTCTACATTTACATGCGATAAAGATTATTAATGGGTTATTTAAACGAATTGACTTATATTGAGTTAGGTTTGTAATGTGTTATAACATCCCCATTTGAATGTAATGACTTTTATTAAGTTATATTTGGTTAGAACATGTTATAATGTGTCATGTTATAAGGTGCGATAATGGATGTTAACGGGTCATTTTGCTATAGTTGCTATAGGTGCAATAGTTGAAGGAAAAAATAGCGGAGTTGAACTAGATTAAATAGAATAACATGCTATGATGGAGAAAATCTAAGAAAGTGTGAGGTTATACGCCAATGAAAGAACTCAATTGTTTTCACAAAAGGCGCCATTAAGTTGAGATATGCTAAAAGTTACTGTATTACTTTTGGATAATTTGGATCTTTACCGTGTTACAGTTTAGATCTTTATCGTGTTACATTTGGTTATATTGGAATTATAAATCAATTTGGTTTGAACATCTATCTTTGATATGTGTTTTTTTATATTATTTTGTTGAGGTCTAACAATATAATTACAAAACTAAAAATTTTGAAAAATTCCAGACAAGATGCATAGCTAAAGTTGTAGCAAAAACCTTGCAAAATTTGAACCAAACTCTTCCAAAATCCATTGCTATACGCGTAGCAATATTCAAAGAAAATTCATAGCTGAATTATGTAGTTGGATCGGTTGCAAATTTCCATAGTCAATCCGTAGCAAAACCGTTGCTAAAATTTTCAGCAGAATTAGCAGCAAAACCAAAATGTAGCTAACAGCCGTAGCAAAAATTCTGTAGCTAATAGTTTTTAGCGAATTTCATAGCAAAAATTGGTAGCCAAATTTTGTAGCTAAAAAATAACAGCGAAATCCCGTAGCAAAATTCTCTCTAGCAAATTCGTAGGTAAAATTGCGACGTCTTTTTTTGTAGCTAATTCTGTCACAAATATGATTTCCATTACTAAAATTCGTAGGAAATAAATTAGCGACGAGACTTGTAGCTTAGAACAAAATCCATAGCAAAATGGGTGTTTACTATAGATTTGTATGGTATGTATTGTATGTGTATATATATGTGTAATTATGTGATTTGAAATTTTGTGGTTTGTAGATTTGTAATTTGTGATTAATTTTTTTAATAAAATTCCATGATTTGATGAATTATTTGTATTTTTATGGGGAAAACTAAAAAAATATAGTGTCTTAGGAAAAAAAAAGATACTTACCGATAAATTGCCTATGGGACGCTCGTCAATAAACATAAGTTGGCCGAAGAAGTGGCAGTCGACAAGAGTCTACCTTTGATCAAAGAACATAAATTTTAGACGAAGACTGTGCATCGGTGATTCTTCAATAAGTTGACAGTCGTTGAATTTGTCGGCGTTCCATCGGTAAGAGCATTACCCATGACCAATATAGCGTCAGAGATTCAACGATGGATTCCCACTAATGATGGCTTTCACCACGATTTTCTAGCAGAATCGTTCGTTGGTGAAGTTCTTAGTGTTATTTGCATTACAATATTAGCTTCATAAAGAAATTATACAAAACAAAATCCTACAAAAAATATGATATAAATGTGTATAAGTTAAAAAAAACTAAAACTCCATAAGGAATCTTTCATTATGCATATTTGTACAAAATATAAATAATTATTTTATCTATACTTTATTTTTATAACAGTCGGAAAATTAAACAATTTTTATGACCCTAAGGGCCTATCTTGGTAGAAATTAACAATGAAATATGTCACAAACTAGCGTGTATATGTCACATGAACACTAACAATAAATGGTTTCACAAGAAGTTGTAAGAGATCAAGAAGCTAGTAATACGTTAAAATGAAACAAACAATTTCATAAACATAGAGCACGTATATGTCTCAACAAGGAAACGTGTATCAAACAATTTAATTATTGATTCATATCGTATTTGATAAGTGTTAAACATAGTTATGAAACAAAGAAAATTAGAATTACAGAACATACCATAGTTTTAATAGAACAAACACAAAACTAGATAAATGTTTAGGAAAACAATTGCCAAAAGTTATAAATCATAAATTAGTGTTTAGATGTAACCTTCGTCAAAAAGGGATCTCCGAAATCTGACCCAGATTGCAAAACCGGATCCTCAACGAATTGAATCTAAGTGTGTAAATTTTATTATTTATTATTCTAATAAAGATACACGTAACGTCAAATTTGTTCAGGTTTAAAAATATTGATTTTTATAGTTAAGATATATAAGTATCGTTCAACCCATTAGGTTTAATAAAGAAATAAACTAACAAGATTAGTTTTACAAAAGGGAATAATTAACTACGTTAAAAGTGGCAGTTAACGAGTTTTAAACTTAAAGGGGTTAAACCTGCGAAAATACCAAAGTTATAAGTTTAGGAGTTGTATTCATATCTAATGGAAACTGTAAAATAAGCATGTCAACTAACTGGGTGAGTAAACCCAGTGGTTACTTATATAAGAAATTAATTAACTAGGTTAGGTGTTGGTTAAACTTTATAAAAGAGATTACACTAACTAAGTTTGTGTGATAATGTTAATATACAATATTTATTGAACATAGGGGGGGTTTGTTTGCAACATTCTAAAAAAAGGCTTTAAAGGAAAATAGATGAGAAAAACGGTGCCCCAAACGTGTGCTAAACTGGGCACCCGAGCTTAACATACGACACACGAACCACTATGCTGCAGTGCTATTGTTTGATAGAACCCGGATCGATTCCCTTATAACCACAAACCTAATGTTTCTTTTTATAAAAAACGAAAAGTGTAGCTGGGATTCGAACCCAGGACTCCACCCGGGTTGATTAATCAGCGCACAGCACAAGTCACTCGACCACCGGTTGTCATTTGTTAAGAACCCACTTTGTTTGATTAAATATGCAAACCCGATCTCAATACATGTACATGCTCACCCTTACTCGTCGGCGACCCGACACCAAAGTAAGACCCGACCTGGTTCGTTCTCCCTTGCTTCTTTATGTTTCGTCTTCATCTTAGTCCCTATTGAATCGCAATATGAAGAAATGAATTCCTTAACATCTAAACATTCCATATCCCTTTGCAAATCATCAAAATCATTTATCTCCATTAAAGCTTTAAGAACAACTTTTGGGTTTTCAACATTTACGCAAAATTAGACCTCCATCTCTACACATTATAATCCTCTAATCAAACCAAGCAAAATCCTATGGAAGTTCCATATTTCATCAACCACGCATCGCGAATTAACCCGAAGAACATTCTTGGGCTCAAAACTTCAAGTGACGATTTCTTCTTCCGTTGTTATCTAAATCAGGTGATTCCAAAGCTTAATATTATTTATTTTTCATCATTTACAAAATCCCTCTATCAATTTCAGTGATAGTAGGTTGAATTATTTGAATTTAATCATAGTTGAAATTAGTGTTCTTCGTTTATAGAATTTTGGGCTTTTAGGGTTAGACCTGTGTTTTGATGAAACTAAAAATAGAATATGGTTATATATCATATTAGTATAATTGATTAACGTTTGTTAATTTTTAGACATCAATTTGAGTTTTGGTGAATTATTTATGCTGTAATCACTAGATAAATCAATTAAAAATACAAGATAATCATAAATAAATTCAATAAGTATTTTCATTAATGATTTCAAGTTATATCAACACTATGGGATTTTTATATAACTTTTCCTTACTTTTTGAGAATTTATGAATTTAGTTTGGATTTACACATGTGTTGTTATTTAAAAATGCAAGATTTTCTAAATAAATTCTATAATTGTATTGGGGCGTTTATATAATTTTCTATATTATTAGATAATTATCTTATTAAAGGATTTAAGAAATTGTTAAATAAATAAATTTATATTATAAATTTTTGTATTTTAAATAAAATATGTGTTAAATTTTAAATCTTATTTATAAAGTTAGTGGATGAATTTAATGAGTCTGACTAATTCTTGGCATTTACAAAATGATATAACCCATTAAATTGGTAGTGAAGAGTTCAAATGAGAAGAAATTACAAAGTAATAATAAAAAGAATAAATGGTACAAAGGTAATCTAAACAAATCATTTAATTAATTTATCCTTTATTTTTGCTATTCAAATTAATAAACCCTAATAATTTAATGGGTCTATCATATAAAATAGTTGTGCACCCTGCACAATAAAACATTCTTGCACATTTGCACATAATCCTACATATTCAATATTTCCTACACCACAAAAACAATGTTTTGATGTAGGGTATAGAATGTGTAGGATCCCAACACTTTTAAATAATTTTCCGACTCATAATAAAATATGTGTAGGACACAACATTTTTAAATAATTTTGTCACTCTTAATAAAATTGGTGTAAGACCTAACATATTAATAGTGGTGAAGGAGAAAATTATGGTGGTATTAATGACACTTGAGTGACCATTTATAATATTTATTAATATTCTACATCAAATTGTCTATCCGACACTTATTAAGTAAAGCATTGTAACATCCAAAAAATGGATTTGGAAATTAAACCAAATTAAATAGAATGAGCGGGTAAAATAACATTAGTGGTAAAAAGTTAACTCGATAAACATTAGTATTTAAATAAATAAACCTAATGTTAAATAAAAGGTGGATGGATGCTTTTTAGAAAAAAAAAGTTTATAAAAGGTCCGGCTATCGGGACATAATTTAAGTCGGATATTGGCATCCCCGAATTTAATAAATAGAATTATCATGTTCGTTTTATAATTGACATGAGGTACATAACTAGAAATATAAACCTAGTTAACGTTGTCGGTTGTAGAGGTGAGTTATCAACAAACCGAATACAACCAAACTATAGGGGCTAAAAAGGGCCATGAGCAAAAGACAAGAGTATTTGTGTGTCGTGAGTTCTAGGCAGAGAAAAAGGGAAGAACCCTAACAACTTTCAAGCACAAAATCTAGAAATCAAGAGTGAAATCAAGTGGATTTTGATTGCAAGTTTAAAGGTTCTAGCTATCTAACATCATCTAAACTTACAAATCGCAAGGTATGTGATGATTTTATGTATGATGAGTTTTTATGTTAATTGGGTTTTGATGATATGATAATATTGATTATGTATAGATGTTCATAAGCATCATACTAGTTTGTAGGTGTAAAATACTTGAACAATTTAGAGGATTAAGTATATGTTCATACATGACATGAAATGGGTTTCTTATGATATAATGAATCGATGTTATATTGATGTTGAAATGTGTTTGAGATCATCATGTATATAAGAATGTGTGAAAAACTTGAACAATTTAGGGAATTAAGTGTATGTTCATACATGTCATTAAATGGGTTTTTATGATATGATGAAACTATGAGTATTTAGTCAAAATGATGAATTAGCTCATGATAATTAAGAGTTTATGTTAACTTAATGATAATGAGTATATGAACTTGTTAAATGAAAGAAACATGGTAGTTTTGAATTGTAAATTGAGCTAATAGAATGACCTAAAAATGATGCCCATCGAGTGACCGATAAAATGCCTAAGTGGGTTTTATCGAATTAATAGTGTGGCTAAGTAAGTAGTAGGCAGTTTGATTTTTAAAGTCAAACTGACCTATAATAGAATTGAATGCGAAATATGGTGTAAAAGTCCATAAGAGTGATAGTCATGATATTGATGACTAATTTAATTATCTTGTGGATATTACGTGATAGTTTGACACTTGACAAGGTAGGTAGGAGCTTGGAAAAGAATGGGTCAAATGGGTCAAAGACGCGAGAAAGCTGAATCGGACGCAAGGTAAGTAAACCTTACAACTGCTAGAATAGAATTACAACTTACGATATGGAAAGTATTATGGTGATTAGTGACAAAAGGTTAAAATGTGACCCTATGGTGTCAACCATAACGGGTCAAACGAGTAAAATGGTTCGTAACCACTTATCGTGTTTTGTCAATAAATTAGTTGTTGGTGACAAGAGGTCCTCTACTTGCAGAAATTGTTTCGAGGTCTTAACCATTGAGTTTTAACACGATATTTGGTTAGAAGTTGTTCACAACGTAAAGGACGTTTGGTAATTTTATAGATTTTTCTAAAGTTTTTGACTGGGGTTTCGCGACTGTTTTGTCAATAAAATAGTTGTTGACAACAACAGTCCGCTACTTGCAGAAATTGTTTCGAGACCTTCACTATTGAGTTTTGACATGATATTTGACAGAAGTTGTTTGACAACATAAAGAATGTTTTGTAATTTTTATAGGTTTTTCTAAAGTTATCTGACGGGGTTTTCGCGGTTGTTTTGTCAATAAAATAGTTGTTGACAGCAACAAGTCCGCTATTTACAGAAATTGTTTCGAAATCTTAACTATTGAGTTTTGACACGATATTTTGTCAGAAGTTGTTTGACAACATAAATAATGTTGTGTAAGTTTTATAGGTTTTTCTAAAGTTGTCTGGCAGGGTTTTCACGGCTGTTTTGTCAATAAAATAGTTGTTGACAGTAACAAGCCCGCTACTTGTAGAAATTTTTTCGATGACTTAACTATTGAATTTTGGCACGATATTTTGACAGAAGTTGTTTGACAACATAAAGAATGTTGTGTAATTTTTACAGGCTCTTCTAAAGTTGTCTGACGGGGTTTTCGTGGTTGTTTTGTCAATAAATTAGTTGTTGACAGAAAGCAAGTCTGCTACTTAAAAAAAATTGTTTCAAGATCTTAACGATTTTCCTTTGCATGATTTTGGTCAGAAGTTGGTTAAGAACATAAATGATCTTGGGTCATTTTTATAGATTTTTTATGAAATATTTCGATGCGGTTTATGACGATGTTTTGTCATAAAATAGTGGTTGACATCAAAATGTTTGATAATTTTGTAACGAATCAAAATTGTTAGGGAGACGGATGGGTGGAAACCTAACCCAGTCGGATAAAGGTGCTGAGAAAAAATACATGTTTCAGTTGACACGGCGGGTGGAAACCTGACCCGACCGGGTAAGGGGCTAAAAAAAGGATATTTTGTGCTTATGTTTCGATTACTAATGTTTGACCATAGAACTTAAACACTAATCGTTTTTAGCATTTATGACAGGCTTTCACTAAGGCGGGAACTAGACCGGAAACACGACCAAGCATGCCAAGATCCGAACACTCTTAAACCGCCATTTCCGCAGAGCATTATTCTAGAAAGTTTAAGCGTGATCACGCATGACAATGTTTTATATATTAAAACCTTATGTTTTCGAAGATAACTTATTTGTTAATTACCCATTAAGTTAGTTTATCTGGGTTATTCGTTAACCCGGACTCGTATGTTAATTATAAAAAATAATTAGGACCTAATTATCTGCATTTGATTAAAATATTACGAAAATGGGTTAGAGTGTTACAAGTGGTATTCAGAGCTCAAAGTTTAAAGGATAAAAGTGTTCGACTTCAAGAACTGGTCATGTGGTCCGTTAGTTATTATAATTAATAACGTCTAGTTGTGGATGAAAGTTTAAAACAACAATAAGGCTATCGTGTGAACACACGTTAACCTCAAATGAATAGGTAAAAACCGGTATGGTTAACAAATTAATTGTGTTAAAAAGTAGGTCTATTTACCAACTTTGTGTTGACCAAAAACTTTTTTTACACATGATACAAGTACACCAGTATGAGGTAGAGTTGAAGACAAAGACATGTAGAACATGTCTTAAATTAATGAATTTGATTTTGTTTTTTATATTGGTAAATTTGTCAATTATATAAATATTTGTACTTTCAAGTAAAGTGTGAAAAATTTAACTTATCATGTTTTAATATTAAATTATATTAGTTGTTATAAATTATGACAATTACCATGCTCGATACCATAATCACATAGAAATTAATTTTTAGATATTTTGGAGCGATAGATGAAACCTTGTTGCTACGAATAAATCAGATTCTATTACTTTATTCCATGGCGCACAAAGAGCTCAAGTTTTGATACAAGAAACAGGTATTTATGTCTTTGAACTACAAAATTAAACGCTATTCCATTTTATTTTGTATGCGGGTTATATATGTATATATAACTTACACATACAGTATAAAATTATAGCAGTGTTTGTATTTGTTTATTTAGTAAGTGATTTAACGTAAACAAGAAACATTAACATATCACCTGTTTTATATTAGTTAGATATATTTACAATCCTAGGATTGATATTATCATGGAATGCACACGTGAATACGTGATGGTATCGTTATTGATCCATCACCACCCCATCATCATCCAAAATCAGAACCGCTGTGTGATGTTATATGTATGAGTAGATCTTAACAGGATGCATGGTCCAATTGTACAATATCCCATAGCAATATAATTAGCAAGCCAACCCATTACCATGAATATACACCTAAAAGACATAGACATCCACTTGCTGATCATTAGACCTCATGGACCACGAGATGTATTAGAATGCGACATTTTATTAAACCCATGCGTGTTCACAACAACCAAACATTAATCTGATTCCCTTTGAAAATACATGTAAATTCAGATTTAAAACTTACTAAAATAACACAGAGATATTTTGTCAGCAACTTAGTCTGTATTTTAATTTTTCCATGCTTTCAATATTTACGTAATTATTTGAATAATAAAAACAGCAAAAAAGGAATAAGAAATGCTTGTGTTGGACCAAGACAGTGTATGGTTGCATAAGAGATGGACTGAGTTCAAGGAATTCGGATTGTAATAGTGTAAGAAGGTAATTCGTGACAATATCCATGACAATTAATTATCCGCCATGTGACTTAAACCGTCAATCCTTTTAGAAATGCTCATTATTTCGCACACCTACATACCACCTGGCAAAAGTACTTTAAAATAATTAGAGCATTCAATGGATCCCATAATATATATTTGTGTGTTTTTCGTTATATTATAAGTAATGATTGTAAGTAGGGAAGAGAGAAAATGTCACTATTCATCTGTAAATATACGTTAAACACTGTTTACCCTTTATAATTTTTTTAAAATATTTTTTAAAATGTTTTGAGTGTATGAGGGAGAAAATATAATGTAAAGATGTAAAATAATATTATTTAATTGAAAAAAAAGAAAAAAAAGCTTATGATTTTTAGTGTAATTATATAAATATATAAGGATTCAATTGTGAATACTCTTTATTTTCAATGGATTATACTTTAAAAATAATGGTGATTACTGATTTTAATTCAATGGATTATACTTTAAAATAATGGTGATTACTGATTTTAATTATCAAAAGGTGTTTAAGGATTTCATATTTTAATAATTCTAATTTTCTTGTAACTTCAAAACATTACTTACGATAGTTTTTATGATTATATACTCATAATATGTTTAGTACTAGTATCGGTACAACTATGATTGTAGAAGTCGTTAGACACTCATAGGTCAGTTGAATGGGAATTTGCGAGTACTTGACCTAGGCGGAGTCTGACTTTGTATTTAACACAAGTATTAAATCTAAATACAACTCGTTTAACTACTTAATATCTCATGACTATAACATAATTGTATGTTTTATATATCAAGAAGAAGAAATGATAGATCATAGCCTCCTAACTTTATTTATTTTTAAAAAAAGGTTGAAAATCACGTAGTATTTTTAAGTAGCAGATTTAATCTTGTATTATACAAGTGACCTACTGCCAGCTCTAAACGGAGAGTACTCGGAAAAAATAGTTTTTGAGAAATTATATATGTTTCAAATATCATAAGTTTAATAATATTTATAACAAAAAGCGTGAATTGTAATATAAATAAAGAATACATGTTTAAATAGTAAAGTATTTCAAAAATTAATATTCATTCTTTAATATAATAAACATAAAATTATGTTTTAATTTTTTTAAGTCAACTCTGCCTAAGTTGACATTTGATTCTGGCCGAATTTGACCGCGTTTAATTGATTCCAAATAATTAAATAGAGTCGAAGAAAATCGTCTTGACAACCTACCTTGTAACGATTACTCAAAGAGTATTCAACTTTCTAGGCCTTGTTTTACAACATTGGTACACATAAATAGATACGAGATCAATTTCGAATAATCCAAATTGTTGTAATCTAATGCCACATCCATTCGGAAATGATGGGAAAAAAATAAAAGCCTATTGAAACATTAATATTTAGATGACTTTACTGTTTTACTTGTTGAAAAATCTTAATGATTTATATTCTAATTTCCTATCATAGGCCTTAAAAGATGTTATTGTTGTATTCTTATATTTTTGAACAAAAAGAATTATCTAGTCAGTAAATTCAATTAATAGCAAATCTAAGGTATGGTCTGAGAATGGTAAGATGTAGATAGCCTTACCTCTATATCGTAGGAATAAAAGGTTGCTTCCAATGGGACCCCGGCTCTATAGTGGTTTTGTATCAAGCCTTGGACATAAGCAGTGGCGAAGCTTGAGATTTCCGACCGTGGGTCGTAAACGTATATACGAAAAAATTTCTATAAAACCAGGGGCCAAAAACGTATATACTAAAACATTAATATACGAAAACTACATACTCTTCCCTACTAAGCTAAAAGTTCAGGGGGTCGGCCGCCTCCTCCCGCCCCCACTATGCTGCGCCCCTGGACATGAGGCACATAACACTCAACAATCAGGAGAAAGCTGATTTGTTCATATATCCACTTGTCTTTCGGCTATCAACGCTACCACATGATGCATGATTAGTGTTCCGACTCTTTTAACGTTATTTTCACAAAATTAGTAAAATAACATTCAAATTAGTGCAATTTTAATTTTGACCCTTGAGAACCCACACACACAACACACACACACACACATATATATAGTGGAGAGTTCAAATGAGAAATAAAATTTTGTAAGAATAAAAAGAATAACTTTTAAAACAATTGAAATTCTCCATTTACTTCATTTAATGTGTGTATTTAATATTATGAAAAAGGGCATATATGTAAATCTATAATTGTCATTAATTAGCTAATTAATTAAACTTGTAACTCATTTTTTTCATATGCTCTTTCAAGATAAAATAATTTATGGTGTAGGACAATTTTCGACATGTGTAGGATAAATTTTAGTATGTGTAGGATAAATTTTGAAAAGTGTAAAAATTTACATGTGTGTAGGGTAAATTCCGGTAAACATAAGACACATGTAGGATAGATTTTTAAATGGTAGGATAAAATGTTTTTTTCTTTATTAATGAGAGATAACAAAATTAATGAGAGGAGTTATAAATTATTTAAATATTTTACCATTATGTCATTTCTTCTTTTTCTTCTCACATTAAATTTCTTCTCAAATGAACCTTCCCCTATTTATATATATATAGTATATATATAAGTAGAGGTTCCTGTAAAAAATTATAAAAGTGTGAGAAGGATAAGAAAGATTTTGGTGGTGACACGTGTCTCTTTTTATTTTGGTAGTTTAAGGTATAATTGTAATTTAACTAATAAAATCTAATTATGGAATGAATATATGCAACCGATTTTTTGCAGTTATTGTAGGGATTTTCGAATTTTAATTTGTTTTTGAATTCTGTGATCAATTCGACGCCATATCAGAACTAAAACTTATTTATTCCTTCTTCAACATTTTTTCATTCACAGTATATGAGATTAACTGATCATCTTTGACACCTTTTACATTGATATCTCGATCTATGGATTACGATGAACCAGGTATAAATTTAGGGTAGTTTTTGTTTCTTTGTTCGATTGATGTCTTCATTTTTTTGCTGATCGGAAGGTTTCTTTTAATAGATTTATGGTGTTATCAAATAGGATTTCAGTAGGTTTCTGTTTCCTTCAATAAAAATGCTATGGTGTTTTTAAGAGGTTTATGTTGTCTTTTTTAATATATTAATGATGAATGATGATTTCAGTAGGTTTCTAGTATCTTCAAAGAGTTAGGATTTTTTTGGGACCTTGCATTGTATTCAGTAGGTTTCGGGTGCTTTTCTAAGAGTTAGGGTGTTTTTTTGTGTCTTCAATAGATTTATGGTGTTATTTCATAAAAACAGAAATAACACCCTAACTTATAAAAACACCACAACATGTATATTGAAGACATACATCTTATAAAGAACAGATCTATTGAAGACACCAAAAAAACACCCTAACTCTTTGAAAAGCACCAGAAACCTACTGAATACAATGCAAGGTCCCAAAAAACATCCTAACTCTTTGAAGACACTAGAAACCTATTGAAATCACCATTTATCATTAACATATTAAAAAGACACCATAAACCTCTTAAAAACACCATAGCATTTTTATTGAAGGAAACAGAAACCTATTGAAATCCCTAATTGATAACACCATAAACCTATTAAAAGAAACCTTCCGATCAGCAAAAAAAAGGAAGACATCGATTGAACAAAGAAACAAAAACCACCCTAAATTTATACCTGGTTCATCGTAATCCATAGATCGAGATATCAATGTAAAAGGTGTCAAAGATGATCAGTTAATCTCATATACCGTGAATGAGAAAATGTTGAAGAAGCAATAAATAAGTTTTAGTTCTGATATGGCGTCGAATTGATCACATAATTCAAAAACAAATTAAAATTCGAAAATCCCTACAATAACTGCCAAAAATCGGTTGCATATATTCATTCCATAATTAGATTTTATTAGTTAAATTACAATTGTACCAAAATAAAAAGGGACACGTGTCACCACCAAAATATTTCTTATCCTTCTCACACTTTATATTTTTTTTACAGGAACCTCTACATATATATATATATATAATATATATATATATATATATATATATGGGAAGGTTCATTTGAAAAGAAATTTAATGTGAGAAGAAAAAGAAGAAAGGTATAATGGTAAAAAAATTTAAATAGTTTATAACTCCTCTCATTAATTATGTTATCTATCATTAATAAAGCAAAAACATTTTATCCTACACATTTCAAAATTTATCCTATACGTGTCTTACATTTACCGGAATTTACCTTACACACATGTAAATTTACCCTACACATTTCAAAATTTATCCTACACATACTAAAATTTATTCTGCACATGTCGAAAATTGTCCTACACCTAAATTATTTTATCTTGAAAGAGCATATGAAAAAAATGAGTTACCAAGT
Organism: Scalesia atractyloides; assembly: GCA_947069175.1. Taxonomy (NCBI): domain Eukaryota; kingdom Viridiplantae; phylum Streptophyta; class Magnoliopsida; order Asterales; family Asteraceae; genus Scalesia; species Scalesia atractyloides. The sequence continues at coordinate 19,751,928 of CAMTDV010000013.1, forward strand.
TTAATTAATTAGCTAATTAATGACAATTATAGATTTACCTATATGCCTTTTTCATAATATTAAATACACACATTAAATGAAGTAAATGGAGAATTTCTATTGGTTTAAAAGTTATTCTTTTTATTCTTACAAAATTTTTCTTCTTCTCAATTTAACTCTATATATATATATATATATATGTATATATATGTATATATATGTATATATACGGGCTGGGCAGATTCCCGTCGTAGCTTTTGGGCCGGGTTTACTTGTCTTTTTTCAGGGTTAATTACCCAATAATCATATTCAAAACCCAACCCATCGAAACCCTAATCCTTTCCCTATATAATGAACACTTCTCCATCCTTTATCCCACTTTTACAACCCTCTAACACTCATAAAGTACACTCAAACTCAGGTGAGTTTTTCAGCAACACCTCAGAAAGTTCCAACCGTTAAAAGTGAGCTTTAACTCAATTCTCCCACTATTTCTTTCTTGTTTCTTCTTCTAAAACATTTGGATAACCTCTAGGAAGGTTTTCACAAGTTTGCTTGGGCAAACTAAGGTGAAACCTCACCATTTTTTAGGTCCAAAGTGAGATAAACTTTCTGCTTATCTTTTTATAACTTCATTAATTTCATGTTTTCTTCACATTTTCTTCTCAACAATGGTTGTAATGCCTCTAGGGATGTTACCATAGGTTTTCCATGGAAAACCAAGGTGGAACAATACCATTTTAAAGCTAACTTTCTATTTTGGAAGATGAACTTATATACTTTATTTAAACATGCTTTCTCTAGACAAACTTGTGCAACTTTTGCCTCTAATCAAGCCCATGGTTAGTGAGATAGCTAGGGTTGTTTCATACAAATGAGGAGGTGTAAAATACCTCTAAACTTTCTATTTTGTAAAGGGTTTTAACCCACAAGTGTTGAAACCATCCAAGCTGACAAAGCTTGTGTTTTGGTAAAGGTGTGATTACTTGGAAGCCTTGGCTATCCTACTTTCAATCCACCACCTCACTTGATGAATTCTATGTATAAACACTAAATTATGTTCAACCTTCAATTGAGTAACAAGGCTACAACACGTCGCCAAACCTTACCATATTCGGGATGCACGCACCTAGCTTGCTTACTTGGTCGATACATAGTTTAGTGAAGTATTTCTTTTTATTCCATTCATGACCATCCGAATTGTCCTTGTAACAATTTGTGTATTGGTGAATCTTATGAAAGAGGTTAAATGACGGTTATCTCCCTACCCCATGCATGACATTTATGAAATCTAAGACTTATATGATGGACTTAACGATATATTATATAATATATACGTAAATAAGACTTATGCATAACTGAACTTTTCACAATGATCATATGGTTACTTGTCTTAACATTAAGTTATCTTATCTAAGACTTAATATTCTCGTTACGATTCTAATGGGCATGACTCATGAAATCACATCAACCCATACGGGATTTATAGTGTCAAAAATGAGTGTTTTAAGACTAGATAATTACTTTGCGTATACATACTTTTTGTACTTAAATCCTAGATTCCGAATTCAACCACTCTATAAACCCCGAATGACCTTATACCTTCGATTCCCCATTCTCAAACAACTCGTCAAACACGGATAATCGGGAAGCTTTGCAAAATTGTAAGTACACTCGAACACCCTTTTTATGCTTTACACATTTGGGTGCAGTATGTTAACCTATCAAAAATACACGCAATCACACTTATACTTTTATGCAATCACACAAACAATCCATCATACATGCTATAGTTACGTGATACACGATTCGTATACTTGGAACATTCTTATGTGATAATACTTGTCATTAACTTCGTACGAGCCTCCCCTTAACATGTATAGCGCTATAGGAGTAACGCACCACCCGTATTCTTGTGGTCGTGTTAAGTTTATTCTATTTTCCGGTGGCACGAGATGTTTGACTTGTAGATCGCATGCCAAGTTTACATTAATCTAGTATGCTAGCTTAACATGTGGATTTGTTTAAACGATTTTATATTTATGCTATAATTAAACTTGTGTACTCGCCAATACTTTTGTATTGAACTATACTTTAATAAGTATTGCAGGAATGCTATGATGGTGACGATGAATAGAACTTGATAGGAAGGACTAGAAACACACCAAATTTTAAATTCATGTTTATAGATTAGTCATGCAAAATTGGTTGTATTTTTGTTTTCCAAATTATGTACTTAAACCATTAGCAATGAAATGATATATTATTTATTAAGTACTTGCCACATTTAGTGTTATGAAGACTCGAACAATCTATGTACGTCCGCTCCGATGATTCCGTCATCGGTTGGGGTGTGACATCACTCTCCTCCAATCATGACAAATAAGCAATGGCGTTTAATGCGATCCATCCACTCAAAATCGTTTGCCTCAAATTAGTTTTCAACTTTAGTATATATCAAATTTGTTTAAACTTCTCTTCATATCAAACTTATGATATATATACACACGCACACTAGCAAGATGCCCGCGCGATACGGCGGGAGCGACACATCGCATTGCGAAACTCATTATTTTGTAGTTTTCTTATTCATATAATATTTATTATAGCATCATTGTAATAGATATACATCAAAAGCGAAGTAATTGGGTAATTCCATTTCATTGTATTGTGCATGGTTCGGTCGATTCGGTTATTATCCTCAACCGAAGCCGAAACCAAAGTCATCGCTTAGTCTGTTTTATTAACCAATCGGCTTTCGGTTAATCACTTCGGTTTATTCTGTTAGATTGACGATTTTTGGTTTGGTTCATATAATTTCAGTTAATAGCAAAAACCTAATTTGAGCTATAAAACTTTTGCTATGAAATTGAGGTATAAATATATGAAATGAAAGTATTAAGATATGAAATGGAGACATAAAATATGAAATATATGATCTGGATGTATAAAACTTAGAAAATATGACAATATAAATGATTCGGTTCAGTTTAGCTAATTTTGGTTAAATAAGAGTACAAAAAAATTGATAACGGTTTTGTTTAATTCAGTTTTCAGTTAATTCAAATTTTAGTTGATTTCGATTCAGTTTCGTCTATTTTCGGTTTGGTTTAGGTTAACAATTTAGTTATTGCTCACTATAACCGATTTTTGTTAATAACCTTTAGATGCGAGCGTGATGCCGCGGAAAAAGCACAGACATTGCCACATTGTGCATTGTTTGGTTGGATAGATTATTATCTTCAACCGAAATCGAGGTCATCAATTAGTCTATTTTATTAACCAATCTGTTTTTAGTTAATCGTTTTGGTTCATTCAGTTAGATTACGGTTTTTTGTTTGATTCATTAAATTTCGGTCAATAGCCAAAACCAAACTTAGCCTAATACTTTTGATTAGAAATACATGAAATGTAGGTATAAATACATGAAATTGATGTATAGGTAAATGAAATGGATGTAGAAATACATAAAATATGGTATAAATATAAAATACATAAACTAAATGTAACATTCGTCGAAAAACGGGTTTCCAAACCCGCTTCGTTTATTAATCAAGTATTCAATTATAAGATTTCGTTGCGTATTTATTGTTCAGATTATTTTAAATAATACATAATTAATAAACATTTTAGAATTTAAAAATCATAATTAATGAATAATAATAATAAGTGAATAAAAAATAAAATGGAGCCGCCGGGTCTCGAACCCGGGTCGCCCACAAACACACAACACACCACTCCACCACACACTTCACTTGTGATAAACACTGAATCAAATAACACTTAAAGTAAAACCCGAAAATCAAAACCGGAAATCAGCGCGCCCAGAACTCGTAGTCGCCGGAAAAACCGAGATTTCCGCAATTGTGACTGTTTTCCTTTGACTGAAACGCGTAAACTGATTCCGACATCAATTATAACCGATGCCTAACAATCAATTTCAGTCATAACCGTCGGAAACCTTTGACCGCGAATCATGACCCAAATTCGAACCCAATTCAGCCTGTTCTTCCTTATAAATATCCACTCAAACATCTTATAAACCTTTCGCTCAGAACCGCACTCTCTTTCAAAGCTTTATTCCTTCCAAAGCTCGTCGCCGGAGATTTTCATTTTCGCCGGAATATCGCCGGAATCGCTGATCAGAAAACCGCATTCGTTCTTCAGACGGTATAATTGTCTAAACCTTCTTGCTATCTCTTGATTAATAATCTAATTGCTCAACACAATAATCGAAACTGTTAAAACAGTTCATTCAGCTGGAAATCGCAAATCAGGGCCGACGAACATGCCGGAAATCTGAAGAAAACTCTCCGTCTTGGTATATCATATTCCTTAATCTTTATGTTCCTATTCCATTTCAATTGATTATAAGGTTATTGGTCGAATCAGCAAAGATAGTCGGGTTCATTGTTCTGCATTCTTCTTAATGAAGAAGACGAACTTTAAATTGTATATTAATGTAATTAAAATCGGGTATTTAACCGGGTTAGACACACAGTCCAGCGGTGGACTGTGTGCAAATACAAAACACACGTCCCGGGTTCGAATCGCACACGTTACCGACTTTCAGAATAAAACCAACATTTTTAAAAACCTAATCAGATCAAGTCACAGTATATACATAAGAGGAATATAATCCATTAGTTAAACAGATTAGACACACAGCCCAACTGGTTGGGCTGTGCGCACTCGAACCGAAGGTCCCGAGTTCGACTCCGGATCTCTGCAACTGGTTCGGCCAGATTATAACATTTTTAATAAAGACTAAATATGGTTAGAGTTAATTAGTATATAAATATAATTAAAACCAAGAATATTTCAGGTTAGACACGTAGCTCAGTTGGTAGAGCTGCGTGCACGTATACGAGAGGTCCCGAGTTCGAACCCCACTAGCCGCATAGAATAAACACAGTCTGACCGGTCAGACCCGGTCAACCCAAATTTTTATTTTTCTATTTTCTTTTTATTTATTTATTTAATTGAAAATTTAATTAAAAATACTAAAAAATAGGGTTTTTAAAGTTAGAAATTTGCATTAAACTCATAAAATTAAACCTAAAAATCTCATTAAAGAGCACTAATGAAAATAATAATCTCAAATAAAATTTATTTATTTAATCAAATCATTTCGTTATTATTTAGGTTAGTTTTTCCCTCGTCGGTTGAATCATAAACTCGTGCGCATTCATCGTCATCAAAGAACGCTCCCACGATGAGTGAATCTCTACAAATTCCCTGTTTTAATCATATTTTGGGGTGTATCATGTGTCGTACCATTCTTCTATTTTATTTAAACACTTGTGCATACATCATATCCGTGATCAAATGTGTATCAATTATTGTGTGAATTTTTGTAGATTGAATTTCATCATTTCAGTGCACGCATTTCATTAGGCCCATCAGTTCCCCGTGGGAGACGGGTTGAGCATCAGGAGCCTCATTAGATCGGCTCCGTTTGATTGAGCCTTGATCTCAAATACATCATCATTTCATGTCATATACTCATTCAAAGTGGTTTGTGATTGTTTACATATATGTTTGCTCACATGTGATTAATGCATTATTAAATAAAACAAGAAATCAGTTAAAATGTTTTATCAAGGTTCACTCGCCAACTTTTGTTGACCCAAAATCTCCCCCGTTTTACACATGATACAGGTGATCCAGCTGAGACAGGAAACACTTAGGAAGGCCTAGAAGAATAAACAAGTTTATGCTTTGGAATAATTATATAGTTTCATTTTCTTGTAATTGTATGAATTTTGTTTTGGATATTTAAGTTTGTAATTTGAATTTAATAAATATGAAACATCTTAGTAAATATCATGAGCTTTGGTGATAACCCAATTATGCCCCGACTTTTATTCCGCTGCGGGTCGGGGTGTGACAGATTGGTATCAGAGCTTGTGACTATAGGGATATAGGATAGGTTATTAGACCCTTAGAGCCTATACTATAGTTGATTAAATTTTAATTGTTTATGCGTTACATGCAAACTTCATGATGTTTATATGTTTCATGTTTATTTTCACACTCAATGTTTTGCAAGCATGCTCACAAATACATGTTATTATGCAATGCTCATCATGAATCATATCCTCATAACATATCATATCCATGAGAGCACACACCTCACGATTCCCATGATTATTGCAATGATTTTTGTATTTTTCAAATCACATCAAAGTGAGTTCTCATGACGGGCATGTAGTAACTGGAAGGGTACGAGTACCGGTAGTCGGAACGTCCTGTCTAGGCTTGGCATTCATATAAATCCAAAATAAAGGACCAGATTGCCTACCTGGGGACTAACGATGAGAGTACGAAGGACCTACTAGGCCAAAGCATGCTATACCAAACGTCGTGTGAGCTAACCCCACTTTGAGTTGTCATTGTGTCTACACCTGGACACTCTCCTACCATACATCTCGCAATCATATTTTACGATTTTCATTCGGGTGGTGCGAGTGTTAATCCGCCGACACCAATGTGAATCCTACCAAGCCCAATAGTCATGGCGGCCCACATGACTACACAGGAAATGGTATGGGGGACATTGGAGGCCCAAACATGAGCAACCCAAGACATCTTATGGATGTAGTTAAATTATTGTCAGTTATGTTATTTTTCATTCTTTTTACGACACATGACACCTAGAAAATTCTTAAACTCACAATCTTCCTATATATGTTCCTGTAGATGTCGGCTAGGCAACTACGTGGAGGAAGAAAGTCAAGTGAACGCTTGGCCACACAAATTGCTAAACAAATGGCCGCAGTACTTCCTGACATCGTACTCCAAGTTCAACAAGCTCTCACCGCTAATCCCATCAACCCTCCCAACCAAGAAGACCAGAGCATCGCCAACCCTCCTTCCAAAACCCCCAAGTGCACCTACAAACACTTCAAATCTTGCGATCCCCCAAAGTATGAAGGGACCGAAGTGTGTTACCGCCCTCCTTCACTGGTTTGAAGAAATGGAAAACACTTTCCTCAATTGCGATTGTCCCGAGGACCGTAAGGTACGTTACGCTACTGGAAGACTGTTTGGGGTAGCCCTTACCTGGTGGAACACGGAAAAAGGTAAGCGAGGAGTTGAAGATGCCATGGCCTTAACATGGGAAGAGTTAAGGGAACTCATGACAAGACGCTTCTGTCCAATAAGCGAAATCAAAAAGCTGGAAGACGAATTCCACTCACTGAAACAAAAGGAAGGAGATCACACTTCCTATAATAAGAGATTTCTCGAGCTAAACCAGATGATCCCAAATTTGTTCACCCCCTTGTACCGCTTAGTTGAACATTACAATCGAGGCCTCCCCTCGAAAATTCAAGATTCGGTTTTAAGCACATCGCCTGCAACACTTGAGGCCGCAATGGAGTTAGCTACAGAACTCACTGAAAATCGCATTCGAAACGGCAAGTTGAAAGATGAAAAGAAGAAAGCATCCATTGAGACCCCAACTCCAAACCACCCAGTCTCATCCTCAAAATTTGCTGGGAAGAGGAAGCGTAATGGCAAGAATTTTGCCGTCACTCAAACCAACCCTCCTATCACTGTTACACCAATCACCCAAGTTGCTTCCCCAGCTGCACCATTAAAAAAGCCATATACTGGCCCACACCCAAAATGCAACCGCTGTCATTACCATCACCCTCCCGAAAATCCCTGCCAACATTGCACAAGCTGTGGCCATGCAGGTCACACCATCCAAACCTGCCGTATCCTTCAGCGAATGAACCGCAATCAACCGCAAACCCAAACCCAAAATCAGATAGTGGGTCAAGCCCAACAACCCTTACTTCTACCACCTGCACCACACGCAGCCCAAACTTACTACCAACCCAACTACCCCATAATGCAACCCATGCGAGCTTGTTTCAACTGTGGGGACCCAAACCATTTCAGGAACACATGCCCACGCCTAGTGAACATCATCCATGCCCAAGCTCACGCAAACCCGGTAAACCAAGCTAATCAAGCTCCCCACCTGCCAAAGGGAGAGCTTTCAATATCAATGCCAACCAAGCCAGGGCTGACAACAACGTGGTCAATGGTACGTTTCTCATCAATGGTAGTTATGCATCCATATTATTCGATACTGGTGCGGATAAGAGCTTTGTGTCCTTAGAATTTGAACCTATCCTCGACCAACCTCGTGTTAATCTCATCGAATCTCTAATGGTGGAAGTTGCTGACGGAAAACCCGTTTCATTAAATTCTATTATACGCAATTGTACTCTCACCCTAAACGATCACGATTTTCCAATTGACCTTATTCCTATGAAGTTGGGAAGTTTCGATGTTATAATCGGTATGGACTGGCTCAGCTAGCATCACACTGAAGGGGTGTGCCACGAAAAGTTCATTCGTATTCCTCTCACGGACGATCAGACCCTACGTATTTTTGGGGAAACCCCTTCGAAAGGACTCAAACTAATGTCCTGCCTTCAAGCCCGAAGATATCTCCGCAAGAACTATGTCGCATTCCTAGCTCACGTCGTCAAAAAGGGAAGCAAGGAGAGGAAACTCGAAGATATCCCAGTTGTGAAAGAATTCCCACAAGTCTTTCCCGATGACATTTCAGGACTTCCTCCGGTGAGAGAAGTCGAATTTCGCATCGATCTTATGCCTGGCGCTACACCAGTCGCAAAATCTCCTTATAGTTTAGCCCCATCCGAAATGCAAGAGCTGGCCAGTAAACTGCAAGAGCTGACTGACAAAGGATTCATACGTCCTAGCTCATCGCCTTGGGGTGCACCTGTTCTCTTTGTGAAGAAGAAAGATGGAACGTTTCGCATGTGCATTGATTATAGAGAACTCAACAAGTTAACGGTTAAAAATCGCTATCCACTACCTCGCATTGATGATCTTCTAGATCAACTTCAAGGTGCCACCTGCTTTTCAAAAATCGACCTTCGTTCTGGTTATCATCAGCTCAGAGTGTACGAAGAAGATATCCTAAAAACCGCCTTCCGGACTCGTTACGGTCATTACGAATTCATGGTCATGCCATTCGGTTTAACCAACGCCCCCCGCCGTCTTCATGGATCTAATGAATAGGTATGCAAACCCTACCTCGACCGTTTCGTCATAGTCTTCATCGACGACATCCTTATCTACTCCAAGTCTAAATCCGATCATGAGCGACACCTTCGACTCATCCTTACACTCTTAAGGACTGAAAAGCTCTACGCTAAGTTCTCAAAATGTGAATTCTGGTTAGGAGAAGTACAATTCCTTGGACATGTCGTCAATGACAAGGGAATTCAGGTTGATCCTTCAAAAATCAAGGCAGTGCAGGAATGGCAAGCGCCACGTACCCCTACTGAAGTTAGATTATTTCTTGGTTTGGCTGGTTATTATCGACGCTTCATTGCCAATTTTGCCCGTATTGCTGTACCACTCACGGCTTTGACTCATAAAGGAAAACCCTTCATATGGGGACCTAAACAAGAGGAAGCCTTCCAAACTCTAAAGCAAAAACTCTGTGACGCACCTATCCTCACACTCCCTGAAGGTTGCGATGACTTTGTAGTATATTGCGACGCATCAAGGCAAGGGCTAGGCTGTGTATTAATACAAAGAGGAAAAGTGATAGCCTATGCTTCTATGCAACTCAAAGTTCATGAGAAGAATTACACCACCCACGACCTGGAACTCGGAGCCGTTGTGTTCGCTCTCAAGATATGGAGACATTACCTCTATGGTACCAAGTGTGAAATATACACTGACCACAAAAGTCTCCAACACATCTTCAACCAAAAGGAGTTGAATATTAGGCAACGAAGATGGGTCGAAATTCTCAATGACTACGACTGTAAAATTCGGTATCATCCTGGCAAGGCAAACGTGGTGGCTGATGCGCTCAGTCGAAAAGGTTATGCGAACTCCATTCGTCTTCTATGTTCGCAAATCATAACCGACATCAAAGATCGAATCCGAGCAGCTCAACATGTTTCTGTAACAGAAAATGACGTACGCGATGAGCTGTCATGTGGAGCTGAACTAAAAATCGAAACCAAATCCGACGGTATTCTATACTATTTAAATCACATATGGATTCCTGATCGCGATAACCTTCGTGATTTCCTCATGAAGGAGGCGCACAAAACACGATACTCTGTACACCCAGGAGCCGACAAGATGTATCAAGACCTACGATACACCTACTGGTGGCCTGGCATGAAAAAGGATATCGCTGTTTTTGTTTCCAAGTGCCTTACCTGTTCCAAAGTAAAAGCTGAACATCAAAGACCTTCAGGACTTCTAGTCCAACCCGAAATACCTGTATGGAAGTGGGAAAACATAACCATGGATTTCATTACCGGGTTACCTCGCACCTCCAGTGGGTATGACACCATATGGGTAATAATCGATCGTCTTACAAAGTCATCTCACTTCATCCCGATTCGCGAGGACTTCAAGAACGAGAAGTTAGCTCGTATCTACATCAGCGAGATCGTAAGCCGTCATGGTGTACCATTAAGCATCATTTCAGACCGTGATGGTCGTTTCACTTCACGAACATGGCAAGCCGTACAAACCGCTTTGGGTACACGATTAGACCTCAGTACCGCTTTTCATCCTCAATTTGATGGTCAATCTGAACGCACCATCCAAACCCTTGAAGACATGCTGCGAGCATGTGTCATAGACTTCAAAGGGAATTGGGACGCTCACCTACCATTAGTGGAATTTTCGTACAACAATAGCTATCATTCAAGTATCGGCATGGCTCATTTCGAAGCTTTATATGGTCGTAAGTGCCGATCTCCAGTATGTTGGCACGAAATTGGGGAATCACAAATCACCGGTCCAGAATTAATTCAAGAAACAACCGACAAGGTCATTCAAATTCGAAACAATCTTCTAGCGGCTCAAAGTCGTCAAAAGAGTTATGCAGACAAACGACGAAAGCCCTTGGAGTTTGACATTGGTGATCAAGTACTTTTAAAAGTATCACCGTGGAAGGGATTGGTTCGTTTTGGCCAAAGGGAAAGCTAGCACCACGCTACGTAGGACCTTTCAAGATACTCGAAAGAGTAGGTCCTGTAGCATACAAGCTTGACCTACCAGAAGAACTCAACAGAATTCATCCCACATTTCACGTATCAAACTTGAAAAAGTGCCTCGCCGATGAAAATCTCCACATTCCTCAAGAAGACATTCAAGTTGATGAATCGATGCACTTCGTTGAAAGACCGGTAGAAATCATGGACTTCAGAGAGAAGCGTTTAAGACGAAGTCGTATTCCAATTGTCAGGGTACGTTGGGAGTCGAAACGAGGACCCGAGTTTACTTGGGAACGTGAAGACTCAATACGCGAAAAATACCCGCATCTTTTTCCTGTTACCACTACTACTTAAATTTCGGGACGAAATTTCTAAAAGTAGGGGATATTGTAACATTCGTCGAAAAACGGGTTTCAAAACCCGCTTCGTTTATTAATCAATAATCAGTTATAAGTTTCGTTGCGTATTTATTATTCAGATTAATTTTAAACAATACATAATTAATAAATACTTTAAAATTTAAAAACCATAATTTATAAATAAAAAATAAATAGTGAATAAAAAATAAAATGGAGACGCCGGGTTTCGAACCCGGGTCACCCGCAAGCACAAACACACAACACACCGCTCCGCCACACACTTTCTTTGTGACAAATACTGAAACAAATAATACTTAATGTAAACCCGAATTCAAAACCGGAAATAAACGCGCACTCAGAACGCGGAATCGCCGGAGTAAAACCAAAACTCCGCTAATGTTGCCTTTTCCTTTTGACTAAAACGCGATAACCGACTTCGACATCAGTTATAATTGATGTCTAACCATCAATTTCAGTCAAGACCGTTACCCTTGAAAATTGAAAATCTTGACCGCGAAATCATGGCTTCTAAATTGAATCAATTGGCATGTTTCCACTACAAATACCCACCCAAACACCTTGTAAACTTTTCGCTTAGAATCCCGCTCACTCCTGAAGCTTTAGTCCACTCAGAACACGTCGCCGGAAATTCTCGCACTCGCCGGAATATCACCAGAGAACCGAAACCTTACTCCTAATCGGTACAATCATCTAAACCTTTCTTGCTATCTCTTGATTAGTAATCTAATTGCTCAACACAATAATCGAAACTGTTAAACAGTTCACTCAGCCGGAATCCGCAAATCAGAGCCGACGAAATCTTGCCGGAAATCTGAAGCAAACTCGCTGTTCTGGTATACCATATCATTTAATTTTCTGTCCATTTCAATCAAGTATAAGTCGTGATCGATTAAACAGAACAGTCGGATTTCACTGTTCTGTGTTCTTGTAAACGAAGAAGATGAAGTCGAATATATGTATTAATATAATTAAAACCGGATATTCAAACGGGTTAGACACACAGTCCAGCGGTGAACTGTGTGCAAATACAATATGCACGTCCCGAGTTCGAATCGCACACGTTACCGACTTTCAGATATAAAACCAACATTTTTAGAACCTAATCAGATCAAGTCACAGAATGTTTGTAAGAGGAATATAATTCAGTAGATAAGCAGATTAGACACACAGCCCAACTGGTTGGGCTGTGCGTACTTGAACCGAACGTCCCGAGTTCGACTCCGAGTCTCTGAAGCCGGTTCGGCCATATTAAATCATTTTTGATACAAACTAAATAAGGTTAAAGTTAATTAGTATATATATATAATTAAAACAGAGAATATTTCGGGTTAGACACGTAGCTCAGTTGGTAGAGCTACGTGCACGTATACGAGAGGTCCCGAGTTCGAACCTCACTCAGCGTATAGAAAACACAGTCTGACCGGTCAGACCCGGTCAACGGTCAACGGTCAAAAAGTCAACTTTTTTTATTTCTTTTTATTTATTTATTTAATTGAAAAATCATTTAAAAATACTTAAGATTCTTAAAGTTAGAAAAATTTCCTTAAACTCACAAAAATAATTCTAACAAACCCATTAAGAGCACTAATTAAAAATATTAATCTCAAATAAAAATTTATTTATTTACCGAATTATTTCGTTATTATTTTAGGTTAGTTTTTCCCTCGTCGATTGAATCCTAAATTCGTGCGCATCCAACGTCATCAAAGAATGCACCCATTGTGAGTGAATCTCTACCAATTCCCCGTTTTAATCATACTTTGGGGTGTATCATGTGTCGTATAATCCTTTTATTTTATTTAAACACTTGTGCATACATCATATCCGTGATCAAATGTGTATCAAATGTGTATCAATTGTTGTGTGAATTATATGTAGATTGGATTTATCATTTTCAGTGCACGCATTTCATTAGGCCCATCAGTTCCCCGTGGGAGACGGGTTGAGCATCAGGAGCCTCATTAGATCGGCTCCGTTTGATTGAGCCTTGATCTCACATACATCATCATTCATGTCATATACTCATCCAAAGTGGTTTGTGATTGTTTATCCATATATGTTTGCTCACATGTGATTATTGCACAAATTTTCCTTATTAAATAAAACAAGAAATTAGTAACAATGTTTTATCAAGGTTCACTCGTCAACTTTGTTGACCCAAAATATCCCCCGTTTTACACATGATACAGGTGATCCAGCTGAGACAGAAAACACTTAGGAAGGCCTAGAAGAATAAACAAGTTTATGCTCTGGAATAATTATGTAGTTTCATTTTCTTGTAATTGTATGAATTTTGTTTTGGATATTTAAGTTGTAATTTGAATTTAATAAATATGAAATATCTTAGTAAACATCATGAGCTTTGGTGATAACCCAATTATGCCCCGACTTTTATTCCGCTGCGGATCGGGGTGTGACATATCATATTCCTTAATCTTTATGTTCCTATTCCATTTCAATTGATTATAAGGTTGTTGGTCGAATCAGCAAAGATAGTCGGGTTCACTGTTCTGCATTCTTCTTAATGAAGAAGACGAACTTTAAATTGTATATTAATGTAATTAAAATCGGGTATTTAACCGGGTTAGACACACAGTCCAGCGGTGGACTGTGTGCAAATACAAAACACACGTCCCGGGTTCGAATCGCACACGTTACCGACTTTCAGAAATAAAACCAACATTTTAATAACCTAATCAGATCAAGTCACAGTATATACATAAGACGAATATAATCCATTAGTTAAACAAATTAGACACACAGCCCAACTGGTTGGGCTGTGCGCACTCGAACCGAAGGTCCCGAGTTCGACTCCGGATCTCTGCAACTGGTTCGGCCAGATTATAACATTTTTAATAAAGACTAAATATGGTTAGAGTCAGTTAGTATATAAATATAATTAAAACCAAGAATATTTCAGATTAGACACGTAGCTCAGTTGGTAGAGTTGCGTGCACGTATACGAGAGGTCCCGAGTTCGAACCCCACTAGCCGCATAGAATAAACACAGTCTGACCGGTCAGACCCGGTCAACCCTTACAAGTCAACCCAAATTTTTATTTTTCTATTTTCTTTTTATTTATTTATTTAATTGAAAAATAAATTAAAAATACTAAAAAATAGGGTTTTTAAAGTTAGAAATTTGCATTAAACTCATAAAATTAAACCTAAAAATCTCATTAAAGAGCACTAATGAAAATAATAATCTCAAATAAAATTTATTTATTTAATCAAATCATTTCGTTATTATTTAGGTTAGTTTTTCCCTCGTCGGTTGAATCATAAACTCGTGCGCATTCATCGTCATCAAAGAACGCTCCCACGGTGACTGAATCTCTACAAATTCCCCGTTTTAATCATATTTTGGGGTGTATCATGTGTCGTACCATTCTTCTATTTTATTTAAACACTTGTGCATACATCATATCCGTGATCAAATGTGTATCAATTATTGTGTGAATTTTATGTAGATTGAATTTCATCATTTCAGTGCGCGCATTTCATTAGGCCCATCAGTTCCCCGTGGGATACGGGTTGAGCATCAGGAGCCTCATTAGATCGGCTCCGTTTGATTGAGCCTTGATCTCAAATACATCATCATTTCATGTCATATACTCATTCAAAGTGGTTTGTGATTGTTTACATATATGTTTGCTCACATGTGATTAATGCACGAATTCTCCTTATTAAATAAAACAAGAAATCAGTTAAAATGTTTTATCAAGGTTCACTCGCCAACTTTTTTTGACCCAAAATCTCCCCCGTTTACACATGATACAGGTGATCCAGCTGAGACAGGAAACACTTAGGAAGGCCTAGAAGAATAAACAAGTCTATGCTTTGTAATAATTATATAGTTTCATTTTCTTGTAATTTATGAATTTTGTTTTGGATATTTAAGTTTGTAATTTGAATTTAATAAATATGAAACATCTTAGTAAATATCATGAGCTTTGGTGATAACCCAATTATGCCCCGACTTTTATTCCGCTGCGGGTCGGGGTGTGACACTAAATGTATTAAAGCTAGAAATATATGAAATATGAATGGTTTGGTTAAGTTAATTTCGGTTAACGAGGGTATAAAAATCGATAACTGTTTTTGGTTTGCGGTTTCGGTTATCAGTTTTTGGTTAATTCTGCTTTTGGTTGATACAGTTTGCTTCCGGATATCAATTCAGTTATACTCATCCTTAGACACTTTTAATTACGTAGCATATCAATTTTTTTTAATTAAAAAAGTATAGCAATACTATACTCTAATTAAAGAGAATTAAATACTCGATTGTATTGTGTAATTAAAAAATATTAACGTATCAGAAGTTATGACTATTTAAAAATCATGGGAGGGGGTAAGTTTTTTTATTAGGGTTAAAGTGTAACCAATAACTAATTATCTATAATTTTGTTAAAACTGAGAGATTAAAGTGTAATCTAGATGAGAGGATTAAATTGACGGTATTTAATCACTTGACATTCTATAGCTATTAAAAGTTCTAGGATAATGACTAAGTACGTTGAGCTTTAATCACTTGTTCACTAAGGCATCATCTACTTGTACCTTTTAATCCACACTCCAATACTGACCAACTATCGAAACGTTGATAAAAATGTGTAGGTCGTCACGGTACTTTTGGATTTTTTAAAATATTATAGTTTATAATATATGGCAAGAATACGTAAAAGAATTATAAGTTTGTTATGGAGGAGGAAAAGTGTAACTAATTACCATAATTATATTAAAACTCAAGGATTTAAGTGTAATAAGATGAGAGTCTAAAATATAATTATCGTTTAAAGACCAATTTACCCTCATTTTAGGGATGTAATTATAAATTAAGAGGGAAAAAGTTCTTTTTTTTGTATCTTAAAATGTCCATGCCTTATGCATTATAAATATATTATAGATATATATGAGGTGAGGTCTAAAGTGAATACTAGTGTATTTGTGAACTGAGTGAACAAATCCTTACCATTGAATTAATTCATTAAATCATAAAATACACTAGTGTATTTTTATAATCAAATCATGTCCATTGATTACACTTGTGTATTGATAATCAAGGGCTAGAATTAGTTAACTAGTTTTCACAATCAAGGGGTCAGGGTTGTTCACTAATGAACCTAACCCTATATGTGTGTGTGTGTGTATATATTGGGCTTGGTTCAAATGAGAAACCCCACGAGTTGTGATAACTGTGAGAACTTTTTCTTCCCGTGCAAGTTGGGCCATTTTTTTTGCATAAATGTATATGAAAAATATTATAAACACATCTGTAAAAAAAGTAAAAAATTGTCAAGGCAGTAGTTTTGAGTGATGCAAGTTTTTTTCACGCGCCGGTGTAAATTTTGTACGAATATAATTTTTTTATGCCTTACGTAAATGGGGTGTGTGGCATTTTTTTTAATTTTTTGCTGAAACAAGTGATTTTTTATAACTTTTCAGAAAAAAAATCTAAAAAAACTTTTTGCATGGCCTAGTTCTCACAACTCAAGGTGTTCTCATTACATTTATATATATATATATATATATATATATATATATATATATATATATATAGTGAGAGGGGGTGGGGTTCTAGAGTGAACACTAGTGTATTTGTGAACTGGGAAACAAATCCTAACCATTGATTTAGACTTGTGTACTGATTATCAAGGGTTAAGATTAGTTTAAACAGTTCACTATTAATAGGGTTGTTCCCAAATTAACCTAACATTATATATACATATATATACACACACACTAGTCATTTACCCGCATGATGTGGCGGGAGTGGCGATTTAAATATGATACTCGTTTACCGTTAGTTTATTAGCCGTCTCGTGATATATTGTATAGTACTTAAGTTAGTTTTCTTATTCGGGATATGTTGCACTTGTTTTTCTGTTAGTTTATCAATTCTTACTTTTCCTAATTTTTTTAGTTGTAGCTTCGGCATGATCCCTATACAAGAAGAGTACAAAACAAGGAAGTAGATGTTTAAAAACAAGCAGTTAATAAAATAAAACGCATTAGAGTATTTTTATGATCGTCACTTAAAAGAATAATAAATTGTTGATACCTTCCATTTCTCCTTTGGTGTTGTCATTGTTGCGAACCTCATCGATCGATACTCCATGACGTGGTATGTTAGCATGCCAACCCGAGTCACCATTAGGAAAAATAGAGGATACGAGAATGGATCATAACAACTGAAGTACGGCTGAATAGTTTGCCTATATTCTGACCTACCGTAAATAACAATACTTCGTTTATATGAAGTGATATTGCCATTACCTTGAATCCAATTACCAGCAACCTATATAATCGTAAACTATAAGTAAGTAAAATAAGCAATACTATTAAATAATTGTAATTAGTATAATCTCTGGTGTTAGACAAACCTATTAATAACATCAGATGTTAGACAATCACTGATGATGTTGCTAACCTCTAATGGAGTAATAACATCAGATGATGATTTAACAGATAAAGCTGAACAAACAATAACTTTGGACGTGCCATCTTTATTACTGAAATTTATTATAGAAAATTCTCGCCCAAACTACTCGCCGAAAACATCTTATATAAACAACCTCAGGCCGTTCCATTGATTACACCAAAATCAAACGCCATAATTTACTAAATTTCCATATGGCAAACCTCGTTTCTTGTAGATTCAGTTTTGTTCTTGATAAAGTTCCACTGAATGAGGTGGACAACATTCTTAGGTCATTATTAAGTGAACATAACAATGTTGTCCATCTCATTCAGCAAAATTTTATTAAGATAAACCTCACCTTGTTCAAATTAAAACACCCAAAAGTTCAAAATAACAGATGGCAAACTTGTAAGCTGTGTGTTCTAACATGCTCAAAGATGGCAAACGTGATTAAAAGGACAAAAAAGTTAAAACAACCACAGATGGCAAACGTCGTTTCTTGGAGATTCAGTATTGTTCTCCATGAAGTTTTGCTGAATGGATTCTTAGGTAAGGGGGATAACTCAATAAGATTTTGTTAAATGAGATAGACAAATCTTCAAGAAAAAGAGACTGATGACAGTGATATGTCATTTTGTGTGCTTTGTTCTTAAGAAAGGTTTGGATGAGAAGAAGAGACCTATGCTAGTGTAAACGCTATTTTGGACTCCATTTTAAATGATGAAGAGTGGGATGAGCATGAAGATGATGGCCAAATGTCATCCAAGCGAAAAACCCACTCACAATCACCACCCATCCACAAAAACGACATCTATCTATGTCTCCAACATCCATAAAACCACTTCAACATTCAACAACAAAAGATCACACCAAATACTAAAACGCCATATTTTGTTGAATGATCAGCTTCGCCTAGAGCAGGGCGTTTCAGCTGTGTAGGGAAATCAACACCTATTTAAGGAATTCAAAGGTTCAGAGGACAAAACTTTAAGAATAAGAGACTGGTGGCAGTGAACAAACTTCAAGATGGGTCGTGTTACAGCCTTAATAGATAATTACTGAATGATCAAAGAAGATTTACACTATTAGAGGATAGATTAAAAGTGGATTGGGAAAACAATGGTTTCACCAACAGTGGAACAAACTTTAAGATGGGACGTGTTACAGCCTTAATTGATAAAGCTGAACAAACGGTAACTACAAACAGTAACTAAAACGACTGAGAATTTATTACTAACATTTATTATATTACATGTCACATTATAGGTCTGCATGTTACATCACACGACAAGAGATACAAAAAGTACACATAAAAAAATTACTATTGTTTTTTAGCGCCAAAACATATATCTAGCTCGCACCAAAAAAGGTCATTATATAAGTAGAACAGGTAAACAAACTTAACACTCCACAAATTGTCTAAACACGCCACAAATTGATAATGAGATTCATGGTGAAGAAGTGAGTGATTAGGGTTTTGAGAAGAAGGAGAGTAATGGAGAAATTTAAGAGAGATTTTTGTTTTTGAAATTGAAACGACAAGTGGAAACTCTGTTTGGATAAAACAGGATTTATAAAGGTCTGGTGGCTATCATCTGTGCACATGTAAACTCTGTTGGATATTGGATGACAGTTGTTTGGAAACCTCTGCTGGAGACCAGCAGTGGTTCTGAACAGAGGAATGATCAGAGGAGATTTTACACTATCAGAGATAGATTATCAGTAGATCGGAAAAATAGTGGTTTCACCAATAGTGGAAGTAGTACGGAGGTTACACTTTTAGCAACGGATAGATTTTCATGGAGTAATAACATCAATGTTAGGCAAACACTTTGGTGGTAGACAACCACTGCTGGACAACACTATGAGGTTGTAGTATATTATGAGTGGATGTTACATTATTGTTTGAAGCAGAGGTTGTCCGCTGGAGACCAGCAGTGGTTCTGAACCGAGGAATGATCAAAGAAGATTTTACACTATTAAGGATAGATTATCAGTGTATTGGGAAAACAATGGTTTCACAAATAGTGGAAGTAGGAACAGAGGATACACTTTCAGCAACAGATAGATTTTCATGGAGTAACAACATCAGATGTTAGGCAAACACTATTGGTGGTAGACAACCACTGCTGGACAACTACCTCTGAGGTTGTAGTATATTATCGGTAGATGTTAATTATTGTTTGGATCAGAGGTTGTAGTATATTGGCTTTCTATAATATATTTTTGTAGGGTTTAATTCTAACAACTTTTATTAATTTTTTAGCTATTAGTTTATCAATCTTTCCATCATTAATCATAAATATATAATGCTTTAACCATAATTTATTAATCGATACAAATACGAAATGCAATATCTAAACATTATAAATTTGCTAACAAAATTACAACGATAAACATTAATCGATAAAAAATAAACCTTATAAATTTGTAACAATAATTACAACGATTTGTTTCTGAGGATCTCTCATGATAATGTTTTTTATAATTTTTTTTGCTTTATAGGAGGAAGATGGATGCTTCTCTCCATAGCATGACACTTTCTCAGCTAACTTTCCTTGATCAAGAAAACACACGTTTCATCCATGAAGAGAAGCATCTATCTTCACCCTAAAAGCAAAGAAAACATATCACGCAATTTAAACCTTCTTTCAATTTCTCTTCATTATAATCAGACGTGCTAGACTCAGTTGTTGATCTAATCTGAAAAGAGTATACTACCATTTTGAGAAATGGTTATGAACTAAAATAAAAGGTGGCATGTGTGAATGATGTAACACCATGTAGAATTTTACCTTATTGTGATGAACATAGCTATCGCAAACCAGAGCCTTGACTTGGACTTGAACATCATTAGGGCCTAGACTTTTTAGAAAAAAAATAAAAAATAAGAACCTATTGAATAACTTATTAGATGTGGTGAATTTTGTATAAGCAGAAACCTAAAAAAGGACGATGGTAAGGCTGAATTTAAAGGTTCTTGAACTAACCCGCAATGTTGTCTCTTTCACCTGCTTATTTTCAACTGTATTCCCATTTCCAGAAAACAAAAATATATACTCTCTCTGTAGATCCATTCACAAAACATTAAAAAAACACAAAACCAACATAGATCTTAATGTATTATAACATATCTGACAAAGATGTTTAAAATTATAGCAGATCTGACAAAGATGTTTAAAAAAACTTACAAGATATAAAATTTAACAAACAAAAACGATAGATAGGGTAAAAAACAATACCAATCTGGCCCCCAACCATAGATCTGGCGTTGTGTTCTCTCTTCCACCCACAACCACAGATCTGGCGTCGTGTTCTCTCTTTCACCTGTTCATCGGTCTTCATTTTCAACTGTATTCACATTTCCAGAAAAACAATATGATAACATGCTAAAATCTTCCCTTGAGAGAGAAAAAGCTAAGATATGAGCTTAAAAATCAACAAAAACGTAAGACGCTAACAAAAATCAACAAAAACGTAACAATGGATGCAAGTATCTATTACCAATTGGTGTCAGATCATGCACTTGAACAATAATTTCTGGAACATCAACGATTTTGAGAGAAGATGCCATAAACCCTAGATCTACAAAATGCCTGAAGAGAGAAATGGAGAGAGAAAAGGATGGGTTATTGGGTTGTGTAATGAGATTTGAAAAGTGTGCGGCTGGGATGAGCGGGATATCGGATTTTTGAGAGAAGATACCGCCCAAGGGTATTACTGGAAAGTTAATTCAATTTTGATATTCATGTGCTTCAAACACTTGTACATCCTGCATTAAAGGTATTTTAAAGAAAGTAACAAATTACCTTAAATAGTCCCTTGGATATGCTTATTAATATAGTATAGATATATTCTAATCAATTTATGAAAATAAGTTCACAAGCATAGATACTCATCAAAACTATATACGCAATAAAGAGAAATTTGGCGGGTTAAGGACAACATATAGAATCATTTGTTCATGCTTCAAACAAGCATGGTTGAAATTGCTAATTGCTAGTCAACCAATAGGATAGAAAGTAGCGATTAATAGGAAGTAGTTGAAATTAATCAGAATTAGTTATGATTAATCAGCAATTAATCAACGGGTAGACGAGATTCTTAAAACCATGCAAACAAGATAAAACTATAGAATTTTTTTTTTTTTTGTGAAAATATGAAGTTCACTGTAAAGTTTTATTTACATCAATCTTCGCCATTTCCACTCACCTTCCTTTTCCATGCCAAAGTCCTTCCCGTCACATTCCCCTTTTTTGTCAATAATTGTTTATCTTAACACTACAATGTTGACTACATAGATAGATTCCTTGTGCTCTTTTTTATTGTAATAAAACCAAAAACCATCATAATTTTTTGACCCTTAATTTAGAACCACAATTACCAGATTGTACTAATATATATAAAGCGAAAACGACATTAATGATCACTTGTTCCTGGTCTTTGGTTTGGTAATTATTCTTCTTATATAGAAAATGATCCAAGATCCTTGCAAGACACGACTCTTCATAGGTGAGTGTATTTATTAACGTCATGTTTTTTTTTCTATATTCTGACGGTTTCCTTTGTTATGTTTTACGTAATCATCGACTTTTACTGAAGACTAAATCAAGTCTTATGAATAATTTTATATAGTTAAAAAATAATCATCAATAGATTCAGGGATTTTATATATAACCAATTTCTATAATTAAATATAGATGTTTTTATATATTAACCGATCGTAAGACATCACTTTTTTGTTTAAATATAAAAATGTGTAACCGAATCGCAAGATAATAAGTTAATGATAAAACGCTAGTAATAAAAACTATAATGGATCAGTAGCATCGGTGTTTATCTCACCAAAGGGGTGTGGAGTGTTCGAGTCTCACAAAACGATTTTTTAATTAAATATAAAGGTGTACAAGATAATGAGTCAATGATAAGACATTAGTAATACATAAAAACTATGATAGATAAGTAGCACCGGTGTTTATTCCCATTGGTGTGTAGTACATCCGATTCTCACAAAACGCACAAATTTAGAATGTATGCGTTGTTGGTAGTAAAATAGATAATAAACTCGGTTAACACTTAGCATGGAACAAGAAATCAAGATTTCATTTTTAAGGGTCCCAAAAATGCTTCCATTTTCAACATAAAAACTATTAAAATTCCTTCAAATATTTACAAAAATATCACTATCTCTCTACTCAGGTATAACACTCAACATTCCGGTGAAGCTACGCCGCCTTCCACTTCTCGATCCGACATCTGAAACCCGACCCGAACTCTTGGTATTGGACAATGAGGGAGTTACAAAACAAACATGTTTCCCACCACCACTTTTACTCAATGCAGAGCTAGCTTTGACAGCCAATGCAGCCATCTCTTGCGGCTGAAGCCGCTGCCTGAGCCGAGCCAACGGCAGAGCGAAGTAGAGCTGACCCGGTTGAAGAACGTCTTCTTCTCGGATAGCGGCAACGACGTCGTCAAACTCCATCTCATCGGAGTTTACAATGAACGTTGAAGGATGTTTTTGTAGAACATATGACACCTTAACTGGGTACGAGAATTCCTGAAGACTTCCGTCTTGTAAGATCAGTTTGGCTGTGGTGACTGCTGTTGCATCACATGAACTGCAAATTCCCATTTTTAGAGAGAGGATGATGAAAGTGGTGTGGAGGGGGTGGGTGGGTATATATAGAAAGAAAGGGTTAATTAATGAGGATTAAGGGTGTAATTATAGAAGGTGGGCCAGGAGTGGGTGTGAGTTGTGGTGGATGACAGCCTGTAAGCATCAATAAATAGTAAACCCACGATTTTGTTGAGAAATTGAAAGTAGACTGGTGAGGTGTATTGATAAGGGCTGACGTTTGCAGATAGGCTGCTGCGTTTATAAACATATATAGAGGGGAGGGGGGGGGGGGGGGGTTGTTGTGTTTAGGGTTATTTTATTAGGATAATATTATATTAGTACCTATAAAGGTTATATTAAGAATCTAAGATCAATGGTTGATATTGGATTGATGATAAGATTTAAAATGGTAGAAAGTGAAAAGGATTCTTAAGAGTAAAAAACTATGTATATCTAATTTCATTATTTTTGTGAAATTCAAATAAGTTTTATAGAGATTATTACTTAAAAAAAATACTTCTCTTTACTTAATATATAATATTGTTATAACTTAAAAAAGATGATTCGATTGAGAAATGTTGATACACTGGATGGAAAAAAGTGTGACTAAATCTTATACCAAGGTGCATCTAGATCAAGTAAAACATTGCATACAACATTACAGGCATGAATGACATGTGCAACAACAATGGTGTGTTTAAACTTTTAAATTAGCATCTAAAACATCTTGTTAATTAGCGGACGCAAATATACTTCGTCTCATGATTGTCACATCCTAGATACTTTTTAAGCTGGCACATAGAAATCAATTAAAAGGTGGGTTGTATATTTAATATTTATATATTGAAAAACTTGATGTATAAAGTGCTTTTGCTATTAGAAAGGACGCATATTAAATTTATTCTACAAAATGAAAAGAATAAAGCAAAATGATGCTTTTTATTTGTTTGGCATAGTTGCAAATTAAATACGGCAATGTTTATATTCTTGGAAAAGGTATGTGATCGGAAGATAATGTTTATTAAGGTATAATAGCTTATGCGCGCTTCTTCGACAACGTATCAAGTTAATGTAAATACACTTGTTACGCTGTCGACTTCATTGTAGATTGGCACAGTTCAACCTACTAATTTGTTTGTGAACTATATGCAACGCATTTTCAATTTGAAGGAGTTTGAGATGGATCAAAGCTATATCGTGGACGAAGATTAAGGACTTGTAGGTATAGTTTTAAGACAACCGAATTTGTAAAAGGGTTTATATAAGAGATTGAAGCTGTACCATTTTGAAGTATACATGAAGTTATGTATGTGAGAGACGGAGGATATAGAATGTTGTACCAGTCGTTAACTATAAAGAAAGTAATAGGGTTTTTGGGTGGGGGCATGTCGAGGAAGGATTATGATAGATGCTCTAACAATAAAGATGCTTAAAACTCTATCAATTTTAGTTAATTTCTTTAAAAGTAACATAATTTAATTAGGAAAATGCTCTATGAGATTCTTAACTAGATTTTTATTTTTGCGGTAACAAATATATTCCAAAATCAAATTTCTTTCATCAAGGGACAAATATAGAAAGTTTCTTTGGCACAAAGGAATTCCATTTTGTAGTTTCATCCTCCAAAGCCAAAGTCTGGTTTCTCGATTTATTAAAGTTATTATTCATAAAATTTACAATACAGTATTACTAATTATTAACTAGGTTGCTTTCCCGCGCGTTGCGACGGTTTTTATGGCGGCATTTGATCAATATTGGTTAGGTTCGTTACAATACTGATACGATACATGCACTCAGTATATAAATCAACAGTTATTTTACATTGACCGAAAACGAAAAAACGAACATCGGTACCGACAACGATGTTGTCCTAACGGTATGGATCAGTTAAGATCGTCACGGTACTGGTAATGATAGTCGTTTATAATCGCAAACAAAGTTATAAAAATAAAAAAATATCAAAAACTGGAAACCATAAAAATGAATACAAGTACATGTACAAAGCTGTTCGGTAGGATACGCCAGTTTATTGAAAGCAAAAACAATAAAATCTAGTAACGGTACCGATACCGATGATGTTTGGTCAGTCTCGGTTTGGTTAACTACCTTAGCGGTACAAAACTCATTACCAAACTGAAACCATTAAAATGAGTACATGTGTAGGTACCGATGTTGTTAAGTACGCTGTGGTAGCAATACGATGTCATTTTATCAAAAACAAAAATAACATAAATAAATATTGGTTTAGCAAAAGCAAAAAAATATATACGTAAACATTGGTACTAATACATATATTATTCGGTCGGTTTAAATTCTTTTAGTACGATAGCGGCACACTATACGTTTCAATAAAATTTATATTGTAATGTTGGAAAAAAAATCGGCTTTGGTTCGATATAGTATGCTAGTAGCACATTATCTATTTTCATTAATTTATACTGCAATGTTAAAATAATAAACATAGGACGCAAGTTGTCCGAAATAAAAATATATGATAAAATATTATAAAAAATTGAAATGATTGTTTAAAAATTGAAGATCAATAACTTTGTTTTAATATATATATATATATATATATATATATTATATATATATATATATTATATAATATAATGGGCTAAAGAAAGAATGCATGTGAAATGAGTATATCTTTTCTCATACTTCATCTCATATTTATGATTACATGTATAAATACAAAAGTAAATGCATGCTAATTAACAACTACCTACTACAATAATTAACTTACACTCAGGACTCTTTTAACATATTCTTTCTAAATAAACGTTGATTTTAATACGAGATTTAGCAGGGAGAAGAGCCTTAAACACTTTGAGAGGGAAAGGTTTTGGAGATGTATTTATTCAAGTCCTACACACAATAACAAAGAATAAAAGAAATTGGTCCGTAAAAAAAGAAGATTTAGCTTGAAACAAATAGCGAAATGAAGAATGTAAAATAAAAATTAGCCAATATATTGATGTGCTGTACTTCTAAGATCTTTCACTTTGATGTCTTTTTTTTGTTTGTTATTCGATCTTCATGATGCTATCCTTGCCGGATTGACGATGCACTTTTCTATAGATCTTTGCTAGAATATTTTTCCTCCGATTTTAAAATTTCAAGTCGGTGTTTGATTTTATCATGTAATTTCTTTACAGATTATGACTACAATTTTTGTTCCAATTTATAAATATCGGGGGATGTGTTTTAATAGAATGATTTGGGTTACCACTGAAGTTCTAATATACCTTATAAAGTTTTACTTAAAAGTCAAAATACCCTAGACTAACTACTAGGCCATATGATAGTATATGAAGGAAATGAGTATTTTCTTTTTCAAACTTCAACACGTGTTCGTAATCACCTATAAAGAAATGCAAGTAAATGTTCACTACATAATCAAAGTAACTCTTGACTCTTTAACACAACTAATTAACTTTCTCATCAAGTGTCCGGGTGGTGAAAGATTTTGATGAACCAAATTATAGATCTAACATCTGCCCCTTTTTGGAGCAAATATAAATGCAGATCGATCACCATTCATCTACTATTGCTCTCTATTATCCATAAGGCCTAATACATGAGACGCTAACAGTGACATGTCATATTAACTAGTATTACACACCACTCCCTGTTTGTGTTAAAGACGTTAAAACAGTTATTTGTTAATATGTTAACATGATGTTAAAAGATTGTATTAAATTTCTTTACTTAAAAAAACACTTTAAATAGGTTAGATAGAGTTAACTAGGATTAAACTATTTTTTTATGGTGAAACATAGTAAAATAGGAAAAATAGTGAAATAGGATTAAACCTCTAAGCCTAACTTGTCTTTTGCATAACCAACACAAATGAAGATTATTCTTAGCGTGAGACACATGATCACGTATTCACTCAAATATAAGTGTACCATCTCAAGAATCAAATACATTGTTTTAGGTCAGCAAGTATCTTGAAACTAAATAAAGAGGTTTATATAAGTGAATCTATGCTTATATGCAGTGTTCCAATTTATAAGTCATTATGTGCATGATGTAGCTTTAGAAAATTTTGATGGACAGGATGATTGTGTGATGTATAGTGCAGAATTATATTTATTTTCATTTGAAAGATAACTAAAGTTATAAGTTTTTTGAGCCTGGCTATGTAGTTCTTGGTCACGTAATCGTTACCTTCATCTATTAAGTGATAACTCAAGTTATTATATGTACGGCATGCATATTATCAAAGCTATCTATGGTGATAAAGTTGGGTTATTGATGGATGGGAACGGGTAACTCAAATGGAGTGTGGAATCATATAATAAAGTATTGTAGGGTGTTAAATGATCAAGGTATTGTCCTGTGGCCTACTTTAAAGAAAAGAGTGGGAAATGGGGAAGAAACGTGGTCCTGGAAAGATTCTTGGGTGGGTAATGAAACGTCAATTGTGAGATTTCCAAAACTTTAATGTTTAAAATCGCAAAGTGACTGTTCCATTAATTCTAGTCATGGGGAAGATGGCTCGAGGTGGTCTTGGCATCATCCTATTAGGGAGGTCAAAAGTTGGACTAACTTAATAACCTGATGCAACTTTTAAATGAATTTTGATTCGAAGGAATCATTTTCGGTTAAGAGTATTCGCAGGCTCATTGATAGTATGTCCTTATCGGATGGGCCTATGGAGACAAGGTGGAACAATACGATGCCAATTAAGGTAAACATTGTGGGTTGACGTGTTTTATTAATCGGGCAACATACCAAATTTGGTAGATCGAGGTATTAATATCCCAAGTGTGCTTTACCTAGGTTGTGATCCGATGGAGGAGATCGTAGATCATTTATTTGGCTTTTGATTTGGTGTGGTGTGACTGTGGGCGTTGATTTTTAACTGGCTTCCGATTCCTTACCCGTCTTTAGTTAAACTGATGGATCTTACTTCTTGGTTCAATTCCTCAGGGTTGTCTAAGCAAAGGAAGGTGTTGATGCATGGAATCATTATGACAGTTTGGTGGGTTATTTGGAGGTCTTGTAATGACAGTTTTTGGTTGTAAGGGCAAAAGGGAAGCATTTTTCTTTCTATTCTTGTTTTCTTCTTATTTGTGTACTTCGAATAGGAAAAATGGGAAAAATAAACGTTAGTTGCACGTTCGAGGATTTGAAGGTTATTAGCATGTAAATAAACGTTATTTGTGTACTACGAATAGAAGAATAAAAGAATTAAAGCTTGAGAAGTCAATAAAAACATCATTGAGTATTTGAAGGTGATTACCATTTATATATATGCTAAAGATGTATGGGTTGGAATGATTACTCGATGTTCGACACTCGTTCGATGCTCGTTCGAAAAATGATCGTTCGATTCAGCTTGATTGAAAAAGGCACTCGGTTCAGATCAAGTCGGTTTGTAAACGAAACGAGTACAAGTAAAGGTCTGCTTGGTACAGTTCATCTCGGTTGGCTTGATATATTTTTTATTATGCATATATACACACACATAATGACTAGAGGCCCACATTAATAATGTTTGGTCCAAGATCCAAATAGAGCCCCATTTAAGTAATTAGGATTAAAATCCAATACAAATAGTCCATTTTCCAATACTCCAATGTCCATTTGAGTAATTGATTCAAAATGTCAAATATAGAAACGTGAAGTGTCGATCGATACGCGATTCTCAACCCGCTATTCGATTTAGATGTACAAAATACTAATCAAAACCCATCATCGACCATCATTATTCAATTTCTCCATCACCACTCGCTAAGACGCCAAATTGCCAAGGGTTGCTTTAATCGTTTCATTCGATTTTGAACTTCTGATAGAACAAGTGACTGCTTCAATCAGTCGACGATTTATCTTCCTGCTCAATTGATCTCAATGGAATCAATTGAGTGTTTTTAATTACTTGATACTTGTTACATTTATACTTGTTAAGTGTTAACTTTTTACCTGTGTTCTAATTGGATGAAACCTCAGAGATGAGGAGATGAAAACTGCACTTACTCTTTGTTATTTGTTTTTAATTCTTTGTTATTTGTTTTTTATTCCTTGTTATTTGTTTTGCGACGCTCTATCTCGCTCGACGTTCGATCGAAAAATACTCGTATTAAAAGACGCTCATTCAAGTTTAGCTTGGTTGAAAAAAATGTTCGGTTCGGTTCGATTCGATTCGTAAACAAACCTAGTACAAGCAAATGTCTGATCGATTCGATTATGTTTGACTCCTAAATAACCCTAGGCTAAAGTATGTGTGCATTTTGTAACCTTCCAAATGTCAATTGGAGTAACATTTACGAACTGATGGTAATTACATTTGTATTAAAGACTACTTTCCACAACAAGGCCATTCTAGTTATTATTATGGTTACTATGGTTTATATAGAAAGTTAGAAGTAATAAAGTTTTATTAAGTAAATCTCTATCGATATCAAATGTGAAATGTCAAATATGATAATTAAAGCCAAAGCATTATTATGTAACTTTAACTTTTCTAATATTCCCATGGTTTAAAGTTTGTAATATGTATTTCCAGCTAGTTGTTTATAATGGAGATATATTACATCCCCTACTGTTTAAAGCAAAGGTATTTTCTCTTGATACCTCTTAGTAGGAAGCTGAGAATCGGTAGATCGAATATGCCTATCTTTAATGAATCCAACAAACCCGAAAATTCAATTTTTCATGTTGTGTTTGTTTTTCAAATACCTACTCGATCACCGTAACCCTGTAGTTGGAAAAAAAAAAGCATTTCAAGTGTGATTCATTACATGATGTTTAATTATATAAGCAATTATGGAATGTAATCCACCAATTAGGTTCAAGTATGATAATTATAAGTTTTGAAACTTTCACCGACCATCATTTTGGAGTAATATAGATCCTCATTTGTTACCTATAAGTTTTTGAAAATTTTTATTGGACGTCATATGATCCCGTGTTATTTAGTAAAAACCTAAGTTCTATTACACTAAAGAATAAACTGCAGTTTTGCACACTACTGTTGACACCCGATATCAATTTTACATCTTATTTTGAAACATTGTCAACTTTACACCTCGTCGTTTCATAAAGACATTAATGTACCACCTCTTAACAGTCAACGGTTGTGTGACTGTTAGAGCTAGGGATATTTTCGTAATCTTACCTATATATATATAAATATACATATATATATATATGCTTTTCTTTTGTTAAACTCCCCCTCTCTCTCATCAATCCACCAGTTCGACAAACCCATACATGCGTAGTCATAACTTCATTCGTCGCCGACTAGCCAAAACATGAGCAATCACAAACTGAGACCTCCTCGAATGCTTAAACCTATACTCATTCTTCAATAACTTCACCACGGATTCCAAATCATCCATCCACAAATAATCGATAACTTCATCTAGTTCATCACATTTCAAATCCGAAACAACGGTTTGATGACTGTCGAACGGGTCATGCAAAAACCTAATTAACCTGGGTAGCTAGGTAAGCAAGGTATCGAATCCATAGGAGTCTGGTGGAAAGTGTTATGGATTAAGCGCTGATTAACTACTTGCAAAAATGTAAATTCAGTTGTTTGTTTAGATTAACTAAGAAATTACGAAAAATGAAGTTATAAACAGTTGGAGAAACAATGGTTCCTCCGGATTTCAGATTCAAAGTAAACTGTAGTTACGTGTTTGATTGTTTACAATAACATAAACATAATTGTATAATCTGATTAACTGATTGTGATATTCAAAGACTACTTACTTCGATTGTAAACCAACGAAGGTTATCATATGAATTACCAATCGCAATTACTAACCCTAACCCTTATCAAATGTATCCCCGTTACTAGAAATCTCGGGAATTGAATGAGTTCGAATTAAAAATTGAAGCAAGAACAATCGTTTACAGTCAATCAAATCAAATCAATTGGTAAAAAGCTTCAAATGCTTGTATTACCAGATTCTAACAAAAGTTTAAACACATAAACCTAGTTCACTTACAAGAATCCTCCAACCGAAGGAAACGACTAAGAGATTAGCCGCTCATCTCGCTCAATTGATCGTCAAACATTTGATCACGGTTGACTGCATCTTCGATCTTTTGGATTTGATGAAAGGAATGATGATTGGAGGTGAAAAGCTCCCAACTTTGTGCTCATAAGTGCCCAATTTAGTCTTCACAAGTGTGTCCCCCCATGATTAGTGTTAGAAATCCTTTTATACCTCTAAAAACCAAATTCACGCATCTTTCCGGACTCACACCGTAGCCTACGTTACGGTGGCACTCAGTTGTTTACTTGATTCTACATAACCGTAGCCTACGGTAAGTCATCGTAAGCTACGGTTACGAACCTGCTGTTAGCTTCGTTGTTTGCTAAACCCAACTGTAAGCTACGTTTATCAACCATAAGCTATGGCAGGAATCATATCCTTCATTCTCTTCATATTTATAATTTTCAGCAAATGACATTTAGGTCCCTAGACTTTGTTGTTTCGTGTTTCTTGCACATTCATACTATCTCTCAACCTGAAACATATACCGAGTGATGTGATTCACATGATTAACTCTCCCTGTTATTCCCTTTCATTACCAAACATTCTAACTTCACCGAATATAGACGGTTAGCCTGTAAAAACCACAAAACTCATAGTTATCATATTCGGAATACATAATCGCCTAAAACGCACTAAAAATCGAATATTTAAACACTTTAACACCCGGGATTCACACTCTCCATCACTGTTCTAGACCCATCTTTCACACCATCAGATTTTAAACCTAAACCACACAAAAGTTTGAAAATTGAGAGAACCCCATATGGGAAAGACCCCTTTGCAGCAGATGAAGTGGTTGTTCTGGTTTCGGGTTCTAATTTGGAGGGTTTGGGAAGATATTAGCGATGTGGATTTGGTTGAAATTAGGGCTGAAGGGTTAATGGCGTAAAGAGTCAACGAATTAGTGACTGAGATTGATGTCGGATGCAATGGGGCATGAATTGAGTTTGAGTGGATTGAATGGATGTGATTCTGGTGATAACTACATCACAGGTGATGAGAATTTGTGATACGAAAAAGGGTTAGGGTTTCAGGAGGGTTTAGATTAAATTGTATCATGAAGAACAAAATCAAATTGAAAAGTGAAAACCCCCAGTTACAAATCAGGCGAATCAACACCTAAATCAGGTGGAATGAGTGGGATCAGAGGGATTAGCGATGGGGTTTAACCACCTTGTGCAGTATGTAGAGCTTGAAGATGAAAAAGCAGAGCTCGAAAAGGAACAAAAAATCGTTAAACGAATCAATTTAGAGGAAAAATAGGATTTTAATAAAGTAAAAGGGGTACAAAGGTAATTTAGCAAAAATCTAATGTTTAATTGGGCGGAAAAGTGGCGAAGGGTTTAAGATTGATGTATTTATGAAACGACGGGTGTAAAATTGATGAAATTTCAAAATATGATGTAAAGTTGATACCGTTGTCAACCACAAGGTGTAAAAACTTGATTTTACTCTACATCAAAATTTAATAGATTCATTGTTGATTAGTAAAATTTTCAATTGTAAGTGTGTATATAACATACTTAAAAATGTTAAGTGTAGTAGAGCTTAGTCTGTAACCAAGCTTAATTTATTACATTTTAAATAAACATATTTTTTAATGTAACAGAACTCAACAGGGCAGGCCTTAGGGGTGGGCGAGCCGCACCCCCGGCCAAGACCCTTTTTTTTCAAGGGCACTAAATTTGAGAAGCAATTTTTATAATTTTATATACTACATTTTGAGCTGCCCACTTTACACCAAAACTGAACTTGCATAATGGTTTCCGCTCTGAATGCTATAGTTCAAGATGGCCAGGTTCGAATCCCCTAAGCCTATTTCACATTACGTTTGACTTTTTTATTTAATTTTTGACCAAAACATTAAACCATAGAACAGTAGCATGCATAGGTTATATCAAAATTACTCTATTCTTTAAAAGTTATCCCTTCAGCTTTGACCTCACTTACCCATCAATATATATCCCTTAAGCCAGTGGCCACATGTTTTGTTAATTTAATTGGATAAACACAGGTAACAATATAAAACCTCTCACTTATTGGTTTTTTTATTAATACACTAACAATACATGTCATATGTTGGAACCTTCATTTATTAACAATCTAGTTCTAAAGAAAATGAAAATAAAAAGAATTCACATGTAACTTTGTGTTCAAAATATTCTCATTGTTAAGACACTTTTTTTTATTCTAGTTAATTTTGTTTTTATTAATATAATTTTGGTCTAACATATAAAAACTTAAAGCCTAAAGAAATATCGGTAATATTGATTTATAAAGCGTAGCTCAAATGTAAAATGTCCAATATTGATCCATTAACCTAATAAATAATAGCATTTAAAAAAACAGTTTATATAGTTTAATACGTTAGGGTCTAAGAGTCTTTTTATCGGGCTTATACATGATACTTAAATCTTCAAAGCCGGCTCTCAAACTCAATTTATTATTTGACCCTCTTTTTACTACAATGTGGTACATATAGAGACATATTTTGTTTTGTTATAACAATTATATAATATTTCATGTGAAGCTCGTCAGAAAGAAAGAAGTATGAAGTTTCCCAATCGATCTAGACTTTTTAACTTGATGTGCTATGGAAGTTTGTTTGAGTAGTCTTCCAAGTACCTTCGTCCATCCTTCTTACTCATATCAAGTAAAGATTGATTTAAGATACAAGCTGATTTTGTAAGCCACCTCCTCTAACAATGCAATCCTTAATTTAATGTTTTCTAACTCTTTCTCTTACTATGGACTAAAAAAAGCATAAACTTAAAAATTTAATAGTAAACTAACTTTGACTGCCAAATGTTTTCTGTATCTATACAAATGTATTTTATTAATAACAATATATACATAACGATTGTTCAATTGTTATACATGTTCTTCCACGTGACAAAATAATTTTAATAATGTTTCATTTATAATTAATTCTTTTAATAAGTTGTCTGTTAATTAAATAAAAAACAAATAACCACGAGTTATATTTAGCTTTTTTTAATATTTCAATATAAAAATTATTGGAAATAAAGTTCAATTCAAAGAAAAAAAATATAGCTATCATAAACTATACAAATTACAAGTACTAACATTTATACGAACCGAATTAATACCGATCAATAACATTGGTACAAATATATTGATATTATCAGTATCATCGATATCGGAATCGATTTTTGTTAAACATGTATCGCTGTTATTATAGACATATCACAACTTTATTTTTTGAGTTAAATGAGACAACTTTTGGATAATTAAATCATTGTAAATATTTTTTGCAATATGCATAATCTTTTTGTCAAACTGATACGTTTGAACGTCAGTACAGTACCATTATTTAGTTTTGTGGTTTTTATCCCGATCTAAGTTGGTTTCGGTGTTTTTTTTTTTGTTATTTTCTCACTACATGTATCGTACAATAATGTAACTTTGTAACTTGCCACTTTATTGTAACTTTTTTTTAATTAACTGTGATATTATTATAAATTTAATTTAATTTATTCTATGATTTTCCCCTAAATTTGCTTAGTAGTAAGCTATACAATTTGAAATACATTTTTGACATCATTGGGGTTCAAATTGAATGATTCTCACCTAAATTTGTTTCAGTCGTAAGCTACATAATTTGGAATACATTTTTGACATCATTATACTTTTGATTTTCAAAGAGGGTTTCTTGTTGAGGATAATGACAAATGTATAGGTGAAGGTAATTATGTTTTCGTAATATAAGAAGCTGAGGGTATAGTTGTGATATACGTGGCGAGCCCCATAAGACCACAAAGCCATGGTGCGAGGGCGAGTGAAGAGCACGTGGAAGAAATACAATATAGCACCGCTACATCGCACCAACCAAGTGATACCCGATTATAGTTACATTTATGATTTATGCATTTGCATGTATAAGTTTTTCGGTTGGTGGTGGAAGGTGATATAATGGTAGAGGCCATCATAGTCGGGAGTGGATTTAGAGCTTAAAGTTATTAGGAATATGTTCGATTTGTAATTTATAGTTTTAAGTTATAATAATATTCTTAAACAACCTTTTAATATTTTGTAAGGGAACCTTTAAAACAAATTTATAGAATGGTCTGCTGGTAAGTGCGCGCGTTGATAACAGTAGAGGTTCCGTGTTTGAGTCTGGTTAATCCGTTTTTTTTCATTTTTTCTTTTTTTTTAAACTAATCGAATTAGAATTCGGGTTTCTTGTCGCCCTTTGCTCCTTTCTTGTTGTTTACTCTTAGACTGAAACACAAACAGAACACTGAACACTCGCAACACAACCACACATCTCCACTCTCCGGCCACTAACGACACCAACACACGCACGTCTGTCATCAGTTTTCCAGCTGTCGCTCGCCACTTCACTGTCGTCCGTCCTCGAAACTTGCTTCAAATCATACCATTACTATTATTATATGTTGTTTAGAATGAAAACTATATATGCTGTAGGATCATATTGTTTCTTAATTTGATTTTAAAGGTTATTTCTTTCATCTGTTTATTTGTTATTACCTTTTGTTGATTGTGTTATCTTTTATTTGTTTAGCATTATCTTTAGGTTGTTGAACTTGTTTAAATACTCTAGAATTTCTTTTGTTTTGAAAGTTTTTATGAGTTATTGAATTATTATTCTCTAATATCTCTAAGGTTTTTAAGCTTTTAAATGAGTAAGCTGGCCATTAGATTGTTTTCGCTTCCGCTATATATAGATGATTATCGCCTAAGTTGATTAACTTTGAACAAAATGAGTATACAACACAAATTTGCTTGTAAGTGTAGCTGATGATGAACAAAGTGTTGATTTAGAAGCTTTGGCTTATTATATGTCTTAGTTCTAGCAAATTGACCGATTAATGGCCTTTATCACATAAATCCGGAATTATCTTCAAAAGTTTGATAATGCTAGGGATGTAATCTAATATAATCTTCTTTACTTTTGTAAATTGAGTTTCTATAGTGCATGTATGACATGTCATTTATTTGCCTTTGTAAACTATATATTAGAATATAGTATATATGATGTGATTGTTTTTATTTATATTATGTGTTTTTAAATTTACGATGAAAATATTTTTTTATTATTGTATTGTAATTTTATTTTGTAATGAACCTTATCTGGTCTGAACTATTGAATCCGACCTGATTTTTTATGTTTACATATATGAAACTGGAACATTTAAAACGGTGAATCCCTTAGAATTTTTTTTAAATCCACCACTGACCATAACGTCTTATGGTGTCTCCACACACCACCTCGAGGGGCGTTATAAAAATTATAACGGGATGAACACATTTGTCTTTCTCTCTCACACACACACATATATCTATATACATACATATATAACCTCATATCTACATAATCCCTCATTATACACATGTTATATAAACCACCTATAACCCTCACATTTCACCTTTTTGTCACTTGTTACATACCCCCCCCCCCCTATAAAGGGGTTTATGTGATGTATACTTTAACCCTATTTGATTCCACCTAAGTGCCACATCATCTATTTTCTCACATTTCACTCTATCTTACTCTAAGGAAATGAGTTTATCTCATTAACTTCATCTAACAATATTTTTGGTGGTTTTGGGTTAAAAATAAAAAAATTCAATATTTTAACATCGTGTCAACAAATAATCTATTTGGTACCCCTTAACACAAGGAGGAAGCGGTGTGCAATGCCGATTAAAATGCCACGTCATCATTAACATCCCAAATGTTAGAATACACCTCATGCCTAATACAACCAAAGCATTTTAACATGCAGATTAATGTAGGGATTTAAATAATAATTATTGTTAATTGGCCGTTACAATTTCAACTACAAAAATCATTATTGATTGTCTCAATTATTAACATATTGGCCTTTAGTGTATCCTAATTAAGGGAATCCTAACACTGTAAGTCGACGATCACCACGAGAAAAGTCCTTTTTGGTCGGAAAACTCAACATTTTCATCCAAACCTTTTGTAACCTTATATTAGATCTTTAGAAACTCTTCTCTAGTAAAATCCCCAATTATTAAGGTTGTCGGAAAAATGTTTTCTTGGCCGGAACACTCCTTTTTTGCCAGAAAACTCAACATTTTCGTTCCAAACCTCTTTGTAACCTTGGATCAGAATTTTGGAAACCTTTTTCCGGCCAAAAATGTTTTTTCGGTGACCAAGAACTAACGACGTTAGGATTCCATTAGTCAGGGTACATTGAAAGGCAATATATTAATAGTTGAGAGTGCCACTAGTGATTTGTACAGTTGTGACCGGTGGCGACCAATTAAAATAGTTGAGATTATTTAGATCAAATTTTCTATTAATATAATATTTAAATTAGCTTTTATTGACCCAAAATATATTCAACACATAAACTACTATATTGGTAGTATTTGTTTCGTGAAATATAATGAAGGTAGAATTGAAATTGGAATTTGTATAGTAATTGAAATTTGATTCGGAATGCAGGTTTATTCGTTTTAGAGAATGAAATAAAATCTTGATATAATTAAAATGTAGATTTTATTCCTTATGTTATTATTCAATTCCAATTATTTTTTTAGAGACAAACAACATGAAACCTACATTTAAATTTTATAAGGTTTCTCTTCCATTTTATAAAACAAACCCTACCATAGAGTAATACTAAATAATTTAGGAACCTTGAAATTTAGTGACAGAAATAAAATTTGTAGCTAATTTTATATAGATACACAAATTAACTCATTTCTAGTTTGTGACAGGTATAATTCTATAAATTGATATCCAATTCTACCTCATTACTCTCGGTTTGTTTAGAAACATCTTAGCAATTTTTCAAATAAAATGAAATAATCATTATAATTATTACACCCTAAGCAAATCCTACATTAGCTGTAAACAAGTAAAATGTTGAATTCATAAAGCATGTCTTGCCTTGAATATCATCAATCATTTTGAGCGCATTGATTGTCGATCTTATGAGAACTCCGTAGTATCGTGTTTTCAAGTGGGAGTAATAGAAGGATAGGTGGTCCTCCTAATAAGTCTTCACCCATAAACCAAAATCAGATTCGTTAGTTAGTTGCTTGTGTCAAAACAAGCAATATTAATAGTTGTATGAGAGGCCGAATGTTAATAATGATAAATCTATAATATATAAGACACTAGCTTATTTACCCTATATTAATTTGTAAATTTGTACCCTATGTTTACTATTCATTATTTATTTTTACTCTTTGACTTTGTTTTCTTACTCTTTATTTTTCTTTTAATGTAGTTTTCATGTTTTACATAACCCTCACACTTTTCATCTTCTACAATTTTAACCCATACTTTTTATCTTTTATATATTTATCACAAACATTTTCTATTTTTAACCCTAACACTTTTCTGCTTTCAACATTGGTCCATGTACTTTACATCTTTTACAAATTTGTCGTTTTACGATTTCTTCTAAATTTTAGCAAGTTTACATGCTGCAACCCGCCCGTTTGGTTCAATGTTTTTACGTTTATTTTTTTACGATTTAACGGCTTTGTCAAAACTCGCAGGTCGTAATCCGACTTAGTAATTCTTTTCAATGTTTCACTTTTTCAGTCAAATTATTGCGAGTTAACATGTTATAATGTATCTACGTGATTCATCATTTTTATGTTCACTTTTTGTTTGGCTTAACAATGCGCCGTAAAGCACGGTTCCTAGATACTAGTTGTTGATACATTTCATAAAATATAGAAAACCAGAAGAATCAGATAAATATGTATCATTTGTTTTATCAATCATATATAACATATCTACCAACACTATTTACAAATGCAGTTACACGCCTATTAATTAAACATGACCCGTACTAAAAATATCTCAGAAAACCAGAAGAATCAGATAAATACTAGTTCTTGGTCATAAGTTATGAAATATCTCAGAAGTACTAAAAATATCATTAAGAAAGGATTAATAATTAAGCAAAGTACATTATCAACATATGAAAAGAAATCATGTGCAGCCTGCCATGCAAAGCTGTATTAGGCTCCACTAGCTACCAGTCATCTTCACTTTCTCCAAAAACTATATTTTTATACATAAAACAACACATAAATATAAAGATCCACACTCTCAGATTCCATGTGGAAACATTGTCTTCCAAGACTGACTGGATATCAAGAACTTAATCAGTTGCCACGTTCAACAGTTCACCAAACAACCGGCAACACAACAAGAAAACAGTACAGGCAATGACTAGGACTACATTTAAGAAATGCCCATTCCTGATCTTGTTCCTATTCATGTAACTATTGGTCATATATAAATATTTATTACAAAATGCTGATCTGTGGTTGTCTGAAGAATCTGCAACAAGATTCATCGGCGTGTCCCATGCTCCTTATTCATTCATTGAAGGTGGTTTCATTCAGAATGATCTGGAGGGATGTATGTATCCACACGTATGCTTGGTTATTAAACAAATGTCATTGATGAATATGCTACAGAAAGTTTTGGTTGTTCTTCTTCTGTGGTGTTGGTTGTTGATTATAAAACTGATTACTGGCTATATATATTGTATTTTAATATCTCCACTTGGTTAACAACTTGGAACGAGAATATGCATTTATAGAAAGTTTTTTATTGTATGAATTTTAATTGGTGAAGAACTTACATGACAAATTTATTGCCAATTATGGCATTCCATCTCTTAACGGTTTCAAATTATTGGGTTAGTGGATTCAACAATCAATCATGCTATTCCAAGAAACAAGATTCTTTTTGGGCATAAAAGAACTCAAAAGAAGTTTTTATCACCCCACATTTTTAGGTAGTTCATAGACCTCGTAGCTAGAAGCTCACTAGAACATGGCTTAAAAATAACACGTGATTCTTTTAGTTTAGCTCAAGGTGAGTTAGCTAGTTAACTCATTACGTCTAAGAGAGTATTTAACTGCGGAGTAGACAAACACTCATTGTCAAATCTTAAGATGTTGGAGGTTCGAAACATATGGTAACCATCATTATTTTCATATTGTTGATTTATTGAATCTCAATCTTCTTTTTTCTTTAAGTGTTAAGTCTCACATGGTTCCAAGGATGACAAAAAATTCCAAGGCCTGATGGATATACCTGAAACCCGCCAGGTATGTGATGAGTTTTAAAAAATTTGTGGGCATGAAAAAAATATGAGATTAGGTGATACCCGACCCAATTACTCAAAACCATATACCCGTCTACCCAAACTATATACCTATAATTTTTTATTTATATTTATATTTTTGCTTAAGTCTTATCTATTAGTAACTTATTTTAATAGGTTTGTTATGTGGAAAAAAATTTTTTGAAACATATATTGATAATATTATTCATATTTTGTGCATTATGAAGTATATACACAAAACTATACAAAAATATAACGCTAATATTTATTTGTGGTATGACTTATATGTATGTAATGTATATTTTAAATTATAATAGTTGTTATATAAATAAAAATTATACTATTATCATAATAGTAAAAATAATATATTTGGAAAAATCCCAATCAGTATCTTTTAGCAAATAATAGGTGTACCCGATAGGTAATTATCCGATAAATACCCGACAAGTATTGAACCGCGTGTGGGACACGAGTTTTTTACAACCGGGTACGGGTATTAGATTACTAATACCTCGTCCGAACTCGGCCCATTGTCATCCATACACGACATCAGCTAGTAAAATGAAAGTCTCATATAGCATCCGCCAATAAAGCTAAAGATCTCTCTTTTATAAAATTAGAAAACTCAAGTATGTCACCTGAACCTGATCGATAATACAAAACTCAAGTATGTCATGAACAACGTTGCAAGCATTTAGCATGTTGGCCCGGATCGTATATCAGCCACGAGAACACTGGGATTGTCACACCCCGACCCGCAGCGGATAAGGTGATCGGGGCATGATTGGGTTATCATCAAAGCTCATGACATTTATTAAATGTTTCATATTCATTAATACAAATTAAATGAAAGTTTACAATGATTGCTACAACATGATCTAACAAATAATCTAACTCCTTTGTTCTCTTCTAAGGCAATCCTATGCTATCCTTGCTTCAACCTGTTCACCTGTATCATGTGTAAAAAGGTTTTTGGATCAACATAATGTTGGCGAGTGAATCCTATGGAAAACATTTGAACAATTTATTTAAATTGATTATGAAAAATGTGCACAACCAAACATGAGTAAAATTAGATGTAACTTGATCCATAATCATAAGATGTTAAATGAAAACACTCATGAACAATAATGGAACAATTAAAGGCACGCGATGCTCAACTCGTCTCTCACGAGGAACTGAGGGGCCTGATGAATGAATTGCATAAACATGATAATATGAATAACACAACTACAAACAATATAAACTCAATGAAAACACACATGAACAATAATGAATTTGAATTGAAGCACGCGATGTTCTACTCGTTTCCCACGAGGAACTGATGGGCTTATTGTATGAGTTTCATGTAATTTGACAAACGGAAAATAAATCACAACAATAAATCAATCTAAGATTAAGTCATGATGTGGTATGGCACAAGTTTAAATAAATAAATTAATTAATTCATAACACATGACACACCCCAAAACGTGTAATTTAAAAAGGGGAATTGTAAGATTCACTCACAGTGGGTGCGTTCGGTTGATGATGATGAATGCACGCGAAGTGGTTTTAACCACGAGTGAGATTTAACCTAGATAAATCGCATTATGGTTTGGTGAGTAAACGGATTTTATTAAACTATTTTAGTAGGATTGTTGGGTGCATTTTTGTGAGTTTGAGGCTATTTTCAAATCTTAAAAATGTTATTTTTAAGTATTTATAATTGATTTTTACTTAAAATAATTAAATAAAAATAATAAAAATATTTTATTTTTTTTCTGCTACAGTAACATTGACCAGTTGACTTTGACTGGTCGTTGACCGGTTTGAGGAATATTGTTATGCGCTCGGTGAGGCTCGAACCCGAGACCTCCCGTACGCGTGCACGCAGCTCTACCAACTGAGCTACGTGTCTAACCCGTTATATATCCGATTTTAATTTCATATATACATTAATTAGATTAAACCGAAAATCATTTTTATTTTAAAAACTGTTTAAGCGATTCGGCAGTGCACTCCACAGGTCTCGAACCCGTGACCTGTGGTTTAATATAACACACAGTCCACCGCTGGACTGTGTGTTCAACATGTTATATAACTTGATTTTTATTATACTTAAAGACAAATTAATTATTTCCTTTTCTGCCTTATTTAAAAAGAAAAAATAATTGTCCGAGTCGGTGCTGATGACCGGACTCGAACTCGTGACCAGCGATATATAAACAAACACACAGTCCACCGCTGGACTGTGTGTCTAACTTGGTTATTATTTCGGTTATTAATATACTTAACATATATCTTAGGCGATCCGGTTCAGTAAACAAAAACAATAGTTTTTATTAAGGCAGCGTGTGTGAGACGGGATTCGAACTCGAGACCTTTGCATAATTAACGTCTTATGTGCACACAGTCCACCGCTGGACTGTGTGTCTAACCCGATTAATATCATGATTTATAATATACTTATATGATATAAAAACATCGTCTTCCTCGTCAAGTTTGAAACAGAATTCGGAATTCGACTAGTTCAGGGTTTTTATCAGTTTGTTAGTGTTTTAGGTTAATTATTTATATTATAAAAGTGAAACGGAGAAGAAAACTGGGCGGAGAAAGTATACCGACAAGACTCTCTGTTTTTCCGGCAGAACTTCGGCGACAGAAAACAACTCCGGCGTCTGGTGTCTCGCAGCAGCAAGTCTCCGGAAAGCTTGGAAAGAGTAAGGGTAACTTCGGTAAAGGTTTAGGGGATTCAGTGAAGTTCAGAAATATGAAAGTCGGTTTTCCGGCGAAAACAGGAAAAATTCCGGCGAGTGGAATTACGCCGAGAAAAGGTGTGATTTTTGTGCGAAAGTGTTTGTAGACGGTTGTGGTTGAATTTATAGGGAAAATATGAGATGCATTTGGTCTGATTTCGGACTGGGTTCGTCGGTTTAAGTTTTCCGGCGGTTTTGATTTTGGTCGCGGACTTCAAACATC
The DNA here is from genome assembly GCA_947069175.1 of Scalesia atractyloides. Lineage (NCBI taxonomy): Eukaryota > Viridiplantae > Streptophyta > Magnoliopsida > Asterales > Asteraceae > Scalesia > Scalesia atractyloides. The sequence continues at coordinate 19,795,444 of CAMTDV010000013.1, forward strand.
GGTTATAACCGATATGTGATTAAAGGTTTACGTTATAACGTAAATTAGTGTTAAGGCTCGCGTATAATCCGGGATTCCGACGACTGAATCGTTTGGGCGCCGATTTTGAATTCAAAATGTTATTATATCAATTAAATGATTGAAACATATAACAAACAGAACAAGCGGCGCAGTGGTTTGTGTGTGAGTTGTTAATTCGTTGCCTGACTCGGTACAGACCCGGGTTCGAAACCCGGCTGTAACAAATCATTTTTATTTTGCGTTTTTTGACAGTTTTTCAAAAACTAAATATATGTTCGCGTATAATAATTGATTACGGATCGTTTAAAAATATTTTGGGCATTTAATTCGCAACGAAAATTTTGACTGACTGTTCGGTTGATAAACGGAGCGGGTTTGGTAAATCCGTTTTTGACGGATGTTACAGTATCCCTGCTTTTTAGAAATTTCGTCCCGAAATTTAAATAATGATATATTTTGACTATAAGAATAATGATGTTTTGTTTGACAGTTGTATGCTCAGAAAAATGAGAGTTTAAATTTTTGTTCGAGGCGGTAACGTTCCTTGTAAAGGTTAAGTACCCTATTCAGGAATCGCTTTTTGTTGCCTACTGTATGAATATTGATAAACAGGAATGATTCGCTAAAAATGATATCATGCATAAGGGTTTAGATACGTTTGGGAAAAATATGGTTACATCCTAAGGCAAAACTTCTAACACTACAATCTACATGGAACATAAATAAAAAAACACAACAGCTGATATTCAAACATGAATGGACACATCATCAAATATTTGAACATGAATGTAACAGCAAATATTCGAACATGAATGAACACATCAGCAAATATTTGAACATGAATAAACACAACAGCAAATATTTGAACATGAATAAACACAACAGCAAAAATTCGAACATGAATAGACACATCAGCGAATGAATAAACACAATAACCAATATTCGAACATGAGTAGACACATCAGCGAATATTTGAACATGAACAAACACGACAGCAAATATTTGAATCCACATTCTGATAACATATATGTTTGAACGATGGAAGTTCCTCTCTCGTTTGTTATGATGAGAGGTTAATTTATGTAGAAATGGAACACAATCCAATCTCTTTAAATAACATGATGATATAAATGTATCACAAATTCCAACCAAGGCAATAATAAATCCTACATGGAACTTCTCATAACCGCCTGATAATGCCTCTGATCCTTTGGCAAGAATACTTATATATAGGAAGTACCAGCGGCGTATCCACCATATTCTTGCCAAATTTTCATTAGTTTTATCCACAAGTTATGATTGGTTACCAAGAAACTAATAAATCCTACATAGAACTCCTCATAACCATCCGTTAATGCCTCTGATCCTTTGACAAGAATACTTATATATAGGAAGTACCAGCGGCGTATCCACCATATTCTTGTCAAATTTTCATTGGTTTTAACAGTGAATTATGATTAGTCCTATAACTCTACAATCAATACAACAAACATAAATTACTGAAATGAAACATATCTGTGCGATCAAGGCTCAATCGAACGGAGCCGATCGTATTGCATGTACTGAAAATGAAATTGTGTGCTCAAGGCTCAATCAAACGGAGCCGAACATATTGCATGTACTGAAAATGAAATTGTGTGCTCAAGGCTCAATCAAACGGAGCCGAACATATTGAATGTACTGAAATTGAAATTTTGTGCTCAAGGCTCAATCAAACGGAGCCGAACATATTGCATGTACTGAATATGAATAACTTAACCACACAAACAGCCTATGCATGGAACCTCTCATAACCGCCTGATAATGCCTCCGATCATTTGACAAGAATACTTATATATAGGAAGTACCATCGGCGTATCCACCATATCCTTGTCAAATTTTCGTTGACTTTATCCGAAAGTTATGGTTAGTTCGATGCGACTCTACTACAAACACCACAACCACAAGATACTGATAATGAAATTGTATGTGCGCTCAAGGCTCAATCAAACGGAGCCGAACGTATTGCATGAACTTGAAATGTAAATTGAACTGTGCACTCAAGGCTCAATCAAACGGAGCCGAGCGTATTGCATGAACTTGAAATGTAAATTGAACTGTGCACTCAAGGCTCAATCAAACGGAGCCGAGCGTATTGCATGTATTGAAATGTAATATTACGTAACCGATCAAGGCTCAACAAACGGAGCCGATCGTGCGGGCACGCCAAGATCAACCACATAATAAAATGGGGATCCAACTCAACCTCGATGGATGGGGAGCCACGGCCTCGGCAAAATCGTATACTGAAAACAATATATAATATATAATATACCATAATTACTCTAACAGTCTACACATGTGATAAAGAAAACATAAGACTAAACAACAGGAGTTGAATCTGGATCTTCGGCGAAAAGAACTAGCTGAGTATCTTCGTTTGGGCCGTCATTATCTTCGACAGGGTTGGCGTTGATATTGAAGACTCTTCCTCTTGCTGGTGGCATAGTGGTTGGGTTTTCTTGGTTTACTTGGTTAACTGGGTTTGATTGAGCTTGAGTGTTGATAACGTTTACCAATTGAGGGCATGTGTTTCTAAAGTGGGTAGGGTCACCACAATTGAAGCAAGCTCGAGCATATGGGAACATGGGGTGTTGGGGTTGGTGATAAGTTTGGGCCATGTTTTGAGTAGGGGAAAAGGTTTGGTCTTGAAAGGTGCGACAAACATTGCTCAAATGACCATAACGTCCACAAGTTGTACATAGCCGGCAAGGTAAAGTAAGGGAATGATGATAAAAACAGTGGTTGCATTGAGGGTGAGGTCCAAGATATGGTTTCTTATTTGGGTAAGCTGAATTGGGTGCCACTTGGGTGATTGGGACAGCTCGGATGGGTTATAGCGTGAAAAACGGGTTGATTTCGTTGGGTAGCAGCGAAAAGTCGCCCGACTCTTTTTCTCTTAGGGTTGGGTTGAGAAGGGGATTCGGGTTGACAAGGGGATTCGGGTTGAGAAGGGGATTCGGTGGTTTCAGTTGATTCTTTATCCTTCTTCTTCTCTTCCTCGAAGTCTTTGTTTCGGATTCGGTTCTCGGTGAGCTCTATTGCTAGCTCCATTGCTGCTTCCAAAGTTGCAGGCTTGGTACTTATCACGGGGTCTTGAATCTTTGACGGAAGTCCACGAATGTAGTGCTCGATCAAACGGTAGAGGGCAGTAAACATGTTGGGAACCATTTGATGTAATTCGAGGAACCTTTTGTTGTAGGTGGTGTGGTCTCCTTCCACTTGCTTCAATGAGTAAAATTCATCTTCTAGCTTCTTGATTTCGCTCCTTGGGCAAAATCGTCTGGTCATGATTTCCTTCAATTCGTTCCAAGTTAAGGACATAGCATCTTCCACACCTCGTTTGGCCTTCTCTGTGTTCCACCAAGTAAGTGCTATCCCATATAGTCGACCGGTAGCATAACGCACTTTGCGATCATCAGGGCAATCGCAATTCAGAAAAGTATTCTCCATTTCTTCAAACCAATGGAGGAGTGCGGTGACACCTTCAGTCCCTTTATATTTCGGAGGGTCGCATGATTTGAAATGCTTGTAGGTGCATTTAGTGGTGTTTGGGGAAGAGTTGAAAATGTTTTGGTTTACTTGATTGACAGGATTATTGGTAAGTGCTTGTTGAACTTGGATTACAATGTTGGGTATTACGGCAGCCATTTGTTGAGCGATTAAGGTAGCCATGCGTTCGCGGGCTTTTCCTGCTCTCATCTTCCTATGGGCGAGGTTAGAAGACATCTACAATGAATACATGAAAAGGGTATGAGTTGGATGCTTTTGAGATCATGGGTCACATTAGGGATGAACATTCATAAAATAATCATACAAAAATACCACATCCACAGGATGTCTTTGGCTTTGCTCGCTGTTAGGCCCGTCATGCCGCCATACTTTACCTTATGTAATCATGTGGGCCCCCATGAATTACCGGTTTTTCATATGGTTCGCACGGTTTCTGCCTGGTTGCGTACACAAAACCCGGTGAAAATCGAGAAATATGTATACAACGTGTGATGTTTGGAATGTGTCCAGGTGTAGACACGGTGACACCTCAAAGTAGGGTTAGTTCGAACGACGTTTGGTGTGGCATGCTTTGGCCTAATAGGTCCTTCGTACTCTCATCGTTGGTCCCCAGGTAGGCAAACTGGTCCGTTATATTGGATTTATACGAATGCCAGCCTAGACAGGACGTTCCGACTACCGGTACTTGTACCCTTCCAGTTACTACATGCCCGTCGCAGAACTTACTTTGATGAGAATTGAAAATTGCATAAAATCTTTGGATAACGAGAGTATGAAAATAAATTGAACACATGAACATCGATATATGTATAATGAGTATGTATATATGTATAATGAACATGTATATGAGCATGTATGTTTGACTGAAATGTAAACAAATATGAAACAAATAAATATCACAAGTTTGTATGTAACCACTTAATCAATTTAATATTTTAGGCAGACTATAGTATAGGCTCTAGGGGTCTAATAACCTATCCTATATCCCTATAGTCATGGCTCTGATACCAATCTGTCACACCCCGACCCGCAGCGGATAAGGTGATCGGGGCATGATTGGGTTATCATCAAAGCTCATGACATTTATTAAATGTTTCATATTCATTAATACAAATTAAATGAAAGTTTACAATGATTGCTACAACATGATCTAACAAATAATCTAACTCCTTTGTTCTCTTCTAAGGCAATCCTATGCTATCCTTGCTTCAACCTGTTCACCTGTATCATGTGTAAAAAGGTTTTTGGATCAACATAATGTTGGCGAGTTGAATCCTATGGAAAACATTTGAACAATTTATTTAAATTGATTATGAAAAATGTGCACAACCAAACATGAGTAAAATTAGATGTAACTTGATCCATAATCATAAGATGTTAAATGAAAACACTCATGAACAATAATGGAACAATTAAAGGCACGCGATGCTCAACTCGTCTCTCACGAGGAACTGAGGGGCCTGATGAATGAATTGCATAAACATGATAATATGAATAACACAACTACAAACAATATAAACTCAATGAAAACACACATGAACAATAATGAATTTGAATTGAAGCACGCGATGTTCTACTCGTTTCCCACGAGGAACTGATGGGCTTATTGTATGAGTTTCATGTAATTTGACAAACGGAAAATAAATCACAACAATAAATCAATCTAAGATTAAGTCATGATGTGGTATGGCACAAGTTTAAATAAATAAATTAATTAATTCATAACACATGACACACCCCAAAACGTGTAATTTAAAAAGGGGAATTGTAAGATTCACTCACAGTGGGTGCGTTCGGTTGATGATGATGAATGCACGCGAAGTGGTTTTAACCACGAGTGAGATTTAACCTAGATAAATCGCATTATGGTTTGGTGAGTAAACGGATTTTATTAAACTATTTTAGTAGGATTGTTGGGTGCATTTTTGTGAGTTTGAGGCTATTTTCAAATCTTAAAAATGTTATTTTTAAGTATTTATAATTGATTTTTACTTAAAATAATTAAATAAAAATAATAAAAATATTTTATTTTTTTTCTGCTACAGTAACATTGACCAGTTGACTTTGACTGGTCGTTGACCGGTTTGAGGAATATTGTTATGCGCTCGGTGAGGCTCGAACCCGAGACCTCCCGTACGCGTGCACGCAGCTCTACCAACTGAGCTACGTGTCTAACCCGTTATATATCCGATTTTAATTTCATATATACATTAATTAGATTAAACCGAAAATCATTTTTATTTTAAAAACTGTTTAAGCGATTCGGCAGTGCACTCCACAGGTCTCGAACCCGTGACCTGTGGTTTAATATAACACACAGTCCACCGCTGGACTGTGTGTTCAACATGTTATATAACTTGATTTTTATTATACTTAAAGACAAATTAATTATTTCCTTTTCTGCCTTATTTAAAAAGAAAAAATAATTGTCCGAGTCGGTGCTGATGACCGGACTCGAACTCGTGACCAGCGATATAAACAAACACACAGTCCACCGCTGGACTGTGTGTCTAACTTGGTTATTATTTCGGTTATTAATATACTTAACATATATCTTAGGCGATCCGGTTCAGTAAACAAAAACAATAGTTTTTATTAAGGCAGCGTGTGTGAGACGGGATTCGAACTCGAGACCTTTGCATAATTAACGTCTTATGTGCACACAGTCCACCGCTGGACTGTGTGTCTAACCCGATTAATATCATGATTTATAATATACTTATATGATATAAAAACATCGTCTTCCTCGTCAAGTTTGAAACAGAATTCGGAATTCGACTAGTTCAGGGTTTTTATCAGTTTGTTAGTGTTTTAGGTTAATTATTTATATTATAAAAGTGAAACGGAGAAGAAAACTGGGCGGAGAAAGTATACCGACAAGACTCTCTGTTTTTCCGGCAGAACTTCGGCGACAGAAAACAACTCCGGCGTCTGGTGTCTCGCAGCAGCAAGTCTCCGGAAAGCTTGGAAAGAGTAAGGGTAACTTCGGTAAAGGTTTAGGGGATTCAGTGAAGTTCAGAAATATGAAAGTCGGTTTTCCGGCGAAAACAGGAAAAATTCCGGCGAGTGGAATTACGCCGAGAAAAGGTGTGATTTTTGTGCGAAAGTGTTTGTAGACGGTTGTGGTTGAATTTATAGGGAAAATATGAGATGCATTTGGTCTGATTTCGGACTGGGTTCGTCGGTTTAAGTTTTCCGGCGGTTTTGATTTTGGTCGCGGACTTCAAACATCGGTTATAACCGATATGTGATTAAAGGTTTACGTTATAACGTAAATTAGTGTTAAGGCTCGCGTATAATCCGGGATTCCGACGACTGAATCGTTTGGGCGCCGATTTTGAATTCAAAATGTTATTATATCAATTAAATGATTGAAACATATAACAAACAGAACAAGCGGCGCAGTGGTTTGTGTGTGAGTTGTTAATTCGTTGCCTGACTCGGTACAGACCCGGGTTCGAAACCCGGCTGTAACAAATCATTTTTATTTTGCGTTTTTTGACAGTTTTTCAAAAACTAAATATATGTTCGCGTATAATAATTGATTACGGATCGTTTAAAAATATTTTGGGCATTTAATTCGCAACGAAAATTTTGACTGACTGTTCGGTTGATAAACGGAGCGGGTTTGGTAAATCCGTTTTTGACGGATGTTACAGTATCCCCTGCTTTTTAGAAATTTCGTCCCGAAATTTAAATAATGATATATTTTGACTATAAGAATAATGATGTTTTGTTTGACAGTTGTATGCTCAGAAAAATGAGAGTTTAAATTTTTGTTCGAGGCGGTAACGTTCCTTGTAAAGGTTAAGTACCCTATTCAGGAATCGCTTTTTGTTGCCTACTGTATGAATATTGATAAACAGGAATGATTCGCTAAAAATGATATCATGCATAAGGGTTTAGATACGTTTGGGAAAAATATGGTTACATCCTAAGGCAAAACTTCTAACACTACAATCTACATGGAACATAAATAAAAAAACACAACAGCTGATATTCAAACATGAATGGACACATCATCAAATATTTGAACATGAATGTAACAGCAAATATTCGAACATGAATGAACACATCAGCAAATATTTGAACATGAATAAACACAACAGCAAATATTTGAACATGAATAAACACAACAGCAAAAATTCGAACATGAATAGACACATCAGCGAATGAATAAACACAATAACCAATATTCGAACATGAGTAGACACATCAGCGAATATTTGAACATGAACAAACACGACAGCAAATATTTGAATCCACATTCTGATAACATATATGTTTGAACGATGGAAGTTCCTCTCTCGTTTGTTATGATGAGAGGTTAATTTATGTAGAAATGGAACACAATCCAATCTCTTTAAATAACATGATGATATAAATGTATCACAAATTCCAACCAAGGCAATAATAAATCCTACATGGAACTTCTCATAACCGCCTGATAATGCCTCTGATCCTTTGGCAAGAATACTTATATATAGGAAGTACCAGCGGCGTATCCACCATATTCTTGCCAAATTTTCATTAGTTTTATCCACAAGTTATGATTGGTTACCAAGAAACTAATAAATCCTACATAGAACTCCTCATAACCATCCGTTAATGCCTCTGATCCTTTGACAAGAATACTTATATATAGGAAGTACCAGCGGCGTATCCACCATATTCTTGTCAAATTTTCATTGGTTTTAACAGTGAATTATGATTAGTCCTATAACTCTACAATCAATACAACAAACATAAATTACTGAAATGAAACATATCTGTGCGATCAAGGCTCAATCGAACGGAGCCGATCGTATTGCATGTACTGAAAATGAAATTGTGTGCTCAAGGCTCAATCAAACGGAGCCGAACATATTGCATGTACTGAAAATGAAATTGTGTGCTCAAGGCTCAATCAAACGGAGCCGAACATATTGAATGTACTGAAATTGAAATTTTGTGCTCAAGGCTCAATCAAACGGAGCCGAACATATTGCATGTACTGAATATGAATAACTTAACCACACAAACAGCCTATGCATGGAACCTCTCATAACCGCCTGATAATGCCTCCGATCATTTGACAAGAATACTTATATATAGGAAGTACCATCGGCGTATCCACCATATCCTTGTCAAATTTTCGTTGACTTTATCCGAAAGTTATGGTTAGTTCGATGCGACTCTACTACAAACACCACAACCACAAGATACTGATAATGAAATTGTATGTGCGCTCAAGGCTCAATCAAACGGAGCCGAACGTATTGCATGAACTTGAAATGTAAATTGAACTGTGCACTCAAGGCTCAATCAAACGGAGCCGAGCGTATTGCATGAACTTGAAATGTAAATTGAACTGTGCACTCAAGGCTCAATCAAACGGAGCCGAGCGTATTGCATGTATTGAAATGTAATATTACGTAACCGATCAAGGCTCAACAAACGGAGCCGATCGTGCGGGCACGCCAAGATCAACCACATAATAAAATGGGGATCCAACTCAACCTCGATGGATGGGGAGCCACGGCCTCGGCAAAATCGTATACTGAAAACAATATATAATATATAATATACCATAATTACTCTAACAGTCTACACATGTGATAAAGAAAACATAAGACTAAACAACAGGAGTTGAATCTGGATCTTCGGCGAAAAGAACTAGCTGAGTATCTTCGTTTGGGCCGTCATTATCTTCGACAGGGTTGGCGTTGATATTGAAGACTCTTCCTCTTGCTGGTGGCATAGTGGTTGGGTTTTCTTGGTTTACTTGGTTAACTGGGTTTGATTGAGCTTGAGTGTTGATAACGTTTACCAATTGAGGGCATGTGTTTCTAAAGTGGGTAGGGTCACCACAATTGAAGCAAGCTCGAGCATATGGGAACATGGGGTGTTGGGGTTGGTGATAAGTTTGGGCCATGTTTTGAGTAGGGGAAAAGGTTTGGTCTTGAAAGGTGCGACAAACATTGCTCAAATGACCATAACGTCCACAAGTTGTACATAGCCGGCAAGGTAAAGTAAGGGAATGATGATAAAAACAGTGGTTGCATTGAGGGTGAGGTCCAAGATATGGTTTCTTATTTGGGTAAGCTGAATTGGGTGCCACTTGGGTGATTGGGACAGCTCGGATGGGTATAGCGTGAAAAACGGGTTGATTTCGTTGGGTAGCAGCGAAAAGTCGCCCGACTCTTTTTCTCTTAGGGTTGGGTTGAGAAGGGGATTCGGGTTGACAAGGGGATTCGGGTTGAGAAGGGGATTCGGTGGTTTCAGTTGATTCTTTATCCTTCTTCTTCTCTTCCTCGAAGTCTTTGTTTCGGATTCGGTTCTCGGTGAGCTCTATTGCTAGCTCCATTGCTGCTTCCAAAGTTGCAGGCTTGGTACTTATCACGGGGTCTTGAATCTTTGACGGAAGTCCACGAATGTAGTGCTCGATCAAACGGTAGAGGGCAGTAAACATGTTGGGAACCATTTGATGTAATTCGAGGAACCTTTTGTTGTAGGTGGTGTGGTCTCCTTCCACTTGCTTCAATGAGTAAAATTCATCTTCTAGCTTCTTGATTTCGCTCCTTGGGCAAAATCGTCTGGTCATGATTTCCTTCAATTCGTTCCAAGTTAAGGACATAGCATCTTCCACACCTCGTTTGGCCTTCTCTGTGTTCCACCAAGTAAGTGCTATCCCATATAGTCGACCGGTAGCATAACGCACTTTGCGATCATCAGGGCAATCGCAATTCAGAAAAGTATTCTCCATTTCTTCAAACCAATGGAGGAGTGCGGTGACACCTTCAGTCCCTTTATATTTCGGAGGGTCGCATGATTTGAAATGCTTGTAGGTGCATTTAGTGGTGTTTGGGGAAGAGTTGAAAATGTTTTGGTTTACTTGATTGACAGGATTATTGGTAAGTGCTTGTTGAACTTGGATTACAATGTTGGGTATTACGGCAGCCATTTGTTGAGCGATTAAGGTAGCCATGCGTTCGCGGGCTTTTCCTGCTCTCATCTTCCTATGGGCGAGGTTAGAAGACATCTACAATGAATACATGAAAAGGGTATGAGTTGGATGCTTTTGAGATCATGGGTCACATTAGGGATGAACATTCATAAAATAATCATACAAAAATACCACATCCACAGGATGTCTTTGGCTTTGCTCGCTGTTAGGCCCGTCATGCCGCCATACTTTACCTTATGTAATCATGTGGGCCCCCATGAATTACCGGTTTTTCATATGGTTCGCACGGTTTCTGCCTGGTTGCGTACACAAAACCCGGTGAAAATCGAGAAATATGTATACAACGTGTGATGTTTGGAATGTGTCCAGGTGTAGACACGGTGACACCTCAAAGTAGGGTTAGTTCGAACGACGTTTGGTGTGGCATGCTTTGGCCTAATAGGTCCTTCGTACTCTCATCGTTGGTCCCCAGGTAGGCAAACTGGTCCGTTATATTGGATTTATACGAATGCCAGCCTAGACAGGACGTTCCGACTACCGGTACTTGTACCCTTCCAGTTACTACATGCCCGTCGCAGAACTTACTTTGATGAGAATTGAAAATTGCATAAAATCTTTGGATAACGAGAGTATGAAAATAAATTGAACACATGAACATCGATATATGTATAATGAGTATGTATATATGTATAATGAACATGTATATGAGCATGTATGTTTGACTGAAATGTAAACAAATATGAAACAAATAAATATCACAAGTTTGTATGTAACCACTTAATCAATTTAATATTTTAGGCAGACTATAGTATAGGCTCTAGGGGTCTAATAACCTATCCTATATCCCTATAGTCATGGCTCTGATACCAATCTGTCACACCCCGACCCGCAGCGGATAAGGTGATCGGGGCATGATTGGGTTATCATCAAAGCTCATGACATTTATTAAATGTTTCATATTCATTAATACAAATTAAATGAAAGTTTACAATGATTGCTACAACATGATCTAACAAATAATCTAACTCCTTTGTTCTCTTCTAAGGCAATCCTATGCTATCCTTGCTTCAACCTGTTCACCTGTATCATGTGTAAAAAGGTTTTTGGATCAACATAATGTTGGCGAGTGAATCCTATGGAAAACATTTGAACAATTTATTTAAATTGATTATGAAAAATGTGCACAACCAAACATGAGTAAAATTAGATGTAACTTGATCCATAATCATAAGATGTTAAATGAAAACACTCATGAACAATAATGGAACAATTAAAGGCACGCGATGCTCAACTCGTCTCTCACGAGGAACTGAGGGGCCTGATGAATGAATTGCATAAACATGATAATATGAATAACACAACTACAAACAATATAAACTCAATGAAAACACACATGAACAATAATGAATTTGAATTGAAGCACGCGATGTTCTACTCGTTTCCCACGAGGAACTGATGGGCTTATTGTATGAGTTTCATGTAATTTGACAAACGGAAAATAAATCACAACAATAAATCAATCTAAGATTAAGTCATGATGTGGTATGGCACAAGTTTAAATAAATAAATTAATTAATTCATAACACATGACACACCCCAAAACGTGTAATTTAAAAAGGGGAATTGTAAGATTCACTCACAGTGGGTGCGTTCGGTTGATGATGATGAATGCACGCGAAGTGGTTTTAACCACGAGTGAGATTTAACCTAGATAAATCGCATTATGGTTTGGTGAGTAAACGGATTTTATTAAACTATTTTAGTAGGATTGTTGGGTGCATTTTTGTGAGTTTGAGGCTATTTTCAAATCTTAAAAATGTTATTTTTAAGTATTTATAATTGATTTTTACTTAAAATAATTAAATAAAAATAATAAAAATATTTTATTTTTTTTCTGCTACAGTAACATTGACCAGTTGACTTTGACTGGTCGTTGACCGGTTTGAGGAATATTGTTATGCGCTCGGTGAGGCTCGAACCCGAGACCTCCCGTACGCGTGCACGCAGCTCTACCAACTGAGCTACGTGTCTAACCCGTTATATATCCGATTTTAATTTCATATATACATTAATTAGATTAAACCGAAAATCATTTTTATTTTAAAAACTGTTTAAGCGATTCGGCAGTGCACTCCACAGGTCTCGAACCCGTGACCTGTGGTTTAATATAACACACAGTCCACCGCTGGACTGTGTGTTCAACATGTTATATAACTTGATTTTTATTATACTTAAAGACAAATTAATTATTTCCTTTTCTGCCTTATTTAAAAAGAAAAAATAATTGTCCGAGTCGGTGCTGATGACCGGACTCGAACTCGTGACCAGCGATATAAACAAACACACAGTCCACCGCTGGACTGTGTGTCTAACTTGGTTATTATTTCGGTTATTAATATACTTAACATATATCTTAGGCGATCCGGTTCAGTAAACAAAAACAATAGTTTTTATTAAGGCAGCGTGTGTGAGACGGGATTCGAACTCGAGACCTTTGCATAATTAACGTCTTATGTGCACACAGTCCACCGCTGGACTGTGTGTCTAACCCGATTAATATCATGATTTATAATATACTTATATGATATAAAAACATCGTCTTCCTCGTCAAGTTTGAAACAGAATTCGGAATTCGACTAGTTCAGGGTTTTTATCAGTTTGTTAGTGTTTTAGGTTAATTATTTATATTATAAAAGTGAAACGGAGAAGAAAACTGGGCGGAGAAAGTATACCGACAAGACTCTCTGTTTTTCCGGCAGAACTTCGGCGACAGAAAACAACTCCGGCGTCTGGTGTCTCGCAGCAGCAAGTCTCCGGAAAGCTTGGAAAGAGTAAGGGTAACTTCGGTAAAGGTTTAGGGGATTCAGTGAAGTTCAGAAATATGAAAGTCGGTTTTCCGGCGAAAACAGGAAAAATTCCGGCGAGTGGAATTACGCCGAGAAAAGGTGTGATTTTTGTGCGAAAGTGTTTGTAGACGGTTGTGGTTGAATTTATAGGGAAAATATGAGATGCATTTGGTCTGATTTCGGACTGGGTTCGTCGGTTTAAGTTTTCCGGCGGTTTTGATTTTGGTCGCGGACTTCAAACATCGGTTATAACCGATATGTGATTAAAGGTTTACGTTATAACGTAAATTAGTGTTAAGGCTCGCGTATAATCCGGGATTCCGACGACTGAATCGTTTGGGCGCCGATTTTGAATTCAAAATGTTATTATATCAATTAAATGATTGAAACATATAACAAACAGAACAAGCGGCGCAGTGGTTTGTGTGTGAGTTGTTAATTCGTTGCCTGACTCGGTACAGACCCGGGTTCGAAACCCGGCTGTAACAAATCATTTTTATTTTGCGTTTTTTGACAGTTTTTCAAAAACTAAATATATGTTCGCGTATAATAATTGATTACGGATCGTTTAAAAATATTTTGGGCATTTAATTCGCAACGAAAATTTTGACTGACTGTTCGGTTGATAAACGGAGCGGGTTTGGTAAATCCGTTTTTGACGGATGTTACAGGGATTTGGTGACTGAACTCAACTCACAACACTATAAATATTACTATTAACAAAACTACATATAATACAATGACCATACACCTCTATTTATACTAGCCCTAACTTTTTTCCTAAGTGACTTGTAACTCCTAACAAAAGCACGAAACAAATCAAAACAAATCCCTAACAACTATTTTGTCTAATTCTTAAACATAAATAATTCACTAAGAATTATCTTTATAATTGAAGCAGATCTCTATCCTTTCCCATGTATTCATTTACCTTACTTGGTTCACTACTTGAATTCTTCTTTCACGATTCAACCAACCTAACCCTTTCAATAATTAGGATTTAATCTTTCATTCTCCCCCTTAATCATAGTTTGTTACTCATAGATCTTGAGTTCCCAAGTAGAACCCCCCCCCCCCATTGTTGGTTAGTCGACCAGTTAACAAACCCTGATTTCTTACACCCAACAACAAGAATCATGACTTGCCTTTCATGACTCCTCCTTTCTTGCCAAAATTATTTGTTCATTTCCAAGAGAGGAGAGTGTAACTTAAGGGTCATGTAACAACGCACTTATGCGTATGTACATAACTCAAGACGCTACCAAGAGATGGGAGGGATTGAGTGAGGTATTAAAGTCATATGAGGATGTTCTGAGTCGGGAATTTTTCTAAAGATCTAGTTTTCCAATAAATTATTTGAACATCCACTAATGTTTTTACCACATTTTCTAGTGTAAATGGTGTAACCAACCTCGACTTAATTCGTGGTCTTGATTTTTGAGAATTGAGATAGAGTAGTGTAGTCGGTAAAAACGAAGAAGAAAATAGGTTTACCAACCTGACTTTTGGGCAAAAAGCATAAATGTGAACTCCAACTTCAAGGATGAATCACATGGTCGGGGTTGAATGGCAAAGTGTACATGATCAAATAGCTAGACGAAGACAAAGAAGAGTCAAGATTATCAAGATTATGAGGTGTAGTTTTTTTTACGGGACTGCAAATAAATTACCAATAAATCCCACTAAATGTTCAAATGACTTACAAAGAACACTGGTTTTCATAAAAAAAATTGCAAGTGAGACTAAAGGTGGGAAATGGAAATGAATACTAGTAAAAGATGACATGTTAGGTCTATCTTGGTGTCAATATTAAGGTCACAATAACCTCATAGCTGACACGGTAACTGATGTACTCAAAGTACTTTAACTAAATTAACCTTAAGTATTACTCTAGACTCTCTAAAATACTAAACTACTGACAGGCAAGTGAACCTATCGACCTAGTAAAGATAAAGTAAACCCAGATATCGAACCCACGAGACTCCTACTGAAAACGTGAACTAGACTCGATTACTTATTTATATTATTGATTTTATTTGTTTTATTGTTTGGAGGGAGGTTTTCTAACGATCCTAATGCAATTACTTAAAAGATTACCTAATCAAACTCAGACATGAACTCTAACTGTAGGTGAAATTATATGATGATAAAAACACTACCTAGGTTTGGAATCCTATTCATGAATCATGGTTTTCTATTGGTAATCGTAACTAAGATGAAACTAGGATCTATGATACTAAACTAACAGGGAATTCTAAAGGATCCTCGACCCTTCTCGAGATGTTACCAAAAAGAGCCCTAAAAGTTATTAACTCACCAGTTAGTCGAATAGCCTCACAGCAAATCCAACAATACTAAAGTACCCAAAAGACGGTCTACCTCATAGAATGACAATCTCAACGCACACTAAAGTGTAAAGGGGTAATCTAAGTTCAGTTATTCAGATTTAGGTAGGCAAATATCATAAGACGATAAATGAAGACCCATTCACACGTAATCAACACCTGAATCGTCTACTGACAAAGACAAACCTAACTAATCCTAACCTCGCAGCTATTGGACTAGGCAGATGTCACACCCCGAATTTCCAGCCAAATCCCGGTGAGCCCAGTTGGGGAGTATTGTGACGTAAGATTGGTATCGTCATAGATTACAGATTGCACAGCGGAAGTCTTGGATTTAAATTATTACAATCAAAATGTCCGAATGTTTAAAATATAATACAGATGGAAAGTATATAAAAAGATCCACAGGGATCGAAAAGTTACAAAAATGAAATAACAGACTATAGGCTTCTATGCAATGGAGTTGTAAATTCCACTTAAGCATTTACCCGGCAGCTTCTAGCCTATTTACGTACTTTGCAACCTGCGCTTAATCTTTTGAAGATATGCTAGTTTTCACTGGTAAATACAAATGACCAACACATTTTGAAAATATTTCAAAATCATTTTATGTACACAATGGTACATATATTTTCATAAGTAACTTGGGATGAACTATCTCTCATGTTATCAGTTTTACATGCGTGTCAATACATTTAGGGCCCAGAAACTATGCCGAGATCATGATTAACCGATACACCACTTTAATACCCTTATTGGGTAACCAGTATTGGGTTATAAAAATATTAGCATCTGTCAGGTGTATGCCTACACCTCGTGCTTAGCTCGTGGCTATTTACAATTAAATGAGCCGAGGATCCAGGACACGGTCGTATTAACCCCCAATGTTTAAGTTATCAAGCAATACGAATTGAAACGGATTATTTGAATTCCCGACACATAGGTCATCGATCCGATATCTGCCCCATGCGGTAATAATATACCGTATCCCAAGCCCGTATAGGGAAAATAGGTTAAGAGTATTTACCTGGCTTAAATTTTTACAATCCAAAGATAATATAAGCACAACCGTTAAAACAAAACATCTAACAAGGTTGCAATATATCGGAATTCCCTATTCTGGAATGCAAGGTTTAAATAACCAATTAGAATGTTAACGGGTCTTATTCAAGTCATATGACTTGGACCGGTTAATTATAATATAAAGGAACGGTATGGTACGCTAGATTAAGCGGTGACCAGATAGAATGTAGGTTTAAACTCAAAAAGTACTAAAACTTGTATAATATTGGTAAGCAATATACATTTTGGAATTTGAAGTAAAAATGATAAGGTTTGACCCGTTTCGGTAAACTTACGTAAATAAGCTACATAAGCTTAACAGTACGCATATAAGCGATACAGGGTAGTTGGATGAGATATAAACAAGTTCTATATGCCAATATACTTCATGTAAGTTGTAACATCAGTAGGTTATCAACTTATATGACCATTAAGGTTTTAAAATCAAAATATGCGCCAAAAGGGCGTTTTGGTCATTAAATAACACAATTTACGATTTTATATGAAAGCTTAGTTTATGAACAGATTCATACCATCAAAATATGTTAACTACCTTAACATATCAGTTCATAAGTTATTTTCAAGTTCGTTATTGATTAAAACCTTATTTCTTGCAAAAAGGGCATTACAGTCAAAGTATGTCATAATATCAAAACTTGTACAAACACTCAGAATATGATTATGATCACGTATTATAACCTCAGAGGGTTATAAAACATTAAATTACGATCATAATGCAACCTTAAATCAGTAGTAAACTAATCTCAGTCGGGTCTAAACCGAAAGTCAAAGCAAAACGAAAATGTAGCTGAAAGGAGCACTTACAAGTGATCCTCAGATGAAAATAATCTTGAATGGAAACTCTCTAAAGACTAGGAACCTCCAGAAATGATGAGAGAAGTATAAGGTGAGTGTTGCAAACACTTCTATTTATAGTGTTGGAGCTTGAAGGAGGTGGTTCCAGGTGTTAACAGAAGTTAGAGAATGAGGACACGTATCCTAGAACGTGGCATAGCAGTCTTGAAGCCCTTGGTTTCGAGTTAATGGTTTCTGATAGCTTTGTGTGGACAACAAGCCAAAATATACCACAACCTCTTATCCAAATGAAAATGTAAGATCTGCTATAGCAAAGCTCTGCTGAAGACAAAACTCTTTTGAAGTATAAGCTCTGCTATAGCAAGCTCTGTTGAAGACAAAGCTTTGCTGAAGTCTAAGCTCTGTTGAAGATAAAGCTCTGGTGAAGTTCAACAGAGTGGTTATCATCAGTGTTTTCCATCAGCAGTGGTTAGCTTAGCAGTAGTTAGCTTGGCAGTGGTTATCATCAGTGTTTCAGCAAACTCTAAATGTCTAAGGTTTGCTATAGCTAAGCTCTGTTGAATACAAAGCTCTGTTGAAGTCTAACAGAGGATGTATCATCAGACCTTGTAATGTTTAACTTATATAAAAATTCAGAATTGGTCCCTCTCGTCCAACAAGTGGCTCATTTGAGAGTACGGGCATTGTAAAGGGTCACTCAGAGGCATAGTTTCAACATGTTGACACCTTTAGTCCCTCCACATTCATGTTTTCATTTATTGACAAAAATAGTCCCTCTCGACCAATATTAGGCATAATTGAGAGTATGGACACGTGTCAGTATATTACTGGACATAAATTTACGAGGTGTTACAGCAGAACACTTATAACCTCTAAATCCTCAATCATAGTTCCTATGGAAATTGATGTGGTGTCAAACACACATCTTTTCCTTTGTATCTTGTACATTATTTTAGTTAACTTGTATTCATTTTTGTATGTTTTTTACTTGTACTTTATTGTATATGGTTTTCTTAGTGTTCGTATGCAGATGAAGCAAAAACAAGCTAAAACATTAAAGAAATGAGTACACATGAGACTTTTTGGGCTTAGTGTAGTATTCTCAGGGAATGGAAATGGAGATTTAAGAATATGATATATGATAGAGAATTGAATTACAAAGACATGTCGCATGACGTGAGAGAGTGCCAGCTTAGTGGAAAATCTTTATGAGGAAATCGCTTTCCATAATCTGATACGTGTTGCGTCTCATAACGGAAAACTCATATACGTGTCGCTTGACGTGAGAGAGTGCCAGCTTAGCCCAAAAAACTAGATTTTTTAAACCCTATTTAGACTCCCAATTAACCCTAATATGAAGAGAATAATCCCAGGCAAACTAGGGCATACGAAGGGTGATTTCAAGGATCAAGAAACACAGGATTCGAAGTTTCAAGCTACGGGATCAAGACTCTCGGGTGGTAATCATTCGGTTTCATGTTTCCTTTGTTTATCGTTGTTTTTGTCATGTCTTGTGAACTTTTTATGACTTTTGCTTTCAGTTTAAAGATGATACTTGGCTAAATTCTTAGTAGCTACCTAGGTTATTAATGAATACCATGTTTGACTAGTAGTTTGTTGATTTTTGGAACTTATATTGTGCTTGAATTTTGAAGTAAAGAACTTTGGTTTTCTTAATTTTATATATACATGTATTTAGCTTTATTCTTTGCATGATTATTATCACCACATGTGCTTTGTTGAATGTCTTTCAGTTGTAGGTGCATGCTAGATCGTTTGTTATGTGTTTTCGATTGTTAAGTGGTTTGCTAGATGTAGTAACCCATAGGATTGACAATTGTAAATTGAGTAGGTCTAAGTATTCAACCGGTCTTAATAGCCGTGAGGTGAGAGATTATTGGTTGTCTTGGCTGTTACGTTTCTAGGTGTAAAGCCTTTTTGAGAAGATTTCCCTAGTGTGCGTGTCATTCCTTGCCTATCAAGTTTGATTAGGATTCCAATAGTTAACCCTTGAACTTTTAGTGTATTAAGACTTTCACGCTGAGAGGTAGACTTAGCGGGTACTTCATTATTAGAGTTGGAAAGGCCGTGAGGGAATCCACAAAACCGGTAATTTAACATCTTTTAGGTTACACCTTGGAAGGGTTGCGGGTACTTACGTTATCCTCTGAGTTTAGTATATCTAGAACCCAATTCCATGATAGTTCCATTGCCTAGAGAAAGGTTGTCATTCATGTGTAGGATTCTGACCTAGGTAGTGCTTTTACCATCATCTGATCTCGTCTATAGTAATAGTTCGTGGTTTAGTCAGTTTTAGGTAATTCCTTAATTTATTGCATTAGGATTGTTGGAAACCCCTGAAAACATAAAAACAATTAATTCAAGTTAGTGTAAATAAGTAATCAGGTCTGGTATACGTTTTCAATAGAGTCTCGTGGTTCGATATCTGGACTTACTTTAGCTCTCCTAGTTTCGATTTGTTCGCTTGTCGGTCAATAGTTTAGTTTTTTAGAGAGTCTAGAGTATTACTTAGTGTCTAGTTTAGGGTCAGTTTAGTTAGTATTAGTTAAACTACTAGAACCACATTAGAAATCGTCGACAATTAATCGCAAACACATACTAGGCGACTTAACTAGCATTCTTACATGACAGGCCATCACAAAAACGCAAGTGTGAAAAGTCTAAATGCAGTATTAAGCATGCATAAACATCTGAATTCATGAACAAAATTATTTACTAAAGTATTAACCCATCAATTCATTACAAAATCATTCAAAAACTAATCATCAATGAATAGTCATCTCAAAACCTAGATGGTTGCAAAGTTCTAGTCCATAATCATCCTAAAAACGTGAACAATAGTCATATTAGGTTTAATAGTCATGTCTGGAAACAAAGAAAACATAAAAAACTTAATAAGTGAATGCTAACACCCAGGAGATCTCGATCGAGAAGTTTGAAACCTTGACCTCTAACGATTGTCTTGCGAATTTCGCCCTTTGCAGCAGCTTGTTCGTCCAAACTCACGATTATGTTATCAAAACTCGCTATTAGGTTATAACATGTCGAATTGGGCTGTAACGCTTCGCATTTATGTACTTTCCTTATTTAGAAAGTGTATTCGCGTTTCTATTTTTAGAAATTTGTAATCATGTAGTGATTCGTATTTCACCTTTCAATCTTGTAATCCGAGAGTTTGATCATAATAAAAATATATTTCATTACACTTGTTCATATATAAATACGTGATATTTAATCAATCTCGAATACATGCGTTTTATACGAAACCGAATCATACTTGACGAATAAATTATATTCGGAAAATCATACCCTTATACATTCTTGATATTCATGTACATATATCCCTTGATATGCCCAAAAAAATTTGAAAAGATCTGGTCGTAGCCTACGCTCACAGCCGTAGCCTACGGCCCGGAGCTGCTGAAATGTTCCAAAAAGCGCGAATTTTAAACCTTTTTCCATTTTTTTCACCACCAATCACTTCCTAACTCATTTAACTATAACCCTAATCCATTCCTTTATAAATAGGAGCCTCCATCCTTCCATTTTTCACTTTTCAAACACTTAATAACTCCCGAAACACTCCAAAATCATCCACAAATTCTGATTTTCGGGCAGAATCATCCGAGTTCTAAACTGAGTTCAAACTCACTTTTCTTCATCTTTTCTTCCATTACAAAGCTTGGAACACTTCTAGGAGTGTTTCCACAGGTTTACCATGGTAAACCAAGTTGGAACATCACCATTTTGAGGTCCAAACTTTCTATTTTGGAAGATTATATTGTTAACTTTTATTAAACCTATGTTTTCTTATACAATCTTGTGCTTTCTTTGCGACAAACCAAGTCTATGGTTAGTAAGCTTGTCCAATATTTATTCTTATGAGTTAGAGGTGTAAATTAGCCTCTAAACTTTTTGTTTTATTAGGGTTTATACAACCCACAAGTGATGAAATCATCCGAGTTTGCCAAAATTCTTATGGCAAGATTTGTGTTTTGGTATAGATGTGAATACTTGGAAGCCTTGGCTATCTTAATCTCATTCCACTGCCTCACTTGATGTTTTCTATGTTTAAGCCATTAAAACTTGTTCAACCTTCATTTGAGTAACAAGGCTATGACACGTCCCCAAACGTTTCCATGTTTGAGATGCACGCACCTAGCTTGCTTACTTGGTTGTTCATAATTTTAGTTAAGTATTTTCCTTTATCCATGACCATCCGAATCATCCTTGCGGTGATTTGTGTATTGGTGAATTATACAATGAGGTTTAACGGATGTTTATCATCCTACCTCCATGCATACTTATATGAAATCTATGACATACATGTTGGACATACTATATACTATATAATATATATATATAAGAACATATATTTAACCGAACCCTTGATGATAATCGGATATGGTTACTTGTCATGGCAATAGGTTACATTATCTAAGTCTTGAATCTCTCGTTACGATTCTAATGGGCAACTTGACCCATGAAATCACATTACCCCATACGGGATTTATAGTGTCAAAAGCGGGTGTTTAAGACTTGATAATTACTTTTGCATACATACTTTTACATACTTTTATTCCGAATCCAAACTCACTACCGAATCCGAGTACTCACACACCTATGTTTCCTCGTGTAGGATAACCTCGGTGTCCCAACTCTAACATTCGCCAACTCTCGGATTGCTAGGAAAGCTTGCAAAACCGTGAGTATACTCGATTCCCCTTTTTATTTTTACACTTTTGGGGTGAAACATATGTATGCTATCAAAATCACTAAACCACACCACTTATGCTTATCAGAAAAATCATTCAATCATACATGATTAATACGAATACTTGCAAACTTGTATATGCTAGATTTAAATGCTTTATACTGCGTCATTAACTTCGTACAAGCCTCCCTTAACATGTGTAGCGCTATAGGATTAAAGGACCGCCCGTATTCGTGAGGTCATGTTAAGTAAACAAAATTGGTCTATTCATTGCTATGATTAGATTACGCTAGCGGTAAACTTTGGGTTGACACGTATAGTTGCATTACTAGTATGGTATGCTAGTTTTAATTAAAAGATTATGCCATGTTGAATGTTTATACTTTTATTTTTCTTAGTATTCAAACTTGTATGCTCGCTAATGCCTTGTGTGTTGAACTATAATTTAATATATGTTGCAGGAATATGATGACGAGGATGATGCATAAAATCTAGTAGGATGAACTAGAAACCCATCTTAATTAGATTTATGTTGTACATTGTATTTTGATTTCCTTGTTGTACTTTGAATTTGTTGTTGTATTTTGTTTCCAAAGTTATGTACCTGAAGTTTAGAAATGAAATGAAAAATGCTGTTGTTTAAACACTTGTCATTAATAGTGTTATGATGTCTCGAGCAATCTACTACGTCTGCCCCGATGATTCCGCCATCGGTTGGGGTATGACACCTTAAAACGATTTTCAGCGAACATTGGGGTCGTCTCATGCCGCGTAGCGCGACAATATTAAAAACACACGTTGTGCTTTTTTCGCTTCGCGTCACGCGAGAATATAGGCTAAACCCTGTCTCGTAGTGCAACAGGGGTATATTTCACCATTTTTATTTCTTTCACTTCCGATCATTTGCGATTCGTCTCGGTGCTCTGTTTTCTTCATTTTTGTCCATTTTTACTTCCATTTCACTCTGGACACCTGCAAAACACAAACGACTAAGTTTAATGCAAAATTCCACACAAAACGATACAAAAACTCTTTGAAAGTTATACAAACTATACATTAGAAATAGATGTATTTTGCAATATATCAGTAACCAAAGAAAATATATGGAGTGGTAGTTTTTGTTGATTAATGTAAGGGTAACAAATATATCTAAAGGGAAGAATATGTGATTAGGATATATTATTATTAAATACTTTGATGAAGCATATGCCATTTCTTGGAAATGTAAGCAAGCATATTAAGAACATAGACGTCGCATGAAGCATTATAATCCAATACTCATGAGGAAAATGAGCATGAAAGAGGAAGGTACACATAACTTTGTTAGCAGTGTGAATCATGCATTCCGATTTACCATTTTCTAGGGTGTGAGGGCAAGAGAAAAGAAATCGTATGACGATGTTGACAAACAGTTTGTGGAAGGATGTGTTGTCAAATCCCTCTGGAATGATTTGGTTATGCAATTAAATACGACACTGACGTAAGCACGAATACGTTAAAACATAGATACGTCATTTGATTCTTTTTTGCATAAACGGTAACCCAAGGAAAATTAGATAAGCAATATAAATAGAGACATAGTATTTAATGCCTTTATAGTTAGGAGGCATCCATATGCCAAAATGAACAATGGCAAAAAAAAGCCCTTAATAATAAGAAAAAAATTGAACATGTTTTATTTAGTTGACACACATGGAATAATATAGGGTTCTAACATTTAAGAAATGAAACAAGGATGTTGGATAAGAGGGATGGCAAGACCATATTACTGAGTTGCCTTAGTGATTGATAGTGATTGATGATAAAAGGAATAACTCATGTATAGATGGGTAATAGGGGAAGTAATATGAACATGGAACATGTAATGCTATCACATATAAAGAGCGATTAACAAATTTGAAGTTTTTCATGAAAACGTGAGAGATTTAAAATCGTTACAACAACCTTTTTTGGTGGTGAAACTACACAAAAAAAGGATTGTTAATAAGGTTGGAAATGACAAGATAACTACTAGGGTAGATGTGGTATATATGTGACTCATGTAAGTAAAAGTTAATATTGTACTAAAATGAGACTGAAGGTTATGTGTGTCCAATGTGAGATAGTAGTACCAATATTTATGTACCACTTCAAGTTGGTTGTTAACCAATCCATTTTACATCCACTCTGTAGTCTTCACCAAGTGCTTGCCATGACTAAGAAGTTATATCTGAGTAGGTATAGATCACCTTTATAAATTTTCTTTCTATGGTAGAGATCACCAATCTTCTCAACATTCTTACTTCGGCACGGATAACAACTCCTTATTAATCAAGGTAACGATTACTTTACAAGCTTCCCTCTATTAATGATAGAGAATGCTACTGTAATGCTTCTCTCTATAGTGGTGGATATCACCGCTACTTTTCCATTTTTACAAGATTAAAGTGATTACTATTAACTTTAACTACAAGAAAGTAGGCACCTCTTACAAGTCTCACAATACATGTGTTGGTGGCCACTCTTATATATTAAAACCCACATTCTAAAAAGAATATTACCTGAAGAATATTCAAAACTTCTTGCATATCAAATCTATGATCTCTTTTATATAAAATGTGTTTATAGGCTAATGACGATTTAGATATGACTTAAATTGTATAATTTTAGTGTGCAAGATGGTGAGTCAATTTTGGAAAGAATGGTAACTTAAATAGAGTGAAAAGGGAAAATAAAACTTCATAAGGCCCAACATTCATTCATTAGTCATTCCATGTTCTATGGGCCTCATAACATCATTTATCTTTTTGCATTTTTACAATACTTTTAGTTTCCCAAGCATTGTTCTAAGGCAATTTTACTGAGAATTTAAACTTACAAAGAACCTAAGTTGATCACTTCTTTGAGAAATATTTTCAAACATTATGCAAATGGTTTTAAAGTGAAAACTTGTGCTAACACCAGCTGGTGAAGTCCTGTATCTTTCTTTTGTTACAATTTTAAGACTTTAAGCATGTGGTAAGACTTATTACGGAATCTTTTTCATGTCATACCAATAAGTGTTCCGCGTCGGTTTAATCGTTGTTATCGTGGGGCAAGGATGTTTTAGAATACCCATCTCAACCCCCTAATCTATTGAGGTCCTTATTTTCAATGCCTAAGTTTATGATGAGTATTGGTGCATATAATTCGATGTTTGGCATGACTTCGTTTGTCGAATCTATCGATGATACCATTAATCATGGTGGTGGTCCGTATATATTTAAGGTTGTTGGCTAGGTTTCCCATTGGCTTGCGCTTTGTGTCCCCCACCTGGTGAAACGTTGCGTAATTTCAGATGTATATTTTTAGCATGAAAATGAGTTCTCAAACAGGCTTTGATTTTTTCCGAATATTGATTCACAGTACGCAGTTATCGATACTATTAACGTATTAGGGGTATGTTGGCTGAAGTGAGCGACTATGTCCACTTATTTAGGTATGCAAGAGAGTTATGTTTGCAGTCTAATGTTCCGAACTTCAAGATCAAGCTTCATGGATACTTCATCTGACCTCTGTTATGATTGTTGAATAAAAGATATAGTTGATAAGTGGATGAAAAAATACGCTTTACTCTACTAATAAGCAAACAGAATGAACAGTGCATACAAACATCCTTGTGCACTCTTGCTATATTTTGTTATATGACTTGGAGGGTTTAAGAATGGTTTGTTCTGATACTTTAAAGTTTTGGTTACTTATTACACAAGAACAACATTGAAAAAATAAGCAATGATGATAACAACCTAATCTGGATGTTATTCTGGCGACAATCTTTATGCTAAAGTGATATTTGCAGCCGTGATTTTCACATTAATCTGAGCCTTATCAACAACAGATATAAATTCCAAATACTACACTACCATTTTCGATCATGGCCATACTACTTTAGTGGAATTTAAAAACCCCACCCATTTTTTTGTACTACCGCAATATCCAACTTGGAATTTTGTTTTCCACTACAACTATGTGGTTGGTGGTATACAAAAATCTGTTTGGGGTTCTTGAATTTCATTGGTTTTCTCTTCCTATCTAACATCCAATTAAAGGTTTGGAATACGCAATGCCGTGGTACATTGGTCACGCTCTATTTATGTTCATGTCCGGCTTTACATGTCTTTCAAAAACGATGGTCTGGATTTTAAACATTGTTATTGCACTTTACATTTTTCCTTAATACCTGATAATTACCATTGAACATATTATTTCATTTGCACTTAATGACGATGATGAATACTTTATTTGAGAGATCAGATCATTCATGAATTTGTTACTAATATTGTATTGATAGTGCATACCCACGTGTCACAAGTTTGTTAAGTTTGTTACCATACTGAGGTGATGATTATGAATAATCGTTGGCAAGGAAACTGCGTTCCAGCCGTGATTCTAAACCAAGTATGTAAATACAAAACTAGCAAGTTTTCTGATGCATTTTTAATGAACATTGCATATACAAGTTGTAAGTGTTTTCATGTATTGTTGTTGGTTTGCAAATTGAATATTTTTTCGTTACTTAATGCTTAAGTGTCTATTGAATTTTGTTTAGACACGAGTATGACTTTTGCATCTTTTCATATCATATGTGTTTATTTTTCAAGGATAATTACCTGGATGTTTTCCAGATTTTGCTACTTGATTAAGGCGATGATTTGGATATGCCATGGGTGAGGGTGTGTGTTATATACATACATACATACATACATATATATATATATATATATATATATATGGTAGAGTTCTACTAAAAAGTTTATTTTTCCTACAAAGTGTACAAAGTCATAAAACACCATAATTTTAGCCATAGAACACACTAAAAACCCACAAATAACAAAGTGAAGATCACTAAAACACAATATCTAAACACTAATAGTCCATAAAAATTTCAAACACACCATCGTAGAACTACGAATATAAAACACAACATGCTAATCAACATAAAACACACTAATGTTAGTCATTCGATAATCAAAGCCTTAATCATCCAAAAACCAACACAAAACCCACAAATATAGCGTTTTAGTAATCTTCACTTTGTTATTTGTGGATTTTGAGTGTGTTTTATGGTTGAAAATATTGTGTTTTATGACTTTTTAAACTTTGTAGAATTAAAGGACTTTGTAGCCAACTCATACCCTATATATATATGGCTCTGTTCAAATGAGAACCACCATAAGTTATGAGAACCGTGAGAACTTTTTCTTCCCGAGTGAGTTGGGCCAACAATTTTTTTTTTGCACAAACATAGATGAATATGTATTATAAATACATCTGTAAAAAAAGTAAAGAAATTGTCGAGTCGTTAGTTTGACTGATGTAAGTTTTTTTACGCGCTGGTATAAAATTTGTACGAAGATAAATATTTTTTTTACGCCTCATGTAAATGTGGGTATGCGGAATTTTTTTAATTTTTTCGCTGAAACAAATGATTTTTTTATAACTTTGGAGAAAACAAAATTTCGGAAAAACCTTTTGTATGGCCTAGTCCTCACGATTCTCACAAAATTTCGGTCGAACACGTGGCAGAGGGGCGCTAAATGATACGCGGGGTATGATTGTCATTGTTCAAGTCCGCTTAATAAATTGCGTTATAATTCATTTTCAAACAAAAGTCCATTAGATATCGCGTGTTGTTCTTTATTCTTGTTTTAATGGCGTTTTATTTTCAAATTTATTTCAAAGCAATATTTTTAAAAAATATCGCTATGTCCTTTAACTTAGAATCAATATTCGGCGTTTTCATTATTTAGAAATTATCAATGGCGTTTTACTCTTTGTTATGCATATCTCAATTATGGCATTTTCATTAAAATGTTTTAGGGTTACAGTAAATATGTTATTCTTATTGTTTATCATTCAACCAATGGTTTGGTCATTATGGCGTTTTCACCTTCTTCCCTCTCAGCAGCCACTTCATTGTAGATATATCCGGTTGAATTAATCTCTTATATCTTATAAAGGGAATATCTTGGCGTTCCTAAATTCACTATATTTCATTAATAATTTAAAACATTACAACTAAGACGAAATGAAGCAAAACTAATAGTCTTCTGTGGATGGTTTTACATCAGAAATGTACCTATCGCTTTGCTCATCATTTTCTTTAGACTCATCATCATTATCTATTTCATTGGTGTATAACGCCATAATCTCATTTAGCCTTTCTCGCATCTTATATTTAAATATCATCTCAACCCTTAATGTTGCATTGTTCGAAGGTGCTAAATCACAGAGTTGTTCAAGAAGGTGTAGTCTATCTGTGTTCAGACTTCGTCCATCGTCAATGAATAATCCACCCGTCTTGATAATTCACTTTCACCGTTCTTGATTGTTCATCCAAACTCCAACTGGTAACTGTTGGAAGATCATTAATGCCATCATCACCATTATCATCATCTGCTGGAAATTTTCTTTACAATCTTCTTACTACCGTTTGAGTCCTTTCACAATCGTTGGCCCTTGGAACCCCAAAGACCAGAATATCCCTCGGAACGGCCTTATCCATACTAAGTATGGCCTTGATGGTCTTGGCCTTCACCCTTCTCCTGTCAGAGAACTTTAGGACGAAACGTCTCCGACCTCTCAAACCTCCATGCAATAACCTGAGCCATTTTTTAAGTTGTATGGCGTTTTAAACAATTTGTGGCGTGTTTAGACAATTTGTGGAGTGTTAAGTTTGTTTACCTGTTCTAGTTATATAATGACCTTTTCTGGCGCGAGGTAGATATATGTTTTTGGCGCTAAAAAGAATAGTAATTATATTTTTATGTGTATTTTTGTATCTTTTGTCGTGTGATGTATGATGCAGACCAATAATGTGATAGGTAATTATGGCGTTTTGAAAATATAAAAAAATTCAATTGCCATGATGTGGTTTTTAATATAATAAATGTTAGTAATAAAGTTTTCGTCGTTTCAGTTATTGTTTGTAGTTATTATTTGTTCAGCTTTATCTGTTAAGGCTGTAATGTATCCCATTATTACGTTTGGTGTTTTATATTAATGGCGTTTTAGATAAAGATGGCAAAATAAAACTTTTGTAAGGCACCCTTTGTTCTATTCTCTTGCACCTTGTTTTATACATTTCAGTAATTATTTGGAGTTTTTTAATAATACGTGATTAAAGAAATTTTATTATAGCTTTGGTGTTTGGCGTTTGTGGCATTTTATAAGTAATTAGAGATATAATGTATTTTATTAGCGGAAAATTAGATAACAAACCAAAGAAAATGACACCAAAAAATTGAAAAGAAAAAAAATTAAAAATGTTAATCCAATTTCTCATCCAAATCTTCAATGTCATAAGTCTCTTCTTCTAGAAGTTTTTGTCCCCTGAACCTTTGAATTCCTTAGATAGGTGCCGATTTCCTACACAGCTGAAACGCCCTTCTCTAAGCGAAGCTGATCATTCAGTAAAATATGGCGTTTTGGTTTTTGGTGTGATCTATTGTTGTTGATTGTTGAAGTGGTTTTGTGAATGTTGAAGACATACATCGATGCCGTATGTGTGGATGCTATTTTCCGGGTGTGATTGTGAGTGGGTTTTTCGCTTGGTTGATATTTGGCCATCATCTTCATACTCATCCCACTCTTCATCATTTAATAATGGAGTCCAAAATAGCATTTACATTGGCATTGGTCTCTTCTTTTCATCCAAACCTTCTTAAAGAACAAAACACACAAAATGACATATCACTGTTATCAGTCTCTTTTTTTTTTTGGAAAATTTGTCCATCTTATTCAGAAAAATCTTATTGAGTTATCCCCCCATCTAAGAATCCATTCAGTGAAACTGCATGGAGAACAATACTAAATCTCCAAGAAACGACGTTTGCCATCTGTGGTTGTTTTAACTTTTTTGGCGTTTTAAAATGGATGGTATTAAGGAAAACATGACGTTTGTTTTTGGATGTGATCAATGGAAGTTCCTGAGATGTTTGTTTATATAAGATGTTTTTGGCGCGTAGTTTAGACGGGATTTTATTTTAATAAATGTTAGAAATAAAGTATCTGTCGTTTCAGTTACTATTTGTTCAGCTTTATATGTTAAGGTTGTAACACGCCCCACCTTTTAAGTTTGACGTTTTGTATTCAATGTCGTTTTATAGATAAAGATGATAAAATACATTAATTAACTTTTAGTGTTTTATGTTTGTGGCATTTTGTTGTTTTATAACTAATTGTAGAACTATAGTATTTTATTATTTGAAAAGTACATAAAAAACACAGAAAAAAAATTACACAAAAGAAAAAAAAATTAAAACTCCTCGTCTGAAGGGATTTTGTCTAAGATGTATCCATCACTCCCATCGTCTTCGTCGTCGGATTCTTCTTCCAGTTTCTTATCCGAGTCAGCACTTTCACTTTCATTAGTCTCTTGTTCTTAAAGATTTTTAACCCTCCATTTGAACATGTCATGCAACAACGCCAATTTTACGTTCATTTCCGTGTTCAAGCATGTTGCGTTGTATAACTCCTCCATGAACCCAAGACCCTGCTTGGTCATGATGTTTTCAAGCATGTAGTCTTCCTGTTCCCCGTTGTCACATATAACGTGACCATGTCAGTGTCTTCATCAAAACGCCATGATCTGATGACTGGGTCCATTTTTGTATTTGCCTTGTTTGGTCCAAATTTTTTATAGTTAATCTTCTTATAATCGTATGTGTTTTATCACAGTGGTTATCAAGAGGGACGCCAAGTGCTAGGATCCCCCTCTGTACCTCTTCTTCCAAGTTCAATATGGCTTTGATTGTTTTAACAAACACTTTTATTCTGTTGTCAAAACGGATTACAAATCTTCTTATTCCGAGGGTGTATATCCATGAAATGACGGTTGCCATTTTCTTTCTCTCAGAGTTTTGTTTTTGAAATTTGGCGTTTTGGTTAAAGTTGGCGTTTTTAGTATGATCAATTGAAGTGATGGTAACGTCGTTTATATAACGATGTTTTTTGCGCGTAGTTAGGAGGGAATTTTGTAATAAATGTTAATAATTAACTTTCAGTTACTATTTGTTCACATCTATTTGTTAAATATGCAACGCGTTTTATCATTAAGTTTTGGTGTTTTGTATCAATAGCGTTTTAGATAAATATGTTGTTTCATCTGGAAGTGAGTGATGTGTATGGAATGTAGGTTAAAGCGGGAATTTTGAATGGCGTTCTGGTTATTAGTGTGGTGTTTTGTATTAGAGCATTAAAAACCCCTTTTACACTTAATAAAGCACGTCAAATTAATAAAGTTGATGTTATTTACGAAAACACCACTGCGCCATTCTAATCCATAGATTGTTTTGATCCAACGAATGAGGGGCGTTCTCATTGTTTTCACACTTTTAGGCGTTTTCCCTAAATTCTCACCCTATATAGAAACGGGATCAGGAGAAAACGATTGAAAGTGTGAAAACGGTGAGAACGGATCCTGACCGAACACGTGGCAGAGGGGCGCTAAATGATATGCGGGGTACAATTGTCATTGTTCAAGTCCGCGTAATAGATGGTGTTATAATTCATTTTCAAACAAAAGTCCACCATATTTGAGAAACTTGAGAAGCATTTTGGACCACGCATTTTCCTAAGTTTATTGTAATGTACACATATGTATAGTTTAAAATTGACCATATACATATATGTATATTAAATTATATACATATGTATATAATCAATTTTAAACTATACATATGTGTATATTACGAAAAACTTAGGGAAAATGTGTGGTACAGAATGTTCCTCAATTAACCTAATGCTTCTCAAATGATCCTAACCCTATATATATATATATATATATATATATATATATATATATATATATATATAGGGTAGAGTTCTACAGTGAACATTAGGTTGAGAGTGAACTGTGTGAACTAATCTGAGCCATTGGATTATATCATCTAGAGATTTTTAAACAATAGCAAGATTATAATTATAATGTTGTAACTTCCCTTTAAATTAATTGACAGAAGGGTATTTGCGTCTTTGTAAATTGCATTTATTAAACAATATAATAAAAAAATCTTTCTAGTTTCCGTATATACAAGATACATAGTTGTTAGTGTATACACATGTGTACAATCTCAATAGTATCAGTTTATACAAGATACACAGATGTTAGTTTATACACATGTGTACAGTCTCGCTAAATATCAATTTATACAAGATACACCGCTGTTAGTTTAGATACATGTGTACAGTCTCGCTAACTATCAGTTTATACAAGATACACAATTGTTAATTTATACAGATGTGTACAGACTTTTGATACATCTGTGTATTTTGTAGTCAACGACCTAGTTCCTTTAGGAGTTTCATATACGGTTTGAATACAGGAGGGACAGTTGGTGTCCAGTTGCTAGTTCCATTAGGAGTTTCATATACGTTATTAGCAACTGATTCTACACGAGTTCAAAATAATGGAGAAGTAATTAAAAATGTGTGTGTGTGTGAGTGAGAGAGAGAGAGAGAGAGAATTAATAGATGAGAAAATTAAGAGATTTTAATTAAGAAAGAGAGAGAGAGCTAATGTCAATCTTACCCTTTTAATCATCAATGGTCAAGATTAGTTCACTTAGTTTATTTTCAAGAAGTTGTTCACAAATGATCCTAATCATATATATATATATATATATATATATATATATATATATATATATATATATATATTGCAGCCATTTGTTACCTAAATCTAAATGAAGTAGGGAATGATGTATTTTACTGAGCCCATTGGAAGGCCCAATGCTAACTGCGGAATGCACGTCATTACCTTTCGCGCAACGTGAGTAATTGGAAAACACTAGTTAGAGAGAAAGAGGCAAGGGATGGGGAGTCTTGGGATAAGGATATTTGACTCTTATACCATAAAACTTTGTATCTTCATTTGTGTCAAACAATGACGCAGGCAATATAAGAGTATTGTAGGGTAACAAAATTTAAGAAACAAAGAAACTTAATAATCCGTGTGACTAACCAAGCTGACTCTTGGGCCTAGACTAAGTAATGTTTTTTAGCTACAGTGGAATGACAAAAAGGAAAAACGAGTTAAGTCGTTGTAACTGACTTGCTAAAAGCTTGAATCATGTCAAATATAAACAAACTTTGGCTTAAATTGTAGCTTAGCTAATAATGAGCTCAAGATCCCAAGTTCATGCTCCAGTATCGCTAGACTCAAAAACCTAAAAAAATGTAATATTTTTATTTTATTTTATATAAATAAGTAAAAAATTATACATAAGTGGAAGGAGAACAAAGACTCTTTTAACTAACTTTTTTTTGTAGTTGTAAATTGTAATAAGAGTCTCCTCCTGACAGCAGATTGCGATCTAGAAATTAGAGTGTGAACAAATGCATGGCTCTTCAATGTATAAATCGAAAATGAAGTATACAGAAAGTAATTGAACCTTTGCTTAAACAAACATAGCAATTGAACATGTTCTTCCAATAATCAATCAAAATATTATATCGACTATTTGGGCTTCTGGGCTTTGGGCTACATTGGCATCCCGGTTTAGATTTAACCTTATTAGAGATGGGCATAATCGGGTTTTATTATTACCCGGAACCGGTTCCAACCCGGGATCCGATTCTGCTTGGATGTCATTGGAACCGGGTATGGTGTGGAACCGGGTCCAGTTCACACCCAAGAATATGGAACCGTGTAGAACCTGGTACGGGTATTATGGAACCGGGTATGGTGTGGAACCGGGTATGGTGCGGAACCGGTTCCTGATAGTGTGGGAACCGGTTCCTGGCAGTCAACCTGCCATTTACTGTTCAGAACCGGTTCCTGCATCAACCTGTCAGTCAACCTGTCATTTTACTATCGGGAACCGGTTCCTGACAGTCAAACCTGCCATTCACTGTTCAGAACCGGTTCCTGATAAAATGTTACCGTTGGAACCGGTTCCTGATAAATGTTACCGTTGAAACCGGTTCCTAATTACAGAATCGGTTTTTCTATATAAACCCCTTTACACTTTACACTTTACAGAATCGGTTTTTCTATATAAACTTAACACTTTACACTTCAAATCTAATACTATCAAACAGATAACGATGGCTTGCAACGATGAGGTCGTGGTTGTTTTGGAAACCAAAAGAAACCCCGCTATTTGGAAGCACTTTGACTTGTGCTTGATGTCGGATAGCCATGAAATGGCTAGATGCAAGGGGTGCGAGAAGTTCATGAAGGCGTCGGCCAACTCGACGCTCAAGAAACACACCGACCGCCATTGTCCGGTGACAAAGGCGAAAAACAATGAAAAGGGTGAAGCATCCGGGACTGGGTCATCGAAAGTTTAGTTTGTTTTATGTATTGTAAACCCATTTGTGTTTTATGATTAGTATGTTGTTTAGGTTGTTTGTGTAACCGGGTACTTGTTTCTAGCAAAGACTTATAACCGGGTCTGGAAGGTTACCGTAGGAACCGGGTATGATAAGAACCGGTTACGGTGTACAACCCGGGTACGGGTTGGAACCGGTTCCGGAACTTATTTTTTTCCAAAAATTGTGGAATCCGGGTAGGTAAACCATCGGGTATTTTGAACCCGGAACCGGTTCTACTATATGTCGGGTAGGAACCGGAACCGGTCCCAGGTAGGTTCCACCGGGTCAGGTTTGGAACCGGTTATTATGCCCATCTCTAAACCTTATAATAAAACTTTATAAATATATCTCACCTCACTTATATTATAATATCATTGTAATTTTACATTTAGCATTCTTATTAAACTCGTAGTCTTTTATATCTTCAGATAAAAAGAGGCATGTCTTTATTCATTGACATAAACTTTAAACGTGTAACAATGTTAAGTTGGCTATATATTTCTTATTCATATTATTACTAATAATTTGCATATTCAGCAAGTTATACTCATCAGTATTCCATAAAAATGTCATACGAAATTGGATCGTTTAAATAACAAATATATATATATATATATATATATATATACACAAATAAAAATAAGGGGTTGTTTGGCAACTTCCGAATGGGTAAGTGCTGAACCAGTAAGAGGTCTGAATCATTAAGTGTTGAACCAGTAAGAGGTCTGAACCATTTTGAGCTAGTATAATGTTTAACCGTTCAAAGATAAATATCTGACTAATTCAGATAAGTGGTCTTAACCATTCAGACTCAGAATAATACTTAACCATTCAAAGGCAAATGTCTAAATCATTCAAACATTTACTCGTGAAACAAACAGTCTGAACCATTAAGTGCTAAACCACTAAGAAATTTGAAGCATAAGAAGCCTCATTAAGAGCTAAACAAACAACCCTAAGTGTATTCCTTTCGAAAATTGATTTCTTCTTTCTTTTTTTTTCACTTTCTAAATTTGTATTCAACGTTAATTTTATATGTAATTTATCTAATATTTAGTAAAATCTGAATATACAGTTTTATTCTGATTTTTTTTTCTAGAATTTGATATAAGAATTATTGAAAATTGATAGGTTGGTCACGTCTGGATAGGATACGAGAAACCCGTCACCATTAGTTCCCTTTTTCTAGTAAGATCTGGCAGTGATGTATCTAGGATTTTTTTCCATATGGGTTCACTTTTTGGGTGATCAGTTTTCCACAAACATTAGTTAGATTTTTCGGGTCGGGTCGGCCGGGTAGCAAAACATAATGAAGATTGAAGACCTAACTTTCATAGTCACAGTTTAAAAATAATAAACATAATCAATGATAAATAAAAAAATGAATGTTTACCTCAGAAGAATTTATCTTAAGAGCATAGAAATATGAGATTTTGGTTGTGGGTATGCGGCATTGTATCATTTTATGACTCAAGACGTATGTGAACCTTCTTCCACCCTAAAATATTATAGTACTGAATAAAGTAAACTACTAAAAAATGTTCACTAGAGAAAAGAGTAAGCATTTAAGATAATTTTTTTCAATCAAAATCAACTGCAGATTGATAGAAAAAACACTTTTAGAGTAAGTTCTCGTTATTGTCATGTGACTTACTGTGTTGCTATATTAGATATTCAAAGATTTTTCTTCAGAAATTTGTATTAATTTTCTTTGAACAAGAGAAAATGAAAATAAAATGGTGTTGTGTTCACGTGTTTTTTTTTTGCCTGTTTTACTTTAACCCTAATATGGGTTTTACAGTTGGAAAAAGAGAGCAAAAAATGAAAAAAAAAAATAATAAAAGCCTAATAAAGCGGAATGGTGGAATCGAACTCGGGATCTCTAAGTTGAAAAGGACGCATTTTACCAATGGAACACTAAAAATTTTATGTTATGGGTTCACTCATAATTTATATATGGGTTCCTACTCTATTTATTATATAGTTTTTCTCTAAAATTTTCAAATCGAGTGGCTTCCTGGGAACCCGTTCTTTTGACGTAGATCCGCCCCTAAGATCTGGTGTGGTTCAAATCTTAGTCTTTCAGGCGAGGTTAGATGTTTCACTAGTCGGTGATAATTCTATGCAAGGAAGAAAGGATAGTTCCAACGGCATTTGGGGAATTCCGTGTTTTGAGAGTATTAATGTGGTTATCGTAAAGCTAGTAAAAAGTTCACTAAAATTTCGATTTTTTCAAAAAAAAAATATAGAATTCATAGTACGTTTAAGTGGATAATAGGAATCAAGGATGTAACTTCTAATAGTCGATTACCAAACATAGAATGCGAATTAACCATGTGAATTATTATATATAAAAAAAACAAGTCTTTAGCTACAATCAACTTTCAAACTTTTTGGTTTAACCACAAAGGTTTTATGTTATTAATGTGTGCATCATAGCTTTTCTTTCTTTTGGTTTTAACTTTAGCCACCAAACTTTGGACTGTGGTCATTGACCACAAAGGTTTTATGTTTTCGAATGTGACCACCATATCTTTTCATTCTTGACTTTGGCCACCAAACTTTGGATGGTGGTCAAACATAGTCAATTAGTTTTGTCTTTTAGTGAAATTGTACCTTTGAGTTTCAAATTTATTACTAAACAAGTCTTTAGCTACGATCAACTTTCAAACCTTTTGTTTTGGCCACAAAGGTTTTATGTTTTTGAACGTGACCACCATATGTTTTCTTTCTCTTGGTTTTGACTTTGGTGACCAAACTTTGGATGGTGGTCAAACATAGTCAATTTAGTTTTGGCTTTTTTTTGTCTTTTAGTGAAAGGGTATCTTTGAGTTTTAAATGTCACACCATGATTCGCAGCGGAATAAGAGTCGGGGCGTAATTGGGTTATCACCAAAGCTCATGATGTTTACTAATATGTTTCATATTTATTAAATTCAAAATTTCATCCTCAATATTCCAAACATGTTCATACAATTACAAAAAAAAATAACTAACTAAACAATCCAAAGTCTAAACCGGTTTATTCTTCTAAGCCATCCTATATGTTTCTTGCTGCAACTGGATCACATGTATCATGTGTAAAAATGGGGGTTTTTGGGTCAACAAAAGTTGGCGAGTGAACCTTGTTAGAAAACATTTATTATTGATTTCTTGTTATATTTATTATGGAAAATTGTGCAATAATCATATGTGAGCAAACGTAAATAAACATACAATAACAATAACAAACAATAACATACAATAACAAACCACCTTGCATGAATATATAATATGAATGATAATGTAAAAGTTGGCAACGTCTCGTTCACGCTCATAGGTAATGGGGAACGGACGGCCTATGATGAATGTATGTGCGATCAAGGCTCAATCAAACGGAGCCGATCGTATGTTGGCAACGCCTCGTTCACGCTCATAGGTAATGGGGAACAGCTCACGCTCATAGGTAATGGGGAGCGGCGGCCTATGATAATGTATGTACTGAAAATGATAAATTTAATCTAAACAATAACCACACAAACAGTTGATACATATTGAATACACATTTGATCATGGATATGATGGATGCACAATTGTTTAAATGTAATAAATAATTAGACACATGATACACCCCAAAAACGTGATTAAAACGGGGAATTTGTAGAGATTCACTCACATTGGGTGCGTTCGGTTGAAGATGTTGAATGCGCACGAGTTTAAAGGGTTGATCGACGAGGATTAACTAACCTAAATAATAACGAAAAGGTATGGTAAATGAGTGGATTTTATTAATAATTTTAATAGGATTTTTAGATATATTTTTGTGAGTTTAAGCTTATTTTCTAACTTTAAAAACATTATTTTTAAGTATTTTTAATTGATTTTTAAATTAAATAAATAAATAAAAATATAAAAAAAAGTGTTGACTTTTTGGGTTGACCGTTGACTATTTGACTTTGACTTGTTGACCGGTTCGGTCGTTTATATTGTTTGCACTGAATGACGTTCGAACTTGTGACCTCCCGTACGCGTGCACGCAGCTCTACCAACTGAGCTATGTGTCTAACCCGAAATATTTCTGTTTTTAATTATATTTATATACTATTTTAATTTATTCAAAATTCATTTATTTTTAAAAAGGATTTTAATCATCGAACCGGCGTGCGTAACAGGTCTCGAACCCGGGACCTGTTGATTAACGTTGCACACAGTCCACCGCTGGACTGTGTGTCTAACCTGGTTAAAACACTTGTTTTTATTTCTCTTATAAACTAACTGAAAGTTTTCATATTTGAGTTTTATAAAAAGTCTGAATATTGTGACGACTCGGAACAAGGACGGACTCGAACCCGGTATCGCTATGTTTCAATTGCACACAGTCCACCGCTGGACTGTGTGTCTAACCCGAGATATAATCCAATTTATATTAAATTTATATACAGACTAACTTCATCCCAGACAACTGATTTTCGACTGAACTTGTTCAATTCAATTAAAAGACATATAAGTGATTAAAATGTAACGGATAGGAAAGGTTTTGGGAATGAACATACCGGAATGATGACTTTTCTCAGAATTTCGGCAAAGTCGTCGGCTCTGTTTTTATGAACTCCGTCTGAGCGGACCAATCAACATTTTTTTGATTAACTAATTGTGGAATTGAAGGACTAAACAAGAATTATCAGAAAGTTTAAATGATAATACGTTTCACAGCGCGATTTAGGAATTTTCAGAAGTTTTCCGGCGACTGCAGATTATCCGATATCGTCGTCTGGGACCGATTCTGATTGGAGGGTTTGAGTTAGTAAAAGTCCAACAACAGATAGAATATGAAAGAATTTAGAAATTTACCGTTTTGATGAAAGACACGGTTTTCCGGCGAAAGTCCGGCGAGTTCAAAAAGCGTTTCCGACGAACTGAAAATAGAGCGAAAGTGAAATTGGAGGTTCTGTGGATGATTTTGAGTCGCGAGATGATGATATTGTTGGAGTAATTCAGGAAGTGAATGTTTTCGGTTATTAAACCCGAACATCACATGAATTCAAGTTCATTAAAGGCTAAATTGATTAAGAACGTCGGTTTACCGGTTATATTCAGGAATCCGCGATCACTCAAAAGTCCCTGGACGTTTGGAAGCCGATATCGTTTTCAGTTTGGCGCAAACAGGTTGATTCACGGTTGCACTTATCTTTTATTTGATTCCTAGATTACACAAAGACAGCTAGTGGCGGAGTGGTTAAGTGCTTGGTGTTAAGGTATTCCGGCTGACCCGGGTTCGAAACCCGGCAGCCCATTTTTATTTTTAACTGTTTTATTTTTATTTTCTAACCATTTTAATTTCCATATTCTAAAATGTTTATTAGTTATGTATTGTTTAAAATTAAAATAAGCATTAAATGAGCAACAAAAATTAAAACTAATTATTCGATTAATTAACGAAGCGGATTTGGAAAACCCGTTTTTCGACAAATGTTACAGTATCCCCTACTTTTAGAAATTTCGTCCCGAAATTTAAGTAGTAGTGGTAACAGGAAAAAGATGTGGGTATTTTTCGCGCATTGAGTCTTCACGTTCCCAAGTAAACTCAGGTCCCCGTTTCGACTCCCAGCGTACCCTTACAATTGGAATACGACTCCGTCTTAAACGTTTTTTCCGAAGTCCATGATCTCTACTGGTCTTTCAATGAAGTGCATAGATTCATCGATCTGAATATCTTCTAGAGGAATATGGAGGTTTTCATCGGCGAGACACTTCTTTAAGTTTGATACGTGGAATGTGGGGTTAATTCTGTTTAGTTCTTCTGGTAGATCAAGCTTGTATGCTACAGGTCCTACTCTTTCGAGTATCTTGAAAGGTCCTACGTAGCGTGGTGCTAGCTTGCCCTTCTGGCCAAAACGAACCACTCCCTTCCACGGTGATACTTTTAAAAGTACATGATCACCAATGTTAAACTCCAAAGGCTTTCGTCGTTTATCTGCATAACTCTTTTGACGACTTTGAGCCGCTAGAAGATTGTTTCGAATTTGATGGATCTTGTCTGTTGTTTCTTGAATCAATTCTGGACCGGTGATTTGAGCTTCTCCAATTTCGTGCCAACATACTGGAGATCGGCACTTACGACCATATAAAGCTTCGAAAGGTGCCATGCCGATACTTGAATGATAGCTGTTGTTGTACGAAAATTCAACTAATGGTAGATGAGCGTCCCAATTTCCCTTGAAGTCTATGACACATGCTCGAAGCATATCTTCAAGAGTTTAGATGGTGCGTTCAGATTGTCCATCAGTTTGAGGATGATAAGCGGTACTGAGGTCTAATCGTGTACCCAGAGCGGCTTGTACGGCTTGCCATGTTCGTGAAGTGAAACGACCATCACGATCTGAAATGATGCTTAACGGTACACCATGACGGCTTACGATTTCGCTGATGTAGATACGAGCTAACTTCTCGTTCTTGAAATCTTCGCGGATCGGAATAAAGTGAGCTGATTTTGTAAGACGATCAATGATTACCCATATAGTGTCATACCCACCAGAAGTGCGAGGTAACCCGGTAATGAAGTCCATGGTTATGTTTTCCCACTTCCATACAGGTATTTCAGGTTGGACCAGAAGTCCTGAGGGTCTTTGATGTTCAGCTTTTACTTTGGAACATGTAAGGCACTTGGAAACAAAAACAACAATATCTTTTTTCATTCCAGGCCACCAGTAGGTGTATCGAAGGTCTTGATACATCTTGTCGGCTCCTGGGTGTATAGAGTATCGTGTTCTGTGCGCCTCATTCATAAGGAATTCACGAAGGTTGTTGTGGTCAGGAATCCATATGCGATCTAGATAGTACAGAATACCGTCGGATTTAGTTTCAATTTTAAGTTCAGCTCCACAAGACATCTCCTTTCGTACGTCGTTTTCCGTTACTGAAATATGTTGGGCTTCTCGGATTTGATCTTTGATATCAGTTATGATTTGCGAACATAGAAGACGAATGGAGTTCGCATAACCCTTTCGACTGAGTGCATCGGCCACCACGTTTTCCTTGCCAGGATGATACCGAATTTCACAGTCGTAGTCATTAAGAAGTTCGACCCATCTTCGTTGCCTCATGTTTAACTCCTTTTGGTTGAAGATATGTTGAAGACTCTTGTGGTCAGTGTATATTTCACACTTAGTACCGTAGAGGTAATGTCTCCATATCTTAAGAGCGAACACAACGGCTCCAAGTTCTAGGTCGTGGGTGGTGTAGTTCTTCTCATGAGTTTTGAGTTGTCTAGAAGCATAAGCTATCACCTTTCCTCTTTGCATTAGAACACAGCCTAGTCCTTGCCCTGACGCGTCGCAATAAACCACGAAGTCATCACAACCTTCAGGAAGAGTGAGGATAGGTGCGTCACAGAGTTTTTGTTTAAGGGTTTGGAAGGCTTCTTCTTGTTTGGGTCCCCATATGAAGGGTTTTCCTTTATGTGTTAGAGCCGTGAGTGGTATAGCGATGCGGGAGAAATTTGCAATGAAACGGCGATAATAACCAGCCAAACCAATGAATGATCTTACTTCGGTTGGTGTACGTGGCGCTTGCCATTCTTGTACTGCTTTGATCTTTGAGGGGTCAACATGTATTCCCTTGTCATTGACGACATGTCCAAGGAATTGTACCTCTTTTAACCAGAATTCGCATTTGGAGAATTTGGCGTAAAGTTTTTCATTCCCTAAGAGTGTAAGGATGAGTCGGAGGTGTCGTTCATGATCAGACTTAGACTTTGAGTAAATGAGGATGTCGTCGATGAAGACTATAACAAAGCGATCGAGATAGGGTTTGCAGACTCTGTTCATTAGATCCATGAAGACAGCTGGAGCGTTGGTTAAACCAAATGGCATGACCATGAATTCATAATGACCATAATGAGTTCGGAAGGCGGTCTTTGGGACGTCTTCGTCATGTACTCTGAGTTGATGATAACCAGAACGAAGGTCGATTTTTGAAAAACAGTTGGCGCCTGGAAGTTGGTCTAGAAGATCATCGATGCGAGGTAATGGGTAGCGGTTCTTGACCGTTAACTTGTTGAGTTCTCTGTAGTCGATGCACATGCGAAACGTTCCATCTTTCTTCTTCACAAAAAGGACAGGTGCACCCCAAGGCGAGGAGCTAGGACGTATGAATCCTTTGTCAGTCAGCTCTTGCAATTGACTGGCTAGCTCTTGCATTTCGGATGGGGCTAACCTATAAGGAGATTTTGCAACTGGTGTAGCTCCAGGTATAAGATCAATGCGGAATTCGACTTCTCTCACGGGAGGAAGTCCTGAAATGTCGTCAGGAAAAACTTGTGGAAAATCTTTTACTACTGGGATGTCTTCGAGTTTCTTCTCCTTGGTTCCCTTTTTGACTACATGAGTTAGAAATGCGACATAATTCTTGCGGAGATATTTTCGGGCTTGAAGGCAGGACATTAATTTGAGCCCTTTCGAAGGGGTTTCTCCAAAGATTCATAGGGTCTGACCGTTTGAAAGAGGAATGCGTATAAACTTTTCGCGGCATACAACTTCAGCATGATGTTGGCTGAGCCAGTCCATACCAATTATAATGTCGAAACTTCCCAACTTCATAGGAATGAGGTCAACTGGAAAATCGTGATCATTTAGGGTGAGAGTACAATTGCGTAAAATATAATTTAATGAGACCGGTTTTCCGTCAGCAACTTCTACCGTTATGGATTCCATGAGTTTATCACGAGTTTGGTTGAGGATGGGTTCAAATTCTAAGTACACAAAACTTTTATCCGCGCCAGTATCAAATAACATGGATGCATAACTACCATTGATGAGAAACGTACCGTTAACCACATTGTTGTCAGCCCTAGCTTGATTAGCGTTGATGTTGAAAGCTCTTCCTCTTGCAAGTGGAGGAGCTTGATTAGCCTGGTTTACTGGATTAGCTTGAGCTTGGGCATGGATAATATTCACTAGGCGTGGACAGGTGTTCCTGAAGTGGTTCGGGTCTCCACAGTTGTAACAAGCCCGCATAGATTGCACCATGGGATAGTTGGGTTGG
The DNA here is from genome assembly GCA_947069175.1 of Scalesia atractyloides. Classification (NCBI taxonomy): domain Eukaryota; kingdom Viridiplantae; phylum Streptophyta; class Magnoliopsida; order Asterales; family Asteraceae; genus Scalesia; species Scalesia atractyloides. The sequence continues at coordinate 19,839,124 of CAMTDV010000013.1, forward strand.
TAGTAGGATTGGGCTACATGTTGGGTAGATGGTAGTAGTAAAGGTTGTTGGGCTTGACCCACTATCTGATGGTGGGTTTGGGTTGAGGGCTGATGGCGGTTCGTTCGCTGAGGTACGCGACAGGTTTGAATGGTGTGACCTGCGCGACCACAGCCGGTGCAATGTTGGCAGGGATGATTAGGAAAGTGATGGTATTGGCAACGGTTGCATTTTGGGTATGGGCCGGAGTAAGGCCTTTTATATGGTGCAGGTGAGGGGGCAACTTGGGTAATGGGTGCAGCAGGGATGGGGAAATTTGTTTGTGTGACAACAAAGTTTCTGGTGTTCCGTTTCCTCTTATTAGCAAACTTTGAGGAGGAGGTGGAATGGTTTGAAGTTTGGCCCTCAAGGGGGGCTTTCTTTTTCTCGTCCTTAAATTTGCCATTGCGAATACGATTCTCGTTAAGCTCGGTAGCTAGTTCCATAGCAGCTTCAAGTGTTGCAGGCGAAGTGCTGAGAACTGAGTCTTGAATTTTCGAGGGGAGGCCTCGAATATAGTGTTCGACTAAGCGGTAAACTGGGGTGAACAAGTTAGGGACCATTTGGTTCAACTCTAAAAACCTCTTGTTGTAGGAAGTATGATATCCCTCCTTTTGCTTCAACGAATGAAATTCATCCTCTAACTTTTTGATCTCGCTTCTATGACAGAAGCGTCTCGTCATGATTTCCCTTAACTCCTCCCACGTTAAGGCCATTGCATTTTCGACTCCTCTTTTCCCCTTTTCAGTATTCCACCAGGTAAGAGCTACCCCAAATAGCCTCCCGGTTGCGTAACGTACCTTGCGATCCTCGGGACAATCGCAGTTGAAGAAATTGTTTTCCATTTCCTCAAACCAATGGAGGAGGGCAGTGACACCTTCGGTCCCTTCAAATTTCGGGGGATCGCAAGACTTGAAATGTTTGTATGAGCACTTTTTGGAGGGAGGGTTGTCAACATTCTGGTCTTCTTGTTGGGGAGGGTTGATGGGATTTGCGGCGAGAGCTTGTTGGACTTGAACTACGATGTCAGGAAGCACCGCGGCCATTTGTTTTGCGATTTGGGTGGCCAAGCGTTCATTTGACCTTCCTGACCTTCTACCCCCTCGTTGTTGCCTAGCCGACATCTACAGGAATATACATAAGAATATTGTGAGTTTATGGAGTCTTTTCAGGTGTCATGTGTCTTTAAAAAAAATAAAAATAACATAAACATCAATAATGCAACTACATCCATAGGATGTCTTGGGTTTGCTCATGTTGGGCCTCAAATGTCCCCCATACCTTCACCTGTATAGTCATGTGGGCCCCCGTGACTATTGGCTTAGTAGGATTCACATTGGTATTGGCGGTTTAACACTCGCATCACCCGAATGAAAACCATGAAATATGTTTGCGAGATGTATGGTCGGAGGGTGTCCAGGTGTAGACACAATGACAACTCAAAGTGGGGTTAGCTCACATGACGTTTGGTATAGCATGCTTTGGCCTAATAGGTCCTCCGTACTCTCATCGTTAGTCCCCAGTAGGCAAACTGGTCCTTTATTTTGGATTTATACGAATGCCAAGCCTAGACAGGACGTTCCGACTACCGGTACTTGTACCCTTCCAGTTACTACATGCCCGTCATGAGAACTCACTTTGATGTGATTTGAAAATACAAAAATCGTTGCAAAAGTCATGAAAATTGTGTGGTGTGTGCTCTCATGGATATGATATGTTATGAGAATATGATTCATGATAGGCATTGTATAATAATATGTACTTATGAACATGCTTGCATAACATTGAATGTAACAATAACCATAAAACATATATTCATCATGAATCTTGCATGTAACACACAAATAATTTTAAAAATTCTAATCAACTATAGTATAGGCTCTAAGGGTCTAATAACCTATCCTATATCCCTATAGTCATGGCTCTGATACCAATCTGTCACACCCCAACCCACATCGGAATAAGAGTCGGGGCGTAATTGGGTTATCACCAAAGCTCATGATGTTTACTAATATGTTTCATATTTATTAAATTCAAAATTTCATCCTCAATATTCCAAACATGTTCATACAATTACAAAGAAAAATAACAAACTAAACAATCCAAAGTCTAAACCGGTTTATTCTTCTAAGCCATCCTATATGTTTCTTGCTGCAACTGGATCACATGTATCATGTGTAAAAATGGGGGTTTTTGGGTCAACAAAAGTTGGCGAGTGAACCTTGTTAGAAAACATTTATTATTGATTTCTTGTTATATTTATTATGGAAAATTGTGCAATAATCATATGTGAGCAAACGTAAATAAACATACAATAACAATAACAATAACATACAATAACAAACCACCTTGCATGAATATATAATATGAATGATAATGTAAAAGTTGGCAACGTCTCGTTCACGCTCATAGGTAATGGGGAACGGACGGCCTATGATGAATGTATGTGCGATCAAGGCTCAATCAAACGGAGCCGATCGTATGTTGGCAACGCCTCGTTCACGCTCATAGGTAATGGGGAACAGCTCACGCTCATAGGTAATGGGGAGCGGCGGCCTATGATAATGTATGTACTGAAAATGATAAATTTAATCTAAACAATAACCACACAAACAGTTGATACATATTGAATACACATTTGATCATGGATATGATGGATGCACAATTGTTTAAATGTAATAAATAATTAGACACATGATACACCCCAAAAACGTGATTAAAACGGGGAATTTGTAGAGATTCACTCACATTGGGTGCGTTCGGTTGAAGATGTTGAATGCGCACGAGTTTAAAGGGTTGATCGACGAGGATTAACTAACCTAAATAATAACGAAAAGGTATGGTACATGAGTGGATTTTATTAATAATTTTAATAGGATTTTTAGATATATTTTTGTGAGTTTAAGGCTATTTTCTAACTTTAAAAAACATTATTTTTAAGTATTTTTAATTGATTTTTAAATTAAATAAATAAATAAAAATATAAAAAAAAGTGTTGACTTTTCGGGTTGACCGTTGACTATTTGACTTTGACTTGTTGACCGGTTCGGTCGTTTATATTGTTTGCACTGAGTGAGGTTCGAACTTGTGACCTCCCGTACGCGTGCACGCAGCTCTACCAACTGAGCTACGTGTCTAACCCGAAATATTTCTGTTTTTAATTATATTTATATACTATTTTATTTTATTCAAAATTCATTTAGTTTTAAAAAGGATTTTAATCATCGAACCGGCGTGCGTAACAGGTCTCGAACCCGGGACCTGTTGATTAACGTTGCACACAGTCCACCGCTGGACTATGTGTCTAACCTGGTTAAAACACTTGTTTTTATTTCTCTTATAAACTAACTGAAAGATTTCATATTTGAGTTTTATAAAAAGTCTGAATATTGTGACGAATCGGAACAAGGACGGACTCGAACCCGGTATCGCTATGTTTCAATTGCACACAGTCCACCGCTGGACTGTGTGTCTAACCCCATATAATCCAATCTATATTAAATTTATATACAGACTAACTTCATCTTCTTCGTTACAATAACCCAGACAACTGATTTTCGACTGAACTTGTTCAATTCAATTAACAGACACATAAGTGATTAAAATGTAACGGATAGGAAAGGTTTTGGGAATGAACATACCGGAATGATGACTTTTCTCAGAATTCCGGCAAAGTCGTCGGCTCTGTTTTTATACTCCGTCTGAGCGGACCAATCAACATTTTTTTGATTAATTAATTGTAGAATTGAAGGACTAAACAAGAGTTATCACAAAGTTTAAATGATAATACCGTTTCACAGCGCGATTTAGGAATTTTCAGAAGTTTTCCGGCGACTGCAGATTATCCGATATCGTCGTCTGGGACCGATTCTGATTGGAGGGTTTGAGTTAGTAAAAGTCTAACAACAGATAGAAGATGAAAGAATTTAGAAATTTACCGTTTTGATGAAAGACACGGTTTTCTGGCGAAAGTCCGGCGAGTTCAAAAAGCGTTTCCGACGAACTGAAAATAGAGCGAAAGTGAAATTGGAGGTTCTGTGGATGATTTTGAGTCGCGAGATGATGATATTGTTGGAGCAATTCAGGAAGTGAATGTTTTCGGTTATTAAACCCGAACATCAAATGAATTCAAGTTCATTAAAGGCTGAATTGATTAAGAACGTCGGTTTACCGGTTATATTCAGGAATCCGCGATCACTCAAAAGTCCCTGGACGTTTGGAAGCCGATATCGGTTTCAGTTTGGCGCAAACAGGTTGATTCACGGTTGCACTTATGTTTTATTTGATTCCTAGATTACACAAAGACAGCTAGTGGCGGAGTGGTTAAGTGCTTGGTGTTAAGGTATTCCGGCTGACCCGGGTTCGAAACCCGGCAGCCCATTTTTATTTTTAACTGTTTTATTTTTATTTTCTAACCATTTTAATTTCCATATTCTAAAATATTTATTAGTTATGTATTGTTTAAAATTAAAATAAGCATTAAATGAGCAACAAAAATTTAAAACTGATTATTCGATTAATAAACGAAGCGGATTTGAAAAACCCGTTTTTCGACAAATGTTACATTAAATTTATCACTTTTACCCTTGTTATACAATATCTTTTTGACTATATCAACTTTCTAACACGTGTCGATATAATTTCGAATTCGTATATGTTTTACATCACATGAGTTACTTAAATTCATGGTGTCTTTACGCTTTTTCCCGGTTTTGATCCAGACGCTGCAACGTAGTAAGGTCAATTCTCGTTCATATAATTAACCTAAATAAAAGCCACTAAAAACCAAAATTTAGGAGACTAAGTTTTTAGGCCAAATTACCACATTTTTAACAAAGAAGAAAAGTCCAAATCTTCAATACTTTTAAAAGTTGAGACTGGATTCTGTACAAGACAATAATTAAGTACGAAGCATACACGAGAATTAGAAAAGGATAAGTGTAACTGGCAGAAAGGGTATTTTAGTCCTTTCTCAAGTGAACAAATTCCCACCGTTGATTTTCAAACGACTATAACTTTTTCATACGTTAATATTAAAAAAATTACATCGTATTAACGAACATTTCATTGCCTTTATTTGAGCAGTCTATTGCTATACTTTTCTTAAAAAAAATACAGGACTTTGAAAACCCATTAGTTAATTACGTGATTACGTGATTTTAAATACCCAGCAAATGACTACGTGATTTTGAATACCCATTACATGATTACATATTCAACATAAACCATTACGTGATTTACACATTCAATATAAATCCATTACTTACACATTCAATATGATCTGTTATAATTGATGTTATTACAATTATATTTATTACGTGATTACACATTCTATAATAAAAAACTTGATTGTTTATACTTTATTACGTGATTAAATCTCTAATACGGCATTATGTGGTTATTATAGATTGATTTTGGCTAATGTTTGTATATAATTTATCCTTAATACATGATTAAACCTGAAATATTAGGTAGTACATATAAAATATTATGTATTACATGTTTTTGTTTTTACGTAATTACGTAATCACTCAACATGATTTCACATAAAATACTATAATGAAATCACGTAATCATAAAATATGTATTTAAAATCACGTAATAATACATAGTCAACTATTGTTACGCAATTACTACACTTACTGGTGTTTCACATACTATAATGAAATCACGTAATCACGTAATAGGTATTCAAAATCATGTAATCATGTGTTGGGTATTCAACTCACGTAATGGGTATTGAAAAGCATGTATTTTTCTAAGAAAACTATAACAATAGACTGCTCAAATTAAATTGTATGAAATACTCTTAATAAGTTGGAACTTTTTTCAAAAATACAACGTATAAGAAATTTAGCCGTTTGAAAATCAAAGGGGTTCAAAAGAGAAAGGACTAGAATACCCTTTCTCTATTTATATCTTCAATTGTTTGAACCTCATATTTACAAAAATATCACTACCTAGTTTTGAGTCATTGATATTGGGAGAAAAATGACTGGGTTTGTCACTTACACTTCGTATAAAAAATCTCTCTTACATTATCTGCTATTTTTATAAGATAAATATCTTTCATGTGTTGTTTAAAAAAGAAATTTAATATAGAGTTTTTTCAAGTGATGGTCAAAACAATATTTACTAAGCCGGTGTTGTTGAAAAATATTTATTAAAATTATGTTTCTTAATAGTTAGTTATGTTAATCTCATTGGATAAAAGTATAGAGCTAATTTAGTAATTTCATTATTTATTCCATTTACACTTGGTTTTTCTTTTCTTTTCTTATTTTTAGAGGCCAACGTAAGACTTCTATTTATTTATTTTATTCCATCAATCTATTCTATTTTTTTTTGTTATAACGCTTTTTTTTTATTCGATCATATAATATTTTAGGGCAGGGAGCGTGTGGTAAGATATAACTTACAAGTATAATACCGTTTGTTGTTTCATATAATACCGTTAATATTGTTAAAATCAAACGACGCCTTTCGTCACCAAGAAGGTGAAACTTGTATTCATTTGCTGCACCAAATGTTGCCGAGGCTACCCAGTAACCTCCCGACCCAACTCAGTCTCAAACTCATCAAAACATACTGCGATTCCGGTGATTTAAGACGTGCCCGCCAACTGTTCGATAAAATGCCCGACCCAGATTTGCGCTCATGGACAGTGTTAATATCCGCTTACACAAGACGGGGTTGCGAGAAGGAAGCTATAAACCTCTACGCCCGATTGAGGGACCGAGAAATCCAACCCGATAAATTTGTACTCTTGTCATTTGTCAAGGCTTGTGCCACATATGGAGATCTTATTGGGCGCAAAGAGCGCACAAAGATGCCGTTGCGTTTGGGTTTCATCAAGATCTTGTGTTGGGCAATGCCATGATAGATATGTTTGGAAAGTGTAAGTTTCTTGAAGGTGCAAAACGAGTGTTTGACGAGCTGCGGTTTAGAGATGTGATCTCTTGGACTTCGATTTGTTCTTGTTACGTTAGTTGTGGGAAGCCCCGAATGGGAATCCAAGCGTTTAGAGAGATGGTTTTAGATGGAGTGAGACCCAATTCGGTTTCAGTTTCTTCGATTCTCCCGGCTTGCTCTGAGTTAAAGTGTTTGAATTTGGGTAGAGAGATACATGGGTTTGTCGTAAGAAATGGAGTTATGGAGAATGTGTTTATTCGTAGCGCGCTTGTGGATATGTACGCCACTTGCTTACGCATCAAACAAGCCGAACTAGTGTTTAACAGAATGGTTAACAGAGATATCGTGTCGCATAATGTGATGATATCAGCATATTTCGAGAACGGAGAGCCTGCGAAAGCACTTGCTACGTTCGAAAGGATGAAAGTTGAACGCTCAAAGTTCAATTTTGCATCGTGGAATGCGGTTATTTGCGGGTGCTTGCAAGTGGGGAGAACACAACAAGCATTAGAATTACTTTCCGAAATGCAACAAGCGGGGTTCAACCCGAATCAGATTACGTTAACAGCTGTGTTGACCACGTGTACGAACTTAGAAAGCTTGCGAGGAGGTAAGGAGATTCACGGTTTTATCTTTCGGCATGGTTTCTTAAACGACACGACAGCGTTAACTGCGCTTGTCTTCATGTACGCTAAATGCGGCAAACTTGAAATTTCTCAAAAGGTTTTTAACATGATATCGAGAAAAGATACCGTTGCTTGGAACACGATGATATATGCAAATTCAATGCATGGGAAGGGAAACGAAGCGTTGATGCTCTTTAACGAAATGCTAAACGCAGGCGACAAACCAAATCCAGTTACGTTCACGGGGGTTCTTTCCGGTTGTAGCCACTCACGGTTAGTAGATGAAGGTCTGTTTATTTTCAACTCAATGAGGCGGGTTCATATGATTGAACCAGATTCCGAGCATCACTCATGTGTAGTAGACATTCTGAGCCGCGCGGGTCGTTTAGAGGAGGCGTATCGGTTCATACAAAATATGGTAATCGAACCAACCGCTTCCGCTTGGGTGCCTTGCTTGGCGCGTGCAGAGTGTATAAGAACGTTGATCTAGCACGAATTGCAGCTAAACGGTTGTTTGAGATCGAGCCACACAATGCTGGAAATTATGTTTTATTATCTAACATTTTTGTTAACGCTAAACTATGGGGAGAAGCGTCAGAAACTCGAAAGTCAATGAGGGATAAAGGAATCACGAAAGAGCCCGGTTGTAGTTGGGTACGAGTCAAGAACAAGGTACACACTTTTGTGGCGGGTGATAAGAGCAACGAAGACAGTGATGATATATACACATTCTTGAGTAATATGAGTGACAAAATAAGGCAAGCCGGGTACTTGCCGGACACAGAGTTTGTTCTTCAAGATCTTGATTGTGAGGAGAAAGAAGACACATTGTGCAATCACAGTGAGAAGCTTGCAGTGGCTTTTGGATTGCTAAATTTGAGCGGTGAATCGTCGATCACTGTGTTTAAAAATTTGAGGATTTGCGTGCCATAACGCCATCAAGTTTATGGCAAAAATCTCAGGTGTGACTATTGTTGTTAGAGATTCATTAAGATTTCATCATTTTAGAGATGGACATTGTTCATGTAAAGATTTTTGGTGATATTTGTATGCTACAACATTTGACATTACATTGATTGGAAGAATTTTTTATGATATTCAAGCAATAAAAATATAAAAAACCACTTTTATGATTGAGCACAAAATCATGTCCAAGAAAACGAAATACAATTCGGGTTAAAAACACTCTTTGATCACTCCAACTGAGCATACCACACACCTTGAATTTTCACATCTTTGGGAGCTTTTGCGCCCAAATCAGTATCAGAAGGCTGAATGCTCTCGAACACACCGATCACCTCACCGGTTTCAGGCTTGCTCGAGGTAACGCTCAAGGTGATCTTCCCTTTTGAAGATGCAGCATTCTTTACATTCTCCTTAGCAAGCTCCTCTTCATCTCCTCGCCCGCCAGCTGGAAGCGCAACCGCATTGTCATAACCGGTGGATCCACCTCGGCCCTTTGGGTCAAGGAAAGAAGAGCCTCTGTAAGACGGCACTAGAAACTCCCCACTAAAGTTCTCGGGTGGGCCCGTTGCCACAAGTTCTTTGACTGTAAACAAGAACGGCACACGCTCACCACCAGGAAGCTGAACGGTCACTGCAGCGTAATCGATCCCGTCTTTTTCTTCGAATTTGAGGGTGCCGTCGGATGACACTTCCAACGGGCCCTCGATTTCGTCAAGGGTGTATGTCAAACGGGTCATTAGTTTGGTCTTTTGGAACTCGGGTGCAGAGTTCTTGCTTATACCCTCGGCTTTGACTGTGAAAGATGTCGGCTCTAAGCAGAATTTCTTGGCGTTGTACTTGCCGGGTTTGACCGCGAAGCCGTTGACTCCACCTTCAATGGTTGGGCACTGGTTTGCTGTACCTGTTCCTTTGACTTCCATGTATGTCTTACTTTGGATTTCATCAAAAGTTAGTCTTTTTGGACTTCCTTCAGCACTTGCTCCCTGTTTTTATATAATAATAAGAACCCCATAAGTTATTATTTAGTATTAATCAACTCTATATAAAAATACAATTGGAATAAATTCGAAGGAAATCTAATAAAATATAATGAAACCCTGTGAGGTATCGTGGATTATTAATCAACTGTATATAAAAATACAGTTGGAATAAATAGGAATAAATACAAAGGATATAACAGGGTTGAGGTTCCGACACAGTCTCCTAAACCATCGAGGGTACAAAACACAATGGATCGCAAAATATAATACAATGCCGAGAAAAAAAGACGCAGTGAATCGCAAAAAAGATGACGAAAGAAAAAAGAACATACTGTTAAATAAAAAGACAGAATGATCGTAAACGAAAATCCTAAAATCTACTACGCTAAAAATCCAAATGCGAAAACCTAAAATCTGATATCGTAGAGTTCAACGAAACGGTTCCAGTGCCACTAGAATTAGATTACACCGGACTTTCTAGTTTTAGGAGACTACTTATTTGAAATTTTCATGATAGATCAATCCCTAACAATGTATTCACTTTGATAATAAATCAAGAACCCCGAAATATACCGAAACAACGAGTGCGGAAGTTGCAAGAGCAAAACCGGCGATCTTGGCTGCATCGGTGCATTTCTGAGCAAAGTCCTTAAGATCAGACTGAATGGAGCAAGTGACCCTGGCTCCAGCCGGCTCGACACCGAAGGCCTTGCAGAGGCTCTGAGAAGACTTGAGGTGCAACCGGTTCGAGTGACCAACCTTGGTAGGCTGCATGAATGTTGCAGCTGCTTGTAATGAGGCTGCCATTATGGTAAAGCTTGCAAAACCCACAAGTCCCCTCTTTTTTTATGTGGTCTAAAAGAGTGTGTTGTTGTAAACTGTGATTGTAGTAAGTAGTTGCAGACAGTTGGACTGAAGAGATCTGTGTGGTGTATGGGAAGAATGGTATCTGGTGGACAAGGGTGTCGCAAGATAAGCAGATAGGATAAGATGATGTTCCATTGGTTGATTTTAGTTACTTTTAGTGGTTTTTGTATTGCCACGTGGCATTTGTGGTTTGTAGGAGAAAGAAGTTCATTTTCTTTCGATAGATGATCAATGTCGTAACCATCATGAGAATAAAAATGGTTGCTTATTTCATCTTCTTAAGTTTATTGCAAACTAGGTTGATTTTTGTTTGACTCAATCATCAAACAAGTCATTGGAATTACTTTTTATTTATAATCAAGTAATACAAGACATTGCCACTGACCATGTATACGATCGTGTGGATATGATACTTACTTATCATTAATTTAGTAACGGTCATTTATTATGGTTTACTTTTTTTAACGGCTAAGTATTGTAGTTACCGGGTATTGAACTCATGATCTTCTATCTAAATACTAAAGGGTTTTATTTACGGTCATTTTTTATTCTTTATTTATTTTATCTTACTCTGCAAAGGGTAGACTAGTTTTTATGTATAATATTTAAATCTTTTGTAGCAACATATAATATTTCCTTATTAGTTAAATATTAATTGCATCTTTATAAAAAAATAAATAACATATACTTAAATAGAAAAGTTAACTTCTTTTCAAACCCACCCTCGATTAGTAACCACTAAAAAAATATGTTCAAAAAGTTAATCACAATCCTATAATATTTTCGTAAACAGGTATTTTAGTGAATCCACACCACTTACCACCATACCACTAAACTATTAAATCATGAGTATAACTCAATCCCAAACACTTATTCACTCAAAACCAATTACAAAGAAGACGATTGGAGAAGTGCTTCAATCTTGATTTGCATTCATCAACTCACCCTCGCATGCGTGAAAAGATTTGCCCCGACGAGCTTTTCGCACGCGAAGAGCCACTGGGTTGTTGCGGCCTCTCGCCTTCCGCGGTTTCCGTACTCACACTCCATATCTTCACCGACTTATCCAAACTCCCGCTATACACCGTCCACCGGCACCGACACACCGACCCGCTCATCCTCCACCGCTAAACACTTCACCGGCCCCGTATGCCCACTCAACACGCACAAACACTTATGCTCTCCCCCTTTCTCTCTCCTCCACACACAAATATTCGTATCCACCGAACCACTAAAAACCAGATCCCAGCAGCCGCCAAACACAAAACCGCCATTTTATGTCCTTTCAAACTCCCGGCCCGCGATAACAACTTTTCTCGCTCCCAAAAATACAAAAATCCGTCCGACGAACCGCAGTAAACCACCGTACCCGCCTTATTAATAATCAAAGACGTCACCGCGCATTCTTGCTTCAACATGTTAATCTATAAAAAAATGTTTCGTTCTCTTCCCTTCATACTCTCTCCGCCACGCCTTCACGGTCCCATCCGCGGACCCGGAGAAGACCAAACCGTCCAAACCGGCCACCACTGAGTTAATCGCGTCTTCATGAGCCGCGATGGACTCCAAACATTTAAAATCCGACACGCTCCATACCTTAACGGTCGTGTCCCACGAGCCCGAATAAAGAAGTGATTGGTCTTCACTAAAACTTAAGCTCGAAATCGCGTCAAAATGCTTGATCCATATGTTCTTATGACTTCCTCTAACTTCCTTATAGTTTTTCGGCTTCATCGATTTTTCTACAACGGATGTAAACGCGGGTAACATTCCGACCCGTTTGTGGACACTCGGGTTCTTCACGGACACCTTCCAAACCCTAATTTTCCCGTCTTGATGGCCGGTGAAATATTTTTTCACCGGCTATCACGATCGCTTTAACAAGCCCGCTATTCGATTTAAACCACGAAAACTCCTTATGGTTCTTCCACACACGGATGTTCTTACTGTTGGATCCGGTATACCACATATCGCCGGTAGCCGCTAGAGAATATATATTCCCTTCTTCACGAACCAGGGACGCTACTAAACCGGTGTAATTCGCGTTTGCATCCGAGGAATCGGTTGCTGACCGTTCAACGTAGGATGCCCATGGAGACCTGGTTAATGGAGACATTTGAGTCGAGGTCGAGGCGCCTAAAGGCCCGAATAACATTCGGGACGTGAATGAATCTCTTTGAGGCGCATCGTCCTCGGTTGGAGAATCTATGTCGTCTAATTGAGGAACATTGATGTCGGACATGTCTCTTAGGCGAAAGGATAACTCGTCCACCATTTCTTTCGGGTTTTGGTCGTTAGCGTTGTTTGTAAACTTGCTGGCCGGCTTCGGGCATGGGACGTTGGCGTCGTTGTGGGAGTTTGCCGCGGTGTCTCCAGCCGATGAGTTTTTCATCGTGGGTTTGGACGCCTGTGAACAAAGGGTGGGTATTATTCGATCGTAATATTATATAGAATTTGGAGATTTTGAATTCAGAAAGGTCAATTGATCGATGCTGTTAAGGAAACAGGAAGATGATCGGAAAATGGTAAGAGGTATTGAAGAAGACGATGGACGTAAACCGGTGTTGAATAAAAAGGAATGGCGATGAAGATGCATGTAGAATAGGTGGTGCATGATTTTTTATTTATAATACGTATTTTTATGTAGCTGTTTTCGTTAATTATAGATGTGAGGTAGGGTTCGACTACAAAGTTTATTTTTTTATAATGCGTACAAATTCAAAAAACACACTCAAACTCACAAATAATAGAGTGAAGATCACTAAAACACAATATCCAAACCCTAACAGTTTATAAAAACTTTAAACACACCATCGTAGACTTATGAATATAATACACAAGATGATTATCAGCATAAAACAGTCTAATGTTAGTAATCCGATAATCAAAGACTTATCATCCAAAACACAACACAAAACTCACAAATAAGACGTTTTAGTAATCTTCACTTTGTTATTTGTCAGTTTTGGTATATTTTATGGTTGAAATTATGATTTTTTATGAGTTTTTACAATTTATAGGAAAAATAGACTTTTTAGTCAAATCTCACCTATATAGATACAATATATAATATATTGATTAAGTTAATTTCTCCTATAGTTATTTGTTCATTGAATTTCACACTTAGTCAATGAAACATAGATCTCGGTCATTTACATTTTTCTTGAAATTTGTTTTTAGATTAGTTTCACAACATCTTATCTGCACAAATTGTTTATAACTTGGATTGTATAATATAGACATTTCGTCTTGTGCTATCTCTGTCTCGATAAGAACTTCACAAACGCTAACTTTGAATTTGGAAATTCAACTTTTAAAGGCAAAATTACCTTGAAATTGAAATTTTAACTTTCAAGTCTGTTGTGTCAATAATTCTAGATTCTTGGTATAAACTTTAAAGTTGTTATATGCCACTGGGGTGAGCCGATTTCAGGTTACCCAAATAAAACCGATACCCAGACCGAAATATACCGAGACCCTACTATATATGATTTAACCAATGTATTAAATAATCAGCGGCCCAATCATTCTATAACCTAATATCGATCTTAAATTAAAATATAGGCATCAAGGATATCAATTTGACGTGTGGAAGAAAACCTACTTGAAGAATTTGGTTAACCTACTCCACATCACGTAATCAAGTAATCACAATCAAAAGCGATTGAATAAAGTAGAATACGGTCAAAGGTTACAATCAACATATATTAACATATTTTCTTAAAATTTTCGTATATCAACCAATTCGGTAACGGTCAAAGTGATTAAAGAGTTTATAACTTGGTTTGTTTTACTTGTTGAATAAAATTAAATGGATAAAATGTTTTTTGAGAATTTATCGAGCGACAGCGGGAACACACAACCAGTTGTTGAAAAACAAACTATACGATTGTACGAAATAAAATAAAAGAACAAATTCTAATGTTTGGGAAGACTTTCATAAGTTTATTGACGAGGGTGAGAAGAAATTAGCAAGAAGATAAGCGCCACTAAAGAAATTTGCCCGCAAACTTGGTTAAAAACAACACATCTTAATTGAAACCACATGTTAAGGTATGTGAGAAAACACACTAAAAAAATCTAAAGGAAACTTATTTGTCAAGAAAAATGATGATGTTGGAAGTGAAATTGGTACAATTAAAAAGTGGAAATTATGTCAGTAAAAGCCTAATCATAATTAGTGCTCTATGGTGTCTACGGGTATTTAACTTTCACTATGGTGGGCCTAGTTGAGTTTTCACATTCAGGTCTTAAGTTCGAGTCTGAGTGATTAGCGTTTCTCATTGAGAGGTTTAAATTGGGGATCTATTGTGTGAGGAAGCTCTCTAGCGCGGAACCGGTTAAGACACTATATACTAGACCTCCCGACATTCGCGAATAATTCACACCTTTCAAAAAAATGTGCGTAAAAGCCTAACTAAGATAAATAACTAGATGAACCTATTCACCCCCTCTCAACACTAATGTATTTGTTTTAAGATGATATTGTTTTTAAAGTAAAATGCACAAACCGTCCTATATATTTCTTCAAACTTGCAGGTTTCAGCTTTATTTTTAAAACTTGCTAAAAACAATCTTTAAGTTCAATTTTGTTACGTGCTCTATCCTTTATTACTAACCAAATTAATCTCATCAGTTAAAATCTCTCAGATGCATAACATGTGAGGGTATATTTGTCATCTTGGATTCTCTTCTTATAAAGCCCAAAAAAACACACAGTACATTTTCTCTTTATCTACTTCAATTAAAAATCCTAAAACACGATTCTTCATCACCATATCACAAATCATAAGAATTCGTACAATAACTTAAAATATCAACAATCGTCTATCAATCAGTCCTTCCAACTATACACATGATATATCGTTTACCAATATCTTTAATCTGAAAGAGAATACATTTTTTTCTCAACGGTGGCGGAAATTGTGACCGGCACACCGGTAGACACTGGTTACGCCAACTGCAACACTTGACGCTTCTTAAGCAACTTCTCCTCCCTCTTATTCTTATGGATATACACCATAGTATCTTCTCTACGCCGCCACCTTTCGTCCGCATCCACGACAACTTTGTAACAGATACGGCGAACCTCCGTTCTCGCGTTAGGTCTTAGAGACATGATGATATAAGTCAAAATCAAACACCTGAATTTCTGTGAAAGAGAATTAACCTGTTGACCCCTTTGACTAATTTTGTTTAAACCCCTGAATTTGTGTGAAAGAGAATAGATCTGACGAAATCTTCATTAAAACCATTCCGAAAACCAAAACGCTTCTTATCAAGTCAGCGAGCCAGCCATCAACTAGAATTCCCGATCCACATGATTGTTGTCACAATAATATTTCCACATCAGCCTAGCATAACTTTCAGGGTTTGACTTTTCAAGGTCAAAGTGATGAAGATTGAAGAACTGTGTACTATACCAACGATTCATACAACAGAAGGAGCGGCTTCAACAACTAGTTTGGTGTGTCATAATAATCACTAGGATCCATGTCACACGGACTTCGCGTGTTCATAAGCTTTTCTTTAACATCCTTAAGAATGATTCTATAAGGAGAAATTGAAGAATTCTAAGATGGCATTATTGGTTCTAGAAGCTTCTGAAAAGCTGGCTCGTCCGGCTTGTGTGTTTTTAATTGAAGTTGAAGAAGAGGAAGATGGCACTGTGTGTTTTTGTAGGGTTTTATAACAAGGAATACCAAAATGACGAATATATGCTCATATGTTATATATGTGAAGGAAATATAACTGATGAAATTAACCTAGTTAGTCGTAAAGGATTGAATACGTAATAAAATTAAACTTAAAAGTTGTTTTTAGCAAATTTTAAACATTAAGATAGGGACCTGCAAGTTTGAAGAAACATAAAGGATGTTTTGTGCATTTTACTATTGTTTTTAAGATTACACAAATATATTAATATATTTGGGTTTTTCCATCTGGTTTTGGTTCTTTTACCATCGTTATTTCTAATTTGGAATGGCAATGGACAAGTGTTGGTAATGTCAGTCCTATAATTGGTTATAAAATTGTCTCATATTCCGAGCCAATACCAATTAGGTATTTTCTGATATTACTTGTCTAGTATTGGGTATACCTATTAGTTTTCCTTAAAAATATTGTTTCTTAAGATTCTAGTATTTAATATTATATTAATATTAACAACTACAATAAGTTAAATATGATAAATTATGTAATATTATTATCACCATAGATTAGGATGAGCCAGGTACTCTATCAGTATCGAAAATCCCTAAAAGTGGGTACAGGTAAAGTACCTAAAATGTTAGTACGGCGCAGTATTTTGACGCAAAAAATCAGTAAAATACCGGTAATGTACCGAACTGGTACTGAGCCGAAAATACCAACCTTGCAAACGGCAAAAAGTGGGTACCATATTCGTACCAAAATTTGATTAGTATGGTACCATTCGGTACCTGTATTTTTTGGTACCGATACCAAAATGCTCATCCCTACCATAGAATGATTGAAATATCTAAAATGTGTAAATTTGATAAAGATACATATCTCAAAAAATAATTATACTTCATTAATACGAAAAAAATAATAATGTCGTTATATACATATTCCAAAAGTAAAATTAATGAAACATTACTAGACAATATCTATTATAATGAAATATTACTATACAAGAATTAAGGGAAAATAAAAATAAAAACTCCAGGTATATGGATAAATAAGCATAAGGTTTTGAGTAATCTGGTTGGATATAATCTAATACCATACTCGTCTCATAGCTGTGAAATTCTTAGTTACTAATCTCATACACATTCCCATATCTGAATGCACGTCCAATATGCTTTGGGTTTTAGGTTGGCTCGTCAGGTTCAGGTTTAGGTCCAATTGACATCCTTACTTTTTAATGAGCCTAAAGTGCGTGAAAAGAATAAACATGATTACCCATGTCCTCTCTTCATCCAGACTAAAGTTGCAAATGGATTGATCTGTAAACATTTAGCGAATCATACTCGACCCTAATTGTTCGATAAATATATTGCGTCCTTGAAGTCGTAACGGGATTTTCCGCTGCCTCAGCGACGGTTTCTTGTGACTAAGAAACCTTTCTTTTCCCCGAACACGATTCCCGATCTCATTGCCTTGTCTAGCGATCTATGGTCTCGGTTACCCTGGATGATGGGATCTTGTGGTTTGGGGTAGACATCAATGTTGCCTCAATCGACGATTCTGCAAATATAAGTCCATCTCTTTCCCCAAGTATGTGACCACCAATGCTTCTGTCATTGCTTCTTCCTAAGATTCTATGAACATGAAGATGTTAACATTCACGTAAGGCCATTTAAACAACCAAAGCTCTCTGATGCCAAATGATTCAAACATGGAAGCGATCAAATGACTCAAACACAATGAATATTCAAAGGCTTAAACCTAAAGGTTCTGTAACAAAGTATCTAAGGACTCGTTTGCAATAATCAATATAAAAAAACTACAAAAACAATAACCCTGGGTCCTCTTTTTATAGGGAGGAATCATAAGTTAAAGAGGAAACTAAACAATCCAAACTAGGAATTAATATTCAAATACATCACAAAAGATAAGATCTGATCTTGTTTTCCAGATAAAGCTACACCTTCCAACCAACTCGAATGTATTATCGTTACGCACGAGTTTGATGCGGGTTCATTTGAATTCGGATGCCCCTGCCCTTTGTGTTTTATGTGAATTCAACGGTTCGTCTTGCCTGATTTTGATGTGTGACACAAATTCCACTAGCCATAATGCTAACTTTATCTAAGTTTTAATGCTGAAAATCAACTTCCAAAATTTTCATTTTTAAAACAGCCTTGAACATTGTTGTCTATTTATTTATATAAAATATGTACATTCTGAAACAAGACATGTGTTAGATCCTTTTGTAACACCCAAATTTAAGGACTAAAAGTATTCAATCTACTTGTACTAGAGTGTAGAAACAAGTTTGTTGTCACACTCGGTTGTATTGGAAGCGAAATGTGTGATTAGAGCGGTAATCATTGCATTCAATCAATAAAAACCTAAAATAAAAGATAATAAGATGTTCATCCATGCGATTTTCTTAAACAAATTTACACCATTACATGGTTGTTCAAAAATAAAACAACAAAGAAAGTAAGTTATATTGTTTGAAATTAAACCATAAATTTACAAAACCAAGTTCTTAAACACAACTAAAACTTTGCATTCCATGTTTCGCACGAAGACGCGGCATATGAGCAAAGTCCATCAAAAGTGGATTGCATCTTATGTTTGACTTCTTGACACCATGAAACTTGTTTTCCGAATGCTGCCCACTAGTTACCCGAAATACATGTTAAGTTTGAAAACGTCAACAAAAGTTGGTGAATTCATGTGTTTAATTTTGAATCAAATGAATCTCTAAAACATTTGAAGTATTGTAATGAAAACCCGGTATATAAAACGTTAATGAAACTTGAAAGATCATTAATGTTTTGCAAAACATTAATATGTGTACCGACATAGGTAGTAACTAAGCCTAAACAAATTTTTACGCATGCATTGTGTTAGGACGCAAAAGCACTCTAATGAACTGACCAGGTTTTCGTTTAGAATGGGGCTTGTCACACTCCATAGATCTATCATTTTCGCTTCCCGGTTTAATTGGTAATGAATGGTTACCTACATCCTATTCGCACGTGATCTATGATATTTTCATTATCTAGCTTAACCATACCAATTGTAACATGCATCTTTCCCGAGAGGTTAAAACTGTAAATCGTTTAAAGAAAAGGGGAAACATGAACTCACAGATTTGCGCTCCGTGCAAATCTCTAGATGATGTCTGATTCTGTGTTCGTGACGTAACCTACAAGTTTTCTAATCTTGTTAGACTTGTATTTGTTTAATTATTTTGAACCTTTGCTTGTTAGTATATATTCCATATATATATATATATATATATATATATATATATATATATATATATTTGTATTCTTTTATTATGGATGGGCCTAGCCCAAATGGTAAGTGTAAGTGGGCCTAGCCTAATTGAAATGTATAGGTGGGCCTAGCCCAATTGAAAGGTATAAGTGGGCCTAGCCATATGATTTGTATAGATGGGCCTAACCCAAGTTAGAACGTATAAATGGGCCTAGCTCAAATTAGAATGTTCTTATACATTTATCTGTAAATTTGTATACTTTTACTAAGTGTTCAGGATGTACGTTTCGTACGTGTAAGTATATTCGTATACTTATATGTTTTCACTTAGTAACTTATTTCACTTTCCGAAATTTTTTTATATAACCATACATATATTATGTTCTTAAAAATATTATATATTTTTAAGATTAATTAATATGTATACAAAAGCTAAGTTTATAAAAACTATTAGTATTTTTATATAACTTATTTTGTTGGTTTAATATATATAACCTCTAATATATATTTTGTCGGTCCATATGTTCGTTTTCGTTCATTTCGTTCGTTTTGTTTGTTTTGTCCGTTTCGTCCATTTCGTTCATTTCGTCTGTTTTGTTCGTTTCGTCCATTTTGTCCGTTTCGTCTGATTTGTACATGTATATTTTTATACTTGTCAAGTTACAAGTATTTTCATATTTTGTACCTTTGTATGTATTTTGTTTAGTATATATTTTCCTAAACTTTCTAAATACATACAAATATTTATACAAAATTATAACACATTATTTTGGTAGTCTATATATATATAAAACCAATTTTTAGTTTCAGAAAAGTCTAGTAATTTTAACTTAAACTTTTTCACCAAAAATTTTGTATAATCATGCTTAAGGTTGTTAGTCATCTTTTTAACCAAATAAATCTTTGTTAATCATACCTTAATCAAGATTAGATTTTATAAAAATTTTGCCATAGTTTTCCTTAAACTATGAACTTTTCACATGTTTTAAAACATGATTTTATACACTTTTCAACATCAACAATCTCAATTTTCTTATATTTAACATAAGCTATAATTTAACATAACATTATCAACTTGTTTAGTAAACTTGTTTTTTTTGTGAAAATAAATTTCATGCATGTTCAATCTTCAGTTTATATAAAACTTTATGCAAACTCTGTTTACACAATTTTAAGACATTATTTTGTAACATGATTTTTGTATAAATCTATACTTTATATGCTTCATAAAGACATTTTTAAACATGAAAACAAGTTCACAATATTCATGTTAGTACATTCTGCAAGATCTAAACATGCATGTGTTTAGATCTTATTTTTAAACAAGAATATGCAAGATCAAAATTTCTTAATCAAAGTACTAACAAAACTACATCAAAAATCATCATACAATACAATATATGTTAGATTTTTATTTGTTTTTGTTAATGTTTTAGTAGTTTTATGTGAGTTTCAAGATGAACACTTGTATTTTATAAGACTAAAATGAAAAATACCAGGGTTTGGAGCTTACTATTAGCTCAAAGGCTATAGATGATTAACTTGATGATGTGATGAAAAGATGAAGATCAAAAGTGAAGATTATGAACTCCTAGTCTTGAGATTTGCTTCAAATAGCTTCCAATCACTTGCAAGAGTCTTTGATCTTCAATCCTTAGCCATGCAAGTAATAAACATGGAACGTTTTTAAGATCAAAAGATGGGTTTTAGGGGCGTGTTTGGCCGAAAATTATGAAGGGGAATGGAAAGAGTTGTGTTGTTGTTGTAAGAATGGAAGTGTAGGTGTTGTGGTTTTGCCTATAATTTGTATCAACACAAGTCTTACGCTAAGCAAGTATTAGGAGCTTACAACAATGGTTAGTGGCGAGTTCCCACATAAACGATTTAGGGGGGTGTAGTTTAGTTGAAATCCAAATATTGGTTGGTAAACTAGTTAATGTTTAATGGTAATTAGGAGATTTAATTAGCTTAATTGTAATTAATTAGGATGCTAATTAGTGTTTATGATGTTAAAAGTATGTTAATTAGTTTATTCGACTAGTTAGTTTGTTTGTTGATAATTTCGACACTAGTTTCGTTATCGGACCGTTACCGCTTAATTCGTGAAACTTGTTCTGAAATGTTAATATATGTATCTTCGAGATATTTTTTATGTCCGAAACTTATTAACTAGTTCTTTAGACTAGTCTAAGTTTGCGTTTCGGATAATGGAATTAGCACTTGGTTTGCTACCTGGGTCATTTTTCCAGCAAATTTATATAAATAGGTGGAAGGATCTATAATTACACATGTTTGTAGTAAATAATTATCCTTATGATATTTGACGACTATTACTATCTTTTGTTGGTCTTATAATGTTTAAACATTATTATTTTTTTACAAGTGTCGGTTTGTGTACATTACGGCGTTTTGGTTGGATCGAATAATTAAGTGTTTATGTAATTTTTCCGGAAAGTGAAATTTATAAGTTATTCATAACTGTTATGCTTTTATGAATATATTGGTATGGGTATGTTTTCATATTTTGTTTTTGCCATTTCAGGCTTTACTGCGAGTAGCCTAGCATGAATATGTGTTCGCATTTATAGCCGCAGTCTAGGACATAGTTTTGTAATGTTTCGAATTGCGACAAATTTGTATTCATATTACACTATGATATTGTACAATCCTAGACTAATAAGACTAAATAAAAATAATAAAAGAAAATTTAGTCCAAAAGCGAGAAATATATTAATTAATATTGACTAAGTTGTATTGAATTACTGAATATTTTGCCATTTGTCCCATTAGTATACATCTTATTAAACTTAATAATGAGTTTGGGAAGAAAAACCAAGTAAAAAATTGAAGTTTGTGTGAGTTTTAAATCTTGTAGTTCGAAAAAATATTTATATGTAAAGCCATGAAGGTAGAAACTGCCTTAGGTATTGTGGACTAATCACATATGACAACATGAAACATGTAAATACATTCATACCACCTAAAGTTACCACATGTTGTGGACCTAATCTTAGTTTGCTCATTAGGAATATGTGATGTATGTCTCATACTATTAGGGTTATGCCCCGACCCCAAAGTAGTGTGCTTGGATCAATCACCGTGAGTTGTGTAATTGTGCCTCTTAAAATCTTCTCCAGACCAACATCTTGCATGGTTTGGCTCACATCACATAATTATTAACATGCAGATCATCACGCCCTACTACCCACTACATTTGTAGAGACGGGACTCCTACCTTCGATGCACCCTATTGCCCTCGTTCAAAATCACATACCTAACCATGTCATATTATGTCAAATATTGTTAGCCATGCAACATGAGGTCAAACATGGTCACATTGGGTCCATCATCATCGCATTAGGTAAATCAACATCAACCACGGCAATTAGATTGTTTAACAGTTTAACCATGTTTGAGTTAAAGTAATCGAGTTTTGAATTTTGCGTTATCTTTCAGTGGTCACTAACAAATCCAACTGTTAGTAGAAGTCATTTTCCTAGCTCTTTAGCCGGTTGATCCCTCTATGGGCCCACATACAACACCATGTTAAAACATTCATGTGAATATTTGCATCCTTAAACCACCAAGTATAAGCTGCTTCCCAACATTAACAATTAATCATTTCTCTTCCCCAACTGACACCATCCTCACCCACATCATCTCTTCAAAGCCTCTGTGTATTGAAGCATAACGAAGAACCCCATCAATTTTGTATAATAACATTATTGTTATTAGCTAAATAAGACCTTATTCCATCAATTTAAGTTCATTAACAATATCATCGTTGCCACACTTGCCTTGAATAGAATTTGAAATAAAATCATGAATAGAATTTGAAATAAAATCATGAAAGACTCTTTTTCTTTTATCATATGTGAACTCATGCCACATTTAAAAATATCAAACAACTTATTCATTATGACACTTTTTAGGAGTTCCATCTTGAACAATCATACACTTTTTAACTCTTTTTAAAAATTCATGAAATATCTTGGATATAAGTTGTAAACAATATCGACCACACTATAGTTACGTGTCCGATTAACTTAATAAATGACAATATAAGATTATATCCAAGTATTGTAACTAATTTTAACTAAACTTTTAATTGATGCACTCAATTTTATATAAACCAAGTATATTTACTTTTCCTAATCTAATACTAATAAAAGAGTTCCATTAATGTCACATGACATTCTCTCATAATAATGATTTCATCAAAATGTCATGTGCCAATTTATCATACTACCCCAACCATAATAAATAATAAGTAAATTAATATAAGAACTATTATCCACCTTAATAAATAATTCTAAATAAACCTCCTCCCCTCAAAAGAAATTGATATACTATGATGCTTGGGTTAATAAATTATACTATATGATATAGATATAAAAATATAAGAATTATTCTATCTCTTGAATATACCGATTTTACATATTAGAAAATCAAGATTTTCTTTATCTGTATGACATACAATAAAATGTCTATATTAATATAAATATCCTTCTAAATCAAAAGCCGTTTAATCGTTAGTTTATTATTATCTATAACAAAAATATTTTTATGTTTATTATTATTAATATCTCCAATTTAATGATTTATGCATTATTATATTAAGTTTATTTGGTAATATAAACCTCATTAAGATTAACCACATTTATTTCTAAAACAAAATGATTTAAAATTTAATCATTGATAAAGATGGTAAAGTTACAAATAAAACATAAAATCTAATTTAACTTTTAATATAGGATTCCAATTATTGTCACATGTCACTCGCTCTTTCAACCTTACAATTTAGACTTAAATTTTATTTTAAAATATTTTTTAAATCTTAGTAATATCAATATTAATTAAATATTTAATAATATTATTAGAAAACACATGTTTAATTAATATTATTAAAATAAAACAATGTTAATTTTGTATTAAATATTTATGTTAAACAAATAAAATTAATTAAGATTAGATATTATTATACTTTTTTAACTATATGATCAGGTTATATAGAAGCATGATTTACAATTTTTTTAAATGTTATATATTTAATACATGAATTTGTAACACTTATAAATTAAAATATTAATTAATATAATTTTTTATATTTAATGTATGTATTACACGGTTTATAAGCTAAATTCAGTTATATTGGGTATCCAATAATATGGAAAAAAGAAAATTGTTAGCTTCGATTCCACTACCACCAAAAAAAGGACAAAATTCTCTGTCTCAATGCCACTCCCCTTCTCACCAATATGCTTATTCTTCACCCTTCTCTTGTCCTTTTCACTCCATCACTTTCCATCGGAAACCCTCACACCACCGCTATAACACCCCATCTTCACCGCCGTTTCCTCCCTCCAACCACCGTCACTCTCTCCACCTACCCCCTCCCTCACTCCCCGTCCCCAGTTTCACCTCCTACCGTCTCAGTTCACGCAAAGCTTTCAAATTCAAGGTTTATTTTTAATTTGGTCATTTGAAATGGTTGGTGGATCCCCCTACACGTTTGCTCAGGAGTACGACGGTCCTCCGATACCGCCACGGGCTCTCCCGAGAGCCCTTCCGGTTGATATCAGTAAGATTCCTATGGCTTCCATTGTTGCGAATTGTCATGATAGTACGAAACAACTCTCTATGCCCGTTGTACAGCCCATCACTAACAGTTTTAACAAATTAGGTACTACAGATGCTATTATTTCCCCAACTTCTGTTATTCCATTCACTACTGATAAAAAATGTAACAGTAATGTTTCGGTTTCGAAAGACCTAGGGTTAGGTATTGAAACCGAAACCACCGTGTCTCCGGATGCCTTTATTAGCTCGGGTGAGTTTATGGATAGGATTAATGGTACGGATGGGATTGGATCGTCTTCGGTGAGTCGTGATCATTCGTATGAGATGTCAGGGAGGGGTGAGAGTTCGGGGACGTTAGGGTTTTCGGATAGTTTTGATAAGTCTAGGGATTTTTCAGGTAATTCGCTTGCGTTTGGAGCGTTGAATGGATGTAAGGAGAGTTTGGATTTCAATGAGTTGAGTCATTCAGATTATGGGTCGAGGTTGAGCTTTGAGTATCCGTCTTCGCACGTTTCGTCGCTCAAGGTTGGTGGTTGTAATGATCGATCCGAATCTGGTTGTGATTTAAGGAAAAACGTGTTGATCGGTTTTGAGAATATCGAGTCTGAAGATGAGGATTTTCTTGATGATGTTGATCAAGCTCAAGTTCAACCCGAGGTTGCTCGGGTTCGAAAAGAACCGGGGGTGAAAACTCGAAAAAGGGCGTGTTATCGATGTCTGAAAGGGAACAGGTTTACCGAGAAGGAAGCCTGCATAGTCTGTAACGCAAAGTATTGCGTCAACTGTGTGCTTAGAGCAATGGGGTCAATGCCAGAGGGACGAAAGTGTGTTACATGCATAGGTTATTCGATTGATGAGTCGAAGAGGGGTAAATTAGGAAAATGTTCTCGAATGCTAAAACGACTTCTCAATAGCTTAGAGGTTAGGCAGGTGATGAAGGCCGAGAAATTATGTGCCATAAATCAGTTGCCGCCGGAGTACGTTTTGTTAACGGAAAACCCCTTAGTCATGATGAGCTGGCCGTATTACAAAGCTGCCCGAATCCTCCAAAAAAGCTTAAACCCGGGAGTTATTGGTATGATAAAGTATCTGGTCTTTGGGGAAAGGTAAATATTTCGTTAAAAAGTTTATAATTTCTTGTGTATGGATGGAAATGGAATTAAGGGTTATTTTGTTATTATCTTTTAACAGGAGGGCGAGAAGCCTTCAAAGATTATTAGTCCCCATTTAAACGTTGGGACTCTGATTATGCCCGATGCTAGCAACGGAAACACAGGTGTTTTCATAAACGGTCGTGAGATAACAAAAGTCGAGCTAAGAATGCTACAGGTTTGTATTTCCGAACCCACCGTATTTATTTTGAAACGATATATATGATTAATAATTCTACAGCATATTTAAAATTACGAACCGCGTCAAATTTTGCAGCTTTCGGGAGTCCAGTGTGCGGGTAACCCGCACTTTTGGGTGAACGATGATGGTTCGTATCAGGAAGAAGGACAGAAGAACACCAGAGGTTATATATGGGGAAAAGTGAGTCTTCTATGGATTTTTTATAATTTTTTATTCGTGTTTGTAATACAATTCAACGAGTTCCTAAACATAATTGTTTTCTACCTTTTTAGGCTGGAACGAAGCTGGTTTGTGCGGGTATTATCACTGCCCGTTCCGTCTAAGCAAATTTATCCCACTGGAGAGCAATTGAGTAATACACTTGGTCAATCGTTGCCCGATTATTTTGACCAGATTTCCCCTCGTAAACTTCTTTTAATTGGGTGTTGTGGATCTGGTACAAGTACCATTTTCAAGCAGGTAATTTCAGTCTTTCATTATAGGAATTCTAATATCTGTTCATTGTATAGTTATAATTTGGTTGTATATTCACCTGATGAAATGTTTTTATTAGGCAAAAATCCTGTATAAAGAGATCCCTTTCACCGATGAAGAGTGTGAGAGTATCAAGTTCATAATCCAGAGCAACGTCTATGGCTACCTCGGGATTCTTCTAGAAGGACGTGAACGTTTTGAAGATGAAGCATTGAATGGTATAAGAAAGCTGAATCTACCGGAAGTTATTTAGTGTTTGATTTTTTGTCGCGTAAAATGCCATTTTCGTCCCTGAGGTTTGGTCAGTTTTTTCGACTTTCGTTCAAAGGTTTGTTTTTCGCATCTGGATCTAAAAGGTTTGAAATATTGCCATTTTTATCCGGCTCTTTAACTCCATCCATTTTTCTTCGTTAAGTTAGGGGTATTTCCGTTTTTTTGTCAACTTAAAGGGCAATTCGGTCTTTTTCACTTTATGTACAAGCATTTAGCATAATGTACAAGAAGTCAAAAGACCGAGTTGCCCTTTAAGTTAACAAAAAAGACGAAAATACCCCTGGCTTAACAAAGAAAATGGATGGAGTTAACGAGCCGGATGAAAAACGCAAGACTTCAAGCCTTTTGGATCCAGATGCGGAAAAACAAACCTTTGGATGAAAATCGCAAAACTGGCTAAAACCTCAGGAACGGAAATTGCGTTTTACTCTTTTTCTTATACTTGTTAAATATCCAACATATTTTTAACGAAATCTATGGTTATTAACAGGAAATGATGTCACAGCAAATGAGAAATCTATGTATTCCATCCCGCCAAGGCTGAAAACGTTTTCCGATTGGCTTCTTAAAGCCATGGTGGCCGGTAATTTGGAAGATATATTTCCCGCTGCCACACGCGAATACGCACCAGTAGTTGAAGAACTATGGAATCATCCAGCAATGCAGGCTACATACAAGAGACGGAACGAGTTAGAAACACTCTCTGGTGTTTCTAGTTACTTTTTAGAACAGGTGGTTGAAAAAATTGCATTTTTTTAAATATTTTTACAAAATAAACAAACATATCTACAATAACTTATCAACTTATTGTGTATGTGTGAATTTTCAGGCTGGTAAAATGTTGAGCACGGACTATATACCGTCAGACGTTGATATCCTGTATGCCGAACATGTTACTCCTTCTAACGGGCTTTCTAGTGTTGATTTTTCATTCCCATCATTACCAGATGAAAGCGATGACACAACTGATCAACATAATTCTCTACTAAGGTTTGTTCAAGAATCATAATCTTTTACCAGTTTCTTTTTAAAAATTATAACATAACTGGTAAGTTTATCCGCCGCGTGTTGCGGTGGCATCGAAACGTAAAATAATTCGAATTTATATTTTCTATGAAAACAACCTATTAAATTTGACCCGACTCGTTCCGAACAAAATTTACTTCAAAGCGTAAACCAACTGAAACATACATAAAAATAAGCACGAAAAAAGTATTATATTTAACCTGACTAATTTCCAAAAAAATTTACGTCAAAACGTAAACCAATGTTTATACTAACACGTAGATAAAGAATTGTAAACTTGTAACTTTAGAAACCCGAGGGGGTTAAAATGACATTTTATGAAGTTTTTAGAAAGTTGAGGCGGTGTAAATGTTTATACTATGAGTTGAGGGGTTAAGATACATAAAAACCAAAAATGGTTAAAAAGTACTCCTTAAAATACAAAAAGTTACTATTGATTTTGTTTCAAGAATTATTACAAATATATAATATATAATGTTTACAACTTTCATCAGGTATCAACTAATAAGAGTGCAAGCAAGAGGCTTCGGGGAAAACTGCAAATGGCTAGAGATGTTTGAAGATGTTCGCGTTGTCATCTTTTGTATTTCGTTAAGTGATTTTGATCAGTACGCCCTTGACGGAGACGGTAATTTGGTCAACAAAATGATGCTAAACAAGAAGTTTTTTACAAGTATTGTGACACACCCGACTTACGATCAGATGGAGTTTCTTCTCGTACTAAACAAATTTGACGTCTTTGAAGAACAGCTCGAACGCGTTCCGTTAACTACGTGTGATTGGTTTAGCGATTTCCAGCCAATAGTGAGCCGAAACAGCCAGAATAAAAACATTAGCAGCAACAATATTAATCACAGTCCTTCGATGGGACAAATGGCGTCACATTACGTTGCGGTGAAGTTCAAGAAGCTATATTCGTCGCTCACTGATCGCAAACTGTTTGTTTCGGTGGTTAAAGGGTTAGATCCGAATAGTGTGGATCAAACACTTAAGTATGCACGGGAGATATTGGACTGGGATGAAGAGAAACCCAACTTTAACTTTAACGAATACCCGGTTTATAGCTCGGATTCAAGCTCTAACTCCCAATGATCCACAAATTAAATCAGAAAGACAAAACTGTACATAATAGTCTCATTATGAGATCATGCAAACACAAAGACAAGAACTAGCTAAGTGTTTCGACTTTCGATTCGTTACATGTTTGATTAAGTTGTATTATGTGACTTCATACTGAATCAACCTTTAGGTGATACAAACGTATGTATGTTCTGTATTTGAAAATCTGATTAGCAAGTGAAATCTTATTTGTTACAAGTTCCCCCTAAGGGTGCAAACGAGCCGAGGCGAGCCTGAGCTCAACAAGGCTCGAGCTTAGTTTTCAAAGCTTGAGCTTGGCTTGTTGGTAGTTTCTTGAGCTCGAGCTCGGTTTGTTTATAATTTATTAATAAATATATATTAAAACAGTATAAATAATGACTCATTTAGGTTTGCGAGCTCGATAAGTGAAGCTCGGGCTTGTTTACTATGCTAAACAAGGATTTTATAAGGTTCGGGCCTGACTCATAAACAAGTTTAAATAAGCTTGGCTTGGCTTGTTTACTGGACAACTTTAAATAAGTGGTAAATGTTATTAAATATCAATAAAAACTAATATTCCACTAAGGCTCGACATGCCTGAGGAGCTTCACATGCTAGGCTCGAGCTCAGGCTCGATATATAACGAGCTTTGTTTTAGGCTCAAGCTTGGCTTAGGCTCGATAAGGCTCACCTCATTTCGAGCTTTTTCTCGAGCAGCTTGCGAGCCGCTTGGATTGGTTGCACTCCTGCTTCCCCCCATTCTATGTAAACCGGTATCCTTTGTTTTAAAGAAACATGAATCAAATACATATTACTCATCCGAAACCATACTGTCGAACGAAAGATGGATTGAGAAATTTGGCTACAAAAACCCATAATTTATAAACATCCTCAAAGTTTGTCAAAAACCCAAGTGAAGCAGTGACAACTTCGGCTGTCACGAACCCTTCTAGATCACGGTTCTTGTTGTCCATCGGTCTGCAAACCGTTGTATCTGCCGCATCCATAGCCCCGTGATTCTGCTTCGTGCTTTGTATAATCTTTACATGACTAAGAATAGCAATACCAACAGAAATCCCATTAGCTTCAGCCATCTTTTGAACAATTTCCGGAATGATTAACCCTGTGATCCCGTCTCTGATGTTAAACGCCACGGATGCACCCCTTTCGTACTTGATTTTTGGTCCGTAAATATGAACCAGTGGAACCACATCTTCTGAACTTGAACCAGGAAGTCTCAACTGAAGCAATGAAGTCACAAGCCAATTGATCAAGAACCGAAGCCTGATTGTGGTTTTACTAAGCCCCAACATGTTTACGTGATCGAGATGCCTACATGTTATTTCAGGCTCCCTTCTTTCCGACTCTTCGTTGCTGATATTATCATCTTCAGCGTCGAAATTGTCGAAATTGAATGCAGCCCTTCTTCCGAGTAACCTATAATCACCTTCTGTTTCTCTTCGTATAGCAGAGCTTTCGATTACAGATTCTTCTTGTATTTCCGGACTGTGCTCTTGAGTTTTCGCTACATTGTAGCTTTCATGAGGCTTTGAATCGAACTCTTTGTTGTTTTTCTTGTAAGTAAACCAAAAGGGTGGCGGTAAAGGCGATTTGAAGTTCACCGATTGAGATCCTAATGGACTGTTCCCTAAATCGATCCACATCGAGTCAGCAGGCGATTGATCTTCGTTTAAAATTGGACTTTTCATCACAGAAAAGATTCCGGTTTCTTCATGATCAGGGCTACCACCATATTCCATATCGGTTTCGTATACATCCTTCATTAGAGATGGAGTGAGTACACCAGAAAAAGCCGGTAACTGGTTTCGGGTATCGATATCCGGTGTTACTTCATCCTTTTCGGTTGCTTCGACATTTCGGCTCCCGAAAAATTGAGGGAATTGGCCCATTGAATCGCTTAAATTCGACGAAAACAATGGGTTGATCTTCACTATACCGGAACTAGTATGACCGGGTTGGTTCCGTAGGATTTTAATCACGGATTTTTTGATGAGAAGGCATCCGAATCCAGTCGGGTCAAACCCGAAAACTCTGTAAAAAGATGTGATGATGAAATCGGGTCGAAACAGAGATAACCCGAGTGAATCCATGTCTAACGGACCCACTGCACCCGCATCAAGCAATACATGCCAA
Organism: Scalesia atractyloides; assembly: GCA_947069175.1. Lineage (NCBI taxonomy): Eukaryota > Viridiplantae > Streptophyta > Magnoliopsida > Asterales > Asteraceae > Scalesia > Scalesia atractyloides. The sequence goes on from CAMTDV010000013.1 coordinate 19,870,352, forward strand.
TTGTTCTGTTGCACGAATGACATCCATTGATACGAGTACTTAGCTCCAGTAACTCTCGACTGAACCGGAAACACGAAAAGACCTTTCGATGAATCTTTCTTCCTTCTTTTTTTGTGTAAAATCTGTTTCCTTAAATGGGTCGAACACGGTTTTAGTGTCGGCCATTTGAACCACGCGGTATGGACCTTAGCACCTTTCTGTTTAGCTCTCTGAGCCATCCAGTTTACCGATTGGCTCTCGTGATCAAACATGGTTAGAAGGGTTTTGTTAGTGTTAAATGGGTACGATTCAGCTAGAAGTTTGAAAGCTGAACCGCGACTAGCAGTTAACACGATACCATATTCGTTTTCCGGGATGTTTAAGTAATCCATGATCCTAAACTTTATATCATGTTCAGCGGTACCTTGTTCCATGCCGCCATAGAGTGCATAATTGCTCAAATTCGTATTTATCTCGGATAAACTAAACGTACATGATTCGCAGTAATGAACGACTTGAAAAAATGAAAACAAACCAAATCCACAATAATCAAGACAAGCCTTGGAATCATTGTCAGCCAAGTGAGCATACTCATCAACTCTTAACTGATCAATCTTTTCGGACGATTTGTATTTCGGATACATGGTTAGAAACTTACTAAATGCTTGATCAAAATCATCGATGGAGTCCTCAGTTTCGAACGTTGTATCTGCAGCTAAAGAAGTTGCTTTAAGAAACTCCTTTTGAGCTTCTAGTCTTGCTAGTGATCTTGATCTTTGTACACCATTGTCTTCCATGTCAATGGTGTCTGAAACATCCATATTTTGTGGTTTAGCAAGAGACCCGTATTCGGATGCTTGTTGAAGAGCGGTTTTGAGCTTAATTTCCTGCAGCTTTGGGTTGGTTTTGATCTCGTCTGTCGATGGATCGGGCCCATGTTTCCTTCTGCTTTTCTTGTGACAGATTAAACAGGCGTATCGAAGTGAAATACGCATGAATCTTTGTTAAAGATTCGAACAAAAGATGATGTAGAAATGGAAGAAGAAGAAGAAAAGGGTTTTGTGTGTTCTTGTTTGTTGGGTTTAACACTTTAAATTCCACAAACAAAGGGTTTCATTAGAAACTTTGGATTGAAATAAAGCAAAAGCAATGAACTAGTTATGGAATCAAACACCCTGATTTAAATTTTAGAATCTAGAATAATGGAGGAAAGAGCTTTGCTTTGTATAGAAGAAAAGAATGCACACATTGACATACATAGTGCCATAATGGATATTCAATATACATGCTCCAATGTGTGTGAAGAAAAAAAACAAAAGATATTCTTCATATGGAACTAATCATGTTTTGTGCTTTCATATCTAATTTGTTTGACTAAACAAGTTGTTGTGTTTGAGTTTACCAATTGAATTAAATAGGTCAACTCTTTAACCAGTTTAACTCATTTTTTTATAATCCACCAGCTCCCTGTTGACAAGTTTTAACACGTTTACAATTTGACAAAATCCATTTTACAACATGTCCAATCCGCCTAACTCGTTTAGCTAAATGGCTTAAACGAGTTATGTTTTAGTTTTACAATTTTAAATGTGTTTCGGTTAAGATTAATATATTTGACACAGATAAATGAATATGTTTTGTTCAGCCTAACTCACCAATCCGACACGATTGACATATATTCATTTTCATATATTCCTTTTTTAAACTTATTAAAGATCATATATATATCGAAAGTGTAAAATACAACATCCCTTAACGTAGATTGGGTACGAGATGAAATTACGCATGTTGAAAAACCATAATTACACATGTTGAAAATCATAACCAACGTGATTATGTTTTTTCAAACATGCATGATATCAACATGCGTGAATAAGGTTTTGTATGTTTATAATGTACGTAATTTCATCTCGTACTCAATGAACATTAAGGAATGTTGTACGTTAACTGGCCCTATTATATAATATATATATATATATATATAGGGGAATGTTATTTTGAGAACGCTAAATATTGCGAGAACCGTGAGAACGAATGAGAAAACCAATCAAAACCATTTTTAATACAATCATCATTTTAATTAAAATACAACATAAAAAAAAAGAAGTTACAACATCAAATAATTCATTTCTCCTCTCAAAATCACTCTTATTAGATTTTTACGTACACATGTGTAATTTTTTTTATTTACGAATTCATGTAAATTTAAATGTGTAAATTAAATTTCTAGAATTGTATTCGAATAATAATGGCAAGTGTAATAAGAAATTTTGAATTTCACTTGTTTTTTATAAAGTTCTAGTGGTTTTCTCATTTGTTCTCACGTTTCTCGCGATATTTAGTGTTCTCAAAAAATCAACTAAATTAATAGCCTATTATATAAAAGAATTTGATATTTTAATAACGATATAGAAAAGTTAGGTGTGTGTAAAGGATAAAATTTGGAATTTTTTTGCATTCTAAATCGTCATAGAATGTAAATGCAAGCAACTAACGCATCTTAAATGTATGCATGCTTTTACTTTGTAAATATTATTTGTTTTATTCAAAATAAAGTATTCAATCTATAATGTCGACTTCCAAGGGAATCATGAGTTTGTGATCCTTTAGCAACAAAAAAAGCAGCCAGACAAGTTCTAGATATCTACGAGTGTTGGATATTTCTCCCTTTTCATTTACTTGTAGAGGAAGGAACTACTTTTTATACATACCATAATGATTATTAAGAAACTATTAAATGCTAACCATGTTGTAGCTTTTCTTTAGAAGGTCAAGGTTTGCTCACAGTTTGGCTTGCTAGGATTGTTCACAGTTTGTACCGAGTGTTAATTATGTAAAACAAGTGATATGATATCATGCTCGTATAAGACTCGTGATGTAGCTGCAATATTAGAAAGCCTGAGCGTTATTGACGCCAGATGCCTGTCAATCGACATATGTTATTTGCCGGTAATTACAGAACAGTCAGCAAAAGAGACCACATTACAAACCAAAAGAAGAAAAAAAATAGAAAATAAAAACTTAAAATACATAGGTAATCTCTCATTAATAACTAACGGATCAACCATGGATATCCTAACCCATGAAGTTGTGAATTGTTACTAGATTACCATCGACGATGATGTATCCAAACTTGGTTACTAATTGTGGGAGCCGTTTTCTGACAAACTATTCCTTGTTAATCGATCAATAATAGTAAAAATAAGATTTTAGATGAGATTTTTACACAAATCTCTTAGTTGTTTGCTGGTGATATATATAGCAACAAAACTTAAATTGCAACCAGATATTAACCTAACTCAAACCTATAAATGTTAACCAAAATATGGGTCACTCATTTTCGTTTGATACCTATGACTACGATTAATTTCATTCGTTTCCTTTAATTTTCATAATTTTCACATGTATTATACCCTTGTTGTTAATTTGATGATAACTAGTATACTGAAATTGGCCGTCCCGGAATTAATATCCCCCAAATATGGTAGTATTTTGAATCCTCATCTTTTTATATGGCAGTCTCGAGTGTGCTGGTCTGTATTTCCTATGTGTTCGGAAGATGTGCATATTAGTGTCGAACTTTTTGAAAGACGCCTCAAGTCCCAATCGATACTTTGGAAATCGGATGAACAATTGTATATGGCTTAAACACCCAAATGAGTATTTTATTATCAAGGAAACTAGATCTTAAAACCTTGAATTAGAAATCCCTACCCAATAACCGTATATATATAGCTAACCTAACGCGTTAGACTATAACAAGGATTGTTCACATATATATCATAATGATATCATGCTAGATAATTATATTATAAATTAACTAAGACATGATGCTTATAACTAATTATTAAATCATAATCACATTTAATAATCTATAATTATCCACTCCTTAAAACCCTCATTGAACCTTTCACGCCAAGTCAGTTTCATTGTTCTGAATTCTCAACGACACTCACAAAGAAGCGGGTGGGAGAGGGTTGGTTTATACGAAGGCGCATCAAATGATGGTTTCTTTTTTTTTTCTTAAAAAACTATAATATTTTATACTTAATTACTCACTGGATTGAGCGATAGGATACTAGTTTAACATGGAAATGTTATATTTATATATCAATAATATAGAAGCATTATATTTATAGCAGTTGTGATGTTGAAGTTTATGTAAATTCGCACACATCATAAACTTTTTTTTTTCCTTTAACTATATTATTTTTATTAAGTAGTGTAATTTATTCATCTTGCTTACAAAAATGCCAAAAAAAATCGGTTACACCAAGGAAGAAAAAATACTTTTGAATGTTGGACGTTGACAATTATTGATCAGCTTTACTTTCTTTTGGGTGGGAGAAGCTTCTTGATGGTGGTTGCCTCTTCTTTAGTTTTCTTTTATTTATATAGAGTAAATTTTCATTTTAGCAATTGAGGTTTGTATTAAATTTTTATTTTAATCTAAACAGTTTTTCTTTTTACTTTTTTGGGTCTTTGAATTTTTATTTTTTATCATTTTAATTCAACATACTAACTCAATTAAAAAACTTAGTTTTAATCAAGAGTATTTTAGTCAAATTATATATATGTTTTGTTTTTGTCATTTTCATCCAAAACTAATTTATATATAAAAAGATAAAAGAAAAAAAATAGTAATATTATTAAAGAAAACAAACACATATAAACACATAAATTTATAGTGAAAGTGTATTGTATAATTTTGTTTAACGCAAGCTACGTACGCTGATTAAATTATAACATGCGCGATTATTATAACGTGTGTGATTAGATTTTTTACCCATGCGTGATTTCTGATTTTGTACATGCGTGATTATTTTCATGCGTGATTATGGTTTTCAACATGCGTGATTAGAGTTTTTGAATTTTATAACGTACGTAATTTTATCTTGTATACATCATACATTAAGAAATATTGTACGTTAACTGACCCTAATATTTATGTATATAATTTATGAAGGTATGATTTTAATAAATAAAAAATAAAAAACCCACATCAACCCCAACCCCAACCCAACCCAATCAATTCTTTCTCTCCTCTGATCCCTTTATACTTTCCCTCTGCAAACCACAACAATCCCCCATTACCGCCCACCTCCACCATGTAACCACCGTTATCCACCATCGCCACCCGTCTCCACCGCCTACAAATCGTTGAACCAACACCACCACCGCCTAAAACACCGAACCCCCACCACCACTGCCTGAAAAAGCCGGACTACTACCACCGCTTGTGGTGTTTCGCCGTATCTCTTCTTCCTCCGGCGACATCAAACAAATTTAAGGTTTCTCCTTTTCTTATCATCTTAATTTGGCGCATGATTTATAGTTCTTTATGAATGTTAAGGAATTTTTCAGATTTGGATTTTCACAGAGGTGAGTTTCAGATTTAAGGTTAAGGGTTTTTCAGATTTGGGTTTTCATTTAGAATATGGGGTGCTATGAAAGATTATTGTTTGTGAATATGTTTTGATTAGGGGTGGTGATGGTTGTGGTGAACGATGGGGTTGGCGATAGTGGGGAAAAGTTTTTTTTCTTTTTTTCTTTCATGGAGACGGTGGTTGTGATGATTCCGACGACGACGGTGGAAATAGGTAGTGGTGTGTGGGAGATGTGGGAGACAAGGGAGATGAAGGTGGGTGGTGGTGATTGTGACGGTGGAGAAGGATAGGTAAGGAAGATGGTGGCGGTGGTGATTGTGACGGCGGTGGTTACTAGTAGTGAAGGCGCCGTTGGAAGTGGAGGTGGAGAGAGATAGATGAGAGAGATAAAGTATAAGTTGTGTGTATATATTATGTATAAATTATTTATATATGTTATAAATATATTATTTGTTAGTGAATATCCATATTACCACTCTTATATTAGATTTATGTTTGTATCAATATTATAGTGTCTATATATTGGCATTTGTATATAATGTTAATATAATGAAGAAGGATTCTCATTCTCTTATTTTTCATGTTCTTATTCTCTACATGATTTATATAGTCTTGTTTTCTCATGTTTATTGTAGTTGTATATTGGTTGCTAATAGACCGTTGTTTTACAACACGTTATCAGCACGACCCGCTAACCCGCAAACACGACCCGTTAAGCACTTCTAGCAGTAAGTATTGTCATGGATCCAAAACTTATGATTGAGATGGACTTCTCTGAATTTCCATTGGTAAGTATCATATTTCTTTATTTTATTTTGTTTATTTGATGATTAAATAGATTGGGATACATATAAAGGATAAATATATAACGGAAGATATATAATCAATGAAAGATGTAAAAATTACTAAAGTGGTCTTTTGCCTGAATTTCTATTACATCTTTCTTAAATAATTTATTTGATTACCAAGTGGGGTTTTAATGGGGATTTAGTTGTTTATCGATAAGAAACTGATAAGAAGATAAATCGGTAAGCCGTAATAGGGTCGGGTCACGTTACGTTACGACTAACGATGAAGCAAACGACACGGCAAAATTGTTGGAGAAAACCGATTAATAGACTATTGAGATTTAAATTTTAATTATTACGACCTAATTAATTACTTTTATGAATATATTTTTTTCAAATCGTATTATAGCTAAATATTTTATAATTTAAATGGTTATGGATATAATTCTATTAATACGTGTTTCTAGAATTTTTTTTGTTACATTTGAGTTTTGTATTTCGTATGTGAATTCTAGAATCTAAATTAAGCTAGAATGCAGATTTGTAATATATTATTCTTTTCTAAATACTCGTTTGAATGACCTTTTATGTAATTGTGAGAAATGCACTATGATACAATAAATATTTCACTTAGAGAATCAATTTCACATTTATGTTTTATATGAAATAACTAATTAAATATATAGTTTAAGTTAGTATTTTCTTTCATCATCAAATATGTAGTATAAGGGAAATATGTCTTTATAAATAATCTTAGAACATATTTGTTCAAACTTTGAAAGTTTTTTTTATAGTTTAAATGTAAGATAAAGGTTCATTATGTCTTTATAAATAATTTTACTACATATTGGTCCAAACTTTGAAAGTTTTTTTTATACTTCAAATGTAAGACAAAAATTCATTAAATCTGTAGGGGATCTTTAATCGTATATGTGACGCGTCTATATTAAAGTAACCATGTTCATTATTATTGATTATATATTATACAACCAGTCAAAATGTCACTTGGACAATATATGCATTTATATTATATTTATAAAATTAAAAAAAATAAATTTTTTGGAATCTTTTGACACACATAACACATTAACATGATAAATTGATAACTTTTAGTGCATACAAAACATATTGAAAATGATGTGAAATGTTTTTCATTACAACTTATCATTATTTCAATTTTATTAAAAGCATTATTAGCATGTCTTATATGATGGTATGCTATATTAATAATTATATAATAGTTTCTATGGATATTTGTGAATGTTATCATATTCTTGCTAACATTGTATATATTTAAAATGCTTGGGGTTAAAAGGCATATATATATAAGATATACATGTGATAGGTTATATCCTGATATGATCATACATAAATTATGTATTTCTTTTAATTGATGAACACATCTTATTTTATTGCTTTGTATTATAACATGTTTTACTTGGTGACATGTTATAAAGTCATGTTTTTTATATTCTAGCTTTATGTATAAACCGTGTCCCATATGTTATTACTTTTGAAGAAGAGCATCAAAATGACCAAAGTTGCGGTATATGATAACACGTTATAAACATGTCAAAATTGTGATCAAGATTTATTTATAATATAGCATTGGAAGAACTAAAGCTTATTATAGTTTAATGAAGCTTGTAAGTATTTAGACCGGTAAATCTTAATGATTCGGTCATATAATTGATGTTATGTGACATGTGATGAAACGATTATTTATACAGCTTGAATAAAACCATTTTTCATTGTCTAACCTCAAATATCCTCTTGAAGTAGCAAGATTGTTAAAGTCTATATTATGTTTGAAACGACAACCATGAAAGTTGTATGATTCTAATTCACTCCCTAAAGGGAATGTGATGATATAACGATTAGTCTAAAGGTCACACTCATGACTAAGGATATTGTAATGATGCTACCATGAAAGTTTAACTGTCATAATCAATTCGTTGAAGTGAATGTGATGATATAATGATCGATTTAAAGTTTATGATCATAGAAATTGAGAAAATAATAATAATGCTCATGTTAACAATGAGTTTAACCAGGTTAGTAATGTGATGATTATACAATGATCCTTGTAAAGGTTGTGATCATGGTAAATGAGGAAATTGCAATGAGTTTAACCAGGTTAGTAATGTGATGATTATACAATGATCCTTGTAAAGGTTGTGATCATGGTAAATGAGGAAATTGCAATGATCCTCATGTTAATAATGGTCGACCATGTAATAATGAATTTGGCCACAAGAAATGGTGCATTAAGGGAGTGAATATACGAGAATAAAATATGAGAAATATGCTATAAGATGAAATTTTGAAATAATAATACATTATTCTCTCGTGTTTACTGTCATGTATTAGACAAACAAGAATGCATATATATGATTATAGACCAAAAGTTTATAGATCATAATTATTTAATTAGTTGGCACGGCCGGTTAGACCACATCGAGTATTGATGATGTGAAATATATTAAAGGACTATATCTTCTTGATAGTTAAACATGTCAGTGGAAGTTAATTATTTATAAGCTAAAGTAGGGTATAAATCCCTAATATTCTGAAAATTTTAAAGGATTAGTATGTATCCTAACATGAAACCATTTAGTATTTTGAAATAGATGCATCGTCTAAATGATTATCAAGTTCGCATCTTGAAGTACTGATCGTTTATGGCTTAGCTAATAAGATAGCAAGTATATATTATTCCAGATTGGCACATTTATTTTGTATATAATGATGAATTTGATTCCCATGTTATTAATGATCATTGGTATAAGTGTTATTGTTGAGACAATCACCTAAACGTTTACAAGTGATTGAAAACCAATTGATCATGAAGCAAAAGGTTCATGTTTATATTTAATTTTACATGTATTTACATCAAGCCAACAAGTTATCATATTTCTTCCTCGTTATAGTTGGTTTTGGTCAGGAACCTAATTTGTCCCTTCAAAGGTTTTTGGTTATATGGCATGAATATTTAAATTCATCCACCATACCACACAAAGATGGGAACTCTAAAAAGGTTGAGAATATGTTGGACACAATTAGTTGTCTATGATTATATATTTAAAGCCATTAGTAAGAGATTTATTTACGGCTCATTTAGTGAATGAATGTTCCCAACATTCGGGGGAGATAAAAAGCAGTTGCAAAGTGAAAAGTGGAATGAATTATCATGTTATCTTGATCCTCAGATTATAAACTATGAACCAGAAGTTCAAAAGATAATTCATTTACCAATATAAAAGAATAAATTATCACATGAGTTCACTGACCTAAATATAGTGACAAAGTAAGTCACATAAGCAATTGCTTATGCTCTAGTTATATTTTGTCCCTTAAAGACAACAACAAATTTGTAATGAGTCTATTACACGCCTAAAGCATGGTAGACTAGTCGATTCCAATAATAAAGTTCCTCGAAAATTAGAGCAAGTAATTAAGATAGTCAAGTCGAGGTTATAGTAATAATATTTCCTGAAGAGATATTAGACATGATGGTTCTAGAAAAACCTCAGGTACCTGATACTAAAGAGCTCTTAGTAAATTATATCGTGTCTAGAAGTGTATGGAATCGAAACAAAATCGACGTCGTTATACTTTTGTATATAATATAGCGCTTGAAATTATGAAATGACGAGGATAAAGATTTAAAATCTGCCTATGAATAAATACAAAGAAATGATCGGCCAAAATGGAACAACGCAAATGAGGCAGAGTTAAATTCTCTATTGAAATGGAAAGCTTTCAGACTAGCAGCCCATATAACAGAAGTTGCAAAATATATCAGATACAATTAGGCCTTTTATGTGAATCAATAATTTATAGCACAAGTGTTCCGCAAAGACCTATGATTATTAATGATAAGATATATTTATCCTTTGGTGGATGCAATAGCTTTCTAGTATTTAATTATTCTAGTAATATAAAGAGAGAATTGATATGCATCTCATGAATGTTATGCATCACTTGAAACTGAAAGCTACATGAAAGTGTTGAAAGATTTAAATTATGTAATTCATGTAAAGTAAGTTCTCGAGAACAATGTGATCACTGTATTTAGATTTGAATACTTTATGATTATTTTACATGTTGGATATAAGTGGAACTTCTAAAGAGTTTCCTAAGGTAATTGAGTGCTTAAAGTTAATTAAAACATCTTAATGATGTATTTCTTGTGCACCAATAAACATACATAGAAGAAATTGTACTAGGGGATTTTGATATCTCAATAAATAAAGAGAAGGTACAATTTGGATTTTGAAGATATGATATAGAAATCAATATTTAAACAAGAAAGTTATATGACAACTCCTACAGTGTGTACACATAAACCTATATAGTCAAAGATGGAAAGAAGTTTGTGATGGATTATAAATATCTAAGCATAGATATGAAAACCTCAAGAAATTTTCTACAAAGTTTACAAGATATGTATAGACTAAAATAGTCAAGTGGATTGTGATATAAGACTCACTGGTGAGCTCAGAAATGAGAAATACATATGTTGTAGATGGTCCATGTGTTTTCATTAAAAGAACAATATAAGGTTTACAAGTATCACTATATATGTTGGTGATGTCATTGACTCTCCCGACGAGATCAAAATGAGCTCAAATATTAAAGTAATATTTTCCAAACTATAAATGGTATTGCAAATTTATGACTCAATATGTAGAACAAGCAATTGTATTATTATCTAACAATCATAATATATATGTAGAGGATGGTGGGCATGTTCATACGGACAAAGTTTATAGTGTAAATACATTTAATGATGTCCATATAGTTGATATAGAAAATAACTCTTATAATCTCGTACCAAAGAAGAAATTATCATTGTCCAGAAGTACCATAGTTAAATACAAACTGTAATAATATATCTTGCTAGTTATTCACGAACATATCTTATGAATTTATTAACAAGATATAACAGGTGTACAATGAGGAGATAATGTAATAGGTAAAACTTATGTTTTCTATACTCTTAAGGAACAAACAATATGGGTTCATATTTTACTAACCCCTCAACAAGTTTGGTTAGTTTTGTAAATGCAGGAAATGTAAACAAAACACATTCATAGATCTTATGAGATCTACTTACAAAAGGAGGCAACTAGAGAAGATTATAAATCAATGTTCATTAAAGGATTACACATTAAGGGATCAAGCGACAAATCACATACTACAAAAGTTTTCAGCAACCTTCATAGAAGATTGGCATCTATTGCTTAAATGATACATATTACAATGAGGGGGAGTTTTACACAAGTTGCACTCTTTTCCTTTCACCAATTTTATCCAATTGGGTTTTCTTAGTAAGGTTTTAACGAGGCAACGTACTTTATTCAGAGTATCAGAGGGAGACAATACGCGCTGCACTCTTTTTCCCTTAGCAGAGGTTTTGTCCCACTGGGTTTTCCTGGCAACGTTTTTAACGAGGCAGCATCTCCAAGCGTATTGAAAGAATAATGTACCCTTTCTTTTATCACGTGTGGATAGTCAAGGGGGAGTGTTATAAATAAATTATTTATTAGTGACTATCCACGTTACCAACTCCCATATTACATTTATGTTTGTAACAATGTCATAGTGCCTATATATTGGCTTTTGTATATAATGTTAATATCAATGAGAATGATTCTCATTCCTTTATTTTCATGTTCTTGTTATCTACATGATCTATATAGTTTTGTTTTCTCATGTTTATTGTAGTTGTATATTGGTTGCTAATATACCGTTGTTTTACAACAATATACAAATAATAAATATATGTGTGTTTTATGTACATTAATTTTTTCTTTTATTTTATAGTATAAAATAAGATTTGGATTAAAATGCTAAGTTGAAAAGTTATAACAAAAATGTCAAAAATACCCTTGGTAAAAACTGAGTTAGGGTTTTGGATCAAAATGGAAAAAAATAGAAACTCAGGGACTCAGAAAAGAAAAAAACTATTTAAACTAAAATAACAATTTAAGACAAAACTTAAGAACTAGAATGATAATTTACTCTTATTTATATTTTCCACGTGTTATTTAAAATTACATTTTTTTAATTCATAGTTATATATGTTCGATAATAACGAAATACCCTGTATATATAGATGTTCGGTTAAGTATTTTTAAACACTTTTTATTTGAGTTGTTCAAATATGACAAAGATTGCTTGAACTGACGAACCAGATCGATAGTTGGTTAGGATTTTTAACTTGTCTGGTATTTATTCTTCAGTTCTAAATATTTTATTTCCTATTCACATTCCGTATTTTGTTAGCTTTGTAAATGCACGTCAAAATTGACATAGTTCAATATTATGTTTGAAACTATATATAATATAATACTTATACATCATTTGACGATTGTAACCCATCTGATCAGTGTACTAATAAAACGATCAATCAATAACTGCAATAGGTTAAAAAATATCTTTGATAATAACTATTATGGTTTATATGGATTTATCATTTGAATCATATTGCCATCTACATCATCTATAGTTTTTTTTAATAATGTAAATTTCTTTTAATATTTGTTGTATATGAGACTTGAACTTAATATTTTTATTATTAAATTCATATGTTTAAAAGTTTTGCATTTATCAATAGATTATCACCCCATTAGTCTCATCATCTATAGTTTTAGTATATCAAATTGACACATTTGGATAGTTAAGTAGAAATGAACACTTTTGTCACCAACTTAACCTCTTATTATGATACTTTTAAAAAACATGATTATCAAAAGAAAAAAAATAATTTACACCTCCTTTATAATACAACAATAAAATTATAATATGTTCAGTATTACATTAAGTTGTCAATAATTTTATGATAATTTGTGGCTTGTGTTTTCATATTACCTCATTACCTCATATAGTCATATATCATAAATGATCACGGGATTTGAAATTCAATATCAGTTATCATTAATTCATGAATCCCCCCTTTTTTTCTATAAAATTAGTTCTACTGCATTACATTGCAGGTGAGGTGGCTTTCACGGCGTGATCTGACGTGACATACCAACACTGGAACAGTTATCAATCATCGGGGGCGTTAGTTGCATTGTGTGAAGAAGAGAGGAAACTGGGCCCACCTACCCCATCAATCAATAGATTGTTAAAAAAATAATAATTTAATTTTTAAAAGTTATAGTGTCAGAGATAACAGGGAAGAATTGGGAACCATATATATCATAAAAAAATCAATACAATATGTAAATTTTTTTTTAATTTTTAAGATTTTTTTACGTATAAGATGCGTAGAAGCCATTCTAATAAAAATTAATTTTTTTGTAAATAATTTTTTAAAAACTGATTTTAAGCATTTTTCTGACTTTTTTATTAACAAGACTTCTACATGTATTTATGTACAAAATCTCCGAAACTTTTTTTAGAGAAATTAATATTTTATATTTTAAATTGAATTTTTATACCATATTTAACGTGTTAATGCATGGCTTTCCGGTTTCCCATTTTTTTTTTGACATTCCACAATGAAGTTTCCCATATTTGTATATGGTAAGGTTAATGTTATAAATGGTTTTAAGATAGTAAATGTGAGAAGTAAGAAAGATTTTTTTTATCTTTTTTTGTCAAACGCGTATTTTCTTCTCATAATAAGAATTTTTTTTCCATATATAATAAAGTAATTATTTAATCACTCTATTTTAATTTCATATAATCACTCTATAGTACATACTCGAATTTTTATTTATTTCATTATTTTTTATTTTCACATTTTTAAACAAAATATAATGCCTAATTAGATGTTTTTTTTCTAAAAAAATATCCCTTCACTTATTAGGTTTAGTATGTTAAAGACCCGTTTGTGTTTGATCTTTACCCGGTTTAAGTTTTTCGGGGATGGGGTGGGGTGGGGGTGTTGGTCGGTTTAGTTTTTTCGTGGTGTTGCACATGTGTAATATTAATTATTTTTTTCATTTTTTAATTTTTAAAATGTTAGATTTACATCAAAAAAATGTTAAAAATTGGGGTGTTTTTTAAGTTTTTAGTAGTTTTCGAGTTCTCACAATAAAATGAGTTTTCGCTTGAACCCTCCAATATATATATATATATATATATATATATATAGTGTTAGGTTCATTGAGAAACACTAAAAATTTGGTGACCGGGAAACAATGAATTTAAATGGTTAATTATTCTTAAAAATTTAACTTAAAATGTTAAAAATCAATTTTTTAGAATTTTTTTCAACGCTTTTTCTTATAAAAATGTGTAAAAGCTATTCTAATAAAAAATATTTTTGTAAAACACCCTTTTTAACTGTATTTTAAACATTTTTTTATATTTTTAGTTTTTGAATTTTTTTATTAAAACTGGTTCTACATGTATTTATAAGGAAAACGCCAATTTTTTTAAAAATATTTATTTTTAATATGTTAAGTTGAATTTTAAACATATTAAATGCATGGTTCATCGGTTTCTCACTTTTTTATTGTTCCTCTATAAATGCTCCCATATATATAGTGGGGTTCTAGTGTGAACACTAGCATATTTATGAACCAAGTGAACAAGTTTTGACTATTGATTTATATCATCAACTCGTAATATACATAAGTGTATTTTCATCATAAAATCATGTATTAATAATCAAGGGTTACGATTAGTTTACTAGTGTTCACAATCAAGGGGGTTGTTCACTAATGAACCTAACCTTTATATATATATATATATAGACACACACACACACACATATATATATATATATAAATATATATGTAGTGGAAGGTTCAAATGAGAATAATTTTTTATAAGAATAAAAAAGAAGAAGTTTCAACTAATAAAAATATTTCATTTTACTTATTTAATTTTTGCATTTAATATCAGTGCAAGGGTATATTGGTAAATTTAGATCATTAATTGGTTGTCTTACATTTTAATAAAATATATTTTTTCAAAGATGAAAAAATTAATTTAAAGTATAGGAAAAATTACAATGTATGTAGTATGAATTACGAGCTGTGTAGAAAAAAAATTCAATATGTGTATGGTAAATTTCAAAACGTGTAGAATCAATTTTGATGTGTGTAGAAAAAAAATTTAGTGTATAGAATGATATTTTTTATGACTAACTAATTAGTTAATGGCAATAATAAATGAGATCAAAGAAAAAATATTTAATGTTGTATATATATACATATATATAGGAGTGTTATCTTGAGAACACTAAATATTGCGAGAACCGTAAGAACGAAGAAAAAAACAAACCAAAACTAAATTTTTTTAAGACAAACCTCATTGTAATTAAAATAAAACATTAAAAAATAATTACAATATCAAATAATTTATTTCTCCACTCAAAATCACTCTTAGTAGATAATTTACACATTTGTAAATTTTTATTTACGAATTCAAGTAAATTTAAACGTGTAAATTTAATTTCTAAAATTGTAATCAAATAATAATGATAAGTGTGTAAAGAAATTTTGAATTTGAATTGTTTTTGACTAAGTTTTAGTGGTTTTCCATTCGTTCTCACGGTTCTCGCGATATTTAGTGTTCCATTTAAACCGTCCCATGTGTATATATATATATATATATATATATAGGGGATGGATCGTGAGAAAAGTAGTTTAAATGAGAAAACCAAAAAATTAACAAAAAAACCTAGAAAACATATCAATTTTTTTTATTTTTTTAATTATATATAATACATAATAAAACTTTTTTTTTTCAAAAAAAAAAATAAATAAAGTTGTACTGCACATTTGCATTAATATGAAAAAGCCTAAACCAACTAACCCACCCCCACCGACACCCCCAAAAACCTAAACCCCCCACCCTTCAAAAATCTAAATCCACCCTCTCACCAAAAGCCTAACCCCCACCCCAAAAAAAAAACTAAACCCCCATCCCCACTCCTCCAAGAAAACCTAAAATTAAACCTTAAACGTAAACCCCCCACTCGCACCCCTCAAAAAACCTTCAATCCACCACCTCACTTAATGATTTTGAATATTATGTAGCTTACATTTTCATTTTTAACTTATTCATGACCATCCTTTTTGTTCTTATAACAACTTGTGCATTGGTGAACATTACGAAAGAGGTTAAAGGAAGGTTATCCTTCTACCTCAATGCATGACTTTTATGAACTTCCATGATAAACATGATAGAATAATTACTATACTATAACCTATATATATATACTAACCGAACCCTTGACGATAATCGAATGATTGTTCGTCTTGGACGTTACATCACCTAGATACTTAACTTCTCGTTACGATTCTAATGGGTATCCTAACCCATGAAAACACATCGACTCAAATGGGATTCATAGTGTCAAAAACGAGTATTAAGTCTAGATGATTGTTTTCTCGTATACATACTTTGGTATATTTAAATTCCTAATCCTCCATTATCATTCGAATGCTTACGCGCCTACATTTTTCCTCATGTAGGATAACTCGGTGTTCCATCCTTCCAACTCCCTAAACCTTTCACGGAATTAACAAGTGGAAGCTTGCAAAACCATGAGTACACTTGACCCATTTTCCTTTTTACACAATTTGGGTTGTAACATGTTAATTTACAAAAAAAAAATAAAAAAAATACACACAACATACTTTATACACTCGATCTATTATACATGCTTATTGTTATGCTTAGATTCATACTAGATTCATACATGCTTCTTGTTATTAACTTAGCTAGCCCAAACTTAACATATACAGCGCTATAGGAGTAGCACGCCGCCCGTTAGGGTATTGTTAAGCTTATTCTTATTCATAAATAGTCTCGTTACTTTTGTGGCGATGGACACTTAATTCTTGTGACACTTGGGTTTGACATTTAGTATTGCATGCTAGCTTACCTTGTATACAATTGCCATGTGGATTTGAGAAAACTCTTTTATTCTTATATTTTGTGATCCAAAACTTGTGTACTCGCCAATGTTTTTGTGTTAAACCATATTTTTAACATGCTACAGGTTGATGATGATATTTAAGACGAATCTAGTAGGGAAGACATAGAAATGCACAAGAAATACTAGATTTGGATACTGAACTCATAGTACTTGACTATTAATTGTTGTAATTTGAATTTCCTTGTAATATGTTGACAATTTGTGATATGAAGTGGAACCCGTTTTGAGTTAACTATTGTCGCTAATCGTGTTATGTGTAACGAGCTATCTATTTCGTCTCACTCCGATATTTCCGCCATCGGTTGGGGTGTGGCACCTAAACCCCCTTGCGCCACACCCGAAAACCTAATCCTAATTCTAAACCCCTAAAAACCTAACCCTATAAGCTAAGCTAAACTAAACTTAAAAGCTAAATCTAATCATATAATGCACATGCGCAACACATACATACAATACATATGTACAATACATATATAATGCACATGTGCAGTACAAGTTTTTTTTAAAAAGTTTTTCTTTGAAATTTTTTTGTAGAGAAAAAGTAGCGATTTTTTATAAAAAAATTATAAAAAAATTGATATGTTTTTAGGCTTTTTTAGTTAGTTTTTTAGTTTTCTTATTTATATGTAGTTTTCTTATGATTGTCTATATATATATATATATATATATATATATGTGATGGATCATGAAAAAAATAGTTTAAATGAGAAAACCAAAAAACTAATTAAAAAAGCCAAAAAAACGTATCATTTTTTTTGAATTTTTAATAAAATTCGCTATATATAATATATAAAAAAAGTTATACTACACATGTGCATTAATATGAAAAAGCCTAAACCACCAAACCTACCCCCTACCGACAACCCCCAAAAACCTAAATCCACCCTTCTATCAAAAGCCTAAACCCCACCCGCAAAAAACCTAAACTCCCCTACCCTCACTAAAAAAAACCTTAAAACTAAAACCCTAAACGTAAACCACCTTAAAAACCCTAAACCCCCCCACCGCACCCCTCAAAAACTTAAACTCCTCATCCGCACCCACCAAAAACCTAAATCCCCCTCCCCACACAACACCCAAAAACCTAATTATAATCCTAAAACCCACACAAAACGTAACCGTAAAAGCTAAACTAAACTTAAAAGCTAAATCTAAGCATATAACACACATATGTAACATACATATAATGCACACGTGTATTACATATACAATGCATATGTGTAGTACAAGGTTTTTTTTTAGAAAAAAAGTTTTTTTATACATAAAAAGGAGCGATTTTTTTAATAAAAATTTGTAAAAAAATTTGGTATGTATTGTAAGCTTTTTTAGTTAGTTTTTTAATTTTTTTTATATGTAGTTTTCTCATGATTTTCTCGCTATATATATATATATATATATATATATATATATATATATATTGGAGAGTTCAAATGAGAAGAAAATTTTTGTAAGAATAAAAAGATTAACTTTTAAACAAATAGAATTTCTCCATTTACTTCATTTAATGTGTGTATTTAATATAATGAAAAAGGGCATATAAGTAAATCTATAATTGTCATTAATTAGCTAATTAATTAAACCTGTAACTCATTTTTTAATATACTTTTTCCAGATAAAATAATTTATGGTGAAGGACAATTTTCGACATGTGTAGGATAAATTTTGAAATGTGTAGGGTATTTTTACATGTGTGTAGGGTAAATTCCAATAAGTATAAGATATATGTAAGATAAATTTTGAAATGTGTAGGATATAATGTTTTTGTTTTATTAATGAAAGATATCATAATTAATGACAGGAGTTATAAATTATTTAATGTGTTACCATTATGCTCTTTTTTCTTTTTCTTCTCACATTAAATTTCTTCTTAAATGAACATTCTCATATATATATATATATATATATATATATATATAAACTAATCACTTAAAAGGAACACAAAACCCAACTTCCGGCTCCAACCAGAAGTGTCCGACCTTGTCCTTCCTCACATGCATCACCATCCAACCCGCACCTCTTCCACGGGTGTGACCTCATCCACCGGTATGTTGTATTGGGAAGTTGGTAGAAAAAAAAATCCACCTGTCCATATAGTGAGGCATGCATGCTCAACAATTCGAACAAAATACTAATCACATTAACATTTAAAAAAAAGCATATTTTAGTAACTGAATACCATTCTTATGATAACGTACATTCAATAAAATATCATGTATTTTACATTAAAAATCTTATACAATGAAGAAAATCATACATAAAATGTTTCCATATACCAACCTGACCATAGTCAATCTATAATTTGCTTAATTGCTTTAAAGGGCAACGATATTCTAAAACCTTGTACTAAAGTTAGTCAAGACAGGTAAAGACATTGATGATTCCTACGGTGGATCAACAACTTCAATCAGGTCTCACCAAACACACATCCATTTTTACTTCATTATCCGACTATTATAAATCTCTCATCTCTCCCTTCAATATATCACCACCACTAACGGATTCTAATCATATGGCTGCCGGTTTGCTTTTTTAGTTGCTTTCACAGCGGCAACTGCGGCTGCTGATGGTGGTGGTGGTGGAACTTTGGGAGCTTCTTATATCTTTGGCGATTCTTTGGTGGATGCTGGAAATAATAACGTTTTGCCCACATTATCTAAAGCTAACATCAAACCTAACGGGATTGATTTTAAACCGTCTGGAGGAAATCCTACCGGACGGTATACCAATGGTAGAACCATCGGTGACATCATCGGTATGAGCCTATATCATATTCGCTCTTAGTTAGGGGTTGCAAATGAGTTAGAGCGAGTTGAGTCTGAACACGCCTAGGCTTGAACTCACTCGATAAACTTACGAGAACTTAAGCTTGTGCTCGGCTCTTTTTGAGTTTTATTTATAAATCTCAAGCTCGACTGCTTAGTAGTTTTTCAGACTTGATCTCAACCTCAACCTAGGCTCATTTATTGTTTATTAATTAATGTATGTACATTATGAATTTAGCTAAATAAATTAATGTCATGTTTTGTTTATAGGGGAGGAACTAGGGCAACGACACTATGCCGTACCATTTCTGGATCCAAATTCCACCGGAGAAGTTATATTACATGGTGTGAATTATGCCTCCGGTGGTGGAGGGACTATGAACACCACCGGGAGGATTTTCGTAAGTTATTCGACGTTTTTTCCTTTTTATTTTCGGGTGGTAAAGGAAAAAATAATAAGTGTTTCTCGAAGGTTTTTGAACATGTTTTAGTTTTTACTGAGTTCACAAGTCAAATATGGTAGCCCGTTTTTTGAGTTTTGTCATGATAGCATATTTTTGGAGTTCACATGCCACTAGAATATCTTGGTAGAACCAAAACATTCCAAAAACCTCAAATTAACACTTACCAATTACCATTGGTTAAAAAACTAGAAAAAAAATCTAAGTTGTATAAAAGCTTTCTAAAACCGCTACAAAAATCGTTTCTTTCAAATGCTAATAAAAATTCGATTGTTACAGGTGAACAGGTTATCAATGGACATCCAAGTAGATTACTTCACCATCACAAGAAAACAGATCGATAAACTCCTCGGCGCATCAAAAGCAAGGGAACACGTCATGAAGAAATCCATCTTCTCAGTCAGCATTGGTTCTAACGACTTCCTCAACAATTACTTGCTTCCTGTTCTCTCGATCGGAGATAGAGTTTCACAAGCCCCCGATGGTTTTGTTGATGATCTCATTAGTCACCTCCGGTCGCAACTAACTGTGAGTCTCAAGCTGCAACTTAGATTTAGAAACTATTTCCTACGTAAACTAAACGAAAGAACTCAAAATAACTGAAAAATTGCACTTGTAAATATTGTCAATGTATATGGACAGCTAACGAAAGAATTCAAAACAACTGACAAACTACATTTGGAAATATTTTCAATGTATATGGACAACTAAAAACATCTTTTTTTATATAAAAAGATATTTGTAATGATAAAACGTCAACAACTATCCAAATATTATCTAAAAAACAAAGATGATATACAATTAATCAAAAGAATTCTAGGTGTAATCGACTATAAACTAGGTCGACGCTAACGATATTGCTCGCTTGTGAAACCGATTCAGAAACTTTATAAATTGGATGCACGGAAATTCATCTTAGGGAACGTTGGGCCAATCGGATGCATTCCGTATCAAAGGACGATCAATCAGTTGAATGAGAACGAGTGTGTTGCATTTTCTAATGAACTCGCGCTTCGTTACAATGCTAAACTGAAGGATTTGGTTGCACAGCTGAATGATAATCTACCTGGAGCTACATTTGTTCATGCCAATGTCTACGATTTAGTCCTGGAGCTCATCACTAACTATGACAAATACGGTGGGAACTGATTCATCATAAGCACAGGTTTTTTGTTTTATTTACGCGTGTTTTAAGTGATTGATAAGTGTTTTCTAATTACTTTTTCTCTGTATATTTCAATAACTAATTTAACTTTTATTTGTTTTTTCTCTAACTTATAATGTTAACATTTTATGAAAAGCCAAATACGTAGTTTTATTTAATTCTTTTTTATGAACATTCAGATATAAATTTTATCACAAACCAAGTTATTTTTTTCACAATAAAGCACTTTTTTGTCACGTAAATATAAATAATACTTTATTTTGAAAGAAACTGTTTTTTTATATAAAATTCATATTGGGATGAAAAAAAAGAAAGAAAAAACTACACATTTAAGTTTGTAGAAAAAAGTTAAATTTTACAAGTTATTAAAGATAATTAAATTAAATGTTTAAAACATATTTGAAAAGAAAAGGTAACTGAAAATTCATAAGTTGGTTTGCTATATTAGGTAGCAAACTACTTAGAAACCGAAACAACTCCTCGAAACACTTTTCAATTTGCTGAAACACCTATTTCATCTCCAACTTTCTTATTGAAGTTATGTCGAATCGTATGTTTGAATGTTTCAGGATTTAAAACCGCAAGCAAAGCTTGCTGCGGGAATGGAGGTCAATACGCAGGGATCATTCCATGTGGTCCAACATCTACTTTGTGTGAGGACCGTGACAAACATGTGTTCTGGGACCCTTACCACCCTAGCGAAGCTGCTAATGTGCTCATCGCCAAGCAATTGCTCCAAGGTGACCCAAAATATGTCTCTCCGATGAATCTCAAGCAACTTCGTGACCTGAATCTTTAGCATTGATCCACTCAAGTTGCCTTTGTGCATTGTTTCAATATCGTTGTATCATCTATTAGTTAGTTGATTTTATACATGTATGTGAACTGTAGTATATGTTTCCATGGAATAATCAAACAATTGAATTTTTGTCGCATGTGGGATTAAACTGGATACGTTTGTTTGTTTGTTTAGATCCAAAGATTGAATTTGTAACCTTGAAGAATAGGGCCATTGGTTGTAAGCTACGATCACCACCAGGGTTTTATATTGCTGATGCAGTTACACATTAACTATAGTACACATTTTAATCCATTGGAATATTATAGTAATTTCATGAAATTTTCGGTCTTGATTCTAAAAGTCGTTTTTCCTATACAGTATATTCAACATACAGCCTTCCATGCTTTCTTCTCACATTTTACAATAATATTTACTTATTAAAAATAATTAACTTAACAATATTTAGTTTTGTAAACAATTAAAAATGTAAAATAATAACAAATATAGAAATAACAGTTCAATATTACATAATTCACAATCATAATTAAGTTTTACATGCTAGTATGTAGTAACCATCCAAGATCTTGATTTAAAAAAATAGCAAGTTTAGCTTATATAGTTTTCGAATTGTAGCATGTTTAAGTTTAACAACCTCTGATGAAATATGTAAAATGAACTTTATACCTTTTATTATAAAAGAAATCTAAATATTTAAAAAACTCTATTTCATGCTACATGGCATTATCTCCCTTAATCTCTCATTTTATATTTAATTTTATCTAATATATTTTTTAATAATTACTAAATAGATATTATTATTATTATTATTATCAATATTAATATATTAGATTAGATTAAAAGATATGTTAGATTAAGAAGATATGTTAGATTAAATTATATTATTAATAACGCACACATTGGTCTTGAGATGAATAATGATCGGTATTATTATTAATATTATTATTATTATTATTATAGATTAGAATTCTCCTTTAACTTATTAATAACGTTACTAATGTTATTATTAATATATGTATGTTTATATATCTACCTATTTCTATTAACCTTCGATGACAACTGTCATTTATTAAGGTCATATTTATTATTTTTTTCTTATTGTAATATTTTAAATTACTTTAATTAATTTATTAAAACTAATAAGATTGAGAGGTTTTAACTTTTTATTATTTAATATTATGAAAATTATTATAAAACTTTTTTACATATGTTAAACAATTCAATAATATATATATATTCCTATGAAAGATTCTATATAAAACACTAAATATTGCAAGAACACGCGAAACACAATAAATCTCTTATTTTTTCAATCATGAAAACCTAAAAACTAAATGAAAATATACAAATGTAAGATCTATTTTCTCACACTCTAATTCAAAACAAAATATGAAAAACTTTTAGTTTTCTTATAATCTACACATATGTAGGTTATGTGTAGGTTAAATTTCCTATACGTATGTAGGCTGTAACATACGTGAAATTCAGGTTTCAAAACCCGCCATGTTTTAAGTGAATATTTTTATTATTTATAAGATATGGATTTTTATGTAATGATAAAACTAATAAACTTATGCATTTTTTTATATAAAAGAAAAAGGAATTCATGTGATAAATATATATATATATATATATATATATATATATATATATATATATATATATATATATATATGTGTAAAAATAGTATATCTAAAAGGGGTTTAATCGGATTCGAACCCGGGTCATTGGGCCCTCACACACAACAAACACCACTACATCACACACACACTTGTGTTAGAAATGAGAAACGTTTTGCCTAAATGCTAAACTAACCGCTAAGTCTGCAACTTTCGATCAGCACCCTGTAACCGTTTCAATCAATCAAGCTTAAAATTTGATTCCAAGAAAACCGATGTAACTGTTATTCAGTTACATATTCGCTAATCATCCGAATCAGTTACAATCTTTGAAAATTGCCTCAATTCTGGTAGTAACTGAAGCCGCATGATTGAGACAAGATCCCTATAAATTCATCGCCTATCATTCAACTCAAGCTCACTATTTCGCACAAAGCCTCATAACTATACTCTTTCCAGTTGAGCCAATCACCGGAATCCGTTTGCAAGTCGCCGGAATTCCCAAACTTTCGCCGGAAGTGTTCAACGGTACGGTTCCCGTTCATTCTTAAAATTTTCTCTGAGGCCTATGCATTTCAATTCTGTAGTTGTTAAGAATATCAGTCAATCAATCAATTCAACTTTTTTGGGCGGGTTTGAGTTCTGGGTTGTTCGATGAAGAAGATGAAGTTGAGTAGGAGTTGATAATTAATTAAAACTGGTTTTAAATGGGTTAAACAATAGTCCAGTGGTGGACTATGTGCAATTTCAACACACTGGTCATGGGTCGATTTGCGTTTGTGTCCGGTTCCAGCTATAACAAAACATTTTTTTAAATAGTCAGAACACCTCTCAGATTGTATTTAAATTTAATATAAATCTTAAGTTAAATGGGTAGACACCCAGCCCAGTTGGTTGGGCTGGGTGCAAAGCATAGTAAAGGCGCGGTTCGAGCAGTGGCAGCATACTAGGTTCGATTGGTTTAAAAATCTTTTTAATTATGAAAATTCTGAATTTATGTAGATAGTATATAAGTATAATAAAAATAAGGAATCTAATGGGTTAGACACGTAGCTCTGTTGGAAGAGCTGCGTGCACGCAACCGCGAGGTCTCAAGTTCGAATCCTGTCATACGCATCCAATATCACAAGCAGATCCGGTCCGATCCACCTTGTCAGATCTGACAAGGTTTTAATTTTTTTATATATATTATAATAATTGTTATTAATTATTCTTTTCATTAATATCTTAATAGTTTTAAAACAATTAAAAAAAAGTATTTTAGTTATAACTAAATAAATCATAAAATTCCTAAATGCTAGTAAACAAGTAATAAATCAAAATATATATATTTATTTATTTATTTATTTTATATATATATATTTATCGAGTCTTCGCATTATTGGCTATTTAGGTTAGATTTACTTGTCAAATCAATTCTTAATTCGTGCGCACCTTTCTTCAATTCAGGAACGCACAAACGGTGAGTGAATCTCTACCAATTCCCCATTTTAATCATGTTTTGGGGTGTATCATGTGTCGATACTTGTTTTATTTAATCATACACTTGTGCTAATATCATTACCTGATCAATGTGTATATTTTGTGTGTTGTGTGGTTACATTTTAACATTTCAGTGCAACCATTCACTAGGCCATCAGTTCCTCATGGGATACGAGTTGAGCATTAGGTGTCCTCATTAGATCGGCTCCGTTTGATTGAGCCTTGATCTCAAGTTCATCATTCATCATGACATGTGTTCATTGTGGATATTATGTGGTTGTGATTGGTTATATATACATATGCTCACTTATGATTCATGCACAAGTTTTATTCAAACAACAAATATAATACATCTGTTTAAATGTTTTACTAAGATTCACTCGCCAACTTTTGTTGATCAAAATCTTTTGTTTTACCATGATACAGGTGAACAAGCTGAAGAAAGAAACACATAGGAATGGCCTTAGAAGATTAAACAAAATATTATGTTCTGAACAATGTTTTAGTTTTATTTGTGCTTGTATGACTCATTGTGTTTGAATATTTGAAGTTTTAATTTCGAATTAATAAATATGAAACTTATTAGTAAATGTCATGAGCTTTGGTGATAACCCAATTATGCCCCGACTTTTATTTCCGCTACGGGTCGGGGTGTGACAGATTGGTATCAGAGCTTGTGACTATAGGATATAGGTTAGGTTATTAGACCCTTAGAGCCTATACTATAGTTAATTAGATTTTAAATTGTTTATGTGTTATATGCAAACTCATGGTATTTAAATGTTTCATGTTTATTCTTCACACACAAATACATGCAAGCACTTTCATTTTTGTATGCTAATGTGTGATGTTCATTATAGTATATATGTTGATAACATATCATGCTTACGCAAGCACACACATCATGATTTCGAATTGTTATGATTCTTCTCAAGTATTTCGCAATGTTTTTATGATTTTCAATCACATCAAAGTGAGTTTGCGACGGGCATGTAGTAACTGGAAGGGTACAAGTACCAGTAGTCGAAACGTCATGTCTAGGCTTGACATTCGTATAAATCCAAATAATGGACCAGTTTGCCTACCTGGGGACTAACGATGAGAGTACGAAGGACCTATTAGGCCAAAGCATGCCACACTAAACGTCGTGTAACTAACCCCACTTTGAGTTGTCATCGTGTCTGTACCTGGACACACTCGAACCTTGTACCTTACAATTATATTTTATGATTTTCATTCGGGTGATGCCATCATAAGCCGGCCAACACCAATGTGAGCCCTACCAAGCCCAGTAGTCATGGGGGCCCACGTGACTACCAAGGCTGAAGTACGGGAGACATTTGGAGGCCCAATCTTAAGCAAGCCCAAGACATCCTATGGATGTAGTTAAATTCATGTTTCATTTATTTTATGTTGTTTCCATTTTTTACGACACATGACACCTAGACACTCTCGAAGCGGTAGAAGGTCAGAAGATCCAGCGAGCGTATAGCCACTCACATCGCTCAACAGATAGCTGCCGCACTTCCTGATATTGTTGTGCAAGTCCAACAAGCACTAGCTGCCAATCCCACTAACCCCAACAACCCAGAAGGGCAAAATATCGCCAATCCTCCTCCCAACACCAACGAATGTACTTACAAGCATTTCAAATCCTGCGATCCCCCAAAATATGAAGGGACTGAAGGTGTCACTGCTCTCCTCCGTTGGTTTGAGGAGATGGAAAACACTTTTCTCAATTGTGATTGTCCCGATGATCGCAAGGTGCGTTATGCAACTGGTCGTTTGTTTGGGGTAGCACTTACCTGGTGGAACACAGAAAAGGGTAAGCGAGGTGCTGAAGCTGCTATGGCCTTGACTTGGGATGAGTTAAGGGAAATCATTACGAGACGCTTCTGTCCAAGAAGCGAAATCAAGAAGCTGGAAGATGAGTTTTACTCATTAAAACAAAAGGAGGGAGACCACACCACTTACAACAAGAGGTTTCTCGAGTTGAATCAGATGGTCCCCAACCTGTTCACTCCTCTCTATCGTCTAATCGAGCATTACATTTGAGGTCTTCCCTCGAAAATTCATGATTCGGTGTTAAGTACTTCACCTGCAACACTCGAAGCTGCCATGGAACTGGCAACTGAACGGACGGAGAATCGCATTCGAAATGGCGATTTTAAGGATGAGAAGAAGAAAGACAAGGCACCTGCTGAAACTTCAAACCCAACTCTAGTAGGATCGTCTTCCAAATTTGCTGGAAAAAGGAAGCGTAATGGGAAAAATTTCGCCGTTACCCAAACCAATTCTCCTATCACTGCTGCTCCAGTCACTCAAGTCGCCCCTCAAGCCGTTCCGTTTACAAAGCCATACACTGGCCCACACCCAAAATGCAATCGATGCCAATACCATCATCCCCAAGAGAACCCCTGCCAATACTGCACAAGTTGTGGCCATGCAGGTCACACGATCCAAACTTGCCGTATCCTCCAAAAATCAAACCGCAACCCACCACAAGCCCAAACCAATAATCAAGTGGTGGGCCAAGCCTAAAGTCAAAAACCCTTACTTTTACCACCTGCTCAACCTATGGCTCAACCATACTACCAACCCAACTACCTAATGATGCAACATGTCAGAGCATGTTTCAACTGTGGCGATCCAACCCATTTTCGTAACACCTGCCCACGCCTGGTGAACATCATTAATGCCCAAGCTCAAGCCAACCCGGTGAACCAAGCCAATCAAGCTAATCCACCTGCTAGAGGAAGGGCTTTCAACATCAACGCCAATCAAGCTAGGGCTGATAATAATGTGGTCAATGGTATGTTCCTTATTAACGGTAATTATGCATCCATACTATTTGATACTGGTGCGGATAAGAGTTTTATATCCTTAGAATTCGAATCCATTCTTGATTTATCACGCGTTAGTCTCGCTGAACCATTCATGGTGGAAGTTACTGATGCTGAACCTATTGCGTTAGACTCGATCATTCGTGATTGTACTCTTACTCTTAATGACCACGATTTCTCAGTTGATCTTATTCCTATGAAGTTGGGTAGTTTTGATATTATCATCGGAATGGACTGGCTTAGTCAGCATCTTGCTGAAGTTGTTTGCTACGAAAAGTTTATTCGAATTCCTCTCGCTGACGGTCGAACTTTACGCATTTTTGGTGAAACTCCTTCTAAAGGGCTTAAATTGATGTCATGCCTCCAAGCTCGTAGATATCTTCGCAAAGACTATATCGCGTTTCTAGGTCATATCGTCAATAAGGAAGGCAAGGAAAGGAAGCTCGAAGATATTCCCATTATTAAAGAATTTCCTCAAGTTTTCCCCGACGACGTTTCAGGATTTCCTCCTGTGCGAGAAGTCGAATTTCGAATCGATCTTGTACCTGGTGCTACACCAATCGCAAAATCTCCTTATCGGTTAGCCCCATCTAAGAAACAAGAATTAGCTAGTCAACTGCAAGAGTTGACTGACAAGGGATTTATACGTCCTAGCTCGTCACCTTGGGGTGCACATGTTCTTTTTGTGAAGAAGAAAGATGGAACTTTTCGTATGTGCATTGACTATAGAGAGCTTAACAAGCTGACCATCAAAAACCTATCCATTACCTCGTATTGATGATCTTTTAGATCAACTTCAAGGTGCCACATGTTTTTCAAAGATCGACCTTCGTTCTGGTTATCATCAACTTAGAGTTCGTGAAGAAGATATTCCTAAGACTGCTTTTCGAACTCGTTATGGTCACTATGAATTTATGATTATGTCTTTTGGGTTGACCAATGCCCCTGCTGTCTTCATGGATTTGATGAATAGGGTATGCAAACCTTATCTCGATCATTTTGTCATAGTTTTCATTGATGATATTCTTGTCTATTCCAAGACCAAATCTGACCATGAGCGTCATCTTCGGCTTATCCTAACACTCTTGAGAACCGAAAAGCTTTATGCTAAGTTCTCGAAATGCGAATTCTGGTTGAAAGAAGTGCAATTTCTTGGCCATGTCATTAACGATAAAGGGATACATGTCGACCCTGCAAAGATCAAAGCAGTGCAAGAATGGCAAGCGCCTCGTACTCCTACCGAAGTTAGATCATTTTTAGGTCTAACTGGCTATTATCTTCGTTTTATCGCAGATTTTTCTCGTATCGCCGTTCCACTCACAGCCTTAACTCACAAGGGAAAAACCTTTGTATGGGGACCCAAGCAAGAGGAGGCTTTCCAAACTTTGAAGCAAAAACTTTGTGATGCACCTATACTTACACTCCCTGATGGTTGCGAAGACTTTGTGGTTTATTGCGACGCGTCAGGGCAAGGGTTAGGTTGCGTTCTAATGCAAAGAGGAAAGGTGATAGCCTACGCCTCAAGGCAACTCAAAGTGCATGAGAAGAACTATACCACTCACGACCTAGAACTCAGAGCAGTCGTGTTCGCCCTTAAGATATGGAGACATTACCTCTATGGTACTAAGTGTGAAATCTACACTGACCACAAGAGTCTTCAGCATATCTTTAATCAAAAGGATTTGAACATGAGGCAACGTCGATGGGTCGAACTACTAAATGACTATGATTGTGAAATTCGATATCATCCTGGCAAGGATTTGAACATGAGCAGTCGTGTTCGCCCTTAAGCCGCATGATTGAGACAAGATCCCTATAAATTCATCTGCCTATCATTCAACTCAAGCTCACTATTTCGCGCAAAGCCTCATAACCATACTCTTTCCAGTTGAGCCAATCACCGGAATCCGTTTGCAAGTCGCCGGAATCCCCAAACTTTCACCGGAAGTGTTCAACGGTACGGTTCCCGTTCCTTCTTAAAATTTTTCTAGCGGGTTTGAGTTCTGGGTTGTTCGAGTGAAGAAGATGAAGTTGAGTAGGAGTTGATAATTAATTAAAACTGGTTTTAAAATGGGTTAGACACATAGTCCAGTGGTGGACTATGTGCAATTTCAACACACTGGTCATGGGTTCGATTCGCGTTTGTGTCCGGTTCCAGCTATAACAAAACTTTTTTTTAAATAGTCAGATACCTCTCAGATTGTATTTAAATTTAATATAAATCTTAAGTTAAATGGGTAGACACCCAGCCCGGTTGGTTGGGCTGGGTGCAAAGCATGTAAAGGCGCGGGTTCGAGCCGTGGCAGCATACCGGTTCGATTGGTTTAAAAATCTTTTAATTATGAAAATTCTGAATTTACGTAGATAGTATATAAGTATAATAAAAATAAGGAATCTAATGGGTTAGACACGTAGCTCTGTTGGAAGAGCTGCGTGTACGCAACCGCGAGGTCTCGAGTTCGAATCCTGTCATACACATCCAATATCACAAGCAGATCCGGTCCGATCCACCTTGTCAGATCTGACAAAGTTTTAATTTTTTATATATATTATAGTAATTGTTATTAATTATTATTTTCATTAATCTCTTAATAGTTTTAAAACAATTAAAAACAAAGTATTTTAGTTATAACTAAATAAATCATAAAATTCCTAAATACTAGTAAACAAGTAGTAAATCAAATATATATATTATTATATATATATATATATATATATATATATATATATATATATATATATATATATATATATATTTATCGAGTCTTCGCATTATTGGCTATTTAGGTTAGATTTCCTTGTCAAATCAATTCTCAATTCGTGCGCACCTTTCTTCAATTCAGGAACGCACCCACGGTGAGTGAATCTCTAACAATTCCCCATTTTAATCATGTTTTGGGGTGTATCATGTGTCGTACTTGTTTTATTTAATCATACACTTGTGCTAATATCATTACGTGATCAATGTATATATTTGTTTGTGTGTTTGTGTGATCACATTTTAACATTTCAGTGCAATCATTCACTAGGCCCATCAGTTCCTCGTGGGATACGAGTTGAGCATCAGGTGCCTCATTAGATCGGCTCCGTTTGATTGAGACTTGATCTCAAGTTCATCATGTCATGTGTTCATTGTGGATATTATGTGGTTTGTGATTGGTTATACATACATATGCTAGCTTATGATTCATGCACAAGTTTTTTCAAACAACAAATATATACAACTGTTTAAATGTTTTACTAAGATTCACTTGCCAACTTTTGTTGATCAAAATCTTTTGTTTTACGCATGATACAGTGAACAAGCTGAAGAAAGAAACACATAGGAATGCCTTAAAAGATTAAACAAAACTATTATGTTCTAACAATGTTTTAGTTTTATTTGTGCTTGTATGACTCATTGTGTTTGAATATTTGAAGTTTTAATTTCGAATTAATAAATATGAAACTTATTATAAATGTCATGAGCTTTGGTGATATCCCAATATATATTTATAATATATATATAATACACATATGAATGTAAGAAATATTAAATATTAAAAATATGAACTTCAAATTCCAAAATTTAGTGATTTAGAGTTGTTCTTTTTGTTCTCATAATAATTAGTGTTTTGTAATGATCTGATCCCTATTTTCAATGTTTATTTGAATATTAGATGTCATATGTTGACTTCTTATGACCTATAGATTTTGATAAATATATGACATTTATTTAAAATAAATATTTAAAAAAAATATTTTTTCAACATATGCATTACACGTGTCCATCAAAATTTTGGTAAGTCAAATATTCAATATGTATTTTATGTTATTGATATAATATCAAATATAAATTCATATTTCAATTATCTCCAAATATTTTTTTTTATTTTTATCTATAATGATTTTACGAATTAAGTTTCTCATTTATAGTAGTCCTTTAATAATAAGTTTACTATTAAATTTACTAACATGTTTAGATTATATAAAAATGTATAGCTTGAAATACAATTAAAAAAAGATAAACAAATACCTATATTTATTTTCATTTTATGTAGTCTACGTATTTGTAATACATGAGATAAAAGAGAACAATTTTCTCTCATTGTATGTTTATTGATTACAATAAATAAAATTCATGGACAATCGTTATCCAAATATGGTTTTTTCCATAATCAAAAGTAGAGATGAGCATAAACTGTTAATTGTTGTTAAATATGGTAATGTTTTAAGGACATTTAATGTTGTCTACAAAGTAATTTTTAGAGTTTTATAATTTGTATAGATTTGTATATTATAAATATAATATTAATTTGTAATTTTTATTATTATATGTAATGCAATATATAATTATTTATTATAAATATTTTTTTTGGATCATGTTCTTACCTAATCACATGTAATACACGGTTATTAACCTAGTAAAAGAAAAATCAAAACCAAAGAGTGGAGCCGACTAGTATGAATCGGTGTACTCGGTATGTTTGTAAACCAAAGAGTGGAGCGATTAATCAAGAGTAATTAATTATTCATCCATACAGCCAAAAGAATCCATTTAAACATAAGAAAAAAGATCAATTATCACACTTATAATTTGTCTGGTTGGGTTGTTTATTTTGGTGATTTTTCTTATTTGATTTAGATATGTACTTTAATTATATCATGGTAGTTCATAAATGGGCGAATTACCAAGAAAATGTGTATCATTTGAGTTTTTGCCTCTAATCAGGAGGGTGAAAGGCTTCATATTTTATTTTATTATATTTTAGATTAAATCTAATTTGCAGCCATTAAGATTTGGTTAGTCTGACTGCAAGGTAAAGGAGTATTTTAGCAATCTTACGATATTAAAAAAAACCCTACTTTATTATTTTTGTCATTAGATATGCAATCAAACCCTAATTTATCATATTCATAGCAGTCTTTATCATCTTTATTATATTCATAGATTTGCAACCAAACCCTAATTTATCATCTTCGTAGCAGCCACCATTTATCGTCTTCATAGATCTGCAACCACTTCATTATTGTCATCAATATCTTCATAGATTTGCAACCATTTCACCACAACCTCCACCCTTCACCACGACCTCCACCCACAAACCATCATTTTTCACTTGTTCTGATTCACAAATCCCAAATAGCAAATACAAGTAACCTTCTGAGGCGAACCTAGACGCAAACCACTATCCTTTACTTGCACCTACTGCTTGATTAACTGTTACAAATTTGGTGAATGGAGATTTCATACATTTATAATTAATGAAATTATAAATATTAATTAGAATCTTCATGTGGTGAATAAAAGAGAAACTCTTGAGTAGAGCTTCTTATGGCATTTAATTAGTTTTATTAGAGTTTTTAAGTCTCTAATTAAGTGACTAATTGAGTGAAACCTTTCATTAATCCTTAACTTATGTACAATAGTAGGCAATGTGCTTCTTTTTGTGTATATAAGAATATGGTATTGCTTGATACTTGTAGAATACTAGAAGGAGAATGAACACTTGAAGACCAACTAGAGAGATGAGTATTCTCTACTTGTTTTCCATCACAATCACATCCTTATTTGTTCCATAAGTTCAAACACTAAAATTACCCGGTGTAACCTCGGGCACTTGAGCCATCTTTGGCAGTACATACTGCTTCGGCTGTTGTACCCTGGGAAACAGTCGCGTCGTCTTTAGTAGAGGCGTGAAATCTATTTTAAGGGAAGCGTGTTGAACACGTGCCTCAACCAAAATCGTCAATGTTTTAGTGTGCTCTTTGTTGCAATCTAGGATGCTATCAAGTGCAGGTGAAGGACCCACCAGAGATGCGGCTTGAATCAAGATTGGTATATATAATTATATTTTATATTCTTTTTATTTAGTTATCGCAACCGATATTGTACTATGATATTTCCTATGAATAACGAGAGTCTCGTTATTATATATTTTGTAACTATATTTTATAAAAAGTGAACTAGTTCCTACAAACTTAAAACAGATTTCGAGAGATTGTTGCTACAATCTTAAA
The DNA here is from genome assembly GCA_947069175.1 of Scalesia atractyloides. NCBI lineage: Eukaryota > Viridiplantae > Streptophyta > Magnoliopsida > Asterales > Asteraceae > Scalesia > Scalesia atractyloides. Next base: position 19,904,546 of record CAMTDV010000013.1, read on the forward strand.
ACCTTATTTATAAGGATTTTGGGTTCATGAAAAGATCTACAATAAAATAAATAAAATATTTTTAGATATCATGATCTTATAAATATTTTTTGGAAATATGTATGTAGTACAACTTGTTGTGTTTGGATTTCTTGAGATTGAGATACAATTTAAATCCTATACCGTGGTACAAAACGAATAGTTTTGGTTCAACCGTTTGGTTTTTTGAAACGATTTTGGAATCGTTAATCTTTTCTAACTTTTGTGTTAGATCGGGTTTATTAGTGTAAATCATACGTTTTTATAAATGTTAAATTTTCTAACATGTGCGTTAGACCAGCTTTATTTTTATAAACAATACGTTTTTTGTAAACGTTTCATGTTCTAGCATGCTTTTTAGAAACGATGATATTATTTATATAATATTGTTATAAAAAATGAGTGTTAATATTATATAAACTAATAAGCCTTATAATGATTTTTGTAATCATTTATTTCTGACATGTGTGTTAGAAATGTTTATGAAAAAGCGTTTAGTTTGGAAACAATTTTTTTAATTGTTCATTGTGTATAGGAAGTGACTTATTTATTTGAACCACATATGTGTTTATAGCAAATCGAATTAACATTTTGCGAAATGTTAATATTTTAACGTGCGCGTCAGAATTTTGTTTTTCATTTTAACATGATTGTTAAAAATGGTTAAAATACAAATGCTTTGAAATGTTTTATGTAAACATTTTATATAAGTAATTTGTTGTAACATTGATTTTAATGAATATAAACATTTATATTATGCTTTGTATGGATTAGAAATAAAAGTTTGAAGTTGATGTTTGATTGTATTCAAGAATTAAATCACCATAAAGTGATGGTTTTGTTATTTATATAAATTTAATGAGATTATAATTATTTACTAGACTCTTCATATGGAAGATAAACTCTTAAGTAGAGTTTTATGTCAGATTATTAGTTATTATTAGAGTTTATGTCTCTAATAAAATCTTAATTAAGTGAGACTCTTTTCACCCCATGTATCTTGTATTAAAGTAGGTTATGTGCCTAACTTGATGAGATTGGAAAACTACAAGAGTAAAAATACAAGAATTAAATACTATAAAGTGATGGTGTAGTTGTGTGGGATTATCACCAACTTTAATTTCAGATTTCTAATTCCAAATGGCCATGTTTTATATAAAAAAAATGACTTATATTTTCTAACATGTGTGTTAGATAATGTGTATCACAAATACAATGGTAGAGATTTTACATTGTATATGGCAATGAATGAAAATGTTTTATGTAAACATTTAATTGCCTATATGTGAATTAAAAATGATAAGAAATGTTTATTTTATAAACTTTGTTCTTGGAAAACATTTTATGTAAACGTTCATTTCATAATGTGTCAGTTATAACGTTTTTTAACATGCGTGTTAGAAAACGTTTAGTACATGCGTAGTAAGACTAATCAATATAAAACCGTTTGATATTTTTGGGTTTTGATTTATTTATCATAAATTCTAGTTGATATTATGAATATTGTACATTGCAAAACTAATGAAATATTTTAAAATGATTTTTAAAACAAAGTTTGGCACAGTTTTGAGAATTCAAATGGTTTGCTACTCTTGCTAGAAGTAGCATATGTTGAACAAAGTAACAATCTCATGAATATTATTTGATAGAAAACAACTTGGTGTTATTGTGAACAAATTTAATTGTTCAAGTTTACTACTTAAATGTAGCCTTTATAACAACTTGGTGTTGTTTTGAGGAAAATTGTCCAAGTTTAAAGTTCCATGATGAAATGGGGAACTTGTACTTACAAGTGCATGGAGTCTTATTGAGGGAGTACCTCAAGACATGCCATGGGACGATATCTTTGAGAAGATTTCGGTCATATTATAAAGTGTTGAAGATATAAGCACTTTGTTATTTGATGTCTACATATCGTCTATGCTTTCATTTAAATTTCAAAAGTGTTCGGCACTTATGATTTAGTTTCCAATTATTTTATTGTTTTGTGTTTAATATCTTCGGATAACATATACAATTTTTACAAAGAAATAAATCACTAATCTTTGTGACGTATAAATTATTTTTTGGAAAGTAATTATAACGTCAACTATACATTGTTTAAAAGAATATGGTTTTAAACGGATAATACATTAATGTTTTTGGACATAAACCACTTGAGGGTTGTTGCGTTGACTGAAAGTCAAAGACGAAACATCAATTGTATAACCACATCATGAGAGAATAATGAAAGAACGTACTCAGTGTATTGAGATGAAATACACAAACGAGATCCATGCCGACATACTTCGTTAGAAGTGATTGAAAAATTCACAAGTGTGAATTCTAACATATGAAAGAAAAAGTACTATATGTTATTGTATACCTTTGATAAATCTTGCGAGATTTGTTTCGAGTGATCTATACGTAGATACGTCTACCACTTGATTATTGTTAGAACTATATGAGATTTTATATTCATTTGGGAGAGCATCCTAAATATATATATATCTCCTAATGAATAACAATAGATATGTACAAATCACTAATGGCAAAATTATGAATGCCATGTTGTTGAGTGTCAATCTAGTTGACTCTATCTCACACATAATAGTGATTGTGGACGAGGAACATTCATCTTGTCGGTGATGAATGTGCTCGCCAAGTGACTGGATTAAAACTTATGTTTAAGTCCTTATGAGTCAATGGTAAAGCGTTGGAGATCAAGGTAAACAAATTATGTTCCTTAATTGAATATAAAAATTAGCTATGTGCTATATACAATAATTTGTGAGACCTTCCTAAATATTGATGTTTTAGGATTTTGAATAAGTTTATTATTTTCTCTTAACAAGGGATGAATGTTACAAAGTGATGATATGATATCCTTAGGCTGTGAAGAATCAGAATGATGCATCTTCTTTCACATGCTAAAGTATTGTGTCTAAGCATTCTAGACTAGTACTTGGTATATGGTCTTGACGGGACTAATTACTCTAAACATTCAATGTTATGAACACAAAAATGTGTACAGACAAGTTGAGGGAGAAATTTCATTCATTATAAGGAAAAGACATGAAACTTTTGAAAGTTGTTCGAAAGCTATGACGAGAACTCATGTCTAGGCTATATAGATGTTAATTGAATTATTTAAGTTGGTGACAAACTTATGACAATAACATGTGTTGTTTGGGCAGCTCGGAAGTTTATGTAGCTACGGAAATTAACTCTAAACATTCAAATGTTTATGAACACAAAAAGAATGTGTACAGACAAAGTTGAGGGAGAAATTTTCATTCATTATAAGGAATAGACATGAAACTTTTGAAGAGATTGTTCGAAAAGCTAATGACGAGAACTCATTGTCTAGGCTTATTATAGATGTTAAATTACAATTATTCTAAGTTGGTGACAAACTTATGACAATGGCATGTGTTGCTTTGGTCAGCTCGGAAGCTTATGTAAGCTAATGCAATATGAGTTGAATTCACTAATACAATGAGGTTGATCTTGTTCAATCATTGTGTATAAATGTCATCATAAGTGAAGTTACGGAAATGTTGATCAAATGGCAAGAAATGTGGGGGAGGATCCATTTAGAAACAACCCTATAAGGGTATGTAGAAATGGTTTTCATTACCCCATCTGGATGATATCCTATGACACTTAAATGTGGGGGTATCTTGCATTTGTATCATAAAAGTTTGGCAATAAGGATTTTGTAATACAATCTAACGTTGCAAACAGACGATAAGTGGAGGACACAAAGGTCGTAGTGCATAACGGAGATGTGTTTGCCTTAAATGATATCTTTATCTTAGAAAGACATATATTATAACCAGATTCAGATGGCCACTGAGGTTATAGTATAGATGTTGGCAATAGGCAAATTAACTTGCGAGTTAAGAAGACATCATGACAACTGATCTCAAATAAGTAAAGTCATTTGTTGTTACTAGAAAAAGTCAAAGATAATGTTATGGATCCAACAACCTGAGGGTTTATTAGAGATCAAGTTGTGGAATGAGACTAAAGCCTATTAAAAAGGATATGTGAAGGAAACCTAACTTAGTTGACTGGAGATCCCAAGATTTAAGTTCAATAGGACAACTAACTCATATGCCTAAAGGGTGGTCACTGTGGGGGCATAAATGATGTGTATAAGCTGGTATATATGGTTATACATACCCTCAAAGTATAAAAGGGTGTTTAAATATGTCCTATTCTATTCCCATGATATTCAATGACAAAGAGTGAAGCTAAGCATAATATGTGGTAAATGATTTGGATAAATCACGATAACCACAATGCTTCTAATGATCTAAGGAGAATCACCCATGTTAGAGAGAAGTGGGATCGCTTCGAATGGAATTGAGGCACAATTCCTAGAGCTCTCGCAGAACTAGGAAAGTGTTCCACGACCATTATTGGACACGACTATGAGGAGATGACCTGGCTAAGGAGAGTCTTGTGTGAAGTGTATTGTCGTCTACACAAACGGTAGACGAGTTCAAAGACATCAATGTCTACTCAGAGCTAGTGGGCTAAGTGCATTTCATGAGCGAAAGTTCAAAGGGTAACACCTACCTATCATATGCAAAACTCAACTGTCGAGGTTCCATTGGAAATTTTAAGTGTTTGAACGGTCTCCATTCATGTGGGGGATTGTTACAAATTTGGTGAATGGATATTTCGTATATTTATAATTAATGAAATTATAAATATTAATTAGAATCTTCATGTGGTGAATAAAAGAGAAATTCTTGAGTAGAGCTTCTTATGACATTTAATTAGTTTTATTAGAGTTTTTAAGTCTCTAATTAAGTGACTAATTATGTGAAACCTTTCACTAATCCTTAACTTATGTACAATTAGTAGGCTATGTGCTTCTTTTTGTGTATATAAGAATATGGTATTGCTTGATACTTGTAGAATACTAGAAGGAGAATGAACACTTGAAGACCAACTAGAGAGATGAGTACTCTCTACTTGTTTTCCACCACCATCACATCGTTATTTGTTCCATAAGTTCAAACACTACAATTACCCGGTGTAACCTCGGGCACTTGAGCCATCTTTAGCAGTACATATTGCTTCGGCTATTGTACCCTGGGAAACAGTCGCGTCGCCTTTAGTAGAGGCGCGAATCTGTTTTAAGGGAAGCGTGTTGAACACGTGCCTCAACCAAAATCGTCAACGTTTTAGTGTGCTCTTTGTTGCAATCTAGGATGCTATCAAGTGCAGGTGAAGGACCCACCAGAGATGCGGCTTGAATCAAGATTGTATATATAATTATATTTTAATATTCTTTTATTTAGTTATCGCAACCGATATTGTACTATGATATTTCCTATGAATAACGAGAGTCTCGTTATTATATATTTTGTAACTATATTTTATAAAAAGTGAACCTAGTTCCTACATTAACAACCACCATCTGTCACACTATTCTGAAGTATCAAAGTGTTCATCGGATCCGGGTTTGGCCTATGAAGGTGTTAATTGTGATTGTTCATCCTCTTTAACAACATACACGTTTAACCTTTTGTTGGTAGTATTTTGATGTTTCTTTAATGGATGTTGTAGGTGAAATGAGGGGAGTTTATTAGGGTTTTGTGAAGGTGGATAAGGGAGGGGGTTGTGAGTTGTAGAAGGATAATGATGGCATATACATAATTGTTGTTGTCGAATTAAACCTGGAAGTAAAGAATTGAAGCTTAGATCACTGTATTCCTGGTGTAGATTGTGTTTATGGAAGAGGGAGATTCACAACCGTTAGTCCAGAAGTGTTCCATGAAAATCTCGATGATTATGAAGAATATGGTTTGAAGATGAACTAATAATGATAAACATGGTTTGAAATAATGGTTAAATTAACATTTGAGGCTAGTAGGTGAAAAAGAATCCACACAAAAAAGGACCAAATGTAAAGAGGTAAGGCATCGAGAAAAAAATTGAACTCACCACGTAATATATTCACGTTATATGGCTGCGTATTGGTGAAGATGGAACGCCAACGCATTGCAATGAAGGGCAAGCGACAAAACCAGTTGCGTACGACAGCAACGCAGGCTTGATTAACTAGATTAAGCAAGAATGTAGAATGCGGGAGGCACATATAATTCTAAAGAGCGTAAATAGAAAATATATAAGGGGAAAAAATTAATAAAAGAAAAGAGGAAAAGCTATGGTAGAATCGGATAAATTGGTGTTTATACGTACCCCTTCTCCTTCTGTACATACCCCCGTGGAAGAGAAAATAGAATATTTAATGGTGGGCTTCTATCACAAGTTTGTGAGAGGAAATGGTTACATTTAGCATAACCCATGATACACATGTGTATAGCCAGAATGAACAAATAAAGGCAGTGCATGACCCTTAACATGATTGTAAATTTAGTTTCAAAACCTATATAAAAAATGCCACTGTTCATTAAAGAGAGAATGCAACTTGGCAGATTGCTATAGCTAGAATTTCTCCGCCTGCGCATTGTGGCAAAGAATGTTCATCACAAACCAAACAGTAAAGATACGAAGCTGCAAAACATAAATATGTAAAATAACATAAAAAATACATTGTAACAAACAGAAAAAAAAATAGCGATGTGGCACCTATGACATGATGTATCGACCCGAACGAACGGATGAAAAATGGTGGTGGGGACGCGGTGTTGCGTCGTTTCAAAAAAAATAAATCACTTTTTTTAATTTTTCTATAAAACTAACGACCGAATGTTATAAGAGGAAAATAAAAATACCTATTTAAAGACGTATATTATTTATAATGTAAGAGTTAATTTGAAATTTAAAAATATAAAAAAAAGGTGAGAGATGAGAGGCTGATGTAGCGGCCAGTGTTTTTGTAATGTTATTTAATATAATATAATAGATGATGTATGTTATTTACTTTTCCCCTCTTTTGTTTTTGAAGTTATTTCTATTAAAATGTGTTTTAAGCAAATATTCTTTTAATGTATATTAAATGTTTCTTTTACTTTTTTTCTCCGAACTCTTTATTGTATATACTTGAATGTAGATTAAAATGTTTCCTATACATTTTATTTTTAAATACATTAATTAAAATATTTTTTATAAATTTTGATATACAATGTTGTATAAAATTACAAAAATATTGTTGTAACGTGTTTATGTATACATCTTTTGATATAACTTTTATTTAAAATCAAGCCTTGTCAAAACTCTCAAATTTTTGGTTGTATATGGACCCTTTTCTACCGCATCTCAAGAGGGAAACTATTTTATTTTTTATTTTTTCTTTGTGAAAACGCTCCGAAGACCCTTGGATAATTAAGGAGGGCAACACCAGGAAGCCCCTAGACAAACCCCAAACTCCTATAGATAAATCATTTGCTTAAGTTAGAACCCAAGATTTCTTATTAAAATATAAGAGTTTTTATCAAATGAGTTAGCTATAATTATTAAATTTTTTTAGTTGAAGTATATATTTTTTTTATTATAATATATGCTTATCATGTGTTAATATCTAAGCATTTAATTTTTTTTAACCGAATGCCATTATTATGCTCGTCAAAATACACATATTCAATAAGCTTGCAATAAATCCAACTAGTGGATTCCCCATGCGTTGCGGCGGAAGTTCGACTCGTATCACTTCGATTTATCGGTTTGATACCGGTATTCACTTAGTATGGTTACCGAAAGAAAAAAACTAAAAACAGAAAGTAATTGTGATAAAAAAATCAATTATATTTGATCTTTTTTAATAACAAATTTATCGAAACTTAGATAATAACTTATGTGTAAATTTCAGGGTGTTACAATATTTATTTGTCAAAATCAAATCAAGAAGCGGGTTAAAAGCGTCAAATAAAACAATATCCTTTTTGTTGATATGCAGATACAAGATGTATTTAAAAGTAAATAAAATCATTTCTCTAGATTTATTCGGTTGATAAAAAGAAGATTAAAAAATATTTAATTTAAGTTTTTACTTAAAATATATTAATAAATAGTGTGAAACCTTTGAAACCCTTTCAATTGCAACAACTTGCATGAAGAGAAGGCAATTAGCAGTTTTGCCAAATAAAAAGAAAAAAGTTTCGGTGGTCAATATCTTACTATCAAAAACTATAGAGGCGTTAAATCATGATTTTGTGTAATCAGTAACGGATCTAAAAGAAAATTTTAGGAGTATTCTAATTTTTTTAGCGTACGCTCATAGAATATAATCTTTTTTGTTTTGTTCTTACCAAGGTCAATCTCTTATCTCTTTCAACAATAATATGAATTTTAGCTTTTAAATTTCAACTAAACATGTGCTTTTATTTAATTTAGGTGTTTGACTATTATGAATTTTAGGCTACATGTAGGATTTTAATTATATGAATTCTTTTGAAGAATTAGGCTTTTAATAAATTTTGTTTTACAGGTATCTAGCTAGATAGCAGTGAAATCAGAACTTTACAACTAGAGAGTCAAAATAAAAACATATATTTTCTAGAGGGTTAAAAAATATAATAACCGTTTGGCGTAGTGTAAACACGAAACGACCACAAATACAACTGTTACTTTTGTATTGCAAAAAAATAACATGCGATATAAAGTGATAAATAAATAGTACTACCAAATGAAACTAAAAAAAGTATTAAATATTAAATATATAGAATTACAATCAACAATAAATAGTACAAAATAAAAATTTCAAATGAAATAAAAAATATACATCAAATATTTAGAAATAAAAAAATATTAGATATTTAAAATACACTCGTTAATTAATTATTAAATTACAAAGAAAACTTGACACATAACTTTGTAATTTTCTTTTAATAAACCTACATTTTGACAATTCTTTTCACTAAAATCGAAAAAGGAATCTGAAAAGTTAAAAAGAATAATAAACAATTTAAAAATGAAAAAATTTAAATGAATAAAATATTGAGATTAAACACACATCAACATCATTTTCCTCCTTTATCAGACCTTTTCTCACCTGCATATATTTACACTATTCTGACTTCCCTCAGTGTCTCTCGCTTGTTTGAAAAAAGACTCAATCTATTCACACACCTCTGTTGTTTATTTGGACATCCCTGGGCCCTAGACGGGTCTTCTAGGCCTAGACGCCCCGTATAGCACTGATTTTGAGAAGTCAACAAGTACCTGGCAGGGCCCTTAGATTTTAGTGTTTAGACGAGCCGTCTGGACCTAGAAGATCCGCCTAGGATGTGTTTTTTTAGTTGGAAAATGGGTGTTTTGGTGGGGAGATTGAAAAATAGTGTTTTGGTGAGGTAAATTGGTTGTTGTTGGAGGTTGATTTTTTTAGGTGTAATTTTCGGTTTTTAAAAAGTTTTGTTTGTTGTACAAAAAGTGAGTTATGTTTTTCAATCGTTTATATATTTAATTGTTTTTACATTATATTTTTTTAAAAATATAATACTAAAATTTAATACTGCATTCAACATTTTAAGATGAATGCAACAAGTGTATGTTGTTTCCGTATTACATTTCAATGTCGATTTAACACAAACAATCATCAAGTAATCCAATAACTGAAAACAAAGTTAAATATAACATATATAACATAAATTTGTACAACCAAAACAATATTTATCTGTACAGCTGAAAAGTAAATACAAAATGTCTATGCATACGAGTCGGCCTCGGAGTCGGGATCGGGATCTGGCATCTGCGGCTGCTGCTGCTGATGTGGTGCTCGAGGTGGTGGGAGCGGTATGGGAGGTAACCCGTCTCTCTCACGTCTATCCTGCATCTCCCGGACCACCCAGCCCATGAGATCCATAAGCCTGTCGACGTCGACTCATAAGCGCGGGTATGCCGCAACCCCCGGGGCATGACCTGGAAGGACGTGCTGCGGAAGCTGAGGCGCCCTGTGAGGTGGTGGCGGCGGTGGCGGTGTCGTTCGTCAAAATCAACCGGAGGGTCCTGGACTACCGCTGCCTCATCAACCGGCTGATGGACTGGATCGAAGTGATCTGGCAGCGGCTCCGGAATCCATGGCTCACCTTCGCGGCTTTTAAACCGCTCGCCGAGCATGTCGAACCTCTTCACCAGCCTCATCCCGCGCAAGGTCTGAAAACTCATCCGCTGGACGGTATGGCCGGCTGCAAATGCGGGTCCGCATCCGGCACAAGACCCAACGACCTGGCTATGATGGTGACATACGCCCCGCCGTACAAAAAGCCCGCTCCTGCTGGTGATGGGCGGAGGCGAAGTACTGGGCAAGACCGTGCGCAAGCGCGCACGGCCTCCTGTACAAAAGACAATAGTAAAAAAATAAATTGGTGCTCGTACACCACTCACGGCTGTGTCCGCGAGCGGTAACAGACGTAGCGAGCATCTGATGTAGATACCTGCACATTATATTAGCGAAATACGTAAATTAATTCAAACAATTAATAATCAAACAATAATGTAATAAACGTACGTACCTATACAGCGGGTCGGCAACGTGAGAAATCCTCCCCTTTGCCCTGACATGCTCCCAAGTGTCAGGGCCTGCGACCACCCCCCAAAATCCCAATAGAGTGGGTCTATCCACCGCCACTAGCCTCTCCGTATAAACATCGGTGGCAATCTCCTCCTGCAGGTATATGCCGCTATGAACGGCAAACTCCGCAAGCGTCATCAAACGCCACACACCGGCGAGCCTGAATGAAACCTCAGGCGGAAGGGATGACCATGTGGCTGGGCAGGCGGCTGGTCGACCCGTGGAGGGTGGAACGAGAAGGTCGACAGGAACTTGACGAACAGCTCCCTATAACTCGGCGTGCCGACCAAGTCAAACAGACGGTGCCACGGGAATCAACAGGAATGAAGAAACGCAGTCTCGGTGTCTCACCAATCGCCTCGATCGTATCCCAGTCGACCGCCGAGTGCGATTCGACGTGCATCCACCGTAGCTTCCCGCAAAAACGGGCAGCCTCGGTGTCGGGCGGAAACTCGAGATAGGGGTGGCCACGGAGCGGATCAACCGGCGCTGGCGGGGCCCGTCGTGGACCATGCGGATGTGGGTCCCCGTGAATCGGATCTCCAATCTCGTCCATAACTACTATGCGATTATATTAGTAATTTTACACAAACAAATAAAAAAATTATAGAAGTTAACAAAAAAAATTAGGGTCGTCTATCGGGGTCGTCTAGGGCTAGACGCCCCGTCTTGTTCTTCACAGAACCCAACTACTCGAAGATGACAGCCCTTAAACCCTAAAAATCATCAAATTCACACACAACCTACGATCATAATACATTAAAGTATATTGAAGTAGAGGTGAAAATACGTACTAGAGATGCTTGATTTGGCAAAAATACGGTCCGGATACGGTCGAATACATATGTGTGTATATGTTTGGGTGTGTATCGTCTGCCTCGGGTCGTCTAGGCTGCGGGTCATATATGACTCTTAGACGGGTCATCTAGGCCTAGACGGGTCGTCTAGGCTGCGAATTACCTTTCTACCCCTGAACTGCCCCGTCTAGGCCTAATTCAGGGGCAAAATTGTAATTAACCATGCTGAGCTATGAAACACTCAGGTGGTTAATTACTATTTTACCCCTGAATTAGGCCTAGCCATCTTTTGGTATAACTAATAGGATTTTATTTACTTAATTTGAACTTTGATTTAAACTGACATTTTACCAGTACACCAAAGGCACAACAAATAAACCATACAAAGCCTATCTAAAAACCGACAAACTTCGGGTATTGACCAGCAATCGCACGTCCCACCATCGCCACCGGCAGTATCAACATTTTATCAACTGCAGATGCCAACGGTTGGACGTGAGAGCTCGGAGAGTATAATTGTTGTTGTTTGTCAATACCCGGAGTTTGTTGGTTTTTAGATCGGCTTTGTATCTAAAAACCAACAAACTCGGGTATTGACAAACAGACGGTAATCATACTATCTGAGCTCTCACATCCAACCGTCGCCGCGGGCAGTATTGACATTTCATCATCTGCCGGTGCCGACGGTTGGACGTGAGAGCTCGGAGAGTATCATTACCGTCTGTTTGTCAATACCCGGAGTTTCTTAGTTTTTAGATACAAAGCTTTGTATGGTTTAATTGCTGTGGCTTGGGTGTACTGAAGGAATGTCGGCTTATATCAAGTTTCAAATTAAGTAAATAAAATCCTATTAGTTATACCAAAAGTTTTTTTATTGTATTAAAAAAATCTTTGTATTATTTATACAAATAAATCGTATTAAACATAAAAAAAATCGAGCCATTGTTCTTGCTTTGTTGACCGTGGTTGACCAAGACTGATAGTTAGACGATGACTGAGACTCGTTAAGTACTATAGAAACACCTGAAATAAGTTCAACAACATATCACTATGTTAAACCACAAGACACTCTATTACGCAAACAAAAAACACATATATCTAAAAAAGGACAATATTTCTCATTTACCTGCATTTACTCCTCGAGTTTCCCTTCGGTTACAGTCTTCGATTGAGTACAAGACACTCTTTGACGTGTAGTCGATTGAGATACAAATTTGCACGCTGGAAACCGTCCCTCCAATACTTTTTTCCAAAATATATAAGGCTGATCTCCATCGGGTAGATTTGTTTTTATATGAAACCTCAGGCGCTTTTCAAACCATCTCCGAGAGATACGGATTGCCTGCGTATGGGGTGCTCACCACCATATCCTCCACCATCACGAATAATGTCTTGCGCACTAGACACAACCTCCTCTTGCTCGTTAGAATTGGGAACACCGCTCTCCCCCTAACAACGATATCACCATTAGTAAATAATTAAAACATTAACTAGTTTAACCTAATAACTGTTACCGTATTGACTTCAGACACCGATGACCCGTTCCAGTTTAATGACATTTCACCACCTTTGGATGATATCAGATGAAGTAATACAACTCAAAGTTCACGACAAACAGAATTACGACGACGAATTGAAAGTTTTATGCGACATCAAATGCTCTGCATGGGTCTATTTAACAAAGAAATAGACGCCCCGTCTACTGCCTACGCGTGGCGTATCATTTTACTACTTTACCGCATGCATTGAATGATATCAGAGGAAGTAATATAAGCCAAAGAAGAAGTCAGAAGATCGACGACGATCGAAAAATTTCTGAAACACAATGCCTGCAGGCTCTATTTAAACGATATAAGCCCCGTAAGCTAGACGGGTATCACTTTGCAACTTGGCTGACATGCATGCAGAGCACAACATTCAAGACGGGTCGTCTAGCTCTAGACGCCCCGTCTTGTCCTGGTCGTCTTCTACTTCGTCTATTGCTAGATGCCCCGTCTGATATGACTGATTTGACCTTGTACGGTGCAGGAATGTGGTCGGAGAAAAAATAACCCTAGACGCCCCGTCTAGATCTAGACGACCCGTCTAAAGGGTGTCTAAATAGGCAAGTGGGTGGTGAATATGTAGACCCTTGAAAATCCTTAGTTCCGCCTACGGATCTAGGGGTAACCTATTGTTTATATAAAATCGAAAAAAAAATTCACTACCAATATGGACTTGAGCCGTAGCCCGTGCTACGGCTAACATTACACTGGTTCCGCCCTAAGCTTTTTATAATTGTTCACTAGTTGGACAGGTTTAAAGACCTAAGAAAATATCTATAATTCAAAAAATACTTTGGATTTATAATATACACACAATATGGGCTTTAAATTGTAGTTGAGATTTTAATAACAAAAATGGATAAAAAATATACCATTCTAAAAATCTTTCTCAACTACTTATTCGGCTTATTCGGTTTGCAAGGTTCAATCAGTCGACGACATAACTAGACGGTACAATTAAATACAGTGTACTTAATTGGAATTAATGTGTGTGTAGCCGGTTCTTTATCCGACTAATCAGTCCATCAATCCAATTTTAAGAGCATCGATTAAATTATGCATTGTTTATATTATCAAGTTTATTGTTTAGACTTTATTAGGTGCCTGTTTACGTTAGGGGGACGGGAGCACCTTGACAGATACGACATCTGGGTATGAACCCTTGCTAGAACACCGTCGCCACCCATAAGGGTAGGCTTGGCGGGTTATGTTTTCGGGTAGAGGACCGTGCAAGGGTAGGAAAGAAAGGTTTGAGGGTGTGGTTTATCTTTTGAATAGTGTGTACATGGTTCTAGGTACTTTGTAGTGGAGCCATGGTTCAAGGGTACTTTATGGTCCATGGATAGGGCGCCCCTAGTGTTTTGTAGTGTAAGGATAGTTTGTAATGAATTTGACATGGCGTCGGCTGATTGGTCGGAGCTAGGGTAGTACCCTGGGGTGCCCCTTCCCCCTTAGACGTCTTGTTTATGTTAGATGCTTAAGTTAAATATTTCTGCATCTACTATGATATTGGAAAATGCATAGGTGACAAAATATGTGCGAGAGAAAAGTAATCAAATGTGAAGACGACTGATACATCTATTCTAAAAACAATGTATGCGGTCCCATTTATGCAGGTGATGTCGCCGCTTCTGTCACTATAGTATGTATATGCATGAACACACACTTAAGCCATATGTGTGATAGCGTACCATCCTAGAAGATTATGATGGTCAGCTGTGAGGTTGAATAACGCCTTGGTGAGAAAAGACAGAGTTAAAAGATCTAGTTGGCTCACATTTGTTGAAATATCAATAAGAATTTTATGATACAAATTAAAATCATTCAGATTTGGAGATTTTATGAAAAAAATCCAGTTTAATTGTTCATAAACCACATGTTTATAGGCTAACATAATATTGTATCACACCTAAGATCACCTTCATAAGCGTTATAATATCAAGGGTATCGATCAACTATTTCCTCCAAATAAAGAGAGATATCTTTCGAATGTGATAACATAATCATATGCCCAACTCCGGGAAAAGATTTAACTTCTTTCGGGGGGTGTCTTTTATGATAAATCTCTGGAATTCTTTGTCCATAACACGGTCACCTTCGCACACCACGTAAACCCTACTAATCGAGCCGTATCTATCACTGGTTAGAAGAGAATCCTTGCTCATATCCTCCAAGAAAAAGTGACTTGGTCTTATCAATATGTTTGCCAATGCCATGTCCTAAGTACACCAAAACATGCACCTTTAGTGGACCAAACTTGAGATTTTAAAGTGGTCAACATTAATCAACATGCATCTGATTAGTTTTGGACTCTCACAAGTTCCAATTTGGAATCATTCAGACAGTCAACACGTGTTACATATACACTACAAGAAACCACCGGTTTTAGCGGCGACACCATTAGCGGCGACATGCCAAGTGTCGCCGCTATTGGTCGATCCGTGTCCTGGGCCCTGAGACCAAACCCCAGCCGTTGATCATTTTCTAGATCTGACGGTTGGGGATTCAACAGGCAATAGCGGCGACAAATATTAGACCATTAGCGGCGATGCCGTCTCCGCTAAAGGTCCCTAAACCACAATAAACCCTAGCCACACAAATGTTATCCAGGTTCAACCAGTAGCGGCGACGTAGTACCAATAGCGGCGACAATGTGTCGCCGGTAATGGTCTTAACGTACAGACCCAATATCAGCGCCTTTCTTCCCTCCTCCTTCATTTTTCCCTCGAAAAAACGCCTGAGCTCCGTCGGAGACACCCATCTTTTGCCCAAATCGGTTAGTTTAACTCTATTTATGTTCAATTTCTTTTCTACATTTGTTATATACATGTTATAGGATTTAATTTTTGCTCGTTTTTGTGTATTTTTGTGTTTGTGGAATATAACTCAGATCACCACCACTCTTCTCTGGTCACCACCATCATTTCTCCGGCACCACCTCTTCTCCGCGGTCTTCGTATCCTTGAAACTTTAAAAAAAGGTTAGTTTTATATGGATTTTTTTTAAGTTTAGAAATTGTATAATTTTTTGTTTAGGTACGTAAATGTGTATGTAAGGATGAATGTTTGTATGTAAAATGTATAATGTAGGTGTGTTTTGGTAAAAAATGTGTATATGGAAATCTATGTATTTGTTGATGTAGGTGTATGTAAGGATGAATGTTTGTATGTAAAATGTATAATGTAAGTGTGTTTGGTGAAAATGTGTATATGAAAATCTATGTATTTGTTGATCTAAGTGTATGTAAGCATGTATGTGTGTATGTAAGTCTATGAATGAATGTATCAAGTTGTATGTTAGTATGTAGGTGTATGTAAATGATGAACAAATGTGCATCTAAATGTTTGTAATTGGTGAAAAATGTTTATGCTAGTATGTATTTTATATAAAGTATGCAAATGTGTATGTAAGTATGTATAAATCTTGTGTTTTTGTTCAAAATGTTTGTTTATAAGTATGTATATGTGTTGGTAGTATAAATTATGTTTAAGTTTCATGATTTCTATGTTTATGGTTATGTTTGAAAAAATATGTTTAACTTGATAATTTCTATGTTTATGTTTAGGTTTGAGAAAAAAAAATATTTAACTTGATAATTTGAATGTTTATGTGTAGGTTTAAAAAAAAAGTTTAACTTTGATAAACACTTGTTGAAATATTTATCTGAATATGAGTTACACTTATTGTACTTATCATTAATTTCTATTAGATACACATGCTGTAACATTTGCAACTTTTTAGGAATCATGATTTCAGTACTGTTGATATTTGCTTATTTGATGGCCGATCTGGCCCCATGGGGACATGGGGGAGACGACGCCGGTGATCCACTGCCTCCAAATCATTTTTTAGAGGCACGCACGAGCTTGATGGTAAGTCTTTTAATTATTTATGTTTTAATTATTTTTTAGTTGTTATGTTTCATATATTATAAATGTTGTTACTTATTGTTTATGTTTTAGTTGCAGCTGATCCCCCGAAGAGGGTTAGGGGGAAAGCTAAAAACCAAAAACTCCGTCGTATGGTTAAGGCGGGGGGGGGGGTGGGGGGCGTATCCCTAACATTTGAAAGGGATGTCACGTTTACCCCCGTTGGTGAAGGAAGAGATATGTTTTCAAGAGAGGCCGGTTCATTTATGTGGCGGTCCATCCCGTTCGATAAAGTTGGATGGGATAATGTGGCACAACCGTACAAGGAAGCGCTCATGGACCACTTGAGGGTAAATAAGTTATATGCATATAATTTGCCGTCGTTTAAAGGCCGTTTGCAGCCGTTCCACGGGTCGTTAGACTTAATTTATAATAATATTTTACCTTTTTTATTGAATTTGTAGGAAATGTTTAACTTTGACGAAGTTGAACTGGATCTACAAGCAAAAAACTTAAAGGGTGGAATCAGGAGTTTGCTTATGAAGAGGTACTCTGACCGCAAACACGATGCAAAAAAATTATTTGAGCATCTCGGAGGGTACCAGGATGTTGAACAAGCAAGGGCATACCATCCCGTTGATATGCCCTATGATAACTGGTTGAAAGCCGTCGACGGATTTTTAAACGAAAAATATATCAAACGATGCGAGGCCAACAAGGGTGTCCGCGCGAAACAACAATTCCCATTCCGCGGGAGGACGACATCATACGGTAGCACAGCCTACAAAAATGTAATGTTTTATATATGTGTTTGTGTAAGATTTTGTTTATTAATATCTAATCTAAGTTTAATGTTCAATAGGATATAGATTGGGTACTTACATACGCAAAAACCCACCAGGATAAGGAGGGGCATTGGGTTGACCCGGTTGCTGAACAGAACTTCGTAAGTATTTCTTTTAAGTATATTTTTCTATAACAAACAAATATATATATATATATATATACACACACACTTAAAAAATGGTTTTTTAATCGTATCAGGTTAGATTTAAAAACGGTTTATGCGGTTGTACTTGGTTGTGCCAGACGGTTCAACCGGGTTAACTATTAACTCTATAATTCCATAAAAATGCAATTTCAACTCAGAAAATGAAATTCCATAATCAAAACCTACTTTTTCATCAAAGTCTATAATGGGTTTATGCGATTGGATTGTTGAATGTATCAAGTTTACGATCGCATAAAAATGAAATTCACTATTGTCACTGTTTTAAACTCAAAATTCTAACATGGGCATAAACCGGTAAGCCGGTATGAACCAGTATTACCAGATACACGGACGGTTTGAAGACCATATCGAAATCCTATTTATACTGGGTTCAACCGTACCCCCACCATAAATGTTAGCCGATTCAACCGGTATTATCAGATGGTAATACCGGTATTTAAAAATTTGGTTACTAGACAATTGGCTATTGGCGGCTAGTTTTTCTAATACTTGTCTTATTTGCATTATGCTCATTTTTCAATATAGATAAAGAACATAACGCACCTCCGGTTGGCAATTATGATACATCATGGTGGCCAGGTAACTGCTACCTAGTTCAGCATACGCCGGTGATCCATTTTTGAACGTGAACCGGCAATCCATATATGTGTCCGGCTTCAAATTCTTAAAATACTACAAATGGAAAACAAAAACATAAAAAAAAATAACTTAAATACATAAGCTACAAATAATAAATATGTATACAAATAACTAGTGGATTTCCTACAAGATGGGACAGCAATTCGATATATGTCACACACATAAAATAATGTTTATATAAATAAAGAGTTAATATTCACACACTCTTCCCTCTATCTCTATTTCTATTTATACATAGATATATATTAAGAGATATAGAGTAGAAAATAACATGAGAATAAGATGTAGTGATTATTTATAGTGGGAGCCTATAAATAATATGCACCTGTGCCATCTGCATGGCCGGTGGATCCCTACAATTTGGCATGTAGGCGGTGATGAAAACGGCAACCGAGACAATGTGGGGAAACCTCTCCATGGCTAGAGAAATAGCAAGTCCGCCGTAGCTGTGTCCAACCAACACCACCTTTTCGTCGGCTGGTAACTACTCGAGAAACCCAACTAATGGTTGTATGTAATCAGAGAAAGTGGCTATTTCGTCAAGCCGACTTGGGTGCACCCCAGAACCACCAAGGTCCACCGCTGACACCCGGTGGCTGGCGGATCTCAGGTAGGTCATAACCTTGTACCAACACCAAGCTCCGTGACATAGCCCATGAACTAGCACCAAGTGCTTCCGTGAAGCGGCAATGGTCGGCATCAACTTAAGGATGAGAGGCTATTAATCTTTTATGGATGTTTATTGATTTACAAAATGTGTGTCAACCAACCTTTTACATGATATGATAAATGCATTTTTTTCAATTAAACACCACTAGCTCCTTTTAAAAGTCAAAAGATTTGAGCTAGAAATATGTTCAAGATAGATGTCGACTTAGAATTTGAATTAACAAACTATATCTTTACTCTTATGGCTAATTAAATATTGCAACAAACGTTTAACATGAGTTGTTTTCCGAAAGAGAATTGTTGAAAAACCTATTTATTAAATGCTCCCGTTGTTTATAAACCGCAAACTTCTTATTTTCTCACCCTTATTTTTATACGACCCATATAGAGTTATACAGGTTGTATAGAATAATGTTGCACAAGAAGAACTGTCAGAGAATGTTTTTTTATCTCCATCTATACGAACCGTATAACATTATACGAACTGTATATAATGTTATACGACCCAAACCCCATATAATGTTATACGACTCGTATAAAGGGTGTGAAATTAAGATTTTAGAGTGTGATTTTATTAGTTCTCTAGTTAAATGTATAGTTCCGCAAAATTTCCCAGACAGGGGCGGACCTACATTTGTAGATCGGGTTTCACAAGAACCTACTTGGTTTTGAAATTTTAATAGATTTGCTGTATAAAATTTGGAGTGAAGAGATACAACAAATGAAGAACATTTACCTTTCGAAAAAAAAGAAGATTCGATTCTAAAGTATAGTTCTTGAGTTCGTGGTTGGCCACTTACGTTTTTTTGGAAAGTTTATCTTTAGCTCCACTCCATCTTCTTGGGTTTTGAGGGGTCAGATAGATTTTAATGTTTAAATTGCTAAAATTTGTTTGTTTGTTTCTTTGTTGTCTTCACTAGAGCACAGATGCATTAATTTTGCAGTTTTTATAATATTTGATTCAAATTGTATCGTATCCAAACACTGTCTCTTTGGTTAAATCTATGTCTTGAATTGATAACTTGATGATCTATGTCTTGATAATTGATAACTTGATGGTATGAGAAATGTTTGCTTAGTTGGTATAATAATGATCCCCAGTACCAAGTCTGCAAGTCTGAGTTCTCCAGAAGCAATATGGTGCAATGGTGACTCCACCATATTTTAGATTTGATTCAGCATATTTTAGCTCCCTGGCTCTTGTATGTCATTTGATTTTAAAATAATAGTAGTTTAATCCCTTACTAGAATACTGGATAAGTTTTCATAATAAAGTCGAGATGGTTTAGCTAGTTAGGCCTTTGCTAATTTGGAATTTAAGATTTGTTTTAGCATATGGTGTCTGTGCGATGTATTGGACTGACACTTTGAATCGCAGTACTTATTTATGGTAGCTTTTTATTCGTATAATATTATTGTACAATTACAGTAGTAAATATACGTCATAAGAGAAGTCATCGGTTAGTTCTTTCATTGTGTGCATGGTTCGTTCGGTTCGATTATTATCCTCAACAGAAGTCATTGGTTAGTCTATTTATTAACGAATCGGTTAATCAGTTTGGTTTATACGGTTAGATTGACGATTTTTTGTTCGGTTTGTTTAATTTCAGTTACTAGTCAAAACCAAAGTATCGCAAAATTTTTTGCTTATAAATAAATGAATTGAGATATAAATACTTAAAATGAATGTATAGATACATGAAATGGAAGTATAACTACATGAAATAAAGGTATAAAATAAGAAATAAACGACCTAGAGGTGTAAAAACTACAAATACGTGAAAATATAAATGATCTAGTTCGATTAGTTTTGATTAAATTATGATAAAAAATTAAATAATTGTTTTTTGGTTAATTCGGTTTTAGTTAAATTCAGGTTTTTGTTGATTTCAATTAGGTTTCATGTGTTTTTGGTTTGGTTTTAGTTAACGATTCAGTTATTGCTAAGCTCTAGACACTGTTAATCACGTAAGAAATTAATTATTTTAATAAAAACTATAGTTATAACATACTTAAATTAAAGAGAATAAAATGTTTATTTTTTATGGTGTAATTTTTTAATATGATATCAATGTACGAAAAAGTTATGACGTTTGAAAATCATGGGGTATTAAACTTTTATAAGAAGCGTAAATACTATTGAATTATCTATAATTTTGTTAAAGATAAGAGTATTAACGTGTAATCTGGATAAAGAGATTAAAGTGTAATTATTGTTGAAAAGACTAACTTACCCTCATTATTGGTTTTACTTTAAACATAAAGTAAAACTTTTTTTTTACTTTTCAGTATCTTAAAATATTCTTTTTTAATGCATTGTATATAATATAAATAATTTAATTCTAGATAGTGATTCAAAATATAACCTTTGGTCATTCCCGGTGATCTTTTTCAAAATTAGAAGGTTTGTAGTATTTGTTTCAATTTCATCTTGCTTTGTTATTGTTTTACAATTACAACCATTGTAAAAAAATATTACATGACTAGGATAATTTCATATTTTTTTTTAATTTTATATATAATACATAGTGTTATATATTAGCATAATTTTATATTTTTGTTATAATTTTATAATAAGCACATACTATTATATAACTAGTAGAAAACAAGTTTAACTATTATATAACTAGTAGAAAATAAGTTTATTTTTAACTAAACTCCCAATAACAACATAAAATGAAAAAATAGCAACACAACAAAATAATAACTTAAGTATAGATTTAAAATCAACACAATACCTTTTTCATGCTATAATTTTTTTTTTTCAAAAATAATAAGTATATATAAAAGTTATTTTAGTTTAAAAAACTTGGTGGAATTAGTATTTAATGGAAAATGGCTAAATGTCTAAAATATCTCTAACTTGATGGTACTAATTATTAATTATAGGGGTTTTATTTGTAATAAATACAAACTATTGATTTAACTTGTCAATTGATCAGATCTGTTCTTACGATTTTTACAATTAGCACTGTTTGTACAGGATCTCAACTTCATTGTTACCAATGATTTTTTTCGTATTATATTTTTTCCCAGTTTTTCATTATAACACCTCAAACAACATGATTGTATCCTAAGTATTAATCGTGCTAAAACACAATAAACTAATTGAAATCCAATACTGGTATCATCAAATTAGTATTTTATTTGAGTTGAGTTGATAAAGTTGCGGACATTGTTTGTTATTTTTATAATAATATATAAGTATATATATATTTGTTTATTCTTCACAAATATGTTTTGTTTTAAGTATTATATCCATATATTAAAGTATATAAACTATTATTTGGTTATTTAATCTGGTTGTATAAGTAACAAGATTAGAAGTAGGCTAAAGGCTCTCTTTCATATCAATTTTAAAATTTAATTAGCTTTTCAATTTTGCGACGACTTTTAAACAACTGCAACTTTTATGACTGCCTTGAGACGGTTGCAACTTTTGGCGTTGCTACCATTCTGCGACTGCCAAGTATAATTTAGTTTTGATTAATTATTTTCAATTTATTTTGAGACCCGTTTGCTAAAAAAAATGTCAACTGTAAAATTTGCGACCGCCTTGCGACTAAAAACGGGTTGTTTGTAAATTTTTGTCATGGTTTAAAATGTTGTTGCAAATTGGACGCTAATTTTGTCACTGTTTATTTTGGTCGCAATCGCCTGTTGCTTCTTTACAACCTTTTTTCATTTAAGAGTGACATTTACGAACCTGTTTTTGACAATTGTGGGAGTCGTACCGCATCTTGGTCGGGTGTGAATACTAGTTACTTTTAAATTATATATACATATATTAATTTTATTGAGTTTGATTTATTTTTAAATAATTTGTGTCCGTTTTCTTTAAAGTCAATATGCAGCTCTGTTTGATTTTTTTCCTCAACAATCTGGTATAAATTTGTTGAAAACTTTAAAATGGAACTGTATTCAAATAATGTATCTTTTGTATCGTAATATACGAGTGTCGATACCACACTGGTACTTTGATGAACGAATCGATTTTAACCGAACAACAAGGTACCAATATCGGTAGTATCAAAACCAGTATTCATTTTTTTTGTTTTCGATCAATGAAATATACGTGTCGGTTTCCTTTTGGGGATCTCACGATGTAGTTTTGGTTTATTTTTCTATAGTGAATGTCGATACCGTAACAAACTGAACTGATGCCAACCAAATTCTTCACCATGTTGCGTGGGAGAATCCACTAGTTATATTTATTAATAATTATGCAATTTTTTACAGAATAAAAGTGTGACTCTATTAGTTTTCCACGTGCATGTATATTGTAATTAAGTTCTCAAAATCACATGAGGGTAGAGGTGAAACCCTAATTTGGGTTAAGAATCGAACCTGACAAACCTACCTAATTTGAACCTGATTTCTAGCCAACCCGGTTTGGACCCGTTTCAAACCATAGGGTAGGATTTGGTTTGGGTATTTCACAGATAAATCGTGTTTAACCTGACAGTTCACAACCCGGTCACTCAACCCGGTTCAAACCCGATATCTCAAACCCGCTTAAATGCATTAAACTAGCAATTACCCAACGACTATTTATTGATTTTTTTGACCATTATAGTATATTTAATGTCGATTTTATGATCTTTTTCATCCCAAATGTTAGTATAAAAATATAATAAAGGTGTTCCCATGATCTATTGGTCTAGTGGTATGAGGCCTCGCTTACAAAATTATTAAGATATGGAGAAGTTGTTAAACAACATGCACTTTAACTATTCATAAACCATGGTATTTTAGATCATCCTCACAAACGTTATTGAACTAAATGATATATCTATAGAATCACGGGTATCGAGCAGCTATATCCTGCAAATAAAAAGATATATCTTTCGGTATAGACAACATGATCATATGACCAGCTCCCGGAAAAGATTTGACTTCATTTGGGGGACTGTCTTCTATGACAAATCTCTGAAACTCTTCATCCACAACGCGGTCACCTTCGCAAACCACGTAAACCCTACTAATTGAGCCGTATCTATCACTGGTTAGAAGAGCATCCTTGCTCATATCCTCCAAGAAAAAGTGACTCGGTCTTATCAACATCTTCGCTAAGGCCAGGTCCTAAACACATCAAAGCTTAACCTTTTAGTGACCTAAAGTCACATGTTATTATGTTATATGCATGGTTACAACTGCTTTGTACGTATCCATCGAGCCCTAAGGGACCAGTTTTAATATTGGAATCTTACAAGGTCCAATTTGGCATCATTCACCACTTTTTACATAGGTTAAGCGTGATAAGTCGTTGTCAGATTAGTCGAAACAACCAAATGTTTTAGTAGCATCCGCTTACATACCTTTCTAGTTATGACACCAAAGTAGACATGTCTGATAATAGATGTGAAAATAAACACATAAGAGTCATGTAATTAATAAATAATAAATAAATATATCTTTTATATTTAAAACGTGTTTAACAAAAAAAAAGACAAATCACGAAGTGGCTATATTTCTCTGTGTGTTATTTTTGCATGGTGTTAGAACTATTTCACGTTTAAATAATGATATATGCCAATATTTGGTTTCTTATCTACATAGCTTAAAACCTTATGCATGTATGTTTCCATACGCAATATGGTGTTGTCACATTAGTTTACGTTAATATTGATTGGCAAAAGTTTGATAGGCAAATAGGTTTAGAAACACGCCTCTCTATTGTGCCTAGTGGCGAAACTTGATATTTTCGACCGGAGAGAGGGGTGGAAGTTATCGGACCTAAAAATTTCTATAAAACTAGGAAGTCGAAAACGTATATATCCAAAAATTTCTATACAAAACTACATATTCGACACTACTGAGTGAAAGTTCGGGGGGTCAGCCGCCTCCTCCCGCCCCTTAATATTGTGAAATAACTATATAAGTATAAGAAAAACGACTAGTTTGGCTATTTGTGTTGAAAAGAACTATACTATATACAACTTATTTTTATGATATATATTTATGAAATTTAAGGATGAATTAATAAAGAAGCGAACACTATTTGAGAGTTATAAATACGGCAATAAGTAATTATAAATGAAATTTAATGGTAGAGAAAAAGGAGAAAGATTAGTAATGAAACATTTGATTTTTTTAACGATAAATTTGGATCACTGACGGACCATTAGATATAGTCGTCTCATCAGCGAAACCATCTGATCATATTCATCTCCACTAGACATAATGCTTATACATCAATTCAGGAGAAAATTCAATAAATATGGGAAAACCCCATTGTGGAAATCGAACCCAAGACCTATTCGTCTCAAAGACTTATCTCACTTCTAAAATGTCATTAGGCTACAAAGCTATAAGCTAATGAAACATTATATAAGGTAACAATAAGAGAAATACTATGATAGAGTTGTAACATTAGATGAGATAACAATAAGGAAAATACTACGATAGAGTTGTATGAATTCCATTAGGATGTTAAAAGCTAAAATCACTATTCACATAGAACTAAGATTACATAGTATAACTCTATAATATTGGTATAACTCTATAATATTGATATGATATTTAATTTTATAAAAAAATATGATATGGAATACTTGGAATTTATCATTTTCAGCTTTAATACTTTAATGAAACTATAACCAAATTCATACATATTCTTCGCATATATTTTCTTTCAAATTTCACAATAATAAACTATCTTCTTATTTAGCTAATTTCATTCTAAAATATATATATATATATATATATATATATATATATATATATATATTATCAGGAGTTTTAATAATTGATGAATTTAATGCAACTCACTTATGGACCCTAGCCAACTAGTTTTTCATATATTTGTAGACTGTCTCAACTACATCAAACTCCATTATTTTATATCACATAATAACATAAAGAATAGAACGCACCTCCGGTTGACAATTCTGATACATCATGGTGGCCAAGTAACTGTCGCCTAGTTCAGCTGATGCCGGTGATCCATTTTTGAACGTGAAACGGCAATCCATATACATTTCCGGCTTCAAGTTCTTAAAGTACTTCATACAAAAAAAAATAATAATAACACAAAATTACTCGTGGTATCCATGTGTGTAAATTAGTGTTCTTCACCAAATGGTCGAGGGTTCCAGTCTTGCCATGGACAATGATTGTTAAAAAATATATATAATGTATAAACCTGTGTCATCTGCAGGACGGGTGGGTCCCTGTGATTTGGCATGTAGGCGGTGATGAAAACCGCGACCGAGACAATTTGGGGAAACCTCTCCATGGCTAGAGAGATAGCAAGTCCGGCATAGCTGTGTCCCACAAACACCACCCTTTCGTTGGCTGATAACGAGTCGAGAAACTGAAGCAAGGGTTGTATGTAATCGGCAAAAGTGGCTATTTCCTCAAGTCGACTTGGGTGAACCCCAGATCCACCAAGGTCCACCGCAGACACGCGGTGGCCAGCGGATCTTAGATGGGTCATAACCTTGTACCAACACCAAGCTCCGTGACATAACCTTGTTTCTCTGTAGTGGTGGTGGTCAGCATCTAAAAGTTACTAGGTGAAGACGTCGATGGGGTGTTTATTTATTTATTTATTTTGATAAATTGGTTGATATATAGTATAGTGTCAACAAACCTTTCACAAAAATGACAAATGCATTAATCGTTGGTCCCATTATAAAAGTCAATGATACCGTTTATTGAGCTACACGCGTTTAAGAAATTGTTTTGAGACTTTGATTTAAATAATAAACTAGTACTGTTTTCACATGTGAGAGATTATATACCAGAAGGTTATTTACCTACATATATACGGGTTGTATAATTTAAGGTTAGTGGCGGATTTAGAAACTTTTTTTAATGGGTTTGTTTTGGTCGATTTTCACTAACTTTTTTCAAATCATACGAGGTTCTCACTATTTTTCCCATTTTTTTCCAAAACGAAAGGGTTCATATGAAATATAAAAATAGAAGACAAAATAGTGTATGTTGGCTTGAGGTGTATATAAAACATAAAAATATCACGAAAAATTAAGTTGATTTGATAAATAGAAGACAAAATAGTGTATGTTGGCTTCAATATGAAACAGGAAAAACTTAATTACAGTTTTGCAGGCAAAGGTTTTCTTCAGATTTTGCATTAATATTAAATAATTGTCTCTAAAGAAAACATTTCACTCCATTTTCTTTCATTTGGTTCTTTCAACAGGATTTATTATGAGCAGTAGGTGATAATGCAATTCTCCAAGAACATTATGCAAAATACTAATGACATTATATATTCTAATTGCTTGATCTTGTTGTCTGTGACTTTGAAGGCACTATAACATGCTTCTTCCATATTTGGATTCAAACTCATATTGTTCGGTTACTATTTTACCCTTCACCATGGTGGGATTTCTGTGATTCGTAATTTGATAATTACTGATGGCAATATAAAATAATGTTACATCATGATAAATAAATAAATAAATTTATCAGGTAAAGAAAATGACAGTGACGATGTTTACTTATGCCCCATAATTTTGACATCCTCAGTTATGAGGATACCTACATAGAATACAGTTCCAGTCTCCTACTTAACGAACTTATCGATAGCAACTATAAAAATAGAATTCAAATGAGTAAAGAAAAGTTAAATACGTTATATAAAAGTTAAGCCCAAATAGCAAATAGCGTACTTAGGGGCTTTTTGTTTAGCTCTTAATGGTTCAAACTTTTACTGGTTCAGCACTTGATGGTTCAAAGTGTTGGTTTCGAGAGCATATGTCTGAATGATTTAGACATTTGCGTCTGAATGGTTAAACATTATACTGAGTCTGAATAGTTAAGACATCTTATCTGAATTGGTCAGACATTTGCCTCTAAACGGTTAAAAATTATACTATAGCACCTAATGGTTCAGACCTCTTACTGGTTCAACACTTGCCCATTCAGAAGTTGCCAAACAGCACCTTACTCCAAGATAAAGCACCTTACTCCAAGATAAACAACAAAGGGATATGTGACAGAAAACCAGTAACCTCCTTTCATGGTTGGATTAAACAATCACGCTTCGTTATACTTCTAATCCAAACTGCACAAAAACATATGAAAAATAGACGGGTTAGATAACGGGTCAAAAGATTCTCGAGTTAAAATGGTTATTGGTTTGTCATCTAATTTGTTAAAACTTATCTATGATTTAGTTACGTATTACATGTACATCAACTTATTTTTACACCAATATATCTATAATATATTTTATTGAATTAAAGCAATATGGGATATTGTAACCATTTAAATAAATGTTGGACCACTTTTCGTTCGGTCATTTGACATCAGCTAGGTTTTAAATTTCATCCGACCCATCATTACATATCAACTATAACTCAATCGATCCTTAAAAGTAAATGGGTAAAAATTGCTAATATGTTTGTTATTCACTAACCATTTCAGCACAGGGACGCCTTCTCTGCCACCTGGACTCAATTGTAAGTGGCTCTCTTTATGTGCTTCAAACTTTAGGATCAATGAACGGGTGCAGGTGCCCAAGTTTTTTTTGTCAAGCTCATACCACTGAACTCATTTTTTTCATTTTCCTTCTTGTAAACCACAAAATCAGAAAAGTCAATTATTCAATAAAAATTATAGTTCAAGTTCAATCAGTAGCATAAATGTATACATATAAAGCATACCCCCAAGCAAAAGGAATTATGATTGTAGACTGTTGGTGGAAAATGAAGTGATCACTTATTGTAAATTTCCACTTGATGATATAATACAGTATGTAGTAACATGAATCTCCATCTGCATATTTTAACTCTCGCACTTTAATTACCCTTGTAAGATATTCCAAATTCACAGATTATTTAACAAAGCTTTATTCTCACGTTGAATTAGGGTAGTAATGGAGGTTTATCTTTTGTAATAATAATCAAAGTATAAACAGTCCATGTTTATTCAAGCTATGATGCATAACATGAAATTCAAACCTGGTAAAAATCGCAGTATCAAGGTTGAATCCTTTAGATCTTTTATGAGTGTGCATTAAAAAAATCTTCCGATCAGAATGGTGTCCTCTGAAGATGCTTTGGAAGCAATGTTTGTGATAGAATAAAAAATACCCTAATCTCCAAAACATAAATCGTTAAGATGAAATTGAGATCTCAAATAATCAAACATAGGAATACAAAACGTATACTAACCTTGATTGCGGGCACAATGAGAATAGCCAAGACCCTAATAGATCAACACTTTAATGATGGAGCTGACATAGAGCAAAACAACATAAAGAAAAGGCACGATAGATTATACAAACTCATCTTGATCTTTACCAAGTTTTATAGAAGATTGGAAAAAAAGGATAATAACAGAAAGAGAGGGTTAAGGTTTGGAAGTTTGAATGTTACGTATAGAAGAAGTTGAAGAAGAAGAAGAATAGGGTCTAAAATAAGTGGGTCAGGTCTGTGTGTCGCACCATATCGCTATTTGGGCATTGAGCGGGAAAAACAAAAAATAGTAGCCCTCTGTGACACATGTCTCAAAGCAGGTTTTATATATTATAAGATAGATAGATACGTCTAATAGTGCATATATGTCGGCTTCCAAACAGGGTTAAAGGTGTCTCTTTATTCATTTTTTTAGAATTAGAATAGATACGTAAAATAAATGAATCAGAATAAAGACATAAAAGAAATGTATAACCGTCCACTATTCTAAAACACCATTTTAGGGGAAAGGTTGTTTATTTGATATCTTTTAACACACTCTTTCAAAGCTAGTGCATTAATCCCTCTATCACCCAATCAAAATTTGTCACCTCACTGTTATTTGTATTACAATAATTGTATAATAAGAGAAGTTTAGGGGAGTTCAAGTTCGCCTGTTTAGGAAGTCCAGGAAAAACTGAGTTGACAATCTATGATTCACGATTGGTTAGGGGCGGTGATGAGAGTTGAAAGATGGACTCCCCACCCTAAGAGCGGCTTCAACGCTGCATGCGCGATGGCGTCTGAAAGAAACAAACAAGGAAATAACTAACAAAGGCGACCTCGGGGTAACATCCGGAAGCGATGGTCTAGATTCCAAACTCAAGCTAGGCGTAAGGTGGGGGCATTTAAGTAAAACCACATCTTCCTCAAACGACAAACACACACACATATATATATATATACATGTGTATATATATGTATATACATGTATATATATATATGTGTGTGTGTGTGTATATATGTGTCCGGATCATGTGAGAAACACTAGTTTAATTAAGAAATACGAGAAATATTATGAACCACATATTCTTCCTATCAAAAATGCAAAAAAATGCATAATTGTTTTGGAAGTATCAGCGCTTTTTCAGTCAGTTTTTATTTTTGTTTTTCTCGGATATATACATATATGTGTAATTGATATATACTTATGTGTATATCACCAATCTTTAACTATACATATATGTATATACATGTTTAAAATTGTAACATAAGTATTGGTACATCTATGTTTGATAATGTACATATATGTTCAAATGTGTACAAATAATTGTACATGTATTTATATAAAGGAATATATGGTTATAAATATGTTTTTTTATCTCATGTACGCATGTGTAAAATGCGTGTTTAAAGTTGGCAAATAAGCACCGTACACATATGTTTCATACTATACACATATATACAATTTAAGAATTGACAATTAATATTCATATATGTATATATTAAAAACCCTCTCTTAAAAATGTGCGATTAAAAAATAATTATTTTTTACTTAGAGAAAATATGTGGTTCAAAATACTTTTCACTATATGAATTATAACATGATGTGCATGTATATATATATATATATATTATTTTGTATATGTAATATATGTTATTATGTTCATTAGAAGAAATAAAATTAGGCAATTGTTAAACATCACTAACAAAACTATCCTTGTTAAAGTGTTACAAGAGAGTAACATGTTACACATATTATAAAACAAAAAAAGGTGATGTTAAACTGGGTTTTTATGAGTTTTCTTAAAATTAGTGGATTTTCAGATTGTATTATATGTATGTATGTATGTATAGGTCAGTTATTGTACAATAGGGGTTAACGTACGACCGTACACGATTGTTTTTTCGCGTGCGATTTAATTCTACAACATGTGATTTGTAATTATAAATACAACATGCGATTTCACTTTTTTCTTGTACATTTTATTTTTTTAAAAACATAACGTACGATTTTGCCATCAAAGTACCGTCGTACGACAAGGCCTCTTCTACGTTACACTTTTTCTATTATAGTTGTAACTTTCGCCATGTTGTACCGAACATCCCTATTACACATGTGACTATTGTTTTAACATTATATATAGGTTTGCCAGTGAGTATATGTGTCAAATTTTTAAAGGGATTAATCATGTCGGCCTATTAAGTTTCTAAAAGTAATATATTATAATATAACCAACTGGTAACTGAAAATGTTATTCAGTAAATTGTTCTTGTTTGATAATAGGACGTGTCGATCAATTTGTGTAAAAATAGTTGCTTTAGTATAAAGACACTCAAAGTTGAGTTTTACGACCCCTCTTTTTACTGTTTTATATAGGGTTTTAACGAATAACACGCCTTAAAAAGGGACTAATATATTTTTATATAAAACATGACCTAAATGGAATAATAATATAATTTTCGTGGAAAATATGGATATAAAATGAATTTGTTATGTTTTCACAGAAAAACATGGTTTGTGAAAGTGGATGATATAAAACTGTTTTCAAGGAAAACAGGAGTGAACGAATAATAATTGTTTTCACCGAAAACGAGGATAGACGAATAATAATAGTTTCGGGGACAAATAGGATGATTATAACATTGGGGTAAAGGCAACTATATAGATTTTAAAATTTTTAAATTTAAGTTGTGACGATCTTGTTCGATCTCAAGAGGTTAGGTATCGACATAGGCCTATGACCTTCAGTGAGGACTTCGGGAATTCGTACAAAATTAATACTAAATTTTTCGATATAGTACGATATATATATTATTATTGAGGCACTTTGCGCGAATTAGCCGCTAATTCATTAACACCAGTGTGCGTAGAATTGTTCCCCGTCGTGATTGATCTTCCCGAGTCAAGTCAAAATGACGAATTGATATTTTGTGATTGTCTAGCATTGAATATACCCTTTTTGTTAATATATAGCTCATAGGCTTTGCAACCCTGTGAATCTGAATTGTTGATATTAGAAATTTAATATATATTGAAACAATTGGAAAGATGATTTAAGTCAAAGGTTTTGGGAAGACGATTGCAACAAGAGAATTGTCCTATGGATTTTAAAAAAGGAAATTTGATTACAAAATTTTCCTGCTTAAAATTGAAAAGAGACTCTCAAATGAAAAAGCTTTTCGTAAAAGAAATTGTGTAGAAAATTTGCTAACAATTCTTTTGTAGTAATTAAAAATAATATATATTAAAGATGTTAAAAAACAAAATAAAAATTATGTTAAATTGGGGTCTTTTGAGTTTTCTTTAACTTTAGTAGATTTTCAAATTATATTATTCTATATATAACCTCAATTCCATAGTTGTATCTTTGGCGATGTTGTACCGACCATCCTTATTACAGATGTGACTAATTAATTATGTCAAGCTATTGTTTTAATATTACATATAGGTTTGACATTGAGTATATGTCGACCATCCTTATTACAGATGTGACTAATTAATTATGTCAAGCTATTGTTTTAATATTACATATAGGTTTGACATTGAGTATAATGGTGAATAATCAAGCGAGTGAATCAAGTTTCTAGTAGTAATATATTAAAATCGTAATTAATCATTATTTGAAATTGTTGTTCAATAAATCTATCTTGTTTGAAAATAGAATGTTTTGATCAATTTGTTGGAAATAGTTGCTTTAATATAAACGCATCGAATGGTGAGTTTAACTATCATCATTTTAGTGTTTTATATAACATTTTGAAGGAAAACATACCTTGAAAAGGATTTAATATGTTTTTATATAAGACATACTCTAAATGGGATGATAATATAATTTTCATGGGAAATATGGATTCAAAATAAATACGTTATGTTTTTGACGAGAACATGGTCTCTGGAAGTGGATGATATAAAATTGTTTTAGAGGAAAACAAGAGTGAATGAATAATAATTGTTTTTGTGGAAAACGATAAAGAACCGATAATAATATTTTTGGGGAGAAACATGGATGATTACAGTGGTGGGTTAAAGGCGGTTGTATAGATTTAAAAATGTTTAAATCTCAGTTGTGACGATCTTTCCCGATCTCAAGAGGTTAGGTATCAGCATAGGCCTAGCTATTACTTTGGTGGGGAATTTGGGAATTCGTACAACATTAATATTAAATTTTACGATATAGTAGGATATATACATATTGTTCATGAGCCATATCACACCCAACCGATGGCGGAAACATCAGAGCTGGACGAAAACAAGATTGTAAGAGACTTCACAACACTATTTTTGGGAATATTTAAATAATTCAATTCATTGATACATAATGGACAATACATAGTTTCAAAAATGGAAATACAACAAGTTTCGAATGACATAACAACATGAATAAATTTAAGTCTAGGTGTGTATGGAATCCATCCTAAATAAGTTTCTTCATCGGCAACAACTAGTTTCCTGCAATATGTATTAAAATAATGATCAACAAAAGTTGGCGAGCATACAAGGTTATTTATATAGCATAATAGTGAAACAGTTGCCTCATATCTAACATGGTAAATTGCATATTATGTTACAAACATACTAACATGTGATAACTATATGTCAATCTAAAGTTTAACGCAATACTTTTTCATCGAAATGACAAGGTGTAAAATAGGTTACTTAACAATACCACAAGAATACGGATGGTGCATTAAGCCTATAGCGCTATAATTGTTAAGGGAGACTAGCAAGGTTAATGAGCATATAGACACACGTATACTTAGCATACGATAACAAGAATAATACTAGTTTCATGTTTATAATGGATAGAGTGTGATTATAACAAGTTTTAAATACGAATCGTGATTTGTATAATTGTACATGTTGCACCTAAAGTATGTAAACGGAAAAATGGGTTCGAGTATACTCACAATTTTGCAAAGCTTTCCGATTATCCGTGAGTGACGGGTTGTTTGAGAATGGGGAATTGAGGGTATAAGGTCATTCGGGGTTTATGAAGTGGTTGAATTCGGAATCTAGAATTTAAGTACAAAAAGTATGTATACACAAAGTAATTATCTAGTCTTAAAACACTCGTTTTTGACACTATAAATCCTGTATGGATTGATGTGACTTCATGGGTCAAGATACCCATTAGAATCATTAACGAGAGGTTCAAGACTTAGATAATATAATCTATTACCATGACAAGTAACCATGTTGATCATCGTCAAGGATTCGGTTATGTATATATATTTATCGTATAGTTTATATAATAATTCTAAGCTAAGTCTATCAAGGATATCATAGATTGTCATATCAGTCATGCATGGAGGTAGGAGGATAACCACCCTTTAACCTTATTTTAAGATTCACCAATACACAAATCATCACAAGTATGATTCAGATGGTCATGAATTAAAGGGAAATGCACAATAATTACTATAAATGAAAGCATATTTTTTTAATCCTACTTTGGACCTCAAATGTTGTGAGGTTTCACCTTAGTTTGCCAAGGCAAGCTTGTGAAAACCTTCCTAGGGGTTATCTAAGTAGAAAGAAAGAAGAAAAATATAAGAAAATAAAAAGAAAAGTGAGCTAAGGCTCACTTAGAATGGTTGCAACTTTCTACCAAATCTTGGAAAGTAGAGAGTAATCAAGAAGATTTAAGTGTTTGGAATGTGTTTTGGAGTGTATGGAGGCTTGTATTTATAAGTGGGGATTAGGGTTTGGGAGTTAATGAAGGTGTAAGGTGATTGGAGGAGAAATGAGGTGGAGAAGGGTGAAATATGATTGACTTAAAAAATGAGGAAGGTGATTGGAGGAGAAAGGAGGTGGAGAATCTTTTGGTTTTGTTCACTTTAAGTCCTTGCACTTTGTAACTAGGTTATTTTATGTCGTTTTCTTATATTTTAGCTTGTTTTTAGGTATCTAAAGTGTATTTTAAGTCTCGGTTTTGCGTATAAACACATAGTTAAATATTGATTGCGTATATAGCACAAATATGAAATGTAACACGTATATATATAAATTGAATTTCCATTATGATTAACGCCTCAAATTGTGATAACGGAGATGGAGTATGATTGTAAGGTTTTGAAAAATAGAATACGAATACAAACTTTCTAAAAAATAGGAATACAGAAATACGAGGCGTTACAATCTCCCCTACTTTAGGAAATTTCGTTCCGAAATTTATTCAAGAGGAAGACTTTTGGAAAAAGGCATTTGGATTAAAACGTTTGGCTACAATCGAAATTTGAAGTTTAAAGTCTACGTGGGGTTTATGTATAAGAGAGTTGAAATGTATGGAAATTGCGTGAGATAAAAAGCAAGGTTTGTAAAACTAATTCATTTGACTAAGGCATTTTGAGGCTTCAAACGTAAGTGAGTGCAAGAATAAGTAAGACGTGTACGTGTGTGTAGTGCAAAGCGACTTTGAACAACTCAATGAGGAGAAAATGTTTTAAAAGGAGGTGACCTAAAAAGTTCTTTGTGTAACTAAGGATGTAGTTTCACAAAATATGTGGCCCGCACCGAAGGTTGTAGGAAAATTTTTCGGTTCAAATGCGTATAAGTGAAATCACATGTAGAAAATAAATCTTTATAGTTGAGAAGCTAGGATGGCAGGTAGTTATGGTTTCAATAAGTTTTAGCGGTAGTAGGCCGTCTAGTTGAAGTTTGCGCGTAATAAAGAACGTAAGATATCTTATAAGTATTTTAACTGACTCGAACTAGTGGGGATGTTTGTAAAAATGGATAAATCGTTTAGGCCAATTTACTGAAAATAAAGTTTGGATGACATGTTAAGGAGAGAATTGGGAATATTCTATGAGAGCGAATGAACGATTCGGTAGGTGTAAGCGAGGGGTAAGAATGGTGTGGATATTGAATGAAATACGAACACAAAAGTTGTGAGATGCTAGTGATAGTTGTAGCGGTTAAAGCTAACGATTTGAGAATGAAGGTTTGTCATGGATAATCGAGTACCAAGAATTTCGAAGTTGGGTCACCAAATTTTATTATAAATCAAATGTATTTAACAAGGTCCGGGAAATCACTGAATTTTTCATGACACGTTTTACGAAAGTCTAGTAACATGGCAGGGACACTTATATATAGTAAGTACCAGCGGCGTATCCACCATGTTCATACCATGTTACGTCCGTTTCTCTATTCGGTGTCATGTTACGTTCCGTGTTGCGATACACAGTAGAACGCATTATGGTTTCATGCGCCTACCAATATAATCCCGTGTACACCTGCGATTATTTTGGTTTGTGCATGATCCACATAGTTTGTACTAGTAGTGTACGTGCCAGGTTACATTTTAGTATTGCAAGGAAAATGTGCGTGTAAGATAGCGTATAAAAATTAAGTATGTAAGCATGATTGTATGTGTGACAACTGCAAATAACTGGTAATTTCGTACAATGTAATCACTAATTTCATGTTATAATCTCATGCATGATTATCGTAATTTAAATTTAAAACTGAGTCGTACGTTATTAGGGCAAGTAAATCTGATCATAACATATACTGGTTTCCGTTACGACGAGAAACAGACCAAAACAATGCCCTAAAAGTGTGGTTGGAAAGTGCTGAATGCACTAAATGCGGTGACATTAACCGTGTCAGAAAACCCGCTGAAACGAATCCGAACAAGAAATGACGGCATCTTAATGCCATACCTGAGTCCATATACAAATTAAAATACATATTTGAGAACAACTATTACAATAATACATAGCTTTCCGTATAACGCCTAAATTGCAAAATTGTCCGTTTCGACCAAAAAGGCAACAAATGGTGATTTGTCCGCAAGACCAATTCGGAGGATTTCGGATGTCAGGATAAGAATAAAACAATGCTAAACATCCTAAAATAATGTGAGAATAGCAAAGATGCGCAAACACATCGTTCCCGGTCATTCGGCAAACAGTGCACAATTCGACCGGAAAGCGGCCAATCGTCGAAACGACGAATATTTTAGTGGCCGATAGCCTCATCCGAGCGTCTAGTGAACTAGTTAATTTGGAACTCGGAATCCATTCAACTAAAATGAGGTCACAGATACACAACTTTCGGAAAAGTTCGACGGCGGATCATAAAAATGCCGATATCGATCGAACGGTCGAACGGAAGACATACCGGCAACCCTAATTCATCATGTATTCATCTAGCAAACTAGTCGTGAATATTTTTGGACCGGTAATGCACTAATTTGACACCATATTAATTATGGTAATCGAAATCAAACGCTTCCTGTAGTAAATATAGAGTTCCGTTTATTAGCGAATACTTCGATGATGAACGATATAGCGAGATATCGGTCATCCGAAACTTATTTTGGAAGATCATATGGATTAAATGGCATATAATTACACCCTAAACACATGTCTTATGCTTAAGATGCTAGAAGATTAACCCTAATTACCCTACTTATATTAATCACCAAAATATCTCCTAATTTCAACATGTGGTAAAAAAATAATTTACACTTTACCCCCCCCATTTACACGGCTACAAAGTGGGTCCCCCCAACTTGATTTTGTTGAAATTTTGTGATTTTAAGTATGGCATGTTAAGATTAAGATGGAACATGTAAGATATGAGTAATTATATATGAAACTCTCATCATTCTTATCTTCACCTTTCCTTTAAAATTCACAACACTTTCTTCTTCCTTTCTCCTACACCCCACGGCTCCATATATCCACCATAACACCAACATTAAGCCACCTTAGAATACCACTTTAATCACACTTTGAAGCTTGATCAAGACCTCTAAGGGAGCTTGCATGGATGGAGTTCATTAGGACCTTCTAAGGAGCTTATTTTCTTCCATAATCTTCAAGAATCTTGTGCACCCATTGTGAGCTAATCTCCTCCATAATCTAACTTATTTTTATGCTTAGATTATTAGTGTACAGGTTGATCATCTTGAAAATCAAGAAAAGATACATCAAAAACCCTAAAATACAACATAATATTAACAATAAATATTGATTATTTTGTGTTGATTACATGCTTATATGATTATTAGAATGTATATTGAAGTTGTTTATGTTGATATTATGAGATAAAAGTAAGATGATCTTGCATGATTTAGTATAAAAATAAGGATTTAAACATGATAAGGTTTAAATCTAACCAAGATCATCACTTACATCATCCATGTAAAATACTACAACTTATATATAATTTTTTTGCAAAAGAATGATTTTTATAAGAAATAAACATATGTATTTAAGTTGTAATTACATAAAAAATGTGTAGTAATCAAAGAGTTACATGCATGAGCTTATTTACATAACCTACTAAAGTATTGTTTTGAAAAATAATAAACACTATAAACCCTCTTGATTACTAGTGTTTTTAACAACAAAAGTCATGGATGATGATATGTAAATTATGTTAAATAAATATTAGATGAATTGTTGATGATGATTATGAGTTTAAACATGTTTTAAATACGTTTTTAAAACGTGGAAAACGCCATAGTTTAGGGGAAACTATGGCGAAATTTTCTAAAATTCTAATCGCGATTAAAGCATGATTAGTGGGGTGATTAGTGGGACTAAACGCGATTAGTAACTTAAATGTCATTAAGTGGACTCTAATGACAAAGGTTATTCCTAAATAACCAAGTGTTTAAATAAAGTCACAAATATATATATTTATAAGAAAAATAAATACTTTTACATATATATATTCTTATATGGAAAATAATACAAGTGTTTGTATAAATACATGTTGCTAATAAATAATATGTATACATGTGTGTATTGTATATGTATGTATTAGAAACTTAGGGTATACACAAGAAAATACCCAATCTTAAACAAAATACAAACACTTGAAATAACACACCAAGTATTCGTAACATGACAAATATATTTCGTTAAGTGTCGAAACAATGGATCGGATAAATGAAACAAGGCGAACAATAGGCGGACATTCAAGATTACACTTTTACGTCGATGACAATGAATGGTTCTCGACGAAAGCAAACATGTAATATACAACGCCGACAACGAGTCTAAATATATATTTAGACGTTTAACTTGTTTATATATTATCGATATGAAAAATCCGGAAAGTAAGTATATATAAAAAGTTAGAAAAATTATAAGTAAAATACTTATAATAAAAATGGGCTTCATACATATATATGTGGGCTAGGCCCAAATTGTGAAAACTATATATTAAGGCCCCAATTCCATAAGGTTATGGAGGTGGCCCAAAAGCTAATAAAAGCCCAAAACTATATAAAAATACATGGGCTAGGCCCAAGAATACAAAAATACATGGGCTAGGCCCAAGAATATAATAATACATGGGCTAGGCCCAAGAATACAAAAATACATGGGCTAGGCCCAAAGAAAAAAAGACATGGGCTAGGCCCAATGAAAAAAAGACATGGGCTAGGCCCAAGGACAAAAAGACATGGGCTAGGCCCAAAGTCAAAAACTACATGGGCTAGGCCCGGTGACAAAAAGACATGGGCTAGGCCCAATGACATGTGAAGGGCAAGGCTTAGTTCACACATTGTTTGAAAACAATAATATATATTTTTAAGAAATATATATAACAATATTCATTGAACAAACAAACTACCAACACTATAATAACATTCTAAGTTGTTCAATCATAACAAGTAAATAAATAACAAGGATTCAAGATGAAAAAAGTGTACAAGGTCCATTGAGACCTATGTGTCTAATGAAACCAATACGCATGTAGGTTACCTACGTTGCAGACACCAAGAGTTAAACAGTACGACTTATACGGAACGCAACAACTGTGAGTTCATGTCCCTCCTTTCACATATTTTAAGTTTTGTTTTAAACTATCGAGGGGAAATACATGTCATGTCAAAATAGTATGTTAGCTATGAGTTAGCAGATAACAGATCACTGTGCGTAAGTAGGAAAGAACAGTAGTAACCATTAATCACTTAGTGATCAAGGTGCAAAAGAGGTAGATCTATTGAGTTTGAGACCCGCTGCACTCCTGGTTGGTATACCCATTGGAGTGCTTTTGTGATCCCAACATGTCAAAGAAGTCTCGGTTTGGTTACTTACTTATGGCACTAGTATGCCAGGGTGCTCGCGACACACTGATAGATCCTAAATTAACTCATTGATGGTAATAACATACTTGGATTTCAATACAGGTTTTCAAAGATGACATTTGGATAC
Organism: Scalesia atractyloides; assembly: GCA_947069175.1. Classification (NCBI taxonomy): domain Eukaryota; kingdom Viridiplantae; phylum Streptophyta; class Magnoliopsida; order Asterales; family Asteraceae; genus Scalesia; species Scalesia atractyloides. Next base: position 19,944,897 of record CAMTDV010000013.1, read on the forward strand.
GAAAACATTAAACTACATGAACTCGCCAACTTTATGTTGACCTTTTAAAATTACATTGTTTCAGGACGCAGGACTTGAGCTGGTAATGAGATCCGGGTTTGAGAACTGACAAGACAATGATGCATTATCTTTTGGAGGGTTTGCCTTTTATATCCCAACTTCGTTTGGGCATATAGAGGTCAAAGCCTTAGCATGAAATTGTGATGAAAACACTATCCTATTTTGGAAAAATGTCTTTTAAACTATGTTTGTACGGGTGATCTGAAACTGATAACAATGTGACTTTACTTTTGATGAATGTAAATATGAAGTGAAACTTATGAATGGCATGCATCATTGTTAATTTATAATGTTTACTATATTGGATGCAATGATTACCTAGTAGTCACACACTTGCGCTTCCGCTAAGACTAGGGTGTGATAGGCTGGTATCAAAGCTCCGATTGTAGTGAACCGGGGAAAAACTTTATTAAAAGTTTGGTCTACAATCACCAGGGGCTCGCACATGAAAACAAGGTTTAAAACATGATAGAAATGTTTGGGAATTAAAACAGAATAACAAAAAGGTTTTCATTGTGTCACTATAACACAAGGATCTATCACTCGAGCTCAATTATAAGTAATGAGCAGAGTCAATACATGAGTAGTCAATGATGGATAGACACAAAACAGTAAGATTGCATGGAATACAATGAGAACAAGTCTTGCATGAGAAATGGTGATTAATTTAAAATATATCATAAATTACTAACATGCATATATATGTATTGTACGGATTATTTGCCAGGACTATGTCTTCAGCATCGAGTTATGAGGAAGACCCAGAGGAGTATATATCCGATGATGGATATGATCCTGCTGCCGAGGCCCAACCTATAGAGGATGGAGCCGAAAATGGTGACGACGGGGACTTTCAGCCACTGGCATTGATCGATTATATGGAGGTTGATGCACCCCCAATAGATGACGTATTGGCCGTCTCTCAGCCACCGCACGACATCATAGTGTATGGTCACCCGAAGGGTGAACACGCTATAGTACATCTGGTCGTGCCCCTTGCTGTGGTCCCGCCCGTGATTGATTTAGATGATGACGACGACGAGATACCAGTGTTCCACGTGGAGCACATGGAGGACGACCTGGGAGATGGCGAGGTCTTCGACGATATCGCTATACTAGAGATCCCACCCCAGATATTCCAGTCGCGGACATCTCGTCATCTACTGATGCTGCTCCTAGTGAGCATGAGGCGGACGATGCTTCATCCACCGTCCCAGGCACCCCTGCATCCGTGTATTCACCCCTTGCGGCCTCACCGGCCCGCGTCAGTCCGTTCCCTGTCAGAGTCCCGACCCCTGGACCCATTCATTATACAGGACCTGCCTGTCACTACTCTCTGAGTGGCACTCCACGTGCCCCCGAGGAGCCACCACTGTACTTTTCTGAGAGATCCATGTAGCACCCTGTTTTTAACCCATCTGCAGCACTTTTTTATGTCTAACAGGATTATTAACCACTCGTTGGATTTATTCAGGCCATTTCCCGCTAAGTGATTTATATGAATCATTAATCTTTCTTTCATGGAGTTATCCCATTCCAAAAATGGAAACAATTGGGATTTTTTTAGAAATTGGATGCAGTTACGGACCTTCTCATATGCCAGGACCATCATTTTCTGATAGAGTGCCACCCGTGTATGACCCACAACCCACACCACCTTCAGCAGGTATGTTCACCCCGACAGCTCCACCAGGCATGAACCCTTCAGACCCTTATCATCCCTGACACTTTCCTCCGATCCTTGTGGAGGAAAGGGTGACTTCACACAACCTACAGCTCTCTCTGATCTTTCATAGGATTTGGGTGATAGAGTCGCAACGTACTACTAGAGTGACACCCCCACCATTGTCATCACCGATACCACCCCCACCATCATACCCACCTCCATCACCACCACCACTACCCCAGTCACCACCACCGACTCCACCTTTCTACTGCCCATTCCATCACTCATCATGCCCGTCCGAGGCACGAGTGCAAGAGCTAGAGAAGTTTTAGACATATGCTACTAGGCGCATTTCTAGCCTCGAGGAGGAGATGGCCTACTATCACAGCTTGTTCCCAGGATCATCATTTCCACCACCCCCCTCCACCCTAGTAGCAGGTTTGTAGATATCTTTTTGGCATCAGCAGTACTTTTGTTGTTTTGGCTCATGAAGACTCAGCCTTGAAGATCCCAGCTTTTGGAAGACAACACGTGAAGAAGCAATGTAGTAGAAAATGGTACTTTGTAATGTAAAAACTTGTATTGACTAGGGTTGTGTACCCCTAAGTCCTTTTTGGCTCTTCGCGAACAAATTGTAACAAGTTGTCATTGTATAAAAGTGTGTTTTCTTTATGTTAGATTGTATTTCTTTCATGTTATGGTTGATTATGTCATGATATGGTGATTTTATGATTGATGCATTGCACTGTGGTGATATTATGATTTATACTTCATGATATGGCGAGGTATATGTATGATGACGATGGGTGTGCGTATGTCGCTTGCATATGTTTATTTATTTATCATGTTCCGATGTGTTGTTGCACATATAAAAAAATAATAATAATAACAATAAATAAATAAATAAACAAATTGTAATAATAACATGAAAGTATTAATTCGACTAATTGTGAGCGACATGTTGTTTAGAAGACAATGCCGCCCTGGAGAAGAAGTTCAAACAATAACACCCTACCCACCACACAAGAGGAGCTGAACAAACGTATCTCCCAAGCCATTGCACAATACGAGGCAAACCGCTCTGAGTATAGCGGTGGTAAAGGAGGTTCAACAGGAGTTAATCCTCCCACAGGTAATACCCGGTTTCTCATAACCACAACACACTCTCATCCATCTTATCCGTGCTACTTAATCATGCTTAAATGGTTTATCCAATGATTTCAGGTTGCACATATAAGCAGTTTCTTGACTGTAAACCTCTGAACTTCGATGGTACCAGAGGCGCTGTAGCCTTCGTACGCTGGACTGAGAAGACAGACTCAGTCATCCGAATGAGTAAGTGCTCGGCTGAATTAAGAGTCACCTATGTTACCGGACTCTTTGTGGATGGAGCTCTATCATGGTGGAACCTTCAGGTCCAAACCAAGGGCGATGTTGCTGCCTATGCCCTGACCTGGGAGGAACTAAAAGAGATGATGAAGAAGAAATATTGTTCCAGATCGGAAATTCAAAAGTTGGAGACAGAATTCTAGAATCTGAAAAATGGTTGGTTCAGACGTTTCTGGGTATACACAGCGATTCCATGATTTATCCCGAGTGGTGCCATATCTAGTGGAACCAGAATTCAAACGTATTGAGAGGTACATTTGGGGACTTGCCCCCGAAATTCTGAGTTTGGTTACCTCTTCGAAACCAACAGAGATTGGGGAAGCTATTGAGCTAGTTGTCAGTCTGACCGAAGAGGCTGTGCGTCAGGGAAGGTTGCCTAAGAATGGTGGAAACAAGAAAGAACCTACTGAGGAGACCACTTATTCCAACAACCGAAAATTTTCTCATTTCAAGAAAGGTTCTCGTGGTAACCACCACAGTAACAAGAGACAAGCCGCGAGGGAAGTTAAGGAAACCAAAGCATATGTTACCACAACCACAAACAATGCGGTGAAGAAAGCTTATACTTGGGACGCACCGAAATGTCCCAAATGTCCTTTCCACCACCATGGGGAATGTCGAGGCCCCAAGTGTGGAGAATGTGGAAAAATTGGACATCGCACCGACGTGTGCACAACCAACACTGGAGATCAAGTTTGCTACGGTTGCGGAGATAAAGGACATTTCAAGAAAGACTCTCCTAAAGCGAATCAAGCACGGGGAAGAGCGTTTGTAATTGGAGCTAAGGATGCTCGTCGGGATCCAAACGTGGTCACCGGTACGTTCCCTATCAATGATCACTTTGCATCTATTCTTTTTGATACCGGGGCAGATTTCAGTTTTATTTCAAAAGAGTTTAGAGATATGCTTGGGGTAAAGTCGAATAAACTAGATGTTCCCTACTCGATTGAGCTAGCTAACGGAATATTAGTAGAGTCGAAATAAATAATAAAGAAATGTATGTTAGAGTTGGGTGAACGAAAATTTGATATAGATCTATTGCCAGTCCAACTGGGTAGTTTTGATGTTGTCATTGGAATGGATTGGCTATCCAATAATCGAGCCGAGATTATATGTCATGAGAAGATCATTCGCATTCCCTTGTCCGACAGAGAACATTTGTTGATTCACGGGGAGAAGCATGACACACCTCTACGAATCATAAACTGCATGAAGGCACATAAATGCTTGAGGAAAGGATGCATCGCTTTTCTTGCCCACGTGGTGGATAAGAAGGCAAAGGAATGCAAGATTGATGACATACCTATAGTGAGGGAATATCCCGAGGTCTTTCCAGAAGACTTGCGAGGACTACCTCCTCAAAGACAAGTCGAGTTCCGTATTGATCTAGTGCCAAGAGCTGCACCTGTGGCAAAAGCTCCACACCGTCTAGCGTCCTCAGAAATGCAAGAACTATCCACGCAACTACAAGAATTGCTCGACAAAGGTTTCATAAGGCCGAGTTTCTCGCCTTGGGGAGCTCCAGTGCTATTCGTGGAGAAAAAGGACGGAACATTTCGCATGTGCATCGATTACCGGGAGTTAAACAAGCTAACTATCAAGAACCGGTACCCATTACCACGGATCGATGATCTGTTCGATCAGTTACATGGATCGAGTTTTTATTAGAAGATTGATTTAAGATCCAGTTATCATCAATTGAGAATCCAGGAGGAAAGCATACCTATGACAGCGTTTCAGACTCGTTACGGTCATTATGAGTTCCTTGTTATGCCCTTTGGCCTTACGAACGCCCTTGCAGTATTCATGGACTTGATGAACCGAGTATGTAAGCCATACCTTGACAAATTCATGATCGTATTCATAGATGATATACTGATATACTCACGCACCAAGAAAGAGCACGAACAACACCTGAGAACTATCTTGGAGTTGCTGAAGAAGGAGCAGTTATACGCCAAGTTCTCGAAATGCGAATTTTGGATTCGCGAGGTGCAATTTCTTGGCCATGTGGTAAACGAGAACGGATCCATGTCAACCCTTCAAAGATCGAGGCAATAAAGAACTGGACCACACCAAGAACTCCCACGGAAGTACGACAATTCCTTAGGTTAGCAGGATATTACAGGAGATTTATTGAAAACTTCTCCAAGGTTGCACAACCGCTAACTTCGCTAACCCAGAAGGATAGAAAGTTTGATTGGGGAGAGAAGCAAGAATCGGCATTCCAAGTATTGAAAGAGAAGCTATGCAAAGCACCAATACTATCCCTCCCGGACGGTACCGACGACTTTGTGGTGTACTGTGACGCATCACATCAAGGTTTAGGTTGCGTGTTAATGCAACGAGAAAAAGTCATCGTGTACGCGTCTCGACAGTTGAAAGTTAATGAAAGGAATTATACCACGCAGGACATGGAGCTAGGTGTCGTGGTATTTTCCTTGAAAACCTGGCGTCATTATTTATATGGAACTAAGTGTACCATATTCACTGATCATAAAAGTCTTCAACATATATTCAACCAAAAAGAACTGAATATACGCCAAAGACGTTGGGTGGAACTGTTGAATGATTATGATTGTGAGATCAAGTATCACCCGGCAAAGCAAATGTTGTAGCAGATGCCTTGAGTAGAAAAGAATGAGTTAAAACATTACGGGTGCGAGCTTTGGAGATGATAATCCAGACGAACTTCACAACTCGAGTGCGTGAAGCACAGGAAGAAGCATTGAAACCAGAAAACATTCCAGCTGAATCATTAAAGGGAATGGAAAACCAATTGGAACCAAACAAGAATGGAACTCTATATTTCATGGGAAGGATCTGGATTCCCTATTATGGTGAGTTGCGAGACTTGGTGCTGGACGAAGCACACAAGTCCAAATATTCGATACACCAAGGATTGGACAAAATGTATTAGGATCTGAGAGAATATTATTGGTGGCCTAATTGCGACCTATGTTGGGAAATGCCTAACTTGTGCAAAGGTCAAGGCCTAATACCAAAAGCCATTTGGGTTATTACAACAACCATAGATTCCGGTTTGGAAGTGGGAGCAGATATCAATGGATTTCATTACAAAGCTACCACGGACCTCTCGAGGTCATGACATGATCCGGGTTATCATCAACCGGCTGACCAAATCAGCTCACTTCCTACCCATCCGTGAGAAAGACAGTATAGAGAAACTAGCGGAACTGTACCTGAAGGAGATTGTGGCACGTCATGGTGTGCCAATCTCGATAATCTCTGATAGAGATGGTCGCCTTGTATCGCGTATCTGGCAATCATTTCAAAATTCATTTGGTTTCTCGCTTGGATTTAAGCACAGCCTTTCACCCGCATACCGATGGTCAAAGCGAGCGAACCATTCAAACATTAGAAGACATGCTTCGGGCCTGTATGATGGATTTAGGCGGAAACTGGGATACTCATTTACCTTTGGTAGAGATTTCCTACAATAACAATTATCACACCAGTATAAAGGCCGCGCCATTCGAAGCACTATATGGACGAAAGTGCCGATCACCGCTATGTTTGGCGGAAGTCGGTGACAGATAACTTATTGGTCCCAAACTAGTGCAAGAGAGCACAGACAAGATATTTAAGATACGTGAGCGTATTAAAGCAGCCCGAGATAGACAAAAGAGCTACACGGATCGAAGACGCAAACCATTATCCTTCGAGGTAGGAGACAAAGTATTGTTAAAGGTCTCACCTTGGAAAGGCGTAGCTAGGTTCGGGAAGCGCGGAAAGCTCAACTTGAGATATATTGGACCTTTTGAAATTCTGGCAAAGATTGGTACAGTGGCCTATAAGTTAAAACTGCCAGAGGAACTCAATAATGTACATGACACCTTTCATGTGTCTAATCTAAAGAAAAGTCCAACAGATGACACCGTTATCATTCCAGCAGATGAAATTCATGTTGATGACAAATTACAGTTCACCGAAGAACCAGTTGAAGTCATGGACTGGAAGGTCCAAAAGACAAGAAGAAGCCAAATCAAACTGGTGAAGGTACGCTGGAACTCGCGTCACGTTCCCGAGTATACGTGGGAGCGTGAAGATCAAATCAAGTTAAAATACACCCACCTGTTCGAGAAGACTCCTTCAGTGGATGCCTCAAAATGAATTTCGGGACGAAATTCTTTTTAACAGGGGGAGTATGTGACAACTGGCAAATAACTGGTAATTCCGTACAATGTAATCACTAATTTCATATTATAATCTCATGCATGATTATCGTAATTTAAATTCAAAACTGAGTCGTACGTTATTAGGGCAAGTAAATCTGATCATAACATATACTGGTTTCCGTTACGACGAGAAACAGAACAAAACAATGCCCTAAAAGTGTTGGTGGAAAGTGCTGAATGCACTAACTGCGGTGACACTAACCGTGTCGGAAAACCCGCTGAAACGAATCCGAACAAGAAATGACGGCATGTTAATGCCATACCTGAGTCCATATACAAATGAAAATACATATTTGAGAACAACTATTACAATAATACATAACTTTCTGGTATAAACGCCTAAATTGCAAAATTGTCCGTTTTGACCAAAAAGACGACAAATGGCGATTTGTCCGCAAGACCAATTCGGAGGATTTCAGATGCCAAGATAAGAATAAAACAATGCTAAACATCCTAAAATAATGTGAGAATAGCAAAAATGCGCAAAACACATTGTTTCCGGTCATTCGGCAAACAGTGCACAATTCGACCGGAAAGCGGCCAATCGTCGAAACGACGAATATTTTAGTGGCTGATAGCCTCATCCGAGCGTCAAGTGAACTAGTTAAGCATTATTTGAAACTCGGAATCCATTCAACTAACATGAGATCACGGAAACATAACTTTCGTAAAAGTTTGACGGCGGCGATCGAACGGTCGAACGGAAGACATATCGGCAACCCTAATTCATCATATATTCATCAAGCGAACTAGTCGTGAATATTTTTGGACCGGAAATACACTAATTTGGCACCATATTAGTTATGGTAATCGAAATCAAACGCTTCCGGTAATAAATATATAGTTCCGTTTATCAGGGAATACTTCGACGATGAACGATCTAGCGACATATCCGTAATCCGAAACTTATTTTGGAAGATCATATGGATTAAATGCCATATAATTACACCCTAAACACAAGTCTTATGCTTAAGATGCTAGGAGATTAACCCTAATTACCATACTTATCTTAATCACCAAAATATCTCCTAATTTCAACATGTGGTAAAAAAATAATTTACACTTTACCCCCCCTCATTTACACGGCTATAAAGTGGGTCCCACCCTCTTGATTTTGTTGAAATTTTGTGATTTTAAGTATGGCATGTTAAGATTATGATGGAACATGTAAGATATGAGTAATTATATATGAAAGTCTCATCATTCTTATCCTCACCTTTCCTTTAAAATTCACAACACTTTCTTCTTCCTTTCTCCTACACCCCACGGATCCATTCACCATAACACCACCATTAAGCCACCTTAGAACACCACTTTAATCACACTTTGAAGCTTGATCAAGACCTCTAAGGAAGCTTGCACGGATGGAGTTCATTAGGACATTCTATGGAGCCTATTTTCTTCCATAATCTTCAAGAATCTTGTGCACCCATTGTGAACTAATCTCCTCCATAATCTAACTTATTTTTTTTGCTTAGATTGTTAGTGTACAAGTTGATCATCTTGAAAATCAAGAAAAGATACATCAAAAACCCTAAAATACAACATAATATTAACAATAAATATTGATTATTTTGTGTTGATTACATGCTTATATGATTATTAGAATGTATATTGAAGTTGTTTATGTTGATATTATGAGATAAAAGTAAGATGATCTTGCATGATTTAGTATAAAAATAAGGATTTAAACATGATAAGGTTTAAATCTAACGAAGATCATCACTTACATCATCCTTGTAAAATACTACAACTTAAATATAATTTTTATACAAAAGAATGATTTTATATGAAATAAACATATGTATTTAAGTTGTAATCACATCAAAAATGTGTAGTAATCAAAGAGTTACATGCATGAACTTATTTACATAACCTAATAAAGTATTGTTTTGAAAAATAATAAACACTAAAAACCCTCTTGATTACTAGTGTTTTTAACAACAAAAGTCATGGATGATGATGATATGTAAATTATGTTAAATAAATATTAGATGAATTGTTGATGATGATTATGAGTTTAAACAGGTTTTAAATACGTTTTTAAAACGTGGAAAACGCCATAGTTTAGGGGAAACTATGGCGAAATTTTCTAAAATTCTAATCGCGATTAAAGCATGATTAGTGGGGTGATTAGTGGGACTAAACGCGATTAGTAACTTAAATGTCATTAAGTGGACTCTAATGACAAAGGTTATTCCTAAATAACCAAGTGTTTAAATAAAGTCACAAATATATATATTTATAAGAAAAATAAATACTTTTACATATATATATTCTTATATGGAAAATAATACAAGTGTTTCTATAAATACATGTTGCTAATAAATAATATGTATACATGTGTGTATTGTATATGTATGTATTAGAAACTTAGGGTATACACAAGAAAATACCCAATCTTAAACAAAATACAAACACTTGAAATAACACACCAAGTATTCGTAACATGACAAATATATTTCGTTAAGTGTCGAAACAATGGATCGGATAAATGAAACAAGGCGAACAATAGGCGGACATTCAAGATTACACTTTTACGTCGATGACAATGAATGGTTCTCGACGAAAGCAAACATGTAATATACAACGCCGACAACGAGTCTAAATATATATTTAGACGTTTAACTTGTTTATATATTATCGATATGAAAAATCCGGAAAGTTAAGTATATATAAAAAGATAGAACGATTATAAGTAAAATACTTATAATAAAAATGGGCTTTATACATATATATGGGCTAGGCCCAAATTGTGAAAACTATATATTAAGGCCCAAATTCCATAAGGTTATGGAGGTGGCCCAAAAGCTAATAAAATCCCAAAACTATGGGTTAGGCCCAAGAATATAAACATATATGGGCTAGGCCCAAGAATATAAAAATACATGGGCTAGGCCCAAGAATATAAAAATACATGGGCTAGGCCCAAGAATTCAAAAATACATGGGCTAGGCCCAAGAATATAAAAATACATGGGCTAGGCCCAAAGACAAAATGACATGGGCTAGGCCCAGGGACAAAAAGACATGGGCTAGGCCCAAGGACAAAAGACATGGGCTAGGCCTAAGGACAAAAAGACATGGGCTAGGCCCAAGGACAAAAAGACATGGGCTAGGCCCACGGACAAAAAGACATGTGCTAGGCCCAAAGTCAAAAATTACATGGGCTAGGCCCGGTGACAAAAAGACATGGGCTAGGCCCAATGACATGTGAAGGGCAAGGCCCAGTTCACACATTGTTTGAAACAATAATATATATATTTGTAAGAAATATATATAACAATATTCATTGAACAAGCAAACTACCAACACTATAATAACATTCTAAGTTGTTCAATCATAACAAGTAAATAAATAACAAGGATTCAAGATGAACAACGTGTACAAGGTCCATTGAGACCTAGGTGTCTAATGAAACCAATACGCATGTAGGTTACCTACATTGCAGACACCAAGAGTTAAACAGTACGACTTATATGGAACGTAACAACTGTGAGTTCATATCCCTCCTTTCACATATTTTAAGTTTTGTTTTAAACTATCGAGGGGAAATACATGTCATGTCAAAACAGTATGTTAGCTATGAGTTAGCAGATAACAGATCGTTGTGAGTAAGTAGGAAAGAACAGTAGTAACCATTAATCATTTAGTGACCAAGGTGCAAAAGAGGTAGATCTATTGAGTTTGAGACCCGCTCCACTCCTGTTTGGTATACCCATTGGAGTGCTTTTGTGATCCCATCATGTCAAAGAAGTCTCGGTATGGTTACTTACTTATGGCACTAGTATGTCAGGGTGCTCGCGACAGACACATTGATAGATCCTAAATTAACTCATTGATGCTAATAACATACTTGGATTTCAATACAGGTTTTCAAAGATGACATTTGGATACGAAAACATTAAACTACATGAACTCCCCAACTTTATGTTGACCTTTTAAAATTACATGTGTTTCAGGACGCAGGATTTGAGCTGGTGACGAGATCCGGGTTTGAGAACTGTCAAGACAATGATGCATTATCTTTTGGAGGGTTTGCCTTTTATATCCCAACTTCGTTTGGGTATATAGATGTCAAAGCCTCAGCATGAAATTGTGATGAAAACACTATCCTATTTTGGAAAAATGTCTTTTAAACTATGTTTGTACGGGTGATCTGAAACTGATAACAATGTGACTTTACTTTTGATGAATGCAAATATGAAGTGAAACTTATGAATGGCATGCATCGTTGTTAATTTATAATGTTTACTATATTGGATGCAATGATTACCTAGTAGTCACACACTTGCGCTTCTGCTACGACCAGGGTGTGACAGTATTTATGTATGGGTGTGTCGAACGTAGGCGAAACCACTCGGGTTATGCCTACTTATAGATTTCAAGTATGACTACCAAGTAGCGCGAATGTATAAATTTTGAGTATGATTGAAGACAAATACGTATAACATTATCATGTAGTATCGAGCGTATATGTGGAATAAAATGGGATTTAGCATATATAAGTTACCATGAAGTTGCGAGTTTGTAAAATACGAAGTGTAATGGTGATATGTGTAATATTGTCATGTAATATTGACTGCATAAATAGAAATGTGTAAGGCGATATGCATGTGTATGGTTGCTTGAGTCAAACATTGAGTTTAATAAGTCGGGTTTTCGGGAATGAAGGACCAAAATTGTGAGTGTCGAGTGAATATTGAGGAAAGTATTAATTTTTGATGTAAGATGTGGTTTGTAAAAAAAAGAAATGCTACTTTTAAAAATTTGTATTTGCATACGTCATAGGTTATCCGATCTTATAAAAATTTCCTTGCCCATGTGTCCAAATTTAGATTTGCGTATTAGCGATTTTTGAAAAGGTTGTAAAATAGTGAGCTTGCTTTATTTGTATATTGATACAAGGAAAGTTGTGTTTTGTAAATTTTTTGTGGAAAACTTGGGTTTTGAAAATTATTTTAGTAAAGTGGACTTATACGTATGTGAGAGAAAGTTTTCATTGGTTTCTTGTTGGAGATAAAATATCTTTAGAATGGTGCTATAAAGTGAGTGTGTTTTTGCAATTGGACGAATTATGAAATCGAGGGCAAGAGGTTCGTTAGACCAACTAAGTTGATAGGTAGCATTTCATAAAGTTTTTGAAAATTGTGAAAGAAACGTTTAAAGTTTCATTAGGAGTTTCATGTTTGTAATTTATGTAAATAAATTGTAGGGTGAGAAATCATTTGAATAAAATAATAAGGTTTGAGGTTTATGCATAAATGAGAAAAATTGAAACAATGATAAAAGGTTTGAGTATAAGTTTTGATCTAGTTATTGTTACGAAAGTAGTCGAGTTGTGATTTGATCTTCCATTGAGATGTGGACATCACTCCTATGTCAAGGACAAGATTCCTTCAAGAATGGGCGGAGTCAAATCGTCAAGGTAAGGGAATCATCCTTATTTTGATGATAAGACTTCCATTTTTGGGAATGCGAGTAGTGCTTATCTTGTGGGTGACGTTTTTGAAATTGTATTTAGAAATAGTGTGTAAGGTACATGAAAAGTATAAGTATGATACGTGAGTAATCATTGTGAAAATAATTTGAATTTTGAAAGTAAAGGATGTTTAAATTATGTTATGCTTAAAATTGATATAATATAATGATGGTTTTGACTAAAACTTGGATTGTTCCGAAATGAACCTCGACTAACCAAAGTTATCGAAAGTTCTTTTGAGTTTGGGAAGCATACTTTTGACTTTATAGAGGTCCCTCGCTGATGCCTTCATTTTTCTTTTTTTCATCTCTTTATGTTGGCCTAATAGGTAAAATACTCTCGTCATATTTTCGGTTAACGGTATTCACCCTTCCGGTTACTACATATCCTTAGTCAATTGAAAGTTCGAGGCTTTGGCGGGATTCGAAAATCGAGGAGTGGGACTAGTTACCAAGGTGCTTGTATCACCCCTAACTTGACAACATCATTCCCTAAGTGTGGTTGATACTTATCAACTGAGGTAAGGACTTAAATCTGACTTGTTGGTAAGGGTCCACTAGAATAAGCATCGCGAAATTTCATCAAGGTGAGGATGTCACTCCTAACTTGATGTATAATTTCATGGAATCGAGAATGCGGATTGAGAGTCTTTCACCTAAGTGAGGGTTTCACTCCCATTTGATGAAATCATCTCGTTTGTATAATGCAAGTGTGTTCACGTCCTCATGTGTGTATGGTAAATTGTTGTAGGAAAGACATATGGAATTTTAAGACAAAAGATGAATTAGAAGTATATAAGGAGAATTTGAGTATATGAAGCATGAAATCAAGAATGGTTAAGTATGGGTACTTACACAATAGACTAGGTCAAATTGTGGCAAATTTTCCTAATTCCCTATAGTTATGGCTCTAATACCAATCTGTCACGCCTGTTAGGTCCTATAAGTGTGAGACTGTGAAACACCCATTTCGTAGAAAGGTCAAAACGTCATATAACTTAAGCTTTCGTACCGTAATGTATAAAACTTTGACCAAAATGCCCCTTGTATTTAAACAAAGCAGATACAAAAATAAAGGAGCATTATCCTAGTCAACCGTAACAAAATAGAAACATTAAGTTTATACAAAAGACATAAGTATTAAAACAACATTTACAATCCAAAGGAGTTTGTTTTGACCGTTGACAATAAACTTGAGCCGGAAGCGCGTAAAGGGCTATGTAGTGTGCTTGTTCCAAGGAAGCCATTATCAAGATTCGATTTCCCTATCACACATAACACAATACATTTGTTAGTATAACACGTTGGACATAGTTATTACATTGTTCCCTTATTCCCTTCATTGACACGTTAACAAGGTCATGTCTTCGTAATATCATTCATTCATAATTCCTTACTTATAACAATTTCGCCTACAACGAAATTGTAGTTATCATTCTTTTAGCATTAATCATATATTTTACCCGACCCGATTGTACGGATCTATACGATGAACATTCCTTTCTTAATGACACGTTTATAATGAGTCATGATATTTATACAACTTCATTATCATGCTTATCCATTCATCTTGACCCATTATAATGGGTCAATATAAATACTTTACAACCCATTATCTAACAATTTCTTCAATGCTCATTTTATCGTCTTACTACACATTAAATAACTAACAGACTAAAAGTAATATAATGAAACTAATTTCATGAATTACGTTAAGATAAAAAATGAAGTTCATATGAACTTACCTTTACTTTGCGTTGATTGCAACGCGGATTGGCTCGTATTCTCTTCCTTCACTCCTACAATTTCACATTCAACATTCTTTCAATCTCATGCTTTTTATCACACATTTACATTAACATATTGAGCTAACCACTCATCATTCAACTATCCCATTATATCATCTTATCACTTAAGGAAACAATACTCAAGCATTTCATCAAACACATGGTGTGCGTACCATTAACAGAGCTTAATGTACAAGTATCTTATGCATAAATTTACTAGTTCATATCAAGATCATCAAATATAACAAATTTCATATATCCGTTATCCCAAACCAATTCCATCTATCAAATGCTTTTATAAGTAACTCCATACATAATTATTACACAAATTTTGCATATAATCCCACCTTACACTTCACTAAACTTCATTATTCTATAAGTACAAGTGGGTTTTACCCCAAAGCATCAACATAGTCAAGATTAAGCACATTACAACTTCTACATGTTGATATTCAAAAGCATTCAAATTCAATTTCATAAAACACTCACTGATTTCACATAACCCATCATATCAAAATCACCAAAACATAAAATTCGACTTACTCGATGTTATAATCACTTAGCTGATCATGAATCTTAGTTCATGCATCAATTCAGGCTTCAATTTCCTTGTTAATTTTGCTGATTTGAGACATTAGGTTTTTCCTTTTCTTTTCCTGGTTCTACTCGACACCCACACACCACTGATGTGTCTGTGATTGAGTTTTATTTGTGTTTTATGCATTTAAGTTTTCAGCTTGTACATATTTGGTCCCTCAATTATAGGGTTTATATCTTTCTTGACCCAAACCTTTTCTTTTTTAAATTATTATCTTATTTACATTATTATCTTAACCTAATCACGTATGTATGGATTTTGGGGTGTTACAAATCTACCCCTCTTAAAGAAGGTTTCGTCCTTGAAACCTGAATACTTACCAAATAAAAACGGGTAGTATTCTCGCATTTCATCCTCCAATTCCCATGAAAGATCGGATCCTTTTCTGTGTTGCCATTGTACTAACACTTGCCTAATAGCTTTGTTGCGTAGATAATTCTCATTGAAGTCTTTGATAGCTACCGGTCGTTCGATATAATTCATGTGTTCATCTACCTCAATATCATCTAGGGATACACGAGCCATTTCATTTGCAAGACATTTTCTTAATTGCGACACATGAAATGTGTCGTGTATTCTATCTAACCTCGGGGGTAACTCTGACCGGTACGCCACTTTCCCAATTCGTGCTAGGACCTTGAAAGGTCCTATATAACATGGTCCCAATTTTCCCCGTTTGCGAAAACGAATCATGCCCTTCCAAGGGTAGACTTTTAGAAACACACGGTCTCCCACTTGAAAGTCAATAGGACGCCTCCTGTTGTCCGTGTACGATTTCTGCCGGTCTTGTGCCGCCTTCAAACATGCCCATACAAGGTCAATCTTTTCATTTCTTTTAGTTACCACATCCTTTGATGCAAGCTCTCTTTGCCCAACTTCTCCCCAACACACAAGAGTTCTACATTTACGTCCGTACAACATTTAATACGGTGCCATTTGGATGCTCTGGTGATAGTTGTTGTTGTACGAGAACTCCAATAAAGGTAGATGTTCATCCCAATTTCCCCCAAAATCTATGATGCATGCCATTAACATATCCACCAGTGTTTGGATGGTTCTTCCTGACTGACCGTCCATTTGGGGATGATAAGCAGTACTTAAGTGCAATTTAGTACCCATACTTTTATGAAACTTTTGCCAATAACGAGAAGTAAATCGCGTATCCCGGTTTGACACAATGGATACGGGTACGCCGTGACGGGATATGATTTCATTCACAAATATTTCCACCATCTTTTCTAAGGGATATGTTTCTCGAATAGGTAGAAAATGGGCACTTTCAGTGAGACGATCGACAATGACCCATATTGCATTATGCCCTTTCCTCGTTTTCGGAAGCTTAGTTACGAGGTCCATGGTTACGTCCTCCCATTTCCACACTGGGATTTCCAAGGGTTGCAACTTGCCGTAAGGTTTTTGATGTTCCGCCTTTACTTGAGAGTAGGTCATACATTTCGCAACGTATTTGACAATATCACGCTTCATTCCTGGCCACCAATAATTATTTCTTAAATCTCGATACATTTTCGTGGCTCCCGGATGAACCGAGTGTCACACCCCGACCCGCAGTGGAATAAAAGTCGGGGCGTAATTGGGTTATCACCAAAGCTCATGATGTTTACTAAAATGTTTCATATTTATTATATTCAAATTACAACTTAAATATTCAAAACAAAATTCATACAATTACAAGAAAATGAAACTACATAATTATTCCAAGACTTAAACTGGTTTATTCTTCTAGGCCTTCCTATGTGTTTCTTGCCTCAGCTGAATCACCTGTATCATGTGTAAAACGAGGGATATTTTGGGTCAACAAAAGTTGGCGAGTGAACCTTGATAAAACATTGTTATTAATTTCTTGTTTTATTTAATATGGAAAATTTGTGCAATAATCACATGTGAGCAAACATATATAAGTAAACAAACACAAACCACTTTGGATGAGTATATGATATGAATGATGATGAATGTGAGATCAAGGTTCAATCAAACGGAGCCGATCTTATGAGGCACCTGATGCTTAACCCGTCTCCCACGGGGAACTGATGGGCCTAATGAAATGCGTGCACTGAAAATGATAAATCCAATCTACATATAATCCACACAACAATTGATACACATTTGATACACATTTGATCACGGATATGATGTATGCACAAGTGTTTTTATATATAATAAAAGAATTATACGACACATGATACACCCCAAAAATATGATTAAAACGGGGAATTGATAGAGATTCACTCACATTGGGTGCGTTCTTTGATGACGTTGGATGCGCACGAATTTTAGGCTTTGATCGACGAGGGAAAAACTAACCTAAAATAATAACGAAATGATTCGGTAAATAAATAAATTTTATTTTGCGATTAATATTTTTAATTAGTGCTCTTAATGGGATTTTTATGTTTATTTTTGTGAGTTTAAGGAAATTCTCTAACTTTAAAAATCTTACTTTTAAGTATTTTTAAATGATTTTTCTATTAAATAAATAACTTAAAAAGAAATAAATAAGAAAAAAAATTTGACTTTTGACCGTTGATCGTTGACCGTTGACCGGGTCTTGACCGGTCAGACTGTGTTTTTATATGCGCTGAGTGAGGTTCGAACTCGGGACCTCTCGTATACGTCCACGCAGCTCTACCAACTGAGCTACGTGTCTAACCCGAAATAAACTCAGATTTAATTATATTTATATACTAACTATAATATTTCAGAAATTAGTTATTTTAAAAAGGTTTTAAAATCTGCAGAACCGGTGCGTATAACCCGCATCGAACCCGTGACCATTTCTTTGATTTGCACCCAGCCCAACCAACTGGGCTGGGTGTCTAACCCATTTAAATTAAGATTTATATTAAACTTAAGTACTATCTGAGGGGTGTTCTGTTAAACTTAAAAGAAAAAATGTTTTGTTATTGCGGGAACCGGATACGTACATGAATCGAACTCGGGACTTGAATGTTATAATTGCACACAGTCCACCGCTGGACTGTGTGTCTAACCCGTTTAGTTTTCTGGTTTTAATTATATTAATACACAAGTTAACTTCGTCTTCTTCATTTATAAGAACACCGAAACTGTGAAGCCGATTCTTTGTTTAATTGACCAACAACACTTATAATTTGATTGAATTGGAATAGAAAAAGAAGATGTACCAACTCAGAGTGGTTTCTTCAATTTCCGGCAAGAGTCGGCGCTGATTTTTTCTATTTTCCGGCGGTATGAACTGTCTTAACCGTTTTGATTATTGGTTTGAATGATTAAAGTATAAATGAAGAGATAGCAGAGAAGTTTAGACAGTTATACCGACTGATGAATGAATACGGTTTTCTGACGATCGATTCCGGCGAAGTTCCGGCGAAATTGAAATTCTCCGGCGACGAGCTAAAGCTTCGAAAAAGTGCACGGTTCTGAGCGAAAGGATTTCTAGAAGATTGAGTGGGTATTTATAGTGAAGAACTGGATGAATTGTCTCCGCTTTTGAGTCTTGATTCGCGATTGAAGATTTTCCGGCGGTTATGACCGAATTTGACGGTTAAACATCGGTTATAATTGATGCCATAGTCGGTTATCGTGTTTTAGTCAAAAGGAAAGGCCACATTTGCGGAGTTTTGGTCTTACTCCGGCGATTCCGTTTTCTGAGAGCACTGATGTCCGGTTTTGATTTTCTGGTTTTACCTTAAGTGTTATTTGTTTCCTTGTTCATCACAAGTGAAGTGTATGGCGGAGCGGTGTGTTGTGTGTTTGGGTTTGTGGGTGACCCGGGTTCGAAACCCGGCGTCTCCAATTTATTTTTTATTCACTTTTTATTATTAATTATAAATTATGGTTTTTAAATTCTAATATATTTATTAATTATGTATTGTTTAAAATTTATTTAAGCAATAAATACGCAACGAAAAATTATAACTGAATATTTGATTAATAAACGAAGCGGGTTTTGAAAACCCGTTTTTCGACGAATGTTATACCGAGTATCGTGACTTATGAGCTTCCTCAAGGAGTGACTCCTTTATATCACAACTCCAAGGTACCCAGAATCGGCCAGACCTTGTTTTAATCCCTTTTGCATTCTCTTCTAACTTGTGTGCAAAGCCTTTAGTTCTTTCCTTCTTTGGATCATCAGCATTTAATGACTTGATTTGAGCTTCATGTAAATTTTCGAGGAGATTAGGTGTAACTATCATTCTCATTGATTTTACCTGAATTGGTGGCAGATATTCCTTTCGACTTAGAGCGTTTGCCATGACATTAGCCTTTCCGGGATGATATAGGATGTCACATTCATAATCTTTGATAAGTACTAGCCATCTCCGTTGTCTCATATTTAAAATTTTCTATTCAAAAAAGTATTTGAGGCTTTTGTGATCTGAGTAGATCGTGCACTTCGTTCCATACAAGTAGTGCCCCATATTTTCAGCGCGAACACTACCGCCGCCAACTCTAAATCGTGGGTCGGATAGTTAACCTCATGTTGTTTTAGTTGTCTAGAGGCATAGGCAATGACCTTGTCCCTTTACATCAAGACGCATCCCAACCCTTGATGCGAAGCATTTGTATACACAACCAAATCTTTTTTACCATCAGGTAACACTAGCACCGGCAAACTTGAAAGTTTTTCCTTCAAGGTCTGAAAGGCCTTCTCCTAATCCGTACTCCAAATAAACCTCTCATTCTTCTTTGTTAGTTTAGTCATGGGCAAAGCTATCTTAGAAAAATCCTGAACGAACCTTCTATAATAACCGGCTAAGCCTAAGAAGCTTCTTACTTCACTTGGGTTCTTTGGAGGAACCCATTTCATTATAGCCTCTACCTTAGATGGGTCTACTTGAATACCTTGTTCATTTATCACATGGCCAAGAAATTGCACTTCTCTTAGCCAAAATGCGCAATTGGAGAAATTAGCATACAACTTTTCTTTACGAAGTGTTTCTAACACCTCACGAAAATGACAGGCATGATCGGATTCACTTCGGGAGTAAACCAATATATCATCTATGAAAACTATCACAGACTTATCTAACATATTCCGACAGACTCGATTCATTAAATCCATGAATGCAGCTAGTGCGTTAGTCAACCCAAAGGACATTACCAAGAACTCGTAATGACCATATCGGGATCTAAACGCAGTCTTGGCTATGTCATCCTCACGTACCCGTAGTTGATGTATCCCGATCGTAAATCTATTTTTGGGAACCAACTCGCTCCTTGAAACTGGTCAAATAAGTCGTCAATTCTAGGTAGAGGATATCGATTCTTAACTGTCAGTCTGTTTAATTCACGGTAATCGATGCACATTCGCATTGTGCCATCTTTCTTTTTCACGAAAAGCACGGGGCACCCAACGATGATACACTTGGACGTATGAAACCCTTGTCAAGTAACTCCTGTAATTGAGTCATTAATTCCCGCATTTCAGTAGGAGCTAATCGGTAGGCTGGTTTAGCCACCGGCTTTGCACCTGGATTTAACTCAATCCGAAATTCTACTTCTCGTTCGGGTGGAAGCCCCGGTAAGTTATCCGGGAACACATCAGGATATTCATTTACAATTGTCACCTCTTCAAATCTTGGGGCCCCATGGTGGGTATCCACCACATAGGCTAAGTATTCTTTATTCCTGTTTCAGACGTATTTGACCGCTTGGATGAGGGTGCAAAATATAGGTTTGATTTTTCTTTCTCCATGCACAATTATTTGTTTGCCCCTAGGTGTCGTCACATGAATGGTCTTACTTTCACATTGGATTTCAGCATGATGCCGAGATAGCCAATCCATACCCACCACTACCTTGAATTCTCCCCAGACCATGGGGACGAGGTCAATATCAAATTCTTCGTCTTCAATTGTGATCTTGCAACCCTTACATATTTCATGTAATAGATAGCTTTTGCTATCAGCTATTTCTACTTCTAAAGGTATCGATATCCTTTCTATTTTAAATGATGGGTGACATATAATATCATTTGACACAAATGACTTGCTAGCCCCGGTATCAAATAACACATAGGTGGGCATAGAATTTAATAAAAATATACCTGACACAAAATTCGGAAGTATCTTCGCTTCTTTAAATGATATCTGAAACATTCTGCCTCGAGCCTTTGGAGCTTCTTCTTTCTTTCCTTCCTTGCCCGTTCTTTGTTAAAGCTTTGGACATTCGGCCTTAATGTATCCCGGTTGGAAACAGTTGAAGCATGTTCTCGAGGGATTATGACACTTATAGTACAGGTGTCCTTCTTGACCACAGTTGTAACATCCTTTGTTACCCAATAGACACTCCCCTATATGGAGCTTCCCACAAGTCTTGCATTTGGGAATACCTCCCTTCGCTTTATCCTTCTTATCGTGATCTTGAAACTTTTGCTTCTTTGACGAACTCGGACTGGCGAACTTCTCAGATGATCTTTTCTCACCCCTTTCCACTTGTCGTTTCAGTTCGATCTCCCTATCTTGAGCCCAATTGATGAGCTCGTTCAGGGTTTCACATTTTGATGGGGTGATGAATTCTCTAAACTCAGCTTTCAACATGTCATGGTATCGATTTATCTTCATTCTTTCTGACTTTACAAAATCTTGACAAAACTTCAGCTTGTCAAGAAATATGTTTGTAATCTCATCAATCGATTCCTCCTTTTGTCGAAGACGTAAGAAGTCTTCTTGAATTCTATCAATTGCTGACTGCGGGCAATGGTATTTTAAGAATGGCTCTTTAAACTCTTGCCATGTCAAGGTTTGAAGTTTATCTTCACCTAGCTCCTTACAGTGGGGATCCCACCAATCCTTGGCCTGAATTTGAAGTTGGCCTGTAGCAAACATCATTTGATCTTCCTTTTCGCATCGACTACGAACAAAGACGGCCTCCATGCTTACGATCCATCCTTTTCATTTTATTGGATCGATTTCGCCATTATATGACGCAGCGTTACACGCCATAAAATCCCGATACGTACACCTACGAGTTCCCTTCTTACTTTGTGATTCACATATCATATCTTTCAATTCCTCTATCTTACTTTCCAACATAGCTTCAACTGGTCTAGAACACGTCTTTCTACTTCTTGAGCCATTTGAGGAAGGTTGGCTTGGATAGCCTTCCCTACTTCATTCAAGATTTTCTCGTTCATTGCTTCTTGTAGTGCCGCTTCATTATCATTCACATTTATTTCATCTGCCATCTACAATAATATTTATCATACTTGTTAATTTACATACTTATTTCATCACATGTCAATACAAGTTATCATTATTACATTCTTTTTGCATTATGTCTCTTAGGCTGCTAGTCCCAAGGATTGAAATCCTTACCGTTCCTTACTTGCATTTACACACTATACCTTCTGAAACGAACTTATTTAGCATAGTCATATTGTTCCAATATTCTTTTAGAGTGTAATAATTTCTCAGAACTTTATTAGGGTCTATATACAAGTTGTAAGGAATACAATGTTTCGAAACATAACATTTTATCAAAATTAAGGATCTTTATTTGTCATATCAATCACACCGTAAGCTATGGTTTGTCCACCGTAGATTACGGTAGACATCAGTAATTTATTTCAGAGATAGCTGACCGTAGGTTACGGTCACTCACCGTAGCCTACGGTACTCCTTCAACTAATAATTCTCCCTCGCCGTAAGCTACGGTATGCATACCATAGCTTAGGGTATTGACATATTGGAACAGAACCCTTTCACCGTAACCTACGGCAAGTAACCGTAGATTATGGACAGCTACTGCTGTCATATCTTGATCATTTGAACCCCACCGTAAGCTACGGTCAACCTGCCGTAGCTTACGGTCATTCTCTGTAGCCCTATTCTTGTTTTTCATTTAATCGGTTTCGTAGTTCGCTTCTTGTGTTCGGCCCCAAGGTTTTCGATCACACTTCTTACTAGCATTAATCTATTTTTCGCTTCTTTCTAGTCTTTCTATAACATCACCCGATCACATCTAGATTTATGAAGGAGTAGTTAAATGTTTACCTCCCTTTTTGCGTCTTGGAACAAACACACATCTCTTCAAGAGCTTTCGGTTTGGGTTCAAGCACTCCAACTCATGCTCGAATCTCTCAAACCTAGGCTCTGATACCAACTAACACCCATTTCGTAGAAAGGTCAAAACGTCATATAACTTAAGCTTTCGTACTGTAACGTATAAAACTTTGACCAAAATGCCCCTTGTATTTAAACAAAGTAGATACAAAAATAAATTTCGAAGGAGCATTATCCTAGTCAATTGTAACATCCTGTAAAATCATGTCTAATAGTATAGTGACACGTGCTGTATTTTAAAATATAGTCTATTAAAGACCAATAAGGACTAAAGGCGTCAACATGCTCAAACTGAGCTTTTGAGTGACGGTCCGATGTCAACATGCATAAATAACAGCCTCTGAGTGACTGATATGTCAACATGCTTAAATCATTAGCCTTTGAGTTACTGATATGTCAACATGCTTGAAATTTGGCCTCTGAGTGACTGATATGTGAACATGCCCAGCCTTTGACATCGGAGTCAACATGCTTATAATAAGCCTGTGAGTGATCCTTTGTGAAGTCCTAACTCTCATACGTGCCAAATGTTGGACGAGAGGGTTCAATTTTGTAAATATGTGAAAGTTGGATGATGGAGGGATTAAAAGTGTCAACATGTTAATGTATACCTCTGAGTGACCTTTTAACGAACATAGAGCTCGAGAATGTCCGGGCATAATCCCGGGTATGCCAAGTATTAGCTACAGAGGGCTAAAAATGCCAAAAAGGTGTTTTAGAAAGGTTTAGTGGTTTTTAAAAGTTAAAGGGCTAAAAGTGTCAAACTTGGAATCTGCCTTTGGGGCGCTCCCGCGGCGCGAGAGGCAGGGCCTGCGCCTCTCGCGGCCCGCCAGAGGACATCTGCAGCAGAAAATTTTGCTTGGCTCCCAAACAAAACTCCAAAACCATTAAATCGAAACATGGCTTCCCAAACTGCCATGCCACGTTTTGGACACTTGTAAGCTCCCTATTACACCCCTAAACACCTGGCTTCACCTCCTTTGAGTTCTCCAACTATAAGTAGGTGCTTAAGTTCACAAATCCAACTTGCACCTTTCTCATTCATTCACTCTTCTCCCTCCTCTGGAAGTTCCTAGCTAAAAGGAGCATCCAGCATAGTTCTTTTGCACCCTAGGAATCACTGGTAAGTGTTCCTTCCTTGTGCATTTTCGTTTTTAGGCTTTTACAGCCAAAAGTCAAGCGTTTTATGGAAAACGCTTTGACTTTCGGCTAAGACCATTATGGTCCAGCCATTGTTCGAAATGAACATGGCTAAGTGATCGTAATAAGGTAGGTTTTAGTCCCTATAAAGGGCACCTCCTGAAGATCACATATGCTAGACCAATTGACAGGTCAAAGTTAAGCCATTAAAAAGTCAAACAGGCAATTTTTCGGAAAAAATCATAAATTGATCTTATATATGTTATGAAACCTGTTTTGACACTTAAAAAAGTTGGTAATAATTATTAGAACATGTAAGAACATGTTCGGCTCGTCAATTTCAGTTCTAGGTCGGTTCGCAACCGAAAGTCGCGAAGTTTGACTTCTGCTTTAACTTACGATTCTTATCCGATTTAGATTAGTTAGCTACTGATCTAAAGTTGCATTATGATCATAATATAATGTAGCATAACCCTCTGAGGTTATATTACATGACCATAATCAGAATCCAAGTTTATGCGCTAGTTCTATAATTATGCCATCTTTGACCAAAATGTCCTTTTTGCATAAACGAAGTTTTAAATGGTAAAGAACTTGAAAATAAGTTTCCAACTGATATAATATTATAAATAGGATTATTTAGGATGTTAAACCAAGTTATAAATTGAGTTTTCAAGCAAGTCCTTAAACTATGTCGATAAATGACAATTTTAGCCCATGTGGCTCATAAAATGGTTTTTAATCAATCGTTTCAAGGTAAATCATTTACCTACTGATATGTTATATTAAATAACATATTTTAAACATTTTAATCTAACTTTAACATCAGTTTTCATAAACATCGCTTAAAGACGTCATATTACGACATAAGCGCCATTACGCCGCATAGTATTGTTTAAACCATATTATTGACCAAGACTCAATACCTATTGATTTTAAAACTTATTTTAAACATATTTATAGGACGTACATGTTATAAACTCAGAATCCCAAATAATTTATAAACTATGTGTAAAATGACTGAAATGCCCCTCTGGCGCATAGTTTGGTCATAAAAGGTAAATTACACATATGATTGGTATCCTACTGATATTATATCATAAATAAATTAATTTTCCAGAATACTTATGATTATAAACTTTAATTATATTAAAGTTCCTTTTATATGGTATGAAATTCCCAAAATGCCCTTATGAGGCATAGTTTCATTTTAAAACCTTAACGGGCACATAAGTTAATATCCTACTGATTTAACTTAGTTAAAGTATAATGGCATATAGAACTTGTCCATGACTTATCTGGTTACCCGATATCGCTGACATGTGTACGGTTAAGTATATGTAACTAGTCTACGGAAATTAACCGAAACGGGTTTAACCTTGTCATTTAAGTCTCAAAATCCAGAATGTTTATAGTTTTTCCAGATTATACAAGTCAAGGTACTTGTTGGGATTAAACTAAATTCTATCCAATAATGGTTTAATCTAACGTCATACGTTTTGATCAAGCACGCTAGTCGGTCTAAGTCTATGACTTAAATAAGACCGTTAGTATTTACTTGGTTAGTTTATGCTATAATCCAGACTAGAGACTTGCCGGTAAATACTATCTGCACTTAACTCTTTCTGAATACAGCTGAGTTATTAAAATAAAAGAAGACTAGCTCAGGTAAATTCTCTCTTGACTTATTTCCCCTTTACGGGCTTGGGTTACGGTAAATTATTACCGCTTGGTCGGAAATGGGATCAATCAAATGCCAGGTGCAGCTAGTAAATCCACATATTCTGTTTTAATCAGTTTTGTTTGATAATTTAAACAACGGGGTTAACTACCGTGTCCTGGATATCCTCGGCTCATTACAATAGAAATGGCCACGACCTTATCGCGGGTGTAGGCATACACCCGATAGACGCTCAATTATGCATTCCCACAAGGTTGGGAGGAATTGACTCCTTCGTGAGTCCAAAGTGGTGTGTACGATAATTGTGTCTCGGTCTCCGTACCGGGCCCCGTATGTATGGACAAACATGTAAATCTATTAACAAGGTTGGACGGTCAATTAACCCAAGTTATAAAAAGATTTTGTGCTGACACGCACTTAAAATATTTTTGAAATGTTTTCAAAACGAGTCAGTTGGGTGTATTTACCAGCGGAGCTGACATATTTTCAAAAGACTAAACTACATGTATAATACGAAAATAGGCCGGAGGTGCTCGGTAGTGATAGAGGATCTTGCAAATCCTAAATCTGCCCAAAGTCTGTTTTATATTCTTTTCCATGTACATTTATGATCCGCCTGTGGATCTTCTATTACGAGCCTGTATATTATTTTGTATTTTCGAACATTCTGTTTGTAATAGTAATTTTTGCTCCAAGACTTCCGATGTGCCGTGTTTAATTGACTATGATTATTATCAACTGACGTCACGATGTTCCCCACTCGAGCCCAGCGGTGTATGGATTTGGGTTGGAAATCCGGGGTGTAACATCAACCGTAACAAAATAGAAACATTAAGTTTATACAAAAGACATAAGTATTAAAACGACATTTACAATCCAAAAGAGTTTGTTTTGACCATTGACACTAAACTTGAGCCGGAAGCACATAAAGGGCGATGTAGTGTGCTCGTTCCAAGCAAGCCATTATCAAGATGTAGATTTCCCTATCACACATAACACAATACATTTGTTAGTATAACACATTGGACATAGTTATTACATTGTTCCCTTATTCCCTTTATTGACCCGTTAACGAGGTCATGTCTTCGTAATATCCTTCATTCATAGATACCTTACTTAGAACAATTTCGCATACAAAGAAACTGTAGTTATCATTCTTTTAGCATCAATCATATATTTTACCCGACCCAATTGTACGGATCCATAAAATGAACATTCCTTTCTTAATGACACGTTTATAACGAGTCATGATATTTATACAACTTCATTATCATGCTTATCCATTCATCTTGACCCATTATAGTGGGTCAATATAAATACTTTACAACCCATTATCTAACAATTTCTTCAATGCTCATTTTATCGTCTTACTACACATTAAACTAACTAATGGACTAAAAGCAATATAATGAAACTAATTTCATGAATTACGTTAAGATCAAAAATGAAGTTCATATGAACTTATCTTTACTTTGCGTTGATTGCGACGCAGATTGGTTCGTATTCTCTTCCTTCACTCCTACAATTTCGCATTCAACATTCTTTCAATCTCATGCTTTTATCACACATTTACGTTAACATATTGAGCTAACCACTCATCATTTCAACAATCCCAATTATTTATCATCTTATCACTTAAGAGAACAATACTCGAGCAATTCATCAACCACATGGTGTGCGTACCATTAACAGAGCTTAATGTACAAGTATCTTATGCATAAATTTACTAGTTCATATCAAGATCATCAAATTTAACAAATGTCATATATCCCTTATCCCAAACCAATTACATCTATCAAATGCTTTTTATAAGTAACTCCATACATAATTATTACACAAATTTTGCATATAATCCCACCTTACACTTCACTAAACTTCATTATTCTATAAGTACAAGTGGGTTTTACCCCAAATCATCAACATAGTTAAGATTAAGCACATTACAACTTCTACATGTTGATATTCAAAAGCATTCAAGTTCAATTTCATAAAACACTCACTGATTTCACATAACCCATCATATCAAAATCACCAAAACATAAAATTCGACTTACTCGATGTTATAATCACTTAGTTGATCATGAATCATAGTTCATGCATCAATTCAGGCTTCAATTTCCTTGTTAATTTTGCTGATTAGAGACATTAGGGTTTTCCTTTTCTTATCCTGGTTCTACTCGACACACACACACACCACTGATGTGTGTGTGATTGAGTTTTATTTGTGTTTTATGCATTTAAGTTTCAGCATGTACATATTTGGTCCCTCAATTGTAGGGTTTATATCTTTCTTGACCCAAACCTTTTCTTTTTAAGTTATTATCTTATTTACATTATTATGTTAACCTAATCACGTATGTATGGATTTTGGGGTGTTACAGACTAACGCATCAAATTCTTAAGCCCATTATCTCCGTAGGTCAAAATCAAGACTTAAACAAATTAAATTTATGAACCAAATTGAACTTTTACGCATCAATAGAGTAAATTTGGTTAAATAAACAAAATTTACAATTTTGTACAACAACAAAACCCAACGACATCTACAAAAGTTATAAACACATGATATTGGGTAAAGTTTTTCAACATCATGACCATAAGACAACAAAAGAATTTTGACCCGTTTACATCATTTAAATCTAGAAGCGTGTTGAGGAAAATGTAGAGTGTGTTCGTATTCAAAGCGTGTAGTCATCCATTGTGGGATTTTGCTATCAAACTCAACATAAACATCATTAGCACGATTCTCTAAATATTAAAATTTTATCATACGCTACATTTGCTTATTTGACCCATTAGTGAAGTCACAATTAGAAACTATCATCTAGAAGTTAATCTCTTCATTTAGAAATCCCACTTACGTGGTTACTAACGTCATATTCTAACTTATAACTATATGGTAATTATACCAATAATCATTATCATTACTTATTTCTTTTACCTTCTATTTAAATTCGATCACATTAGATCGTCATTCGACCATTCTTATGGCATTCTACTTTGACCCGTTCGCATCGGATCACATACGGTCATTCCTTTTACATTCCGCTTTGACACGTTCGCATCGGATCATCATACGATCATTCTTATTACGTTCCGCTTCGACCCGTTCACATCAGATCATCATACGGTCATTCCTATTACATGACATATCCCATATATTATATTCCTCCAAGCTGTACTTATCGATCAATAACGAAGAAAAGAAACCAATACTCTATTCTACATTAAGCTAACTAGAGTGAAGTTCGTATGAACTTACCGTGATCTTACATTACTTGCGTCTTGGAATGGTTCGTGCCTTCCTCCTTCTTCGCTCCTATATATTACAACTTCACACTTTTAGCTTTCATGCAAAATTCATCACATATGAATTCTCCTATATTAATTATAGAGCTAATAACTATATTCATTTCCATTTTCGTTCCAATACATCAAATCCACAAGGATTCATCTCAAAACACAACTAAATCAACCTAGGCATTTCACCGAACACATTGTGTGCGTAACATTAGCATAGCATGGTGTACAAGTATTTTATGCATAGCTTTACTAATTCATGTCAGGATCATAAAATCTAACAAATTTCATATATCCCTTATCCCAAACCAATTCCATCTATCAATACTCATTATAAGCAACTCCATACATAATCATTACACTAATTTTTGCATAAACTATATTACACTTCACTAAACTTCATTATTCTATAAGTATAAGTGGGTTTTACTCCAAATTGTCAACATAATCATGATTAAGCACATTAGAACTTCTACATGTTGATATTACAAAAGTATTAAAGTTCAATTTCATAAAACACTCATAGATTTCGCATAACCCATCACATCAAGATCACCAAAACATAAAATTCGACTTACTCAGTGTTATAAACACTTAGCTGATCATGAATCTTAGTTCATGCATCAATTCAGGCTTCAATTTCCTTGTCAATTTGCTGATTTGTGACATTAAGGTTTTATTCCTTTTCTTCTCCTAGTTCCAGTTGACACACACTCCACTGATGTGTGTGTGTTTGAGTTTTTATTTGTGTTTTATGCACTAAGCTTTCAGTTTATACACATTTGGTCCCACAATTATAGTGTTTATATTTTTCTTGACCTAAAACTTTTCTTTTTAAGTTAAAATCTTATTTACATTATTATTTTAACATAATCACATATATAAGGATTTTGGGGTGTTACAAATCTACCCCCCTTAAAGAAGGTTTCGTCCTCGAAACCTGGTTATGTACCAAATAAAAGCGGGTAGTACTCTCGCATTTCATCCTCCAATTCCTAAGTAAGATCGGATCCCTTTCTGTGTTGCCATTGTTTTAACACTTGCCTAATAGCTTTGTTGCGTAAATACTTCACCTTGAAGTCTTTAATAGCTACCGACCGTTCGATAAAATTCATGTGTTCATCTACTTCAATATCATCTAGGGGTACGTGAGACGTTTCATTTGCAACACATTTTCTTAATTGTCACACATGAAATGTGTCGTGTTATACCATTTAATGTTGGAGGTAACTCTAACAGGTACGCCACCTTCCTAATTCGTGCTAGGACCTTGAAAGGTCCTATGTAACGTGCTCCCAATTTTTCCGTTTGCAAAAATGGATTTTACCCTTCCAAGGTGAGACTTTCAAAAACACGATCTCCTACTTGGAATTCAATAGGACGCCTCCTATTGTCCGCATATGCTTTCTGTCGGTCTTGTGCCGCCTTTGAACGTGATCGTACAAGGTCAATCTTTTCATTTGTTATAGTTACCACATCCTTCGATGCAAGTTCTCTTTATCCAACCTCTCCCCAACACACAGGAGTTCTGCATTTTCGTCCGTACAACATCTCGTAAGGTGCCATTTGGATGCTTTGGTGATAGCTGTTGTTGTATGAGAACTCCAATAATGGTAGATGTTCATCCCAATTTCCCCCAAAATCTATAACTCATGATCTTAACATATCCACAAGCGTTTGGATGGTTCTTTCTGACTGACCATCCGTTTAAGGATGATAAGCGGTACTTAAATGCAATTTAGTACCCATCCTTTCGTGAAACTTTTGCCAATAACGGGAGGTAAATTGTGTATCCCTATCTGACACAATCGATACGGGCATTCCGTAACGAGATATAATTTCATTCACGAATATTTCCGCCATCTTTTCTGAGGGATATGTTTCTCGAATAGGTAGAAAATGGGCACTTTTAGTGAGACGGTCAACAATGACCCATATTGCATCATGCCCCTTCCTCGTTTTCGAAAGCTTAGTTACGAGGTCCATGGTCATGTCCTCCCACTTCCACACCGGGATTTCCAAAGGTTGCAACTTCCAGTACGGTTTTTGATGTTCCGCCTTTACTTGCGAGCAAGTTAAACAGTTCGCGATGTATTTAACAATATCACGCTCATTCCTGGCCACCAATAATTCTTTCTTAAATCTCGATACATTTCTGTGGCTCCCAGGTGAACCGAGTATCATGACTTATGAGCTTCCTCGAAGAGTAACTCCTTTACATCACAACGCCAAGGTACCCAGATTCGGCCATACCTTATTTTAATCCCCTTCACATTCTCTTCTAGCTTGTGCGCAAATCCTTTAATTCTTTCCTTCCTTGGATCATCCGCATTTAGCGACTTAATTTGAGCTTCCCGTATACTTTCAAGGATATTAGGTGTAACTATTATTCTCATTGATTTTACCTGAATTAGGGGCGATATTCCTTTCTACTGAGAGCGTCTACCACGACATTAGCCTTACCAGGATGATAGAGGATGTTACAGTCATAATCTTTGATAAGTTCTAGCCACCTCCGTTGCCTCATATTAAGATCTTTCTGCTCGAAAAGTATTTGAGGCTTTTATGATCTGAGTAGATCATGCACTTCGTTCCATACAAGTAATGCTTCCATATCTTCAGCGCGAATACTACAGCTGCCAACTCCAAATCATGGGTCGGGTAGTTACTTTCACGTTGTTTTAGTTGTCTAGAAGCGTAGGCAATGACTTAGCCCCTTTGCATCAAGACGCATCCCAAACCATGATGCGAAACATCTGTGTACATAACCAAGTCTTTCGCACCATCTAGTAATACTAGCACTGGCGAACTTAAAAGTTTTTCCTTCAAGGTCTGAAAGGCCTTCTCTTGATCTGTACCCCAATTAAACTTTTCATTCTTCTTTGTTAGCTTTGTCATGGGCAGAGCTATCTTAGAAAATTCTGAATGAATCTTCCATAGTAACCGGCTAAGCCTAGGAAACTTCTTACTTCACTTGGGTTCTTAGGGGGAACTCATCACATTACAGCCTCTACCTTAGAAGAGTCTACTTGAACACCTTCTTCATTTATCACATGGCCAAGAAATTCCACTTCTCTTAACCAAAAATGCGCACTTGGAAATTTAGCGTACAACTTTTCTTTACGAAATGTTTCTAGCACCTCACGCAAATGGCAGGCATGATCGAATTCACTTCAGGAGTACAGACCTGTCTAACATATTTCGACAAACTCAATTCATTAAATCCATGAATGCAGCCAGTGCATTAGTCAACCCAAAGGGCATTACCAAGAACTCGTAATGTCCATAGCGGGTCCTAAATGCAGTCTTGGCTATATCTTCCTCACGTACCCGAAGTTGGTGATACCCTGATCGTAAATCGATTTTTGAGAACCAACTCGCTCCTTGCAACTGGTCGAATATGTCATCAATTCTAGGCAGGGGTAACGGTTTTTAACGGTCAGTTTATTTAATTCTCGGTAATCGATGCACATTCTCATTGCGCCGTCTTTCTTTTTCACGAATAGCATGGGTGCACCCCATGGTGAGACACTCGGGCGTATGAAACCCTTGTCGAGTAATTCTTGTAATTGGGTCATCAATTCCTGCATCTCAGTAAGAGCTAATCGATAGGGTGCCTTAGCCATTGGTTTTGCTCCCGGATTTAATCCAATCCGAATTCTACTTCTCGTTCGGGTGGAAGCCCCGGTAAATCGTCCGGGAACACATCAGGATATTCGTTTACAATTTCCACTTCTTCAAATCTTGGAACCCCATGGTGCGTATCCATCACGTAGGCTAAGTATGCCTTACTACTGTTTCGGACGTATTTGATCACTTGAATAAGGGTGCACAATATAGGTTTTATTTTACTTCCCTTTGCACAATTATCTGTTTTCCACTAGGTGTCGTCACGCGAATGGTCTTACTTTCACATTGAGTTTCGGCATGATGCCGAGATAGCAAATCCATACCAACCACTACCTTGAACTCCCCCAAGATCATGGGGACAAGGTCAATCTCAAATTCTTCGTCTTCAATTGTTAACTTACAACCCTTACATATTTCATGTAATAGATAGCTTTTGCTATCGGCTATCTCTACTTCTAAGGGTATCAGCATCTTTTCTACTCTAAATGATGGGTGATGTATAAGATTACTTGACAGAAATGACTTACTAGCCCCAGTATCAAATAACACATAAGTGGGCATCGGATCTAATAAGAATATACCTGACACAACATTCGGAAGTGCCTTAGCTTCTTCAGATGATATCTGGAACATTCTACCTCGAGCTTTTGGAACTTCTTCCTTCTTTCCTTCCATGCCCGCCTTCTGTTGTAGCTTTGGACATTTAGCCTTGATGTGCCCCGGTTGAAAACAATTGAAGCAAGTTCTCAAGGTATTAGGACATTTGTAGTATGGGTGTCCCTTTTGACCACAGTTGTAACATCCCTTCTTACCCATTAGACACTCTCCTGTATGGAGCTTTCTAGTAGTCTTGCATTTGGGAATACCTCCCTTTTCTTTATCCTTCTTACCATGATCTTGGAACTTTTGTTTCTTTGACGGACTTGAACTGGTGAACTTCTCAGATGATCTCTTCTCACCCCTTTCCACTTGTCGTTTCAGTTCGATCTCCCTATCCCGGGCCCAATTGATGAGCACGTTCAGGGTTTTACATTTTGATGGGTTGATAAATTCTCTAAACTCAGCCTTCAAGATGTCATGGTAGTGATTTATCTTCATTCTTTCTGACTTCACAAGATATTGACAAAACTTCAAATTGTCAAGAAATATATTTGTAATCTCGTCGATTGACTCCTCCTTTTGACGAAGACGCAGGAAGTCTTCTTGAATTCTATCAACTGCTAACTGTGGGCAATGATATTTTAAGAATGGCTCTTTAAACTCTTGCCATGTCAGGTTTAAAGCTTATCATCATCATCAAGTTCCTTACAATGAGCATCCCACCAATCCTTGGCCTGAAGTTGAAGTTGGCCCGTAGCAAACATTACTTGATCTTCCTTTTCGCATCGGCTACAGACAAAGACGGCCTCCATGTTAGCGATCCATCTTTGGCATTTTATTGGATCGATTTCACCATTATATGACGTGGGGTTGCACGCCATAAAATCCCGATACGTACACCTACGAGTTCCCTTATTGCTTTGGGATTCCCAGATCATATCCTTCAATTCTTCCATCTTACTCTCCAACATAGCTTCAACGGCTTCTAGAACACGGCTTTATACTCTTGAGCGTTTGAGGAAGGTTGGCTTGGATAGCCTTCCCTACTTCACTCGAGATTCTCTCATTCATTGCTTCTTGCTGTGCTGCTTCCTTATTGTTCACATTAATTCCATCGGCTATCTACACAAACATTTATCACATTTGTTAATTTTCATTCTTAACTTCACTACATGTTAACTCATGCCCTTGTTATTTCATTCTATTGACTTTCTTTTCTCATTTATTACCATTATCATTGATCATGATGGACCATACAATACACAACATTCAATTGTAGTAATCATAATTTCCAAGTCTTATTGTTTACATTTTCACATTAAACATTCCCAAAATGAAATCTTGAGACATATTCGTGTTTCCCCAACATTCTTATAAGTTATACTATCTTCTCGAGGCTTTACCGAGGTCTGTATACAAGTCATAAGGAATACGAGGATTTTAAACATAACATTTTATCAAAATTTAAAACTTTTTACTTGTCTCATCATTCTCGCCGTAAGCTACGGTTCACTCACTGTAGCTTACGGTAGTTCTTAACTAGAGTTATCAGAGATCGATGGCCGTAGGTTATGGTCACCTACCGTAGCCTACGCCACTCTTTCTTTGACACTTCAGTCCTTGCTGTAAACTATGGTATACCTACCGTAGCTTACGGTATTGAAAAATTGAAATAGAGGCTTGTCAACGTAACGTACGTTTAGCCACCATAGGTTATGGCCTGTAGTTGTTGTAATTCTTTTGATTCTTTAGTTCTCATCGTAAGCTACAGTGAACTTATCGTAACTTACGATTGTCATCTGCAGCTCCATTCTTGCATTCTTTTGACCGGTTTCGAATTTGTTCGAGAGGGTTTTCAACACACCTTTCCCTTAATGTTTATCTGTTTTCACCTAACTAAACTTCCCATAACATCATCCATTCGTATCATAGTTTATAAAAGACTTCTAAAAAATTTACCTCTCCTAGCGGCTTGGAGCGAACACACACCTTCTCGTGAGCTCTCGGTTTGAGTTCAAGCACTTTAACGCGCTCGAATCCCTCAAACCTACGCTCGGATACCAACTTGTTAAGCCCATTATCTCCATAGGTCAAAATCAAGACTACAAATTAATTTACGAACCAAATTGAACTTTTACACATCAATAGAGTAAATTTGGTTAAACAAACAAAAATTTAAATTTTGTACAACAACAAAACCCAACGACATCTACAAAAGTTATGAACACATGATATTGGGTAAAGTTTTCAACATCATGACCATAAGACAACAAAAGTATTTTGACCCATTTACATCATTTAAATCCGGAAGCGTGTTGAGGGCAATGTAGAGTGTGTTCGTATTCCAAGCGCGTAGTCATCCATTGGGGGAGTTTTCCTATCAAACTCAACATAAACATCATTAGCACGATTCTCTAAATATTAAAATTTTATCATACACTACATTTGCTTATTTGACCCGTTAGTGAGGTCATAATTAGAAACTATCATCTAGAAGTTAATCTCTTCATTTAGAAATCCCACTTACGTGGTTACTAACGTCGGATTCTAACTTATAACTATATGGTAATCATACCAATAATCATTATCATTACTTATTTCTTTTACCTTCTATTTAAACTCGATCACATTAGATCATCATTCGACCATTCTTATGGCATTCTACTTTGACCCGTTCACATTGCATCATCATACGGTCATTCTTATTACGTTTCGCTTCGACCCGTTCGCCTCGGATCATCATACGGTCATTCCTTTTACATTCCGCTTTGACCCGTTCGTATTGCATAATCATACGGTCATTCTTATTACGTTTCGCTTTGACCCGTTCGCCTCGGATCATCATACGGTCATTCTTATTATATGACATCCTATATATCATATTCCTCCAAGCTGTACTTATCGATCAATAACGAGGAAAAGAAACCAATACTCTATTCTACATTAAGCTAACTAGAGTGAAGTTCGTATGAACTTACCATGATCTTACGTTACTTGCGTCTTGGAATGGTTCGTGCCTTCCTCCTTCTTCGCTCCTATATATTACAACTTCACACTTTTAGCTTTCACGCAAAATTCATCACATATGCATTCTCCTTTATTCATTATGGAGCTAATAACTATATCCATTTCCATTTTCATTCCAATACATCAAATCCACAAGGATTCATCTCAAAACGCAACTAAATCAAGTATTTTATGCATAGCTTTACTAATTCATGTCAAGATCATCAAATCTAGCAAATTTCATATATCCCTTATCCCAAACCAATTCCATCTATCAATACTCATTATAAGCAACTCCATACATAATCATTACACTAATTTTTGCATACAATTCTATTACACTTTACTAAACTTCATTATTCTATAAGTACAAGTGGGTTTTACTCCAAATCGTAAACATAATCAAGATTGAGCACATTACAACTTCTACATGTTGATATTACAATAGTGTTAAAGTTCAATTTCATAAAACACTCACAGATTTTCAAATAACCCATCACATCAAGATCACCAAAACATAAAATTCGACTTACTCGGTGTTATAAACACTTAGCTGATCATGAATCTTAGTTCATGCATCAATTCAGGCTTCAATTTCCACGTCAAGTTTGCTGAATTGTGACATTGGGGTTTTCTTCCTTTTCTTTTCCTAGTTCCAGTCGACACACACCACTGATGTGTGTGTGTGTTTGAGTTTTTATTTGTGTTTTATGCACTAAGCTTTCAGTTTATACACATTTGGTCCCTCAATTATAGTGTTTATATTTTTCTTGACACAAACCTTTTCTTTTTAAGTTAAAA
Source organism: Scalesia atractyloides (assembly GCA_947069175.1). Classification (NCBI taxonomy): domain Eukaryota; kingdom Viridiplantae; phylum Streptophyta; class Magnoliopsida; order Asterales; family Asteraceae; genus Scalesia; species Scalesia atractyloides. The sequence goes on from CAMTDV010000013.1 coordinate 19,982,297, forward strand.
TCTTATTTTACATTATTATTTTAACATAATCACATATATAAGGATTTTGGGGCGTTAGAAAAATATACGCAACGCTCTATGGTTGTTAATTGGGATTAACTGGGTTAGTTTGTATTAGGTTTGGACTTTTATAGGTCATTTGGGCATGCCATAGGCCTTGTGGGCCAGGCACGCCGATAGGGGCATGCTCTTATCCAAGGTATATAAGCTAAGCTTATGTCATTTCTAGGGTTAAGACTTTTGGGATTTCTCTAGAGAGCCTCCATCTTGTACCTGACAGTTTTGCTGGTTCAAGTAAAAGAATCTTGTGCAAGGTGTTTCAGTTGATTCATGTTGTTCTTCTGTCTTTTCGATTTTCTTGAATATCATCAAGTTTGGATTCCGCCCATCCTTGGTGATTGTGTGATATCGTTGTTAGATCATCAAGACTTACATTTGGTATCAGAGTCTTCTATTCAATACAGGCTCTCGGTATCACAGATCAAAGAATTGTTCAGAGTTGGAGGACGTGTTGCTATTCATCCCGAATTGTTATTGTTGATGACTACTGCTATTTTCATCTTGAACTTCTATTGTTCCGAAGAACATGAAGAAGGTTTGTGCATCTCGGATTTGGAACTGTTGAAGATTTCGAAGAACACGAAGAAGATTTAAGCATTTCGAATACATAACTGTTGAAGATCCCGAAGAACACGAGGAAGATCATCCATCTCGGATTGATCCCGGACTACTGTTCATCAACTTTCTCAACAACTTTATCCGGATTATTCGCAATCCGGATCGGAATACGGTTGATTTCAGATAAGGATTCTCCATTCCGGAAAGGGCTTTCATTCCGGATCAGGCTTTCATTCCGAATTTGATCTTTATTATGGATTTATCATTCATCTTGGATTGCATTTCGCATTGCATCTTGAATTTCGGAAGCATCTCGGATAAACAACGAAGCATCTCGGATACCATCTCGGATCACAGTTCTGAATCACCATCTCGGATCACTGTAAAGATTCTATCTCGGATTAACAATCCGAGGTACAGTTCTGAATTTGGTACTGCTCCGAGTTGTACCCACCAAGGTGGAAAGTTAAGCAGCTGACGTAATCGGTGTTAAACGTTTTCGTACGCAGATTTTGATCCATAGACAATCTTGAGAAACCGGGTGCACGGTTAGACTCGTGTGATTTTTAGGACGATAAAAAGGCACGGAAATTTCTAAAATCACTATCGGACATCATATATTATTGGATTCATATCGTCGAGACGAGTCTAACGGTACAATTTGGTAAAAACAACTTTCGGACATTTTTTAATCATTTTTTACCGGCGCGTTTTCGATTATCCGAAGATGTTTACAACCCAAACTCAGCACTCGAACATAGTTTTCAGCCCAACACAAAATCAAAACCCGAACCTGCGGGATGAAGTGAAGGAAAAGTTGAATGAGTTTATTGGAAACTACAATGTTGATCCGGTTGCTGACTATGTGATGCGTTTGCTTGAATGTGGGAGGCGAAAAGAGGAAATAAGAGATGAGATGAATAGCGTATTGGGTGATGACAAAGACTCCTTTGTATCTTGGTTATGCGGTCATTTACAATCAAACCAAGATCTCCAAGATCTATACGCTAAATCAACAGGGTCTCATCCTGAAGACGTGTCCGAACAGATACCTCAAGCCTAGCAAGCAGCATCAACAGCCCAGCACCCCAAACTCTACCTCAAGCCCAAACTCACACTGACAAACAAGGATTGCTCATTGACACAGCCAACTACCTTTTGTGCACTGAACCTTGCAGGAATAGGGTTGCTCAACTCAGGGCACTTAATTCCAAAATGGCTGAGGATTGCAACAATGCATTGGCTCAGTGCATCAGCCTTCGAGAAAGTAACAAGTTACTAACAGAAAAGGTTGAAACACAAAAGAAAGACATAGCTCAGCTCCACCTGAACGTAAATCAACAGAATGTTGGGTCCATGATTACAAAACCATATTAGATTCAAAAACCATGGAATGCGACTTGGTAAGAATTGAGCTGGGACTTATTGCTAGAAAATATCAACAAAACGAAGCAAATATAAAGAAGTTTGAAACATCCAGCAAGCTCATTCCAGACGTGTGCAATGTGCAGCTGGCATATAAGGAGAAAAAGGGGAAGGGTTTGGGATTCAATCAGGTTGCCCCACCGTATAATCACAACTACACAACAATGCCTGAAACCAACGAAGATATTGAGAAAGCACAACATATGGTGTACGGCAATCCCAGTGATTATATGTCAGACACATGGAAACCATCTGGTGCTGTTGACTCTTCTAATGATTCAGCTGGAGTGTTTGGTCTTCTATCTGATAAACCAGGACTCTCTGACTTTATCAAAGCTGATGAAGAGAGAGCTGACATGAACAAGGCTCTAAGTGTGAAAACTGTACAATCTGAACCTTCTGCTTGTGATGAAAAAGTTCAAAGCAAGCTAAAGGAGCAGAAACGAGCAAATCGGAGATGAAGAAAGCAGAAGTCCAAATGTCAAGGACAGTCACGCTCTCCAAAATCATCAGTGGGCAACAGTAGCCCTCAAAAGGCTAGTGTTGTGAAAAATGCTTTTGTTAAGCTGATCGTTAATGGCAAATGTGAAAAATATGCTTTTGACCTTGCTAGCAAAGCTTTTGGAAAGGTTGGGGAGATTTCTAAACAAGACTTGCAGTCTACACAAAACAAGAAGAATCAAAAGAAATCTCCACAACAGAAGAAGGTCCTTGCAAACGACAAGTACAAACATCCAAATTCATCTTCGTCTACAAGAAGTGTGCAAAGAAATCAAACACAGAAGGGATCAGTTCATCCTTCAGGGCCTGCAAGAACAAATCAAGCTAATCAGAATGCTTTATATGTGAAGAGACAAACGTGCTTCAATTGCGGCATTCCTGGTCACACTGCTCGAAACTACACACATAGTCCCATGTTTCGTATCATGTTCACAATCAGAAGGTTACACCAAAGGATAACAATCATTCCAAGCCGATGAAGGTATCATCACCTAAGGCAATGAAGAATGTGAATCCCAAGGTTAAACCATCTGATGGGGATTGGAATGTTGCCAAAAACAAACGTAAGGTTGTTCAGAAACAAAAACCTGTTTCTAAAATGACTAAACCTGAAATAGCCAAAGTTACTCAATCAAAGGCAACAACCGCGTTTGTTAAAATGAAACAGATTTGAAAACCAAATCTAAAGCAGCAACAACATCACCAATCCTTGAAACAAAAGTGGACTTGTGTCTGAAAGAAGTGTCTTATTTTGATGCTTCAGGGAAACCTAGGACCACGATGGCCTGGGTCCCACTGTCTTACTAATCATCTTATTTTTCAGGAACAAACAAGGAGGAGCTGTTGACAATCTCTGGAATGTTGATAGCAGTTGTTCTAGGGACATATCGGAAACATCTGACTGTTGCAAAAAGTTCAAATTTTTTACAAGTATGATGTTTCCTTTGGAGGAGATGAGGTAAGAAAAGATCAACGAAAAGGTACAAATTTAAATTTCGTGCTTTAAGTATGAAATTGATTAGTCTTTAATCTAATGACGGAATGGTTAAGTAAAACCAACAAAACTATTTTCCTTTCCTTTCGTTTAAAACTTTGTACATATGTTTTCTTTATTAAGTAAATTTGTGCATAAAGTATGATGCACAAATTTAGAGGGGAAGAGGGCGATATATGTATATATTCATTGTTTGAGGGGGAGAAAATCAGAAATATACAAAAACATTTGAAAAACTGAAAAATCCAAAAGGCCTTTTTGCATCAAATGGGAAATGAAATGAATATTCGTGATAAAGGGTGTGACTGACACATGTAAGGTGTCATAGTTGAAAAGACTAGGATCTAATGTTATATGTCGGTAGGCTTAACGCTCAAAGTGATTAAAAGATACTAAGTGATATAAAAATGGTTCGATTGATGTACCGTCATCTTCAAAACAGAAACAAAAGCAACTAACTGACGATCATGAAGCTAGCAGTAGCAGCTTACATAAACAATCACCGGTTAATTCAACAGACGAGCCGCATAGAAACATTCATGATCCACGTAGCTCAACCGAGCTATCTGGCCATGAGGATCCTGAGTCATCACCCGAAGCCACAGGTTATACCAGAATAGATCAACCACAAGAACAAGCTCATAATGATCATTCGTCAGGCAAGCAGAAAACCAAGCAGCTATCGGATAATAATGTAACAAGTAGCAGGTCGAATAAAAAACTTACTGTTAATTCAACCATTGATCATCACAAACCTCATAACTCATCAGAACTTTCACATCATGAGGATCCAGATTCAGATCTAGATCCAGATCAAGACTACACTGATGATCTAGATCAATTCTTAAGCTGCAGCCACGAGGCCGAATTCGAAGAAACCAGTAGTGAATTCGAAGAATCTTACGCTAACAAAATCGTTAGAGATCCGATTACGGCTCCAGATCGAGCTTCAAAAGCATAATTGCTGACAAACTGCTGGATACGAGGCAGAAAAAACCTGTGAATCTGGAAAACGATGACGTACTATCGGAATACGCAAGTTCAGATCTGGATCACCGTCGGATATTCGATCGAATCACCTCGATTACTACGGTTATGAAGGCAGTGTGTCCTCTTATGACGGAAACGAGATTCAAAACCCTAGAAGACATCGAATCAGTCAAATTGAAGACGAATATGTGGATCGACTCAATCGGGGATTAGCTAGAGAGAACGAGCATCTTGAATCTTCACGGTGTGAACAATCCGGTGAGATTCGGCCGGTGAATGGCGTTTTCTGGTGAAACAACCGCCGTGAACCGACTGTTAGACGGTGGACGTGCCACTATTGCTGTCCTCCACATGACCGTACTTTCTCAGCCCAGCTTCCTTGACAGGCCCAACATGTTTGTTGATGCAGCGGTTGAAGGAGGCGGTGGAGGAGGTGGTGGGTTGAAGGTGACGGTGGTGGTGGTGATGGGCTGACGGTGGAGGTGGGTGGTGGGTTTTAGAGAGAGAGAGAGAGGGGGAGAGGATGAAGAAGATAAAGGGGGTTCAGTTCTTTTTCTTTTTTTTATTTGTTTAGGGGCAAGTTAGTAATTTTTCACGTATTTAACTGAAAAACTTAACATAGGTTAGTGATAAGGACCACCCGAGTGCAAAAATTAGAACTATTAGGACCAAGCGTGTAATTAGTGAACCACTGGGACCAAGTCTGCAATTTTCGCAAACCACATGGACCAACCAAGCATTTAACTCATATTTAAATAATTCGATTTCATTTATACCAAAAGGACAATACATAGTTTCAAAAATGGACATGCAACAAGTTTCGAATGACATAACATGAATAAATTTAAGTCTAGGTGTGTATCTAATCCACCCTAAATAAGTTTCTTCATCAGCAACAACTACTTTCCTGCAACATGTATTAAAATAATGATCAACAAAAGTTGGCGAGCATACAAGTTTATATACATAGCATAATAGTGAAAAAGTTGCCTCTATCCAACATGGTAAATTGCATATTATGTTAGAAACATACTAACATGTGATAAATATATGTCAATCCAAAGTTTAACGCAAATCGTGATTACCTTTGTCATCAAAATGACAAGGTGTAAAATAGGTTGCTTAACAATACCACAAGAATACGGACGGTACGTTAATCCTATATCGCTATAATTGTTAAGGGAGGCTAGCAAGGTTAATGAGCATATAGACACAAGTATACTTAGCATACGATAACAAGAATAATACAAGTTTCATGTTTATAATGGATAGAGTGTGATTATAACAAGTTTTAAATATGAATCGTGATTTGTATAATTGTACATGTTGCACCCAAAGTATGTAAATGGAAAATGGGTTCGAGTATACTCACAATTTTGCAAAGCTTTCCGATTATCCGTGAGTGACGGGTTGTTTCAGATTGGGAGTCGAGGGTATAAGGTCATTCGGGGTTTATGTAGTGGTTGAATTCGAAATCTAGAATTTAAGTACAAAAACTATGCATACACAAAGTAATTATCTAGTCTTAAAACACTCGTTTTTGACACTATAAATCCCGTATGGGTTGATGTGATTTCATGGGTCAAGATACCCATTAGAATCGTTAAAGAGAGGTTCAAGACTTAGATAATATAACCTATTACCATGACAAGTAACCATGTTGATCATCGTCAAGAATTCGGTTATGTATATATATTTATCGTATAGTTTATATAATAACTCTAAGCAAAGTCTATAAAGGATATCATAGATTGTCATATAAGTCATGCATGGAGGTAGGAGGATAACCATCCTTTAACCTCATTGTAAGATTCACCAATACACAAATCATCACAAGGATGATTTGGATGGTTATGAATGAAAAGGAAATGTATAATAATTAATATAAATGAAAGCATATTTTTTTAATCCTACTTTGGACCTCAAATGTGGTGAGGTTTCACCTTAGTTTGCCAAGGGAAGCTTGTGAAAACCTTCCTAGAGGTTATCCAAGTTGAAAGCAAGAAGAAAATATAAGAAAATAAGAAGAAAAGTGAGCTAAGACTCACTTACAATGGTTGCAACTTTCTACCAAATCTTGGAAAGTAGATAGTAACCAAGAAGATTTGAGAGTGATTTGAGTGTTTTGAGTGTATTTAGGAGTGTATAGAGGCTTGTATTTAAAAGTGGGAGCAGGGTTTGGGAGTTAATGAAAGTGGAAGGTGATTGGAGGAGAAAGGAGGTGGACAAGGGTGAAATATGATTGCCTTAAAAAAAGGTGGAAGGTGATTGGAGGAGAAAGGAGGTGGGGTCTTTTGATTTTGTTCACTTTAAGTCCTTGCACTTTGTAACTAGGTTATTTTATGTTGTTTTCTTGTATTTTAGCTTGTTTTAGGTATCCAAAGCGTATTTTAAGTCTCGGATTTAGTATAAACACGTATTTAAATATTGATTGCGTATATAACACAAATATGAAATGTAACACGTATATATATATATATATATATATATATATATATATATATATAATGAATTTCCATTATGATTAACGCCTCAAATTGTGATAACGGAGATGCAGTACGATTGTAAGGTTTCTAAAAATAGAATGCGAATATGAACTTTCTAAAAAATAGGAATATGGAAATACGAGGCTTACAAGCTAGGCACCATAAGTGACCCAAAAAGGCACTTTGCGCGATTTAGTCGCTTAATCACTAACACCAGTGTGTGTAGAATTGTCGATAGATCTTTCGGGTTGACAACACCATCATGATCGGTCGCCCCGAGTCAAATCAAAACGACAAATTGATAATTCGTGATTGTCTATGGTTGATTATACCCTTATTGTTAATATATAGCTCATAGGTTTTGCAACCATGTGAATCTGAATTGTAGATATTAGAAATTTAATATATATTGAAACCATTAGGAAGATGATTTAAGTCGAAGGTTTGGGGAAGACAATTGCGGCAAGAGAACTGACCCACATTTACAAAAAAAAAACAAAGAAATTTTGTCACAAATTTTGCCTGAATAATATGGTTAAAATTGAAAAGAGACTCTCAAATGAGAAGACGTTTTCTAAAGGAAATTATGGAGAAATTTTGCTTTTAGTTTTACTTACGTGAACTCACTTGTCTTTGTGTTGGCACTTGGTTTTATATGTTCTTAAGGTATATGAGTTCAGCTTTGGAATTTTGGCATGTCTTGTGTTTATTGGATGCCATGAAATAAGGAGTAAACACCTTCCTGAGGTTTGGTCAAGATTACTGTCTGACTCCGTGTACTTCATTTTTTGACCGAAGAGATCCTTACATGAGTATTTCATTACCAAATGCCCCTAATCGTAGTCAAAGGTTAGTTTGACTGTAAAAAAAGGTAAAAAACTATTATACCCTTTTTCTATTACATTATGCACCCTCTTGTTTCATTTTTATTTCAATAACTCACTACCCACCATTAGCACCATCATCCCCACCATCATCTACTACCATTGTTTATCACCATAACACCATCTAAATAGTAAATTACTGATAAAATAAAATAAATGTGAAAATTTTATGTTGATGGTAATATTAAATATCATTAGTGAAGGTGTAGAAGTGGCTGTAGTCAAACAATAGTAAGGATAATTCGCTTAGTCTTCCGGTTCAGAAGTCTACTTAGTTTCACAAAATGCTTATTAATGAGATGAGTTGCTTAACAACTGAAGCTTCTTTTCTTGTTAAACTTCACACCATTTCTCTCTGTCATGAATCCAAGCAAAGTCGAACAAGATATGTTCCTCCACCACCCCGATCCTATCCTTCAATCTCAGCTGTTGATTCTAGATCTCCACCATCGTCAGCCCGAATCTCGACTTCCTCTAAGAAAAAAAAAAACAGCTCAACTAAAGTTCATTGGCACTGTTTAATTTAAATTCTCAAATCTCATCACAACTCATTACTTGTTGGAGTCCGAGTTGACTCAGCAAAACAACTACTCATCGCGGTCGCCACCACCTCCGACATCCACGACATCCTCCCAAACTACGGCCTCCCAATCGAAATCCTACCTAACACCGTTGAACCCTACACACTCTCACCAACCGGCGCATTCACCGTCACACTTCTCCGCCCGTGCTACGTCAAATTTGATGATCAAACCGTTTCCTACAACAACATCATAACTGGCACGTAGACTTACGGATCCTATCCGGTGTGTCCTGTATTCAGGCCAAGCAGCTGTTCATGTGGCTAACTGTTACCGGTATGGATACTAGCTCAAACATGAGGGAGTTTCATGTAGGAGTTTTGTCCAAGAAGTTGCCGGTGGATATGATCCTGGATGTTCCAGAATGTAAGAGTATATCTAGTGGAGGTTATGTTCAGTCGATGTGAATCGAAAGGTGATTTAGTTTGTTTTGGTTATGGCTCAACTGATTTTGTGTGGATAATTGCAATGTGATATTGTGAATCTAGGGATGTGACTCTAGGGATGAGATAGTAAGGTAAAAGAACAATATTACCCTTTTTGACAGTAAACTAATCTTTGACTAAAGATTGTGGGCATTTGGCAATAAAATACCCATTTTAGGCTACTCGGTACAGGTGATGGTCCTCATTATAGGATGACTCTCCAAATCAGTGTCACGTTATAGTCTTTGGAGGATGCTCCTTCAAGAATAAAACCAAGGAAATATGTGATAGCCCTAACCCACCTAGTTAATTTATTTTTTTTCAATTCAACTAGTTTTTTTAACACTTACTAATATAAAATAAAATCATTAATATTAAAAACCACACATTACATAACCTAAAAAAACAAAACCTAAAAAATAGAAAAAACATAACATAAAAAATAAAAATCCTAAGAACTCTACTTTTTCGCGATCTTTTCTTTCATTTTTTTTAAAAATCGCTCGATCTTCTTCCGGATACGAGTTTATGCCGATCGTCATTTTCTCCCACTCTTTGCATTCATTCTTTTCACTCTTCAACTAGCATTTCTTCCACCTCACGTTCCTTCGCGTGTGCCTTTTTGGCCATGACCTCGGTGTACATTTTGAACTGGGCCATAAACTCGTCCATTTTGGAACCGCATCCCATTGCGGCTTGTTTTTTCTAGCCGCCGCCTTTTTGGATTTGTTCCTACCCGAGGACGTTCCTCCTTTCGAACCCCATACTCTTCTGCGTCAGATTCGGGCTCGTCTTTTATATTTATTTGGCTTCGTGCGTCCGAGCCCCCCGCACTATAACTACCGGTCTATGAGGTTTTTGTTCGTTTAGCCATTGCAACCTCAATTGGAACCGGCGTCCACTTGTTACTGGTTCGCAAAACTTCCCAAGCCCGTACGTGTGGGAAAACGACCCGATGCGAATCTTCGTATTTACGATCGCTCTTTAAAAACATATTCGTCACTCATCCCACTACGACGATTGAGACTAGCATATAACTTATTATATATCGCCGAAAACCGGTTCATGACTGGATGCATCTTTCGCTACTTCGAAGAGATGGAATCAATACCGTGATAATGACCTTGTTCCATAATTGCAAGGAACTTTGATAATATTTTTTTCCAAAACCAATCGCCGGTTAATTGTTACCTATATTTTTAGAATGTAACAAAGTATATATTAAAAAATGTAAAATTTATATATTTTTAGTATAAAATTTATATGTTTTTACATACCGTTAATGGGGCTTTTTGATGTGCTAATCCACGCTTTCGCTAACGCCTCCTCCTCGATCTTGATCCAAGGTTTTGCCTTGGCTTTCGAAGGTTGATCTTTCCCGTCACTTGCTTCCCTTTTTTTACATTTCGAGGATTGTGGTTGTGGTTGGAGAGACTCCGGAACACATTCTTCAATGTCATCTTCTACGGATTGTGGTTGGGGAGACTTCGGTGTTGGCAAAGGTTGTGGTTGAGATTGAAATTGTGAGTTGAACGGGTTTCGCCATTTGTGTAACGATTGTATTTGTTGTATTGAATGGAAGTGGCTCATTTGAGAGAAAGTGTTGAGGGTTTGTTGAAAACCCAAGAAAGTGTTGTAAGAAAATTGCAAGGATGACCAACTCGGTTCCATCGTAGGATAGTAGCCGGGTACCGAGAAAATATTTTGGTTTGGGTTTGGGTTTGGGTTTGGGTTCGGGTTCGGGTTCGGGTTCGGGTTGTATGTATCCATGGAAAAAGTAGAAGAATGCTATAAAAAGTAGAAGAATTGTATAAAGTTGAGAGAGAGAATTGGTTGAAGTGTGTAAAAAATGAGGTGATTTTGGTATGTTTGTAGGTAAAATTATTGTTTTTAAGGAAAATTGATTTTTTTAAATTATAGCCATTGTCAACGGCTCAATCTTGTCTCCATTTGCTCCATCTTTAATGTCTGCATCTTGACGTTCAGGACGCCGCCGCCCCTATGGAAATGGTGTTGGGGGGCATCGCCAGGCCCGGATGACCCCCCACACCGAGTAGCCTTAGGGTCTCATCGGGCAAAAAATGAAGTACAGGGAGTCAGGCAGTAATCTAGACCAAAACACAGGAAGGCAAATTGCAATTTACTCTTAAATAATAATGTATGTCAACTTTTAAAAACTATTTTGGACCGTGTGTTTTAAAATCCATAATGGATCAAACAAATAACTCGTGGTTGTATTTTTATCATTAAAACTAAAATGGTTATGTTTTTCTAATAAGTTAAATGTCACACTAAATTAATGCACCATCCACTAAGAAAATTTATGAGTACCAACCTCCGTCATCGCAAAGTTTGTATTTCCGTTGTGACATTTTTAGAGTGTCACAAAAGGACCAAACAATACTCCTTCATGTGGCTTTATAATCTTGCAAAATAACAATATTGTTTGACTAATTTTTTTCTCTTTTCTTGAATATTGCAAACCCCGAAGAGTGACTAGTTTTTCTACAAACTTTAATCTTAAACAAGACCGATCTAGAGCTGCAAATGCCCGGTAACACCCCGAAAATTATATATATATATATATATATATATATATATATATATATATATATATATATATATATATAATTAGGGATGTTTAAACTACTTAATAGTAAGTTATTAAATAATAAAAAATCATAAATTTGGGGTCCTATGTATGCTAAACCAAACATGAGGGACTAAATGTGTCAAACTAAGAAAGATGATTTATTAAAAAGAAAACTAAAACACAACACATACTTATGTGCGTGTATGTGTGTGAGCAACCAGAGAAGAAAAGAAAGAACACACAGATCTTCATCCACTAAATTGATCAAATTGAAGAGTGAATTGGGACTCTTGTTTATGCATGTGTCAAGAACATTGATCACCATACTTGTATAACACAAGGTAAGCTGTAATTTTGATTTTGGTGACATTTGAATCCTTGTGTAAAACTTGGATGATTAAAGTTCTTGAACAATTAATTGATATTTTGACCTAAGGGATGTATAATCTAAGTGTAGAATCATAATACCAACTAAAATTAGTCGATAAATTTATAAGAATTAGATGTTGAGATTATATGTTTGTATGAGTAAATGGGTTTTTGACTTTAGTATGAAAAACCCTAAGTGTTTGTGTAAATAATGAAGGTGGTGACATTAGTTGATTGAAGTTTTCAAATTAATGGAAATTACGAAGAGTAATCGTAACTTATTTGGTTGAGATTCTTGACTAGCCAAGGTTTAAATAGAACTAAAATGGCTAGCTATAATATACGCACATAAGATGTTTGATAAAACGCCTAAATGAATTGCCAATTTATTTAATGAACAAAAAATGTGGACAGAAACGTGAAATAATATATTTTGCAAAATTACATGCTTTAGTTATGAGCCGAGAGGTCCCAATGATAATTGGCTTGTAAACTTTAGGCAACACAAGAGAAGTATCGGGAAATCAAGCCGCTGCCGACACACGTTTGAAGGGAAAACTTTAAGGTACGTAGCTTATCCATTATAGCGTATTATTATGTTTAACTTGCTTTGAACAACCAAAGGGTCAAAGGAAAGAAAATAATGAATGTTTGGTTGAATAAAACGAAGGATTTCATTAAATAACCAAACGGGTCAAAATAAAGAAAATAATGAAGGTTTGGTTGAATAAAATGATGGATTTCGTTAAATAACCAAATGGGTCAAAATAAAGAAAATAATGAAGGTTTAGTTGAATAAAACGATGGATTTCGTTAAATAACCAAACGGAACAAAATAAAGAAAATAATGAAGGTTTGGTTGAATAGAACGATGAATTTCGTTAAATAACAAACGGGTCAAAATAAGAAAATAATGAAGGTTTGGTTGAATAGAACGATGGATTTCGTTAAATAACCAAACGGGTCAAAATAAAGAAAATAATGAAGGTTTGGTTGAATAAAACGATGGATTTCGTTAAATAACCAAACGGGTCAAAATAAAGAAAATAATGAAGGTTTGGTTTAATAGAACGATGGATTTCGTTAAATAACCAAACGGGTCAAAATAAAGAAAATAATGAAGGTTTGGTTGAATAAAACAATGGATTTCGTTAAATAACCAAACGGTCAAAATAAAGAAAATAATAAAGGTTTAGTTGAATAAAACAATCAAAATTAAGAAAATAATGAAGGTTTGGTTGAATAAAACGAGGGATTTCATTAAATAACCAAATGGGTCAAAATAAAGAAAATAATGAGGTTTGGTTGAATAAAACGATAGATTTCGTTAAATAACCAAACGGGTCAAAATAAAGAAAATAATGAAGGTTTGGTTGAACAGAACGATGGATTTTGTTAAATAACCAAACGGGTCCAAATAAGGAAAATAATGAAGGTTTGGTTGAATAGAACGATATATTTCGTTAAATAACCAAACGGTTCAAAATAAAGAAAATAATGAAGGTTTGGTTGAATAAAACGATGGATTTCGTTAAATAACCAAACGGGTCAAAATAAAGAAAATAATGAAGGTTTGGTTGAATAAAATGATGGATTTCGTTAAATAACCAAACGGTTCAAAATAAAGAAAATAATGAAGGTTTGGTTGAATAAAATGATGGATTTCGTTAAATAACCAAACGGGTCAAAATAAAGAAAATAATGAAGGTTTGGTTGAATAGAATGATGGATTTCGTTAAATAACCAAACGGGTCAAAATAAAGAAAATAATGAAGGTTTGGTTGAATAAAACGATAGATTTCGTTAAATAACCAAACGGGTCAAAATAAAGAAAATAATGAAGGGTTGGTTGAATAATACGATAGATTTCGTTAAATAACCAAACGGGTCAAAATATAGAAAATAATGAAGGTTTGGTTGAATAAAACGATGGATTTCGTTAAATAATCAAACAGGTCAAAATAAAGAAAATAATGAAGGTTTGGTTGAATAGAACGATGGATTTCGTTAAATAACCAAACGGGTCAAAATAAAGAAAATGGTGAAGGTTTGGTTGAATAAAACGATGGATTTCGTTAAATAACTAAACGGATCTAAACTTAGTTGTGGCATATACTTTGAAGGTGTGTGAACAACTAATTGTGTATAAATCCGGAAAAGGGTAAAATCAGAAATTAGGTACAAATCGAATAATGGAAATGTAAACTGATTTATAAATTACCCGAGGGTATTGGGTGTAACTACTAAAACGATTTTACATACTTGAATAGTTAAATTGTCGAAATTATGCTAATGGGTCAAAATGTCCAACTCATGAAGTTGAACACAAATCATGAGTAATATCAAATGGAAACGTGAAGTATCAATTTACGAATGTTTTCTGAAGTTATCGAGTTACGCCTTTGAGTGCGGAACTCGAAAACGGGTTAAACGGACAACTTAATAAACCTGCAGTAAAATGACTACAAGGAGCACCGTCGCCGACGGCACATCAGGCCGTCGCCAACGGAACATGATTTCTTCGACGCCTTAACTCACTGTCGACGGTAGTTTAGACTCGACGGTGGATTTGGCATACCGTCAGTGAGGCCGTCGCCGACGCCTTCACAAGAAAAAAATGAATTTAAATTTAAATTATTAATTGTATTTTTATTTTAAATAAATCAATACTAATCCATAGAATGGTTGGGGTTTTGTAGAGTTATCTAAACCAGTTCTCTTGCGATGATCAAGCCATGTTGAAGAACCGAACATGACCACGTTACAAGCTTCTGTTTTGTCTCATCTAGTTACGTTTTACAAACAATATTATAAAATGTAATATGTTTTTGAACACTTCTGATGACTCGTTTATTTTGGAATGTTAATGTGTATGGTAGTCATGTACTTATATATACATATTATATATATATAAATAAATAAATTTAGGGTGTTTCAAGTTGGTAATCAGAGGTTCAGGTTAAAGACGAATGTGTTAGGTTCAAGGCTTGATCAAGACATCCGGTAACAAGTGATTACGAAATGAATTTCAATAGAAAGGAAGATGAATTAAAGTGTATGGGAGGAGTGTATTAATACACCTGAACCCAGGAAATACATTAAATATAAATGGTTGAGATAAGTCATATACTTAATCAACCGAATAAGAATAATACATCACACGTAGTAATGAGTGATGAGCATCAAATTCCATATAGTAATAATACGGAAATGATTAAACAGATTATTTACCTACTTGTTATGGACATTTCAGTAAAAAGAGATGTCTGACGGAACAGGTGATGATACGGTATCCCTCATGACGGAGAAGATACAAGCAAAAATTTCCGAAGAAGTCGGAAAGGCGTTAGAAGTGGCCTTACCTGAATTTATGGGAAGGTTGCAAATGACGATGTTAACAACAATTGAAGAAAAGATGAATGAAATCATAGAAAGCCTCAATCAAGATAAAAGTAAGGCTAAAGAAGGGAAGACATGCCCTTACAACAAATTCATGGCATGTAAGCCCCCGATTTACAATGGGGAAGTAGATCCAATCGTTTGTCAACGATGGATAAGTGATATTGAGGGAGTTTTTGAACGAACCCATTGTGACCCAACTGGCTTTGTAGCTTATCGGACCGGTCAACTAAGGGGTCAAGCGAAAGATTGGTGGTATGACCTCAAGAAGGAGCTAGGAATTGAAACCACTAGAACCATGACATGGGAAGAGTTTAAGACGCCTTTCCTTAAACATCATAGCCCAAAAGCTGTAATCAACAAAATCATGGAAGAATTTATCCAGCTAAGACAAAAAGGTGAATCGATTGACAAGATCACAGGGATCTTCCTAGACAAGTTAAGGTTCTGTGATGAATTAGTTCAAACTGAAGAACAGAAAATCTATTACTACTACAATATGTTGAGCGTGGAATATCGGGAGTTTATGACTCCCTCAAAGTATGAGCATCTCACAGAAATCATAAATGTCGCGCGAGAGCGCGAAATTGAACTGAAGAAGCAAGTTGAAAGAGGAGAAAGGAGGGCGTTGGATCTGAACCCAAGTCCCACAAAAAAACAAAAGATAAATGAGTCTCCGAAGAAAGGAAACGTAAAAGAAGGGTTGCTTAGTTGCAAGATTTTCGGACTCCCTCATCGGGGCGAATGTTTCTACAAGTCAAACCCTGTGTTATGTGTGGGAAGACGGGACATGCGCCCTCAAATTGCCCTACTAAAGCATCGGTCTGCTTTAAGTGCTACCAACCGGGACATAAAAAGTCTGAATGCCCGGAGTTGGTAGGAAAGAAAGACGCGATCAAAGAAAAGAGCGAAACTCCGAAAAGGAGGGCAAGATCTTTCCACATAACTGCAGTTGAGGCCAAAAATGAACCCGATGTGGTTTCAGGTATGTTTACCATAAATTCAATTCCCGTACATGTTTTATTTGATACGGGTGCAAATAAATTCTTTGTTTCACATAGATTTATTAGACACCCTATGTTCACACTAACAAAATTATCTAAGCCTATAGAAGTAGAAATAGGCAATAATAAAAGTTTTGTTGTTTGTGATATATGTCGGGAATGCAAATTAAACGTCGATGGCGAGATTACTTTGTTGATCTAATACCCATGTCAATGGGGGAATTCCAAGTGGTAATTGGAATGGATTGGTTATCTCAGTACCACGTTAAAGTAATATGTTTCCGTAAAGAGATAGAACTAACATCACCAAGCGGAAGACATGTAATTATTTATGGGGAAAATAATTGCAATCCTATAGTATGTTCGATGATAAAATCCCATAAACTCATTCAACATGGGTGTAAAGCTTATTTGACATACATACATGATTCAGAAAAAGAGTCGCCAAGAATAGAAGACGTGGCTGTCGTACAAGACTTCAGAGATGTGTTTCCGGAAGATTTACCGGGAATACCACCCGAGCGTGAGGTGGAGTTTGGAATTGAACTAGTTCCGGGTGCGAAACCGGTGGCTAAAGCCCCATATCGGTTAGCACCATCGGAACTCCAGGAGTTATTATCGCAATTACAAGATTTGTTAGACAAGGGATTCATCCGTCCAAGCGTCTCTCCCTGGGGAGCACCAGTGTTGTTTGTAAAAAAGAAAGATGGAAGCATGCGTATGTGTATCGATTACCGTGAGCTAAATAAACTTATGGTAAAGAATCAACATCCACTTCCAAGAATCGATGATTTATTCGACCAACTACAAGGTGCAAGTTGGTTTTCAAAAATTGACTTGAGGTTGGGCTACCATCAACTGAGGGTGAAAGAGGAAGACATACTCAAAACGGCTTTCCGTACACGGTATGGGCATTACGAATTCCTTGTAATGTTTTTGGGATTAACCAATGCGCCCGCGGCATTCATGGATCTTATGAATCGAGTCTGCAAACCCATGTTGGATAGATCGGTGATAGTGTTCATAGATGACATTTTAGTATATTCAAAGAGCAGGGAGGATCATACTCGTCACTTACGTGAAGTATTAGGAACTCTTAGACGAGAAAAACTTTACGCAAAATTCTCGAAGTGTTCCTTTTGGTTTCGAGAGGTACAATTCCTCGGGCATGTTATAAGCGCCGCTGGGATATTGGTAGACCCATCAAAGATAGAAGCAGTGTCAAAATGGAATTCTCCAAAAAATCCTTCGGAGATCAGAAGTTTTCTAGGTCTTGCGGGATATTACAGGTGATTCATTCAAAATTTCTCCAAAATTGCATCGCCGTTAACTAAATTAACCCGAAAAGACGAAAAATTTGTCCGGAACGATGAGCAAGAAAAGGCATTCCAAATGCTTAAGGAAAAATTGACCAGTGCTCCGGTATTGACTTTACCGGATGGCACTGATGACTTGGTAGTGTAGTCGGACGCTTCACACCTAGGTCTTGGGTGCTTACTTATGCAACAGGGCAAGGTGATTGCTTATGCCTCTAGACAATTAAAGGTCCACGAAAGGAAATATCCAACTCACGACCTCGAATTGGCAGTAGTGATATTTGCCTTAAAGATTTGGAGGCATTACTTATACGGGGTGAAGTGCACTATTTTCACCGACCATAAGAGTTTGAAATACTTCTTCGATCAAAAAGAATTAAATATGAGTCAAAGAAGATGGCTAGAAACGGTAAAGGACTATGATTGCGAAATCCATTACCATCCTGGAAAAGCCAATTTAGTAGCGGATGCGCTGAGTCGAAAAGAAGAATATACTCCCATACGAGTTCGGTCGATGCAACTAGTAGTAACGTCAGGTTTGCTCGGACAAGTTCGAATGGCACAAGAAGAAGCACTAAAAGAAGAAAATTGGAGACAAGAATGTGTAAAAGGTTTGTTGAAGGACATGGTTGACGGAGAAAATGGGATGAAAACCCGATATGGAAGAATTTGGGTCCCGAACACTTGTGGTGTTAAGGATCTTCTACTAAATGAGGCTCATAAGTCACGATACTCGATTCACCCGGGAGCGACCAAGAGGTATCACGATTTGAAGCAAAACTATTGGTGGCCTGGAATGAAAAGAGACGTAGCAAAGTATGTAGAAAAATGTTTAACTTGTTTACAAGTAAAAGCTGAACATCAAAAGCCGTATGGCAAGCTCCAACCACTAGACATTCTAGTTTGGAAACGGGAACACATCACCATGGACCTATTAACTAAGCTACGAAAAACGGCTCGAGGGTTCGATGCTATTTGGGTGATCGTGGATAGATTGACAAAAAGCGCTTATTTTCTTCCTATTCGTGAAACCTATACGTCTGAAAAGATGTCGGAAGTGTACATAAATGAGATTGTAGCACGCCATGGAGTGCCGGTGTCCATTGTGTCCGATAGAGATACTCGGTTCACTTCAAACTTTTGGCACGACTTTCAAGAACAGCTGGGTACGAAACTATTAATCAGTACAACCTATCATCCCCAGGTAGATGGGCAAAGCGAACAAATAATTCAAACGCTTATTATCGATTTTGGCGGTAGTTGGGATGCTTACCTACCATTGGTTGAATTCTCATACAACAATAGTTACCATTCAAGTATTGGAATGGCACCATACGAAATGCTCTATGGTAGAAAATGTCAAACACTGGTGTGTTAGGGGGAGGTAGGCCCTCGAGAACTCGCTCACAAGGATATAATTAAAGCCACCAACGAGAAAATAGATACGATTCGAGCTCATTTAAAAGCAGCTCAAGATCGACAAAAGTCTTATGCAGATAAAAGACGAAGGCCTATCGAGTTCCAAATTGGTGATAAGGTAATGCTTAAGCTATCTTCGTGGAAGGGGTCCTTCGATTTAGGAAAAGAGGAAAGTTGAGCCTGAGGTTTATTTGGACCTTTCAAAATCCTTGAACGGGTGGGCAAGGTAGCTTACTGATTAGAGTTACCCAAAGAGCTAAGTGGAATACACAATACATTCCATGTTTCACATCTACGAAAATGCATGGCCGACGAAACAAGCTATGTTAGATATGAAGACATAGAGATAGACGATAAGCTAAATTACTTGGCAAAACCAATTTCAATCCTTGACCGGAAGATCAAAGGATTAAGAAACAAAGAAATTAGTCAAGTAAAGGTTAAATTGGAACATCGGAAGGGAGCGGACACTACTTGGGAGTCCAAAGAATAGATGAAAAGATTATACCCTTCCCTATTTGGTGTGTAACTAAGTTTCGATGGTGAAACCTCTTTAAGGGGGATGGATTTATAACACCACGAAAATTATATATATATATATATATATATATATATATATATATATATAATTAGGGATGTTTAAACTACTTAATAGTAAGTTATTAAATAATAAAAAAACATAAATTTGGGGTCCTATGTATGCTAAACCAAACATGAAGGACTAAATGTGTCAAACTAAGAAAGATGATTTATTAAAAAGAAAACTAAAACACAGCACATACTTATGTGCGTGCATATGTGTGAGCAACCAGAGAAGAAAAGAAAGAACACCCAGATCTTCATCCACCAAATTGATCAAATTGAAAAGTGGATTGGGACTCTTGTTTATGCATGTGTCAAGAACATTGATCACCCATACTTGTATAACACAAGGTAAGCTGTAATTTTGATTTTGGTGACATTTGAATCCTTGTGTAAAACTTGGATGATTAAAGTTCTTGAACAATTAATTGATATTTTGGCCTAAGGGATGTATAATCTAAGTGTAGAATCATAATACCAACGAATATTAGTTGATAAATTTATATGAATAGATGTTGAGATTGTATGTTTGTATGAGTAAATGGGTTTTACTTTAGTATGAAAAACACTAAGTGTTTGTGTAAATAATGAAGGTGGTGACATTAGTTGATTGAAGTTTTCAAATTAATAGAAATTACGAAGAGTAATCGAAACATATTTGGTTGAGATTCTTGACTAGCCGAGGTTTAAATAGAACTAAAATGGCTAGCTATAATATACGCACATAAGATGTTTGATGAAACGCCTAAATGAATTGCCAACTTTATTTAATGAACAAAAAAATGTGGACAGAAACGTGAAATAGTATATTTGGCAAAATTACATGCTTTAGTTATGAGCCGAGAGGTCCTAATGATATTTGGCTTCTAAACTTTAGGCAACACAAGAGAAGTATCAGGAAATCAAGCCAGTGCCGACACACGTTTAAAGGGAAAGCTTTAAGGTACGTAGCTTATCCATTATAGCGTATTATTATGTTTAACTTGCTTTAAACAACCAAAGGGTCAAAAGAAAGAAAATAATGAAGGTTTGGTTGAATAAAACGATGGATTTCGTTAAATAACAAACGGGTCAAAATAAAAAAAAATAATGAAGGTTTGGTTGAATAAAACGATGGATTTCGTTAAAAACCAAACGGGTAAAAATAAAAAAAATAATGAAAGTTTGGTTGAATAGAACGATGGATTTCATTAAATAACCAAACGGGTCAAAATAAAGAAAATAATGAAGGTTGGTTGAATAGAATGATGGATTTCGTTAAATAAGCAAATGGGTCAAAATAAAGAAAATAATGAAGGGTTGGTTGAATAAAACGACGGATTTCGTTAAATAACCAAACGGGTCAAAATAAAGAAAATAATGAAGGTTTGGTTGAATAGAACGATGGATTTCGTTAAATAACAAAACGGGTCAAAATAAAGAAAATAATGAAGGTTTAGTTGAATAAAACGATGGATTTCGTTAAATAACCAAACGGGTCAAAATAAAGAAAATAATGAAGGTTTGGTTGAATAAAACGATGTATTTCGTTAAATAACCAAACGGGTCAAAATAAAGAAAATAATGAAGGTTTGGTTGAATAAAACGATAGATTTCGTTAAATAACCAAATGGGTCAAAATAAAGAAAATAATGAAGGTTTGGTTGAATAAAACGATGGATTTCGTTAAATAATCAAACGGGTCAACATAAAGAAAATAATGAAGGTTTGGTTGAATTGAACGATGGATTTCGTTAAATAACCAAACGGGTCCAAGTAAAGAAAATGGTGAAGGTTTGGTTGAATAAAACGATGGATTTCGTTAAATAACCAAACGGATCTAAACTTAGTTGTGGCATATACTTTGAAGGTGTATGAACAACTAATTGTGTATAAATCCGGAAAAAGGGTAAAATCGGAAATTTTGTACAAATCGAATAATGGAAATGTAAACTGATATATAAATTACCCGAGGGTATTGGGTGTAACTACTAAAACGATTTTACATGTGAATAATATACTTGAATAGTTAAATTGCCGAAATTATGCTAGTGGGTCAAAATGTCCAACTCATGAAGTTGAACATAAATGATGCTTAATACATAAACAGGAGTAATATCGAAATGGAAACGTGAAGTATCAATTTACGAACGATTTTTGAAGTTATCGAGTTATGCCTTTTAGTGCGGAACTCAAAAACGGGTTAAACGGACAACTTAATAAACACGCAGTAAAATGACTGTAGGGAGCATCGTCGCCGACGGCACATCAGGTCGTCGCTGACGGAACATGATTTCTTCGACGCCTTAACTCACTGTCGACGGTAGTTTAGACTCGACGATGGATTTGGCATACCGTCGGCGACGCCCCTACGGGCTGTCGTCGACGCCTTCACAAAAAAAATTGAATTTAAATTTAAATTATTAATTGTATTTTTATTTTAAATAAATCAATACTAATCCATAGAATGGTTGGGGTTTTGTAGAGTTATCTAAACCAGTTCTCTTGCGATGATCAAGCCATGTTGAAGAACCAAACATGACCACGTTTCAAGCTTCTGTTTTGTCTCATCTAGTTACATTTTACAAACAATATTATAAAATGTAATGTGTTTTTGAACACTTCTGATGACTCGTTTATTTTGGAATGTTAATGTGTATGGTAAGTCATGTATTTATATACGTATTATATATATATATATATATATATATATATATATATATATATATATATTTGGGTGTTTCATGCTCTAATACTAATTGTTGGTCCCCTTCACACGAACCTTAACAATGTTGATTATGCAACCAAAAGTGTGAAATCCTCTTGATCAAATGAACAAAAAGACTGTAGAACTTGCAAACACGAATCAGTTAAATAATCTTCCATTGATTATCCAAAGGAACTATTTTACAATCATTTCAAGACTAAAAAAACAATCTTTAACTCGTCTCTCTCCTCTATGCGTTTTTTCTTTCTCTATGGAATACTCTAGGTAGACTAATCTGTGGATTAACTAAACCCTAATGCAAAACATGTTTATATACATGTTTGTATACTGGGCTACCAACTAGGCTAGGTCATTCTCCAAGATCAATTCAACTCTAAACAAGCTAACCAATATGCTAAGCCCACTACAAAATATCCCAAGACTAAAACTCTTAAACTATTAAGTTTTACAGAATATGCACCAACACCTAATAATCATAAAATGTTAACCATGATAAGGGACCTTCAATAGTGTCTCAACAAAACCTAAAAAAGAACTCTATAACAGGCTTTAAATCCATTTTCAAATGTCCCAAACAGATGCAAACCATCTTGAAGGTTTTAGTTGACAAACCATGTGGTATATTTTACATAGATATTTAGAATAATAGATTTTAATAAACCTAACTATTTTTCATTGTTCGGCAACAATCCCAACTTCAAAAATAACCATTGATGGTCCCACTGTTTAACCTACTATCCACCAACAGACATTTTCTAACTAAGGTCTAACCCAATTAGTTTTTGGTGATGTGGACGCTGACATGGCACAAATCTTTGTTATTTAATGAGGTGGTTCCTTATGTGGCACTCTCATCATTACTTCTCCTCCACCTCAATTTCCCCACCACCATCAGCTACCACGACCCACCTCCACCACCACCTCAACTCCATCACCACCACAACCACCAGCCACCACCACCCACCACCACCTCACCTCTACCACCATCTCCACCAACTCCACTACCACCACCACCAACCAATACCTCACATCCACCACCACCAATATTTTAAATTTTCTGGCTAAAGTTTTTGAGTTGCATATTTAAGCTTCACATAAACTGGAGATAGATGTTTTGTTTTGGTTTGCGACTTAAGGTTTTAACTGGCGAAGGTGATCGGATATCTGATTTGACGAATAGTTGACTAGCAAGTGTTTGAAATTTGAGGTTGACTAGTGACTAATTGTATTTACTGATGATTGGCGGCGATTTACTTGAACGGAGAGTCATTCGGAGCTGTGGTTTTGTTGTAGAACATGGCGAAGAAAAAGTAAAGGGAAGGTGAGGTGAAGTGGTAGTGGAGGTGGGTGGTGGAGTTGAACGGGTAGAGGTGGAGGTGGGTGGTGGCGGCGGGTGGAGGTGTTGGTCGTGGCAAAGTTGAGGCGAAGGTGGTGGAGGAGGTGAGGTGCAGGTTGGTGGTGGCGGATGATGGTGGTGGTGGTTAGGTGGATGTGGAGGTGGTTATGAGAGTGTCACATAAGAAGCCACCTCATTAAATAACAAGAATTTGTGCCACCTCAGTATCCATATCATAAAAAACTAACTGGGTAATCAGTTCGAAAATGCCTATTGGTGGACAATAGGTTAAAAGGTGGGATCATCGGTGGTTTTTTGTAGTTGAGATTTCTGTCGACCAATAGCAAATAGTTGAGATTATTAAAATCCATTATTGCTAGATATTTCCAATATTTATAGTAGCTTTGGATTATTTTATATTGAATTCTCTGTGTAATTGGTTTATTTGGAGTTATGATAATTTTAAGAGACCACGAATTAAAATCTTAACTAGAAATTGAATACATTAGGTTTTAATCATTATATATTTACTTTATGTTAAATCTAAATTCACATTTAACATTACATTGTGGTCAACTAGGTGTTTATGACTGATGTGACAGTGAGCGTAGAAGCCAGTATTACATAATATGTTATTTTTTGAATTAAAAGCACTTAAGTAATGCCATATTTAAATTAAAAAAAAGCGCTCATTTTTGTGTTGAACTTGTTTTTAAAAATGTTAATGTAAGAAAAAATTTGTCGCTATTTAAAATTCGCATGCGAACTTGGTTTAAAAGTCAATATATTTTAAAGTATTGTACCGTATGTTTTAAAAGTTGTGATCACTTAAAGTCTTAAAATAACCTTTTTGATAATTATTTTATAACATACTATTAGGGTTGCAGTACCACGTGATGCGACAGACTAGTAACCAAGTTAATTTTTTTTAATTTACAAAAAAATAATAGCAATACGACAGACAAATTAAAGATAATAAAATATTCATTTTTATTGTGTAACAAATTTTTAAAAAATATTAATCTATGAAAAGTTATAGTCGTTTAAATATCGTGTGGAGTAGTTGGTTTAAAATCAACAATATACTTTAATATATTGTACCATTTGTTTTAAAAATTATATTACTTAAACTTTTTTATTTATTTACTTTTGTTATGTATTATAATATAATGTACATGTGTGTATATATTACAGATGTTAAAAAACAAAATAAAAGGTGAGGTTAAACTTTATATATATATATATATATATATATATATATATATATAGTAGTTGGTTTAAAATCAACAATATGCTTTAATATATTGTACCATATGTTTTAAAATTATATTACTTAAACTTTTTTATTTATTTACTTTTGTTATGTATTATAATATAATGTACATGTGTGTATATATTACAGATGTTAAAAAACAAAATAAAAGGTGAGGTTAAACTGATATATATATATATATATATCGTGGAGAGAGTCCAATTGAGAAGAAGTTACAAATTAAGAATAAAAAGATTAAAAGGTATAAAGGTAATTTGAACAAATTATTTAATGAGTCAATCTGTTATTTTTTTTTCTATTCAAATTAATAAATCCTAATTATTTAATGAGTCTTAACTTTTATATTTATGCACCTTATACAATAAAAATAATCCTACACATGATCGTACATGTTCAATGTTTCCTACACAATAAAAACAATGTTTTGGTATAGGTTACAAAATCTGTAGGACCCCAACACTTTTAAATAATTTTACGACTAATAATAAAATATGTATAGAACACAACACTTTTAAATAATTTGTCAATCCTAATAAAATTGTTGTAGGATACAACACATAAACGGAGGTTAAGGAGACAATTATGGTGACATTAATTACACTTAAATAACTCCTTCTAATATTTATTAGTATTATAATCGAATTGTCTATCATATCCTTGTTAATTAAAAACTTAATTAAAAGTAGAAAAAAATGACATACTGATTTACAACCATTAATCACAAAAACCTACGTCTAGACTAATTTATTTTTCTTCTTGTAAAAAGATTTTCTTAAATAAACCTCCCTATATATATATATATATATATATATATATATATATATCACCCTAGTTCTATAATTGTATCAACCTAATTCTATAATTGTATCTTTGACAATGTTGTACCGACAATCTCTTTTACACATGTGACTAATTAACTATGTCAAACTATTGTTTTATTATTACATATAAGTTTATATATATATATATCACCCTAATTCTATAATTGTATCTTTGGCAATGTTGTAACGTTTTACACATGTGACTAATTAACTATGTTAAACTATTGTTTTATTATTATATATAAGTTTCGTAGTCAGTATATGTGTCTAAAGGGCGTTAATCATGCATGCGTATTAAGTTTCTAGAAGTAATATATTATAATTATAACTAATCGTAATTGAAAATGTTGTTTAATAAATTGTTTATAACGCATCGTATTCTCGAACTTTCATATTTAGAAAGAATTGTTGTGGTTCTATTTTTAGAAACTTGTAATTACATTCGCATCTTTCATTTTCCACTCTTGTACTCTAAGATTATGATCATAATGGAAATTCATTTTATACTTATACGTGTTATATACTTGAGTTATACTTTACAATTCTTAATACATGATAACATGCGAGAAACGCATACTTAAATGCTCGAATGCTCAACTTTTATGCACTACTATACTCATATATCATTCATACACGCTTAAACGTTTGAAGACCAGCAAATCATACGAAAACAACTCCAAACAGCCAACCTCGCACGAAGCGTAGCCGCTCCGTACGAAATGGCCTGTTTTTCCTATAAATACGACCGTTCCCCCACGGATCCAACCTTCCGAAATCTCACTAACTCACACTCGAAGTTGCAAGAACTTGGCAGATAACAATCAGTTTCTAAGTGAGTCTTATAGCTCACTATACCTCAAACTTTTATAACAGACTTTCGTAACTTTTCTTATACTTTACTTCTATTTTCTTTTCTTTTGTACAAGACAGTGAACTAACTAAGTCCAAGAAACTAAGTTCGGCTAATGTGAGAACGTTAGAAGCTTTGGCTACCCGAATTAAGTTCCACACCTCACTTGAACAAATCTTTACTCTCTGTTATTCATGACCAAACGAGTTTACAAACTTGGTGCTTTGGTGAATCATATAATGAGGTGCTCGCACCCCCATGCTTGACTTCTATGATATAATTGAAGAATTCGATAAGCTGTACTTGTATTTTACTTACCACTGATCCGGACATAATATTGATCACAATCTGATCTAGTGTTATGACTCGGATTATCCTGCCCCGTTACCACGAACTCCGTTCGCAGAGATCAGTGCGGAAATGGATACAAAAGAGGCTAACACATTCTAAAACTGTCACCTCGCACGAGGTGAACATCCAACTTGTACGAGTTGCAAGTCAAGTCGTACGGGTTGCAAGTCAACTCGCACGAGGAGGTCAGACCACTTCGTACGAAGTGGTATTTTTCCCGTTTTCATTCCGTACTTTCTGCCTCATAATCGGACCACTTCCACTCAGATTACTCGCGTTCTCCTGATTACCCCATGTAGGGTAACTCCATGTTGCATTACCTAATCACTCGTCCATCCACAAACTTGCTTAAGAAGCTTGCAAAATTGTGAGCATACTCGAATCCATTTAACGCTTTACCACCTTTGGGTGCAATACATGTACATTATGCAAAATTACACAAACATGCTTATACTCAATGCATGAACAATCTTTGTACATGCTCTTATGCCAAACTTGAAATCACACATGCTTATACTCGTTATGCTTATACTCAGCCATTAACTTTGATTAAGCCTCCCTTAACATGTATAACGCTATAGGAGTAACGCACCGCCCATATTCGTGAGGTCATGTTAAGTCATTCATTCATTACGGTCTTATCGTTGCGACGATAAGATTACGCTAGCGGTAAACTTTGGGTTGACTGGTATACCTACGCGGAATAGTTTAATGTATGTTAGCCTCAAGACTAGATAAGTACGGATGAAGATTTGTTTAAACGTTTATACTGTGCTATTATTCAAACTTGTATGCTTGCCAATGCCTTGTGTATTGAACTATACTTTAATATGTATTGCAGGGTGAGGTTGATGATAACTACGGATGGAAACGAATAGGATGACTTAGATACACACCTAGAATTGTAACCGTAAAGTTGTTGTATATGAAATCTGTTATCCATAATGTTGTAACTTGAAACTTGTACTTTGTATTTGCTACTTCAATGAAATGAAAATTTGTTATAAAAATTATTGGCACATTTTAGCGTTATGAAGTCTCGAGCAATCTCTTTCTTCCCACTCTGATGTTTCCGCCATCGGTTGGGGTGTGACAGATTGGTATCAGAGCCATAACTATAGGGAATTAGGTAGAACTGCCATGTTTGACCTAGTCTATAGTCTAAGTACCAAATTCAGACCATTCAGTGCGAACTGGACACTTCGTACAAAGTGAAACTAGCTTTGCACGAAGAGGGAAAATCAGCCTCGTGTGAAGTGGAGTCATTCACTTCGTGCAAAGTGGAGTTGTTCACTTCGTGCAAAGTTGACTGCTACTTCGTGCGAAGTGGACTGTTCTGTCCGTTTAGAACGCTTAAATTCTTCCTATATTGCTTCTTATCTGCTCTTTTGTCTTAATTATTACATGCCTTTCCTAAGGCTACCATGAAAACACACACTTGAAGATATGAAGACACTCATACCTTACAATCGAGACGACCCCACCAAAATAGGGGTGAAACCCGCAATTTGGTGATCACTCTTAATCCGCGTATTCGATTTTACACGAAATCATACCATCAAGCTAGGAGCGAATTCCACATCTTGATGAAAAAATAAAAAAAAAATCCATTTCATACTCAAGTGGACCCTTATCAACGCATTAGAACTTGCTCCTCGTTTGGTAAGTACCAACCACGTTTGAGGAATGAAATTATCAAGTAAGGAGTGATATCCATATCTTGATAACTAGTTCCACTCTTCGATTTTTAATCTTGCCAAAGTGTTGAACTTTCGTTCAATTAGGGACATGTAGTAACTGGAAGGGTGAAATGTTGTTAATCACTCTTTGGTGAGAGTATTTTACCTATTAGGCCAAAGCATATCTCCCTAATTTGAAAGGGTTTACGATTCGCTTTGGAATAGTCAAAGTTTCTAACCCGAAACACTCCTATGTTTTACCAAGCATCTTCCTTTATGTGAATCAATTTCTATGTGTTTTACTTTGATAAATTGATTGTTTTGAACGCACAAGTCGCACTTTCCTCGCAATCTAAAACAATACTAATAATCACGAACCAACTAAATTTACACTCCTTATGCATTTTACTTCTTTATACGTGATCATACATTACAAAAACATGCTATGCTTATACTTTATACATGATGCTACATGAATTACTCATGCGAATTATGTGAAGACTCATTAGATACGTGAAACACTTACACTCATGCATCCTAAACGTTATTTAGATGTCGTCTAACGGTGAAAACTCAGACTCCAAGAATGTCGCTAGCAACACCAGGGCTCCATGACGAAGAAGGAGATGCTGAAATTTATGGCCAAACAGATGGCCAAGATACTCCATGACATCATCAACCGTATCCAACCTACTTCCACCTTTACTAACACTGAGAACCTCGATGACACAGCTAAACCTAAGGACGAAAAGCCTAAAACTTCCTTCACCTTTTAAGCAGTTCAACTCCTGTAGTCCAATGCCTTTCATAGGCGAGGACGGGGCAACAACTATGCTCCAATGGTTCGACGCCATGGAGGTCACCTTTAACCAAAGTGGTTGTCACGACGACCAACGCACTGTCAATGCTACCAGCGTATTTCGTTCGGGAGCTCTTGATTGGTGGACGTCAGAACGCAATAGGCATGGCAACGACATGGCCTACTCACTAACTTGGTTCGAACTCAAGAAACTCATGAGAGATGAGTTTTTCCCTCCCCACGAAACGCAACAACTCGAAAACGAGTTTTAGAACCTCAAGCAAGTGGGAAGTAACAACGCTGGGTTGATATCAAGGTTCAAACAACTCAATATCATTTGCCCTAGTCAATTCGACACTGTCGAAAAGGCCATTGCCAAGTACATTCGAGCCTTACCCTCTTCTTTCTCAAACTACGTCGAGTCTTTTCGACCAACGACTATCGAGTATGCTTATCGCCTCACAGCCAAGTTTTACCATAACCTGATGATGGAAGGAAACTTCGAAAAGAAGGATCCGACAAAATCAGCTCACCAAGCCATTGCTGAACCAAACCCTGAACCCACACCCAATAAACCACCCACTAGGAACAATAGGATTGGTAGGAAGCGGAAGGCTTCAAACCAAAATTTTGCAGTTGTTACTCCGCAAAACCCTCTGCATCAGCAGCTAGCCCTAACCTAACACCTTGATCCAGCCAAGCAAGGCTACACTGTGAACCTTCCCCTGTGCGCATCTTGCACCTACCATCACCCTACCACCGCACCATGCCGCCTTTGCACTACGTGCAATAAGTTCGGACACTTCAACACCCATTGTCGTTTGGCCAAAAGCCTCTAGGCAACCAGTACCAACCCCTCACCTAGAACCAAATCCAGCAGACAGCCAACAACGGTCACACTTGCTACAAATATGGCAACCCTAACTATCTTGCCAACTTTTGTCTTCAGCGCAACAACAACCAATAGCAACAGCAAGCCCCACATGGCAGAGCTTTTGTCATCACGGTTGCTCAAGCCCAAAACAGCAACGACGTTATTAACGATGCGTACCTCGTCAACAATGTATATGCCTCATGTTTATTTGATACTGGCACGGATAAAACTTTTGTATTCGTTGAATTCAAACTGTTGCTTAAGTGTTGTCGTTCTAAGTTGCCCAAATTATTCGCAGTCGAAGTCGCTAATGGTAAATCTGTGAACGTCGACTCCATCCTTTCTAATTGTTCTCTTAACCTTAACAACCACAAGTTCTCAATTGATCTTATACCTATGCAAATGGGTAGTTTTGACATCATAGTAGGCATGGATTGGCTTAGGCGAGTTCGTGTTGAATTCATTTATTCTGAAAAGTTCATTCGTCTTCCTCCTCCTAATGGTGATTCCTTACACGTCTATGGTGAGAAACCTTCTAAAGGTCTCAAACTTATGTCGTGTACTCAAGCGAACAAATACTTACGCAAGGAGTACTTTGCCTTTCTTGCCCACGTTGTGGAAAAGCAGGATAAAGTTCCAAGCATAAGTGATGTACCTGTTGTTTGCGACTTTCCTGACGTTTTCTCAGAGGATCTACCTGGTCCTCCTCCTCCTCATTCTGTTGACTTTCGGATCGATCTCATCCCAGGCGTAACTCCTATCGCTAAATCCTATTATCATTTAGCACCCTCCGAAATGCAAGAGTTGTCCGGCGAACTTCAAGAGTTATATGAAAAAGGCTTTATACGCGAACAGGGATGGACAAATAATAATAGATTCGGGGAGAAACAGGGATGATTACAACGTTGAGATAAAGGCGTTTGTATAGATTTTAAAATGTTTACATATAAGTTATGATGATCTTACCCGATGTCAAGATGTTAGGTATCGGCATAGGCTTATGACTTTAATAGGGACTTTGGAAATTCTTACAACATTAATATTAAATTTTTCGATATAGTAGGATATATATTGTTCATGAGGCATGCACCATAAGTAACCCAAAAGAGGCACTTTGTGCAAATTGGTCATTTAATCATTAACACAAGTGTGTGTAGCATTGTTGATAGATGTATCTGGTTGACAACCCTGTCATGACCAGTCGCCCCAAGTTAAGAGTCTAAATGACGAATATTCTGTGATAGTCTAGCATTGATTATACACTTATTGTTAATATATAGCTTATAGGCTTTGCAACCTTGTGAATCTAAAATGTTGATATTAGAAATATAATATATATTGAAACCATTGGAAAGATTATTTGAGTCTACGGTCTTGGGAAGACGCCTACGACAAAAGAAGTAACCCATGGATTTAAAAAGGGAAATTAGATTACAAAATTTGCCAGAATAATATGGTTAAAATTGAAAAGATACTCTCAAATAGAAGGCTTTTCCTAAAACAAATTGTGGAGAAAATTTTCTTTTTAGTTTTACTTACGTGAACTAACCAGCCTTTATGTTGACACTTGATTATACGTATTCTTAAGGTGCATGAGTTCGGCTTCTGGATTTTGGCATGTCTTGTGTTTAGTGGCTGCTTATGGGGCACTCTCATCGCCACCTCACATCCACCTCAATTCCACCACACCACCACCATTAGCTACCACAACCCACCTCCACCTCACCTCCACCACCATCTTAACTCCACTGCCACCACCACCACAACCATTAGCCACCGCCACCTGCCTCTACCTCACCTCCACCACCATTTCCACCGACTTCCACCAAATGATAAGAAAATGTTTGTAAGAATAGAAAAGGTCAGTTTTAAACCACTTGGAATGCTCCATTTAATATGTGTATTTAAAGCTATATAAGAACATATAGGTAAATTTACAATTTTAATTAATTTAGTGTATTATCATAAATGAGCTAACTAATTCAACTTGTAACTCATTTTTAATATATATTCTTTCAAGACAACCTAGTTTATGGTGAATGACAATATTCGATATGTGTAGAATAAAGTGTAGGATAAATTAGATGTGTAGCATATATGTGCACTAAATTTTGATTTGTGTACGACAAATTTTAAAATGTGTAGAATAAAATGTTTTTGCCCTAATTAATGTGAGAGAAAATAACTCATGGGATGAGTTATAAACTATTTATTGTTTTACATTATGTCCTTTCTTCTCACATGAAGTTTCTTCTAAGAAGAGGGAAAATAAGTTTAAACCAATAAAAAGTGGTGTGGTCAGATGCACAAAGATAAACAATAAACTAGACGTAAGACGTAATACTAGACCAAACAAAAGAAAGAAATTTTTTTGATTTTTTATTTTAATCTTTTATGTTCTAATTTTTAAGGAAAACAACTAACCAACACTAAACACACCGAATCCACGACAACATCTCCATTCTGATCGATGTCGTAAGGTCGGTCAAAAATATGTTTAAAGAGTGTCCTAATCACCTTTACTAGTAAAGAGTAAGTAGTGTGTCGAATCCGCAGGGAATTAGTGGAAAGTGTTAAAGTTCATTGTTTCCTATAATTATTTAATTTAATTCTAAAGGTATTTGCCTTTTTGATGATTGAGAGAGTTATTCTCAAAATAAGTTTGATTAATGTGGTTGTATACATTTGTAAGAAAAAGACCAATCTCCTGGTATTCGGGTTGTATAGAAAATCGGGTAACCTAATTACCACCAATTGGAAATCACATAGACATGATATGTTAACCTACTTTTTTGATATATAACTAACATATAATATATTTGATTGCAATGATCCACGATCAAAATCGAAAAATTGATGCAACTAAATGGTGACCAAGTTAATTATCAATCCTAGAATTTACAAGCACAATCAACTTCAATGGTTCAATGTTAAAGAACAATGACAACTTAGAATCTAATGTCAATTGTTGATGACAAAACCAAATAACTGTTGAAAAAGTGTGTATGCGATAATCTAACAACCATTTAATCAAAAAGAATAAACATCAAGATAGACTAACCGAATGATTAGTTAAATCCCAATCCAAAAGTATGTAGACAGAAGTTAGCCCTCTTTCTAACACAAACCCTAGCCCAAGAGATGATCACGAATGGATAGCCGCTCATGTTGTTGATTTGATCTTCAATATTTGATGAGGAATTGCATGGTTGATCATTAGAAGGTGATTGGATGGTGTGGAATGGTAAAAGAATGCCCAAAAATTGCCCCTATGTTCTCCCAAATTCACTAAATTTATTAGAGTGAAAGATGGAATCAAAAACCTAAGTTGGCCCCTTTATAAATATTTGCGTAGCTCACGTGTCGTAGGCTATTGGTCAGTTGTAACCTACGGTTGACAGTTTCATCCCAAAACTATTTTCTTGATAACGTCTTCGTTTTAACTCTGTTTTTTCGACGTTTGCGCCCACATCTTCTTAATTAATTTCTCTATCATATCATACATTAATATCCTTACTTCTTTTCGTATACACTCTCCAAAACACATCTGATCTGCTCGTATAACCAGTAAAACATCATTTTCTCATAGTTATCTAATTCTATGCATATACACACTTAAATATGCATAAGATGTGACACCCCGTGTTTTTCCCGATCATTATCGGTACGGTAACTAAAAATGTGTGATTATGAAATAGTGCAATTAGACTTGTTATATGTGTGTTTAAATTGGAATTAAAGTTTAACAAAGCACTAATGTGCATTGGATTTGAAAATGATGAAGTTAGAGAATTTCCGTGTTATCAAACAATGTTATACCCATAAGAAGCGTTGATGACGACCTAGTTAGTGTTTAGAAGCCCATAAATGTGCCTAACATGTTGGTATTGTGACAATCGGCAAAATTTCATGGTAGTTTCGTACAACTTAATCACTATTTATACAATTTAGTTGCGTTCTTTTGATTTAATTCTTGTGTGATTGAGTCTTACAAAGACTAGCAAATACGAGATACATTTGCAATTCATAACATACCATAGTGTTCCCCGCGTCACAAGATATTACAAACTATGTCCTTAAATGTTGGTAGCAAATGCTGAAAAGCATTCACCTAAACACACTTTCAGGAATAACACCTAAACACCTAAATTGTCCGATCCGAATAATAAACTAGCTAATTCAGCACTTCGCAGCATTTTTTAGCATTCTGCAGCATCAACAAAATTATTTGATAATGTTAATTATCTTAAACGATCTCGAGGATATCGAATATTTATTTAAGGTATAATTACTGGTATCGTCATGCACCTTCTGTATACTAACCGGTAATGCCCGACAACGAAACTAGAAGCTAAATCGAATATCCTAATACCGATTTAACTAGTCTAGTGAACTAGTTAAGATTAATTAGCATCCTAAGAATACTTAGCCTTTTAATCATCCGAGTAATCCACTACTTGCATAAATATCTAATACAAGGATTTTACCACATGCCGAATTAAGTTTTTAAATGGCAAGACTATACTTACCCACCCCACCCCACTCATAAATTCATCCCATCTAGGCCCCCTTACACACATTACCTATAATAGCTTATGATGAAAGAATGGTGATATAGATCTCACTTTGACTTGTAAAGATATGCAAGCTTTATAATAACAATTCCTACACTTCAAAACAACAACAAAAACCCCTTCTTTCCCTCTCTTGTTCACGTCTCTAAGAACACCCACACACATCTCTTTTTTTTCTTCAAGTTAACACATAATCTCAAGGCTTCAAGAACCATTTAAAGAGGATCTAGAATGGTGCAAGACTTGGAAGCTTTCACCGAACATCATACACATCATTTGGAGCTTCAAGACCTTCTTAACATCTTGTAGATTATCCCTAGCCTTGCTAGTTGTAAGATCATTCAAACCCTTGTTTATGTTTCTTGTACTTAGTAGATCATACAAGTACTCTTTGATCATCTTGAAAATCACTAAACAAAATACTTAAAACCCTAAATCAAACATAACAATCCTACATGATTATGTGTTTATGTGTTGATTATGACATTTAGTGTAGTGTAGTGTTTCTTGTTTAGATTTAATGTCATGTTTAGATCTAGCAAGATCACCATCTTGGAAGTGCATGAACTTTAACATAAGTTTTGAAAATGATTATTGGAAACTGTAAGTTTATCAAGAAGCTAGAATCATGACTTTTGAATTAATGATCTTGAAATATAACCTAAACAACTTTATATAAATTTGTGAAACTAGTAGATGAATGACGTGATGCCAACGAGTAAGGATTTTAGATATATTTTAAGTACTTTTCACCCATTATTCAAACTTTATATTTATAAAACACGATAAAACACTATCACTCTCTACAACACGCTAGTGCAAGTGCACCCATCGTTGGCGTATTATAGTGATGGTAAGATAGCTTTTAATACAAGAATATCGTCGACGTCTAATCTAATCAAATTAAAATATTTTTAATAAGTAAACTAAAAAATAAAATAAGTAATAAAAGAAAAAATAGACAAGATAGAATAACTTGATTCTGACTCGTCATTTATGTATCATTTGATGACTTCTGCACTTTGGGTTTTTAAAAGATTATCTTAGTTAAAGTGGCATGTCCCTCTTTTGGAGGCAACGCTAACCTCAGCCATATTGTTTGAGTTAGCAGGGATACAGTCTTGCAAGGTCGGAATATTGAAAGATAATTAAGTAAGTTATTAATGCAAAATGTGGCATATCCCTCTTCTGAAGGCACCACTACCCTTGGCCATATTGGTCTAAGTCAGTAGGGATACATCCCTGCAAGGCCGGTTTAAAGTTTTAATAGTAGTTAATCTATAAAGGACTCAAGCCGTTCTTACTTCCCCAGATTTGAAGCTATCTGCCTCAAAGAAAGTTCTAACAAGCTTGAATCAAGTACTCGCAGGATCTATACACTGAACGAGGCAAGAATTTTACCCATACCACCCTTCTAACCCCCTTCTAGGTAGTTAACGCGCTTTATATAGACCGTAAAGACACTAATGAGTGAATCCACAAAACATGAAGAGATGATAGATAAAATTCATTTTCACTATAAAAAAACTAGTTATTAAAGTCATTAATACATACCCAACTAAAAAGTTAAGCAAAGGTTGGAAATCAAAAGTAATACATAAATAACATGTCTTCACCAAGTGATGTAAGAGATTAGACAAGCATAAGCCTTTGTTTGACAAAAACTCTTACGATCAATCTTGGATCCCGAGACTATTTGGTGGATGATGATGGTATTATGGTGGCGGAGTGTTGGCATGTGTGAGAGAAGTGGTTTGCCAAGAATTGAGTTGGAACTGAAACAAGCACCCGTATTTATAGCTGGAAACACAAGCTTCACACGGCCCCATTCCTGGTGGGCACGACCCCGTTTCTTCCACCTTCTTTGTCTTCATTTAATGAGCTTGTCAGTTTAGATGCTTACACAGCCCCGTGTGTAAACGGCACGGCCCCGTGGCCATTGTATTTGTTGTATATCCAAGATTTACATATCCGGAAGTTGACCATGGCCAGTGTCCATGGGACACGGCCCCGTGTCTCTTGTCTTCTTCTGTTTGTCTTCTTCTTTCTGGAATCTTGAAGGGGCACGGCCCCATGCCGGGTAGGCACGACCCCGTTCTTGACTTCTGTTTGTCTTCTTCTTTCTGGAATCTTGAGGGTTGGTATAGTGTATCATCTTTCCTTCTTTTGTACTGTGCTGTTTTTATCGTTAATTTTTTCATTTTGTACATTTAAGCTCTTTTTGTCCTGAAAATCAAAAAAATAAAAAGACTCGCACTTTTACCGACATTATTACTAAAAAAGGATGATTTTATACCTTATTTGATATAATTATATGTTGCATGGCGCATATAAATGAACATAAAAAGTATTATTATTTAGTGATCTTGGTAAATATATATAGAAAAGTTCATGAATCTTCAAGATATGTTTATGTGATTAAGAATAGAAAAGTTCTGTTTGGTAACTTGAAATGTGTTGATGATGAGATTTGAGTTAGAATTGGGTTTAAACTACATTTTAAAAACATGGAAAATGTCCATAGTATAGGGGAAATTATGATGAAGTTTTCAAAAATCTTAATCATGATTAAAGAGTGGTTTAACAAGTGATTATCTTAACTAAATAAGATTAGCAACTTTAAGAATGATTAGGCAAACTTTGATGAAAAGTTAAACTAAACACTTATGGTTATTTTTCTAAGTTGAGGAAGTTATATATATATTTAGAGAGATCATCTTATGTGTATATATACATGTCTATATTTATGTGTATGTATTTAGAAGTTAGGAGCTTGCTTAACTAAATACATATATGAAAACACTTGAAAACCCCCCAAATACTTGAAAATACAAAAGTATAAAAATGTATATGGTGACATATATAAATACACACATATCCTCAAAGCTTGTGCATGGAATATAATACACTAAGAGATATATATAAATTCGCTTATATTATATCCCTAAACCTAGATTCGGACAATAGACAAATCGAACAAATGGACAAACTAACTTATATATATATATATATATATATATATATATTGAAGAAATAATATATATTGACATTAAAGACATAATAAAAGTTCAGTAATAAACTAAATACATCGTCACCGACAACGACCGTTCATATCGTCACCGCGAGGAGCTTATACATCTTACCAACAACACTTGGGCATTTTCGACAATGAAAATATATATAAACGACTACGACGACAAGTTCAAAAAATAATATATTTTTAGACACTTAACGAATATATATTTCGCCTTACATAAATCCGGAAAGTTATATAATAGGTGTAAGAATAGAAGTATATAAGTATACTTATACGTATGAAATACGTACATCAATACACTTGGTAAAATACAAGAACTGCAAGTGATGTGCATGTACAAAACACGCTATAATATACAAGGGAAGTATATACATGGTATACGTATACATATAACTATATAGGTACAATTG
Organism: Scalesia atractyloides; assembly: GCA_947069175.1. Classification (NCBI taxonomy): domain Eukaryota; kingdom Viridiplantae; phylum Streptophyta; class Magnoliopsida; order Asterales; family Asteraceae; genus Scalesia; species Scalesia atractyloides. The sequence goes on from CAMTDV010000013.1 coordinate 20,020,594, forward strand.
GTGTACAACAAATACACTTGATGAAGTGTACACATTCAATGGAACATAATACATGTGTACATAACAAGTTCAGTGTTAAAAATATTTATTTTTAACAATATATCAAATGAGACACACACACACACACATATTTATATATATATATTCATGTTCGAAGGGATCCTCTATCCTTATGTATATATATTTATTCTTATATATATATATATATATATATACTTATAGGGAAGGGTTATCTTGAGAACGATAAATATTGCAAGAACCGTGGGAATGAATGAGAAAACCAGTCAAACCCATTTTTTAATATAATCATCATTTTTATTAAATTACAACATCAAATAATTCATTTCTCCTCTTAAAATACTCTTATTAGATTTTTTACAACATGTGTAAATATAACCAATTTACACATTTGTAAATGGCAAACTTACACATGTGTAAATTTTGTTTATTTCCGAATTCACGTATATTTAAATGTGTAAATTAAATTTCTAGAACTGTATTCGAATAATAATGACAAGTGTAAAAAGAACTTTTGAATTTCACTTGTTTTTTACCAAGTTCTAGTAGTTTTTTCATTCGTTCTCACAGTTCTCGCGATACTTAGCGTTCTCATTTAAACTCTCCCCTATATCTATATATATTAGCGACACAATACATATATTTCATAACAACGACATTTGTGTGAGACACAAGCACAAAACTAAGGGCTAGGCCCAGTCATGCGTGACAAAGACATACGACTAATTGGATTAATCCAATGCAAACAACTTAACATAAGACTATCGAGGGCTAGGTCCGTTCACACTTGTGCGAGGCACGGAAGGCATATGAAGGGCAAGGATCCTTCATACATAACGAATATACATGACAATATATATTTATGAAATATATATTAACAATAAACGAATAAATAAGATGCAAACGTATTAAAAACAAACAAGGGTTTCTAAATAAACAACAAATACAAACCTAACAATATTCAAGATGAGCAACGTGTACACAGTTTAGTAAAGACCTAGGCGTCTAATGAGTTAGAACACTTGTAGGTTGTACTATGTATTTGGATACCCTTTGCTAGCACCTTTCTTTCGGATGCAAAACTGTGAGTTCATGTCCCCCCCTTCTCTTAAACGCTTTTCGCTTTTATAACTATCGTGGGTAAATACATGTTACGATGGTATGATTAAGCTAAGGAATAAAATAACTAGATCATATGTGAATAGTGTGGAACTGAAGCACCATTAATCACATAAAGACCGAGGAACGAAAGGGGTAGATCTATTGGGTTTGGCGAGCCCCACTCATGGGTCTGTGTGGCCGCATGAAGTTCTTTAATGTCACAGTCGAGGATATTTGGCACTAAAATCGTCAAGTGTTGAGTGCTTCCTATGTCGGCACACGAGGATATGCTGCAAACTCTGTTATTGCACTCTATTCTCAAGGTATGCAATCTTGTTAGAGCTCGTGAAGCTCAAGGAATATCAACATATTCGTCACACGGGTTAGTACGGCGAAGGAATTTCCCTACTTCGGACGATCGAAGCCTATGGAGTTTATAATATATATTGTAAGGATGGAGGCGACTGGTTGGTTTCCCCTCCTTAACGAATTATTTCTTTTTCCACTTAGACATATGACTAATACACGCAAGAGGTACTACGCATTTTGGTTGCGGTTATTCCCGTTATCATTGTTTTAGACATGTATGAACAATGTGATCCTAAGGTTTTCATAACCGATTGTATTCTTAATTCTTAGGCGCGTGGTAGACAATATCTGTCTAAATATAAGTCTAGATTCTTTGATATTATGTACCAAAAACAACATGGTACCGAAAAGAAAATCTACGCCCAAAAGGGTCAGTTAATCAACGCCCTACTATTAAAAAGCCGAACTAGAGTTCTTATGGAACAACATGGGGTTGCGAACATGAGCATAATTGAGTCGACACTAGGGACGGTACTGGTGGTATCGGTAGTTCAAGTGGTTCAAATCCCGATGGATTGGGAACGAGTGGCAATGCCACACCTGAGAATGCGACCACACAAGGTATGAATTATGTACATAAGTGATAAGTTTATTATTCATAACATTGCCAAACCTAATGACAACTAGCTCATACTACTTATTTCTTAATTTTTACCTAACTTAAATCGCTATCAGTAAATAACCTATCTTCTAAATTTTGGGGTTTTGACATAATGATAGTTAATTAATTATGCAGATTATTATATTTTATTTTAAATATAATTAGCTTGTAGTAGTTTAAAAAATAAAAGTAGAATAATTTGTTGTTTATGGTGAATTTGAATTAAATCGAATTTATTCGAATTCAATTCCAATTCGAATCGAATTCAAGTTTCAAATACAAATTGAATTGAATATGAATTCAGATAAAAAAACAAAAATTCGTTTGATTAATTCGATATCCAATTCGATGAATACCCCTATCATTAACTCCTTATATCGGCACATCAACCCAACAATGTACACCCTTACAGCTGTCATATAGTACGGTATGTATAGAAAGACGAAAAGGCGATATAGGTCATGTCGATCATATTACTGTCACATGAGTTATTTTTTGTAAGGTCGTACTCTCATACAAGCCGTATGAGGTGAGCGAAACACTTCGTCCATCGTCAATGAATAATCCACCCCGTCTTGATAAGTCACTTTCACTGTTCTTAATGGTTCATCCAAACTCCAACCGGTAACTGTTGGTAGATCAGTAATGTCACCATCATCATCTGCTGGAAATTTTCTTTTCAATTGTCTTATTACCGTTTGAGTCCTTTCACAATCGTTGGCCATTGGAACCCCAAGGGCCAGAATATCTCTTTGAACGGCCTCATCCATACCAAGTATGGCGTTGATGCTTTTGACCTTCACCCTTCTCCTGTCAGAGAACTTTAGAATAAAACGTCTCTCCGACCTCTTAAACCTCCATTCAATAACTTGAGCCATTTTTTATGGTGTATGGTGTTTTAAACAACTTGTGGGGTGTTTAAAGAATTTGTGGAGGGTTAAGTTTGTTTTCCTGCTCTACTTATATAATGACCTCTTTTTACGCGAGTTAGATATATGATTTTGGCACCAAAAAACAATAGTAGGATGCAAACCTATATATGTTTTTTGATGTGTATTTTTTGTATCTTTTGTCGCGTGATTTAGGATGCAGACCAATAAGGTGACCAGTAATTATAGCGTTTTGAAAATATAAAAAAACCAATTACTATGGTGTGGTTTTTAATATAATAAATGTTAGTAACAAAGTTTTCATTGTTTCAGTTACTGTTTGTAGTTACTGTTTGTTCAGCTTTTTCTTTTAAGGCTGTAATGTGTGCAGTTAATACGTTTGGCGTTTTTAGATAAAGATGGCAAAATAAAAATTTTGTAAGGCACCCTTTTTGTTCTATTCTCTTGCACCTTTTGCATTATGCATTTCAGTAATTAATTGGAGTTTTTAATAATACATGATTAAAGGAATTTTATTATATTTTTTGTGCTTGGCGTTTGTAGCATTTTATAAGTAATTAGAGAAATAATTTATTTTATTAGCGGAAAATTAGATAACAATTCACAGAAAATGACACAAAAAAAAATTAAAATTGCTAATCTAATTTCTCATCCAAATCATTATGGTCATCGGTCTCTTTTTCTTAAAGTTTTTGTCCTCTAACCCTTTGAATTCCTTAGATAGGTACCGATTTGCTACACAGCTGAAACGCCTGCTCTAGACGAAGCTGATCATTCAGTAAAATATGGCGTTTTAGTTTGGTGTAATCTTCTCTTGTTGAAGTTGAAGTGGTTTTGTGGATGTTGGAGACATAGATTGATGCCGTATTTGTCAATGCTATTATTGGGCTGTGATTGTGAGTGGGTTTTTCGCTTAGAGTCCAAAATAGCATTTACACTGCCATCATCTTCATGCTCATCCCACTCTTCATCATTTAATAATGAAGTCCAAAATAACATTTACACTAGCATCGGTCTCTTCTTCTCATCCAAACCTTCCTAAAAAAAGCATACAACATATCACTATCATCAGTCTCTTTTTCTTGAAGATTTGTCCATTTCATTCAGCAAAAGCTTATTGAGTTATCCCCCTCACCTAATAATCCACTCAGCAAAACTTCATAGAGAATAATACTAAATCTCCAAGAAACGACGTTTGCCATATGTGGTTGTTTTAAACTTTTTTGGTGTTTTAAAGTGAATGGTATTAAGGAAAACATGGCGTTTGTTTTTTGGTGTTATCAATTGAGGTTCCTGAGATGTTTGTTTATATAAAATGTTTCTGGCGCGTAGTTTAGGCAGGATTTTATTTTAATAAATGTTAGTAATAAAGTATCTGTCGTTTCAGTTACTGTTTCTAGTTACTATTTGGTCAACTTTATTTGTTAAAGCTGTAAGGAGTCACATCTTTTAAAATGGCTTTTTTTATGAATGGCATTTTAGATAACTAACTGTTGGTGTTTTGGCGTTGGTGGTATTTTGGCGTTTTAGATGTAGTATTTTATTAGGGGGAAAGACCAAAAGTACATAACAAAGCAAAGGAAACGACACAAGTAAATAGAAAAATAAATAAATAAATAAATCTCCTTGTTCGAAGGGATTTTGTCTGAGAAATATCCATCGCTTCCCTCGTCTTCTTCTTTGGATTCTTTATCCAATTTCTCATCCAAACTTTCACTTTCACTGGTGTCTTCTCCTTGAAGATTTTGAAACCTCCATATGAATTTGTCATGCAACAAAGCCAAATTTAGGGTCATGTGTGTGTTCAAACATGTTGCGTTGTTTAACTCCTCTAGGAATCCTAGACTCTGTTTGGTCATGATGTTATCAACCGTGTAGTCTTCCTTCTCCCGGTTGTCACATACAACAGTCACTAGGTTAGTGTCTTCATTATAACGCCATGATTGGATTACTGGGTCCACATTTCTATCTGCATTGTTCGATCTAAATTTTCTGGTTAATCTTCCTATAACCATATGTGTTTTATCACAATGGTTATCAAGAGGGATGCTAAATGCTAGGATCCCCCTCTGTACTTCTTCTTCCAAGTTCAATATGGCTTTGATTGTTTTAATAAATATTCTTCTTCTGTTGTCGAGACGGATTACAAATCTTCTGATTCCGAGGGTGTATCTCCATGAAACGATGTTTGTCATTTGTGGCTTTTTTTAATGTTTTTTTTAATTTTGGCGTTTTGTGTAAATATGGCGATTTTTTGTATGATCTATGGAAGGCACGGTAAGGTCGTTTATATAATGATGTTTTGGCATGCAGTTTAGGAGGGAAATTTTTTGTAATAAATGTTAATAATTAACTTTCAGCTAGTGTTTGTTCACATCTATTTGTTAAATTTGCAACGCGTTTTATCATTAAGTTTTAGTGTTTGTATCAAATGCGTTTTAGATAAATATGTCGTTTAATCTGGGAATGTATGTTAACATTGGGAATGGCGTTTTGCTAATTAGTGTAGTGTTTTGTATTAGAGCAGTAAAAAAACCCTTACCCTTAATAAAGCACATCCAAGTAATAAAGTTGATTTTATTTACGAAAACGCCACCGCGCCATTCTAATCTATAGATTATTTTGATCCAACGGATGAGGGGCATTCTCACCGTTTTCACACTTTTAGGCGTTTTTACTAAATCCTCGTCTATATATATATATATATAATGGAGGGTTATCTTGAGAACGCTAAATATTGGGACAATCGTGAGAACGAATGAAAAAACCAATCAAAACCATTTTTTAATATTAACCTCATTGTAATTTAAATACAACATCGAAAAAAGAATTTACAACATTAAATAATTTATTTCTTCTCTCAAAATCACTCTTATTAGATTATTTTCACATGTGGAAATATAACATATTTACACGTGTAAATGGCAAACTTACATATGTGTACATTTTCATTATTTACGAATTCACATAAAATTAAATGTGTAAATTTAATTTATAACATCGTATTCAAATAATAATAATAATAAGTGTAAAAAGAATTTTTGAATTTGAATTGTTTTTGACCAAGTTCTCGTGGTTTTTTCATTCCTTCTCACGGTTCTCGTAATATTTAGCGTTCTAATTTAAACATTCCCGTATATATATATATTGGATCTGTTAGAAACCACCCTTTATTGCGAGAACCGCGAGAACACAACCAAAAATACCAAAAAAAATCTAAAAAAAACACAATTTTTTTTAATATTCTTTTAAAGCGCTATATTTTGTCACAAAAAATCAAGTAACAATTATCAATGCACATGTGCATATGTATCATCTATTTGACAACTTCCGTAATACATTACCAATATTAGACAACTGCACTTTCATTTACACTATCATCCATAATACACTACTTTTTACATTACCAATATTAGAAATGCACATGTGCATCTATATGTATGAACAAATGCACATGTGCATCTATATGTATTAACATAATATAACGTGTTTTGGTACACTACTTTGAGTACACATTCCATTTCATCTATCATACCATCCATAATACATTAGTATTACCTCCTACCATCCATAATACAATACCATTACCTTCTACCATCCACAATACAATACTATTAGCATTACCAATATGTATAATATCTTCACTTTATATATTACATCATAAAGTGACAAATATAACCAAACTATCAACCACTAAATATAACTAACCAAAAAACATGTATATAGACCTACTTTATCATTCAAAATCACAAACTTTTTGTACCAAAACACGTTCTATCATGGTTATATATAATGATGCACATGTGCATTTCTAATATTGATAATGTAAAAAGTAGTGTAAACGAAAGTGCAATTATCTACTACTGGTAATTTATTGTGGAATTTGTTAAAGAAATGATACATATGCACGTATGGGATCGATAATTGTTACTCGAAATTTTTTTAGTGACGAAATATAGCGATTCTTTTAAAAAATTGTTTGTTTTTTAAATTTTTTAGGTATTTTTTGTGTTCTTCTCAAATGAACCCTACCACACACACACACATATATATATTATAATAAAAAAATTAAAACTAAAAGTCTTTGTCGGCGCTAATCTTAAATAAATAAAAAAATATTTCTTTTAATCTATTAAAGGCAAGATTTATATTCTAAATTAAATATTAATGTCATCCTTTAATAAAGCAAACCACAACCTTATTTATTTTGTCATTCCAACATCTCTATCTTCTCTTAAAAAAACCCTAGCCACCATCATTAAAGCCTTGCAAGTTTTTCCATACCACCAAGAAGGAGGATCAATAATCCAACATTGTCCTCATCTCCATCTCTTTACCATCTCTTCTTCATAGGAATTAGTTTTAATGTCATTCACTTCTTTTTATTTCTTTATTCCTTATTGTTTCATATTCATACTTTAGTTTCTTTCAACTTTATATTTTTATAATACATGGGGTTTAGGATAGTTTGAGTTTTAATATTGTTATAATTGTGTTTTGATTTAAAATCGAAATTGTGTTGGCAAAATATTTTAATTCTAAACTGGTGTCATAAAAATATTAGAATTTCATAATTTTTGCTACTAATAAAATTAGTTACATAATCATGTTTTGAAGTTGGTTTCATTTTGATCAAATGATGGCAGTGTTTGATGTCACATGAGTTTTGATTCTCAAATGTTTATATCATTTTATTTATTTCTAAGACTTCATATAAAAAATCAGATTTTTATAAAAACATATGTATATTTGTCTTGCATACAAATATGTACAACTCAAATCGTTATATTATAATATCTTATCACCTATTAATATATATATATATATATATATATATTAAGATGATTTTAGAAAATATGATAAATATATATTATTAGTGGGACTAATTTGTCACATAAATATTAGATATATTTACATATGATATTTAGTTACATAGTTATATTTATTTTAGGACGAAAACCCCAAATATTAGGTTGTTATATTTTTATATATTTTTCCTTGTGTTATTTTATTAAAGTATTTTGGTGTTATAATATTTAGGGCGATTGTGTATTTTGGTGTTAGCTCTCTTTCGTTACTCGTGCGGATTAGCGGGTTTTAATGGAACGCAAAAATGTGAGTAGATCTTACTTTTCTCTTTTTTGTCACTTTAACTTTTTGGGGTGTTTCATGTGTCATGTTTCATATGATTCGTATACTTTTTCAATAACATGCCAAGTTAAATGTCATATTTGCTCCTATTTGTTTTGTATGTTACATTACTTGCTATACTTGTTTACCACTTTGTGTCATGGATTTCATAGTTTGGCTTTTCGCCTTTTGGGGGCTTGAATCGCATTGTGTCATAGTTTCGCTTTTCGCCTTTTGGGGGCTTTGTAACACCCTAAACACATTTTGTCCCAAAACGATGTAGCGGAAATACTGACTCATAAATTCTTTCCATTTTTTGTCTATATGACCTACTTGAAGGTTCCTTTAGTAAGATGTTGGACACTTCCTGAAATGGTTTACAACATTTATTCTTGATTAACTTCTTAAAGGTAATGCATGGATTCAAATCTTGAGACTGCTCTTCCCGTACAATCCTTGCTCTTTGACTCGATCTTCAACCCTTTAAATTCCATAGTAATGTTAACTCGGTGCAACCTGTAATCACCACATACATTCACATTATCAATATCCGATGACAATATACATAGTATTAAACGTTCATAATTAAATGAATCACTCCATATTCTTTCTACATGAAATTCTTTCGATTAATATTCCATGTATGATCTTACATTCCAATCATCAATCTTCAAAGATCAACATAAGTAAACCTGCACTTTCATTTCATTCTCAGAGCAATAATTAGTAACGTTAATGCTCATACGTATTGAAGCCGTGTATACATACATACAGGCCTTTATTTACCCATAAAATTATACTAACATATTCATTTAATTAAGTCTTATACATACGAACCCATGCGCGTGCTTACTCCTATTCATATTTACCTAGGGAAATTCAGCCACACATACATACATGCTTACATACTTATTCATCTCCGGTAATCATTAATACAATTCAATAAGTTCACATAACTCACTACTAGTTATTTTCACTTTTCGGGGTTCATTGAGGATTTCGGAACAAATATTAGAACATATGGAACTTGGATGCGAATAACTAACCAAATCAGCATGCCAAATTTGAGGGATGCGTCGGCGACGCCCTCCTATAGTGTCGCCGACGCCGCATAGAATATCACGTCGGTACACAATTGTGTAGACATTTAATTAGTGCGTCGGGAGAAGGGGCAGCGTCGGCGACGGCTAAGGAGGCCATCGGCGATGCCCCTTCTGTGTTGCCGACACTGTTTTTCCTTACTCAAGCTTACGCAACCCGATTTTGATTTTCGTTCTAACCCGAACTGACTCATTATGTTCTAACCCGAACTGACTCATTATGACCCGTATCATCCCATAACATTCCGTAAGCTTCCCGTATCCTTTTTAACACTTAACCCATGTCTCCTTAATCAAAACTATACTTCTATGATACTTACTTGGCTCTTTTGACCCGTTCAACTATTCTAAGTTATTTCCAACAAAGCTACTATTCACCGCCCGTTATAACAATACTTTCTTTAGTTCTGAGATTAGTTAAACATTCTTATATGGTTCCCATACCATAACATCCAAAACCCACACCCGACACATACTTCTACATTTTGACCGTTTACTTCCAATATGATTTCCGAACGTAGTTGACATCCTTAACTTATCACAACAATACATACCTTGACTCCTACCCTTATCTGTAATTTCTTACACAACCCCCTGCATTCAACATAACAATATTCATTTACAAAAGAAGAGGTGAATCCCTTACCTTAGCGTCCGTCTTAGCATCCGTTACCTTGCCTCCTTTTGACCCGTTAGCCTTCCATGCTCCCATCCGCCTTGACATGATTCCTATACTTTCATTTCATAACATTCATATTCTTGTTAGTATACATGATTGTACATGTTAACGATCATATCGAATGCATATCTCACATTTGACTTTCATTAGTCAATTCTAACAAGCATAAGGCATATCCCCTCAATCATATATTTTCAACTCATACAATTCATCACGTCATCACATATAACACATATTGATCTATCACATACCGTATGACTTTCTATAATCTTACAATTGTGACAACAAGTCTAACCATGCTTCTTATGTGCAGTTGACTTTCAGAAGTCAACGTTTATCATATGAACTTTCGACATAACTTCATATATTCGTGTCATCATATTAGGCTATATTAATGATACTATGTACATTTCATACTCATGATGCAATATACTTACAATCACATGATCACCTAGCTATGTCATGCATAACCAAATCAATACAAACTCAAGCTCTCATGATCTTGAAATTGTCAACTACATTCAAAGCTAGCAATTTACATAATCTCAACATCAATATTTACTAGTAAGTCCACAAGCTATACATTTCATACACATACGTTTCTAAATTACCATTAAGTCACTAATCCAACTTATGGTGTACACCACCATTGAAACATAGGGTACTAGTTCCTAAAGTATTCTTTTGTCGAATCACGTGATCAACTACGTTTCACATATACTTATCAAATACATTCCTAATGTTGTTTTACTAACAAGTATATCATTATCACTTTCTATACATGTTCACCTATTATTTGCATACAAATCTCATCTAATAAACTCACCTATGCATTTCATCAAACACTTGGTGTGCGTACTACTATCTAAGCACATTGTACAAGTATTTTATGCATAATCTTACTAGCTCATATCAAGATCATCAAATTTCACTAGTTTCACATAACTTTCCTTCTAAATCAACCTCATTTAACAATAGTCTATAACATCAAATTTCTTATATATCAAAACTATCCTTGATTCAACACACGCAACATCATCATCTTCATAACATTATTTTTACAAGTGGGTCTTCATTAAAACATCAAAATAATCAGAAATTTGAGCATGATTCATGTTTTATGAGATGATTCTAATTCGTTATCATCATAATTTTACACAAGCTCATGGATTAAACACAACCCATTTTATCAATGATCATCAAATCTCAAATTACAACTTACCACACGTTTGTTAGGTTGAGATGATGATAATTCTTCACTCATGCAAGAGATTAGCTTCCATTTTCACCATCAATTTCTTCAATTTATGAGGTTTTGGGGAAGAACCCCCTTTTTCCTTCTATATGTGTCGACACACACACACAAACACACACAAAATCTCTGCACATTCTATTTAGATGCAAACTTCAATCCAATTCCCCACCTTTAGTCCCTCTAGTTTTCCATTTATCACATTTATCACAATCCTTGTATTTTACCATAAGACTTATAGTTCTAACTAAGTTAAATAACTTAGTTATCACCTTTCATTCCATACCTTATGAAACTATACTAGTGAGTCAAACATTCGGGTTTTGGGGTGTCACAGGCTTGAATCGCATAATTGTTTCATAGTATCGGTTTTCGCCTTTTGGGGGCTTGAATCGCATCATTGTTTCATATTATCGCTTTTCACCTTCCGTGGCTAGAATCGCGTCATTATTTCATTTCTTATGTTTCATTATGTCATGTTATATTATTTACTTATGGATTGATTGTTTTTCAGATTAATTGATTTATGTCACCTATTACACTTAATATTGCATGTTAAATAATTTTATTAAATAAAATCAACTAAACTTTTAAAGTTAAATAAAACAAATAAAAATCATTCGCCAACTATTGTTGACCCAAATTTCTTTTACACATGAAACAGGTACACAAGGTTGATAGCTACTTGAGAAGGCACATAAGATTGTGCCTTAAAATAATTAAATCTATCTTTTGTATTTTGAATATTATATGGTTTTATTTGAAACAATTATTTGGTTATGTGAGACAAATTAATATTGATGATAATAAACATTCAAACTTTAAATAAATGTCAAAAGCTATGAAACAATCATATCATACCTTGTGCTAGAGATGGGCATAAAAACCGGTTCCGAACCCGAACCGGTAGAACCGAACTAGAACCGGGTCCAGTTCCTACCCGACATTAAGTAGAACCAGTTTCGGGTTCAAAATACCCGTTGGTTCCAACCCGGTTCCACAATTTTACCATTTGAATCGGGTCGTACCCGGTTCCTACCTGTACCCGGTTCCTACCCGTACCCGGTTCCTACCAGTACCCGGTTCCTACCAGTACCCGGAAATTCAGTTCTAGAAGGAACCGGTTATACCCGTTAAAATGTTACCATTGGAACCGGTTATACCTGTTATAATGTTACCGTTGGAACCGGTTATAGCCGTTAAAATGTTACCGTTGGAACCGGTTCCTGACCGTTGGAACCGATTCTATATATATTGTTTAGAAATCTATTGTTTAGCACACAATTTCTCATATCTATTCTTCTTGTTACATTTCTTTCTTGTTCTTTTTCACATTCTAATCAACAAATGGCCTCAAAGAGTTCCAAAAACGCAAATTCCGAATCCGTTAACAATGTTCCTCAAGATCAATCGGTTCTATATGTGGTTGGAACATTGTGTCATAATCGCAGTAAGGAAGTTTGAGCAATTGGGAGTTGGTCGAGATGAGTGACGGCTCGCAAAAAGCTCAATGTAAACATTGTGGATCGTTATTAGCCAAGGAATCAAACTCAACGTTAACGAAGCATATTAATAAGTATTGCAAAGCTTTAAAGGAAATGACATCCGGTCAAGTTCCACTATCCAAAGATGGTACCATTTTTCGTTATGAGCAAAAATTAGCTCGCGATCGGATGGCGAAGTTGGTGATACAAAAAGCGTTGCCGTTTGGACACTTCGACGACCCCGATCTTACTAATCTTATTCGGGAGACGCTACAACCTCGCTATAAACATGTAAGTCGTCGCACTTTAAAACGTCTTTGTTTAAGTTTATGGGAAAATGCAAAAAAAGATTTAATTGTTTTTTTTAAGAATTTAAAAACCAGTGTAAACCTAACTAGTGATGTGTGGTCGGCTCCACATGGTTTACCGGAATCGTACATATGTGTCACCGCTCATTGGGTTGATCCTGATACATGGCAAATGATGAAGCGTACGATTGCGTTTGACGAGTTTCCTTCTCCTCATACGGGAGAAAATATTTATAAAATTATAAATGGCACAATAATTAAATATGGTTTAGAAGATAAAATTTTTTCAAATCCTTTGATAACGCTTCAAACAACACAACGGCGATTGAAAAATTAAAGTTGAAGTACAAACCAATACTTGATGGTGTTTTTTTCACACACGATGTGTTGCACATATTATTAACTTAGTAGTGCAAACCGGTTTAAAAGTCAATTTGTATCGGATTTTATTATAGCATTTAGAGCTATGCTCCAAGATGTTTTCAAAAGTGGAAAAGAAAGATATCAAGAATATAAAAAACTTTGTAAAGATGTCAACCAAAAAATTATTGGACCGAATTGGGATATACCGACTCGTTGGAATTCAACTTGTCATATGTTTGAAATGGCTATAAAGCAAATGGGCACTTTAAAATCTTTTCATACAACTTTAATTGATGAGTACCTAGTCGTCCCCTTTCCCGACACAGCTTGGGAAAATATTAATAACCTAAGTACTTTTTTACAAGTTTTTAAAACTACAACGACTTTGATTTCCGGTGTTTATTATCCTAGTAGTTCTAAAGTTGTGGACCAATTGTATTTGATAACAACTAATTTTAAAAAGTTCGAAAATTCTAGTGACATGTTAAGGAATATGACGAGACTAATGATTCAAAAATTTTAAAAATATTTTTTAGAATTACCACCCGTTTTTCTATGTGCCGCTGCTTTAAATCCAGCTTTAAACGTACCGGGTGTTGAATCTTTAATTGATGAAATTTATGACAAGTTGGATATGCATGAGGAGGATCTAACTTTAAAAGCAAAAACAAAAAAAATATTCAATGAGTGTATGGCCAAACTTTATGATCATTATTTTAAAAAATATGGTGAAAAAAATCATACAAATTTGTTTGAGTCTCGGTCCACGGCCTCTAACGATGAAACAAGCGGGGATCCACTTATAAACATGTTGAATGTCGTTAGAGACGAGACCGCTAGACAACAAAGGGGTAGTGAACCAACAAGTGAACTTGGGAGATATAAAAAAAATCAGTATTCGCTTACTATGACCACCGAGGAGTATAGGAAATTTGATGTTTTGACATGGTGGAAATTGAAAGAATCCGAATACCCGATTCTAGCCACCATGGCTCGTGATATACTAACGGTCCAAGCTTCCACGGTAGCTTCGGAAAGTGTGTTTTCTCTTAGTGGCAGGGTTTTGTCAATTAGAAGAACAAGACTAAAGGACCATTTGGATGCCGTTGATCGTGTTCAACATAAAACTAGTCTAGAAGATGAAGTTGAGTTAGAGCATAAAATTGTTGACGAAGAGGAGGACGAAGAAGTGGAGACTAACGATTCGGACGACGATTGTACCGAGGTACCCGCACCTAAGAGAAACTCATCGGAAAGTGTTGCACCTGCCGCTAGTAAACGATCAAAGAAATAAAATCTTACTAGAACCGGTTCTGAGTAATTTTTTTTTTGTAACCGGTTAATTTTTTTTATATATTGTAACCGATTAATTTGTTTTTTAATTTAACCGATTATTGTTACTATTTTTATTTATCAATGTAACTACTAATAAAAATCAAACATAACAAACACAATAGAAAGAAACATTACACAAACTTTATTAAAACACCAAACCAAATGGGTTACATCAAACATTTGAAGAACCGGTGCCGGAACATTTGCATGCCATAGGTATTTTAATCAGGAACCGGTTTCCAACGGTAACATTTATCAGGAACCGGTTCCAACGGTAACATTTAATCAGGAACCGGTTCTGAACAGTAAATGGCAGGTTTTGACTGTCAGGAACCGGTTCTGAACAGTAAATGGCTGTCAGGAACCGGTTCTGAACAGTAAATGGCAGGTTTGACTGTCAGGAACCGGTTCCCAACACTATCAGAAACCGGTTCCGCACCATACCCGGTTTCACACCATACCTGGTTCCATAATACCCGTGCCCGGTTCTACACGGTTCCATATTCTTGGGTGTGAACCCGGGTAGGAACTGGACCCGGTTCCACACCATACCCGGTTCCAATGACATCCAAGCAGAACCGGGTCCGGGTTGGAACCGGTTCCGGGTAATAATAAAACCCGATTATGCCCATCTCTACCTTGTGCCATATCCGCTACAAGTCGAGGTGTGACAGTAACCCTAATTATAATAAGACCATAATTGTAAAAGAAACCTGAAACCCTAGCTACCTTCCCCTCTCTCTCCTCCTTGTGACCGGCCACCGTCGCTTCGGCCCCACGTCCGCCGACCACTGTCGCTTCAGCCCCACGTCCGCCGACCACTATATCCATCGTGCAAGTTTTTGGTATTCGTCAAGGTACAATCCTAGACCTGCTTTGGTTGTGTGTTATATAAATCATTTGAATATGTTGTAACTTGATCGCTGGTGGGAATAGTTTTGTTTGTATTTGTGTCTAATCACGCTTACGCATCTGATTAATAATAAAGTATTATTATTTTATAAATTCAGATTTTATTAAATAAAATGGATACCCAGGATTCTCATTAGGTAACATGATTACATATTTACCTATACTCATGTTTGTTTGTTTTTTCCTTCACATAACTTGTTTATTATTATGTTTTTGTTAAACAACAAAACTTTTAATTAAAATAGAAGAAACATGCAGCATGGAGGACGTAACAAATACCGCAATTAATTACCTTGGAGCATTAGAATTAGTATGATAAAGAACGTTAGCGAAGAATAAA
Source organism: Scalesia atractyloides (assembly GCA_947069175.1). Lineage (NCBI taxonomy): Eukaryota > Viridiplantae > Streptophyta > Magnoliopsida > Asterales > Asteraceae > Scalesia > Scalesia atractyloides. Next base: position 20,036,476 of record CAMTDV010000013.1, read on the forward strand.
AATACCAATGTTTAGCTTAGAAACTGATAATGCATGGCTTCTACAAGGTTGTCTTCTGATCAAATTTTGGGCTTAAACTGAGAACCCATGCGAAGAGGACTCGGCAAAACAAAAGCCATCAACGTCGTCATAGGAAGTAAAATAAGCATGAATAGTGCATTACCTCCTTATGAAGTATTTAAATTGACGAAATTAGGGTTTGATGTAACTATGAGAGGGTGGTGGGCCTAGTATAAGGCATAACAATCGTGATAGTTCCATCTTCCTTAAAATTGATGAGAGTGTGATCATTCCTTTCATCTTGTCATTCATTCTGCTATGTAGGCGTAACCGTATCCTAGTTCTTATTCATCCCGGACCCGTTGGGTCATGATACCATGTGTTGCAAGGTGGATATCAGTCATACCTCTCAGTAAGGTACACATATAATATAACCATAAAAACAAATATTTAGATCCAAGTGTCACTAAATAGTTGTCTGAGTGTGTTCCACCTACATATCTCACCCAAATGGTTCACTTCTTTAATATAAATCATCCCTGAAACATTAATATACATTACTACATTACTCAGTGGAAGAATCTTTTGGTGGAGGGCCGGCAAACTAAGATAGTTCTTGGATATTATATAAGTTAACAATCTAATTAATTAATCCCTTCTATCTTATATGAAAATACATAAATCAAAGAATGTATTCAACATCTGTGCAACCGTCAACTAATTAAAGGAACGACTGAGCAACTTCAAAGGCCAGTAAGCATTCAAAGACCACTACCTGATTAAAAATTAAAATATTAAAAAAAAAAAAAACTAAAAAGGCCCTAGAGGGCGCAGACCGTTCAATCTATGTTTTCCCAGGTTTGACCTACATATATTATAATCTCCTTTAGTTTGACATTTCTGGACCTCAGTTACACTACCTAAATACTATAAATACAATGGTTGTCTTGTCATTGCACCATCCATTGTGATTCACAATTTACTGAGAGTTCTCTCAAACACTATATTTTCAAAGCTTATTTTACTGATCTGGTCATGGCTCATTTTCCCTCATACTGTTTATTTATCCTTATTTTGATATTCTCATGTTATTCGATACTTGTAACCGAGGGACGGCCTAAAAAATCCATGAAAACACAAGACGTTTCGCATCACCAAGATAACGAAAAAGACGCAGAAAAAATGTTAATCACCGCATATCGACCTACAACGCCAGGTAAGAGCCCAGGTGCAGGCCATTCTTTCACAGAGCACAGGGTTGATAATCAATCAGAAGCACTGGTTAATTTCCCACGCATTGATCCGTCTAGTACAGAACGTGGTCACAGCCCTGGTGCAGGTCATTCGATACACAACTAAATAGCAATGCTAGATGCTTAGATTTGAATGCAATGTAATCACTTAAACTATTATCTTAAATAAATGCTAGAATGTATGTGTTCTTTTTCCATTCCCGCGCTAATATCTTCGAATGTAGAATGCAAAGATATAACGATTGAATAGATGTAATATAGCATAAAAAAATAATATGCATGTAATCAAACAAAAGAAAGATTGACTGTTTGAGTGGTGAGAAGCTTTAGAGCATCGCCAATGCATCTCCTTTTGAACGCCTACATAGCTCCACGGCCGTTACCACATCAGATTTTTACTCATCTTTCAAAAACACCCATTTTATCTCCAATGTTAGGTTACGCCCCTTTTGCAAATACACACACTAGAGGGATGCCCGCACGATGCGACGGAGAAGACAGAAAACTGGTAATCACGTAACATGTTATTTTTTCTAATTAAAAGACCTATACCGATACCATACTCAAATTATGGAGAATAAAATGCTTGTTTTTTGTGTACTTGTTTTTAAATATTAATGTATGAAAAGTTATCGCCATCTAAAAATTATGGTGTAGTTGGCTTAAAAGTTGAAAGTCAACAATATGTTTTAGAAGTTGTATTACTTAAAGTTTTATAATTATATAAAACTAATTTTTGTATTATATATATGTATTTATATATATAGGGTAGGGTTTATGCGAGAATCGCGGGAACTGCGAGAACCAATTCGAACACAAAAAATACCTAAAAAAATATAAAAAACACACAAGTTTTTTTAATATTAAAAAAAAATCGCTATATTTCAAGCACGTAGTGAAATTGTTACTCGATAATTGTGCATCGACATAATTGTTACTCAAATGGTACATATACACATGTGCACATATGCCTAAAGAAAATGATACATATGCAGATACCTAAAGAAAATTATACACATGCACATGTGCATCAATAATCGATTTTTTTAGTCACGAAATATAGCGATTTTTGTTTAAAAATATTATTTTTTTTGTGTTTTCTAGAATTTTTTTAGGTATTTTTGGTTGTGTTCACATTGGTTCTATATATATATATATATATATATATATATATATATATATATATAGGAGAAGGATCCGTTAAGAAACACACTTTATTGCAAGAATCGAGAGAAAACTCATACGAGTTGTGTGACAACTTAGAGAAATCGGTCTTCTCGTGCGAGTTTTGCCCCCATTTTTTTCACACACCTAGATTAAAAATGTTACCAAGGCTATCATAAAAAAAATGAAATTGTGTTTTCGGCCCCTTACAACTGCTGTAAATAAAAAAACTAATTTTTTTGTTTGGAAAAGTTGATTTTTAAAAAAATTTGGTAATATTTTTTTTGAAAAAATCTTTCGTAAGATGAAGCTGTCTAAGTTCTCACAACTTGTATAATTTTTTTCATTCTATCCTATAGATATATATATATATATATATATATATATATACACATACATACATATATATATATATACAACCCTTGTGTTTAATAGTTTCAAGACTTCTGTTGTGCCGGCCATCATCAATCATCTAGTGTGCATAATAGTATCAAGAAGACATGAGTAAGTTCTCTTCTTTGTATATATATATATATATATATATATATATATATATATATATGGTGGAGTTCGGCTACAAAATTATTTTTTCCTACAAAGTGTACAAAGCTAAAAAACACCATAATTTCAGCCATAAAACGCATTCAAACCCCACAAATAACACGGCGATAATCACAAAAACACAATATCCAAACCCTAACAGTCTTTAAAAACTTCAAACACATCATCGTACAACTAGGAATATAAAACACAACATGATAATTAACATAAAACATACTAATGTTAGTCATTCGATAATTAAAGTCTTATAATCTAAAACATAACACAAAACCCACAAATATAGTGTTTTAATAATGTTCACTATGTTATTGGTTGGTTTTGAGTGTGTTTTATAGTTAACGTTAGAGTGTTTATAACTTTTTACACTTTGTAGTAAAAATGAACTTTATTGCAAACTCCTACCCTACACACACACACACACACACACATATATATAAGATATGGATCTGATATAAACCACCATTTATTGCGAGAAACACGAAAAACAATATGAACAACAACTAAAAGTATCTAAAAAAAATTAAAAACACACAAAAATATTTTTTTCTTATAAGTAACGCTATATTTCATCACAAAAAATTGAACACTAGTACCGATGCATATGTGCATACGCATGCACATGTGCACAGGTACTATTGTTGTTTTTTAAATGACGAAATTTGGCCTTTTTTTACAAAAAAAAGTGAACAAAAAGTACCGTTGCATATGTGCATTCGCATGTATATGCACATATTCATACGAATGCATATGCAGATACACATGTGCATCAATTTTATTTTTTTTGTTCAATTTTTTTGTGATGAAATTTAACGATTTTTAATAAAATATATATAAAAAAGATTTAGCATTTAGTTGTAGGGTTTAGATTTATGGTTTAGTTTTTAGCATTTAGCTTGGTGGGTGGGGTTAGCTGGGTTTTTAGGTTGTGATGGCGTTGGTTCCTTTTGGAATTAAGTGCAAGACTAATACAGGTTTTGGTTTGTAATGACTTATACATGAGATAGAATTTTTCATAGATAACATATGAGGTTAAGGTTGTCTTATTTATATTATTGTTTTAGAAGGTATGATTTCTATTAAAGAACGATTTATACAAACGTTTTATTTGTGTATGTGAAAAGCGTACCTACTTTGTGTACACGTTAGTTAGTGTAGGTTTGGAGATGGCTAGTCAGATGCTTGCTTTGACGGAAGGGAACTCAGTGAAAGACTAGCATCTATATTGAATGTTTTTACTTTATTTGTTACAAATTGTTAGACCAATAATGTAATTTGAATGTTTTAACTTTTCGATGCTGAATACTTGGCGAAGTTTTAAGTTTAACCACTGCATGTTTACGAGTAAATCAAATGCGTGACGTCTTAGGGAATCAGGACATCACACGATCCGACTTTCGGTTCAAATGTTTTTGGCTTGCCTGTGGGTTTTTAGGAACAAGAGCCTTTTATAGATTTTCTTTTGATCGTATAGAGAGTAGCAAAATGGAGAGTCCTCGGGGCCGACTTAATACTTCTAGAGTCTCAAAGCGAACTGAAGATTTAGGGTCTACACTCGTGCCAAAATTAACGTTATAAATCAAGAATGTTAAGATTTTGTAACCTAATAAGAACTATAACACTCCAGTTTAACACTTTAACTAATTATTTGATAAACCAACAACAACCAGTTTCTTGTTCGATGAAACAAAGATGGGGATTTTAAGAATATAGAGGTAAAACTGTGCAACTTTGTGAGTCGGCCACAAAAAAATAATGAAAAAACAAACAAATACATTTTGGCTTAAGGTATGTTGGGCTTTTTTAGCTTTGTACCTGGAAAAAAAACTATTTTTTTTAATTTGGAAACAAACAAATACTAAACCCGCAGCTTGTTTTAATTTTAGCCAGCCTAATTTTCAAGTATATAAAATAACTATTTTTTAATTTGGAGGCCTTATTCAAGTGGTGACCCAAAGCCTATGCATGGGTTTAATTGCCTTTGGGCCAGCTCTGCTAGTTGTTACACAACAACTACAAACAAGTCCGAGTATCCAAACTCATTGTTGATACTCGGTCCATGTACTCGATGGGGATGGGCGGTGTTACTCCCTACCCGAAAAACTTGATCTACTTGGAGAGGTGTCTATGTAGGGCGCCCCCTCCGCCCTAAGCAAGTAGAACAAACCTTAAAGTAACATAAAAGAGTAGAAATGGAACAAAATGCTTCATCTTCACCCCATACAATCCATCTCCATTGAAATAGAGAACTAACCGTGAAGAAGAAAGAGAGAATCAATGAACATGAAAAAGACGGTGATGACATTTGACCACCCAAATGTAGATAATTAGTATTACCCTTCTCATAATATCAATCATTATCTCTTATCATATTCCCTAAGACCAACCATCAGAAAAAGAGATCATACTTGACATTATAAATCATGATTACATTAGACTAAATCTCAATCAACTGAAAGCAAAGTTTCTAACCTATTATGCACGTATGAAGCAATAATAAAACTATGTTTCTCTATCATTTTGTCATATGGGTGATGTCAGTCTTCATGGAAATTCAAAATGTGGCTTGGTAATTAGTTACAGATGTCATGATTTTAGGGTTTAGATTCTTCTTAGAGCAATGTATGAGGTGGAGTGAAATGTTGCACAACATCGATCTAAAGCTTCAATTATTCTTTGGAATTGGTCTATATATTATAGGGTAGATAAAATAGGAAGTTGTGTTTGGATAGAAAGGTTAAATAGGCTTCCTACATTGACACATGTCTTTTAAAATTTTTAATGATGAGGGGTATTTTTGTACAATATCATCTTCCATCCAATTTACAAAACCTACACTTAACTTCCATCTCTCTCCCCTCCCATAATCCACTTCCAACAAACCATTTTTCACCTCCATTTTTTAAGAAAAAATTACTTCCATGTACTCATTTACAATTAAATTATAACTTTATATTCACAAGTAAGGTACAGTGTCGGCAATGATTAGCTTCTCATTTCTCTCAATTTTGACCTAAAAAGTATCTCCTCAATTCATTCATGGGAGTTCACGTGTATGGTTAATAGTGCAATTTGTATCCAGTTAGATATCGCATTGGCATTGGGATTTGTTGGGTTTTTGTCTGTTTTGATCTCGTCTGTACTTTCGGGGTTTTCAAGTAAATTTCTAGAGGAATGAATTTGGCAAGCCATGGGAGTCCAGGTTAGTTTTGGGTGAATTGTGTTTTACATTAGGTTAATTGTGGAAGCCATGGTAGTGCAAAAGCCTTGTTTTTTTTTCTTTCCAAAGTTGTGTTTTACACTAAGTTAGTTGTTGGGTGAATTGTATTTTATACTAACTTAGTTTTGGGGGCAATTGTGATTTATTTCATAATTTTGTTTATTTTGAATTGCGTTTTTAAATAGACTTGTATCTGATCTCCCGGTTGATATAACTTGCTCAGTTTATCGCATTTCTTAATTTTGTTTCATAACATACTGAGTTCATTGTGTTTATAAACACAAGGTGAGTATATTGTTTATGTGTTCTAATTTGTTGAATCTACAGGTATTGATCTCTTCATCTTATTGTGAATTGTTGTGATTGAATGAAATATGAAAACAATGGAGTGGTTCATTTCCTATTTGTATTTATAGCATTTTTACACCTCAGTTGTGTTTTTCATTTTAATTGTGTTTTGTGTATGAGGTTTTCACCTTACTTTTGTTTTTCATCTTGTGTGTATTGTACCGGCGTCTGTGTATGTTTATGTTTCACATAGATATGTTTGTATTATGTGTGTGTCAATTGTGTTTTTCACCTTATTGTGTTTTTGTTAAAGAATGAATAATTGTGTTTTTGAAAAAAAAACACATTGAAGTATAAAAACACAGTTGTGTTTAAAAAAACACAATGAAAAAAAGAAACGAAGAATGTGCACGCCTTCGTTTAGAAAAACACGTACTATGATAAAAAATAGAATGATAAAAGACACAAATGTGTGAATCTCCCGTCATAGTAAACACAATGAAATTACTATCTAATCAAGCTTTCTTTTAAAACACAATGGTAAAACACAAAGAACTGTGTATTCAAAGTTCATTATGTTTATATATATACATATATATATATATTTATATATATATAGGGGAAGGTTCATTTGAGAAGAAATTTAACGTGAGAAGAAAAAGAAGAAAGAACATAATGGTAAAACATTAAATAGTTTATAACTTCTCTCATTAATTATGTTATCTCTCATTAACAAATCAAAAACATCTTATCCTACACATTTCAAAATTTATCCTACATATGTCTTACATTTACCGGAATATTCCCTACACACATGTAAATTTACCATACACATTTCAAAATTTGTCCTACACATACTAAAAGTTATCCTACATATGCGAAAATTTTCCTATACCATAAATTATTTTATCTTGAAAGAGTATATGAAAAAAAAAATGAGTTACAAGTTTAATTAATTAGCTAACTAATGATAATTATAGATTTACCTATATGCCCTTTTTTCATAACATTAAATACACACATTAAATTAAGTAAATGGATAATTTCTATTGGTTTAAAAGTTATTCTTTTTATTCTTACAAATTTTTTCTTCTCATTTGAACTCTCCACTATATATATGTGTGTGTGTGTGTGTATTGATACTACACTTGTTTTATAGATAAAAACACTCATTTTTATAGTGTAATAATTAAAAATTAATGTTATATGAAAGAATTATTAACGTTTTTAAAGAAAGGGGAAGTGGATGAGAGAAAAGAATATGTTAAGTGGATCGTAATACCCTTAATTCAAATCAGGGGCATCTTTTTGAGTTGTGAATTCCCCTATTTATTATTAACTATCTATTACATAATCTAGTGGCTAGTATGATTTCCTAATGATCCTATAAAAAACACAACTTCCTATTGTATCCTAACCATATATAATAGAAACAATAATCGGGAGAAATAGGAGCAGAGTGGGCTATGATTCCAACTGCCAAACGTAGGGTTTCAATCTTCCGCAGGAGAAAAAACTAAAGAGGGAAAGTGAAACCCTCGATAACTGCCTAAACATAGGAGCAAGAGTGTTGAAGTGATGTGCGCTAACCACTACTTCAAGAAGGATTTTTGCTACTTTAAACGACAAAGATTTTAATCTAGGAACTTTATATGCTCAAGATCTTTCAAATATAGGTTAAATTTATTGGTGGCAATAGGATATATAATTCGTTTGTAGATAATGAGTTACAAAAAATTATCTCCCATATGAAAAGGGCTACATGCCCATCAAGATATCAACAAAGGCCCACGTTATCTTTTGCAAAAGCCCAACCTATGGTAAAAAAATCAAGACACTTCTCTTTAATCTTTGATGTAATAACTTGCAAACAACCACAAAATTTATAGTGTTATGGTCACCGAATTAAAACAAGCATTAACAATTTTAAACGTATAACTTTTACATGTTCATTAAAATACAATAAATCAAATATTGGGGGTTAGTACATTTTAAATACTTCTAAAAAAATATGTTAAAATAAAAAAAATAATATGATCGTCTCTTTCTTAAATATTGTTTAATTGAAAACCCAAATATAAATATATAATAGTATTATGGATCTCTAGGACAACAAAGCTGTATCCAAATGATATTGTTCTCCTATAAAATTAAAGAAAAAGAAAAAAAAACTGGCAGTTTGCAACTCTGAAATTGAAAGGCTACGACGACTTGCCTAAAAAGGCAATATATACATTCTATTCTTGGTTCCAAGATTATGCCAATAACATAAATAGGCAAAATGATTGGCAAGTTGGTTGGTCCGCAAAAGATACTTCGTCAAAACAAATATGCATATCTTTAAGTTCATGTTCTATAAAAGAAAATGTAAAGTTTATGCGAACGGATAACAAGTTTTCCGGAGTGATATAAGAAAATTCACGAATGTGAGATAAGTATTTTTAGCATCCATGGAGTTAAATCGACCTTTACTCGGTTTGTCATCTCCCTCAAGTGTCAAAACCAAATTGCCTAATTTGAATTCAACTTTCCTTTATAGAAATAAGAAAAACTAGATCAAGGTCGAATGAGCAAGAACAAAATTTCCTAAAAAAATCAAACAATCTTATCAACCAAAAGATCAATTAGAAAAATTGTAAGCAAATCAAACAACAAACTTAAAAAATAAACAAATATTCTTTGATGTTGTATGGGTGAATTTGAGGAGAAGTGAGTATTGAATACCGTACCAAAGAGTGCCATACATACTCTTTGATTGGGGTGGGGAGGGGGGGAATGCCCCTGTAAAAAATAAAATAGTGTAACAGTAGTACCCATTTAGATTGATCGGTATGGTACCGGTATAGTGAATAAAAAATTATCTCTAGCAACCGTAAAACAATGAACTATAAAAAATCAAATGAGAACAAAAACGACATATGAATCAGTCGGGTTTCATACGTAGTGTATGCAATAACTATTACATTAATATCATAATAACTCATACATTGTATGCAACAATGAACACACTAAAATATCTAATACAAATAGTGTAGTCATCAATACAAGCATCATATTAAGAACCCATATACATTGTATGCCAGAACGTTTATGCTAAAGTATGATTTGACATATGGAATATATGTAACAATGCATACATTAGTGTAAGACCTTAACCTAAGAAACCTCGCGGTTGGAATATTCTATCCATACATAGTTCTTAAACTGATTATAATCATCACAGTGCAGCGGAAAGTACATCAAAACATCAAGTATTAGTTATTTCAAATTGCCAAGTTTAAACAAAACATTCAATTAACATAAACTGTTGTGTAGGGCGATAAGATGTCAGTCCAAGATGTAGGGGAGCTTTCAAACCATGTTGTGGAGTACCTATCAAGCATCAACCTGATTATCCTTAAATACAAGCTAAAAAGTGAGCTACGCTGAGTGAGTCCTAGTTTTAACAAAAACGAGGGGTTAACAATTTGTATAAAATGTTTGGTCGTTTCATTAAAACACATTTTAACATCAAACAAGTCCATCAATTTCAATCATCATTAAACATTCACTTGTGAAGCGATCTTCACTTTCGATTGCTCGATACTTTGTCAAACAAGCTTATGAAAATCAAATAAGGTTATCATTATCATTTAATCACCAATAACTCAACATCAATCATCAATCATTTGACGTCAAACGTCAATCATTTAACATATAGCATAAATCGATCAATAATCACGTAATAACAATCAAGATTTTCATAGTTGATACCATTTAAGATGTATCATGTATAAAAACCAAAATTTTTAAAAAGAGAGGGCATCTAGGACTCACATGGGAGTTAACTTCTTCTATCGTTTAAACGTTTAAATGTACAATCTAACACTCTCGGACAATTAGTCAATTGGTCAAATATATACACATAACTCTTAACATTGTGCCTTCAATGCCTAAAGCAAAGTAGAGCTTTGTGCTGGTGAATGATGCCACGTACAACGTGGCTTTGCGCTTGGACAGCATAGCGCCCTATCAAGGTTCACCTTTGTGATTCCTACATTACACTATACCAACCTTCACGCATCAAAGTGTACTATGTGCACCACCATACCAACACAAAGTGGCACACTTCCCGTTCAAGAAAATTGTGTGTAAAATGGAGCTAAATGTACCTAGTAGAAAGTCCTAGTCGCGCAAAGTGGCGACTGATCTCATATCTGATCTTTTTCAATGTCAAGATCCTACAGTTTTCATTTGAAAACTCATTATAATTGATTCATGACATGATTTCATGTATAAAACATCAAAAACATAACAACCTTTATGTGATTCTTACACATTTAGCATGATTCATGTGAACCAGACCCAAACTCACCAAAATGTTGTTTAAACATGTTTTTCTTCCTTTAAATGACCGGTTACGATATTGAGTTGTTCTCATGTTTTTCCCTTAAATCCATTCTTCAAGATTCGTCTTCAATAACCTGTTTATCACTTTCTCTCTATAAAGCCTTTGAAAGATAGTGAAGAGTGAGGAGGTGTCACACCCCGATTTCCTGGTGGGCCTAGACGTGGGGTTTACACATGATGATTGATAGCAGTTTCTCAATTTGTAGCGGAAGTAGGGAGTAAAAGTATAAGTATTTAAAAGTATGCAAAATATATTATAATGTATAACATTGTGTTCGGTACAAATATCCCACAAGGTAGGATATATAATAAATACTTTAGACATCATAGGTCTTTAGCCATGGAGTCGCAAATTCCAAAGCAATATGGCTGAACCTTATCTAACCTACTATTGAGTTTCGCCACCTGGAAGTTTAATCTATCAAAATACGTCAGCTTTCGCCGGTGAATATTATTAATCGACTAATTTTGAAAATCATTTAATAGTCATTCGGGATAGATTCTTGTTACCATATTTACATGCTTTTCATACATTCGGGGACCAATGCTTATAACCGGTACATGATCGATATACGTACCATTTAATATTTATGTCTATCGTGTGTATGCCTACACCCCACACTTTTTATGGCCATTATAATTAATAAGTCGGGATGCCTAGACTCGGTACTATTAACCCCCAATTGTTTTACTGTTAATCAAGAATAACATATTAAACTCCGGTTATTACATTCTTTGAATGCGTTCGCTCATTTTTCAATACCCAAACCAAGTGGCTAATGCCATATCCCAAGTTTTATAAATAAAATAGGCTAAAAAGTATTTACTTGTACTAGCTGTTTGCACAGTGTATTTGGTTCTCGTAGTATCGTCCGTATTCAAAGTTTATTGACTTAGGTGCGATTCTCTGGAGGATTTCATAGTCCTGAATGAATGGAAACATTATCCATTAGAATATTTATGGGTCATTATATGTCCGTTGCACTTTGACCGGTTAACTTTAGAGTAACACTCGGTTCTACTAGATTAAGCGTTAACCGGATAGAATGTGGTTTATACCCGTTTGAGCAAGGAGTCTCGTGTGATATGGGTTATCTAACCAAACATTTTGAATTAGAAAGGTTTTGAAAAGATTTGACCCGTTATGACTAGTTATATAATGTATGCTATTTTAACTAGTCATGCGCGTAAATAAAGGTTCGGATGGTCAAATAGGTTTGTGACAAGTCCCGGTATGCTAAAATATATTTTATAGGGTTATATAAACTAGTTTGAAGTCAGAATACATGTTACAATGCTTAGAACCTCATTCTTTGATTTTTCGCTAACAGGGTATTTTTGACTTTTGAGAATATGTGTTTGACTCGTCACTTGTGTCACACCCCGACCCGCAGCGGAATAAGAGTCGGGGCATAATTGGGTTATCACCAAAGCTCATGATATTTACTAATATGTTTCATATTTATTAAAGTCAAAATTACATTCCCAATAATCCAAACATGTCCATACAATACAAAGAAAATAACCAAACAAAACAATTCCAAGCTCTAAATCATTTTATTCTTCTAGTCCAATCCTATGTGTTTCTTGCTGCAGCTGGTTCACCTGTATCATGTGTAAAAATGGGGGTTTTTTGGTCAACATAAGTTGGCGAGTGAACTTTGTTAGATAAACATTTATTATTGATTTTCTTGTTAGTTTATCAATGAAAAATTGTGCATAATCGTAAGTGAGCAAATGTAAATAATCCAACAGTAGCAATAACAATCAGAACTATAACATACAATAACATACAATAACATACCAACATCATACAATAAATAACATGAATGAAAACTGTGCGATCAAGGCTCAATCAAACGGAGCCGATCGTATTGCATGCACTGAAAATGATAAATGTCTATGCGATCAAGGCTCAATCAAACGGAGCCGATCGTATGTTGGCACGCCAGGTTCACGCTCATAATGTAATGGGGAATATGCTCAACGCTCATAATGTAATGGGGAGCGGCGGCCTATGAAATTGCATGTACTGAAAATAATAAATTGAATCTAACAATAACTACACAAATAATTTAATCAAACTGTATACACATTTGTTCATGATATGATGTATGCACAATGGTTTAAATATATTAAATAGCAAGACACATGATACACCCCAAAACGTGATTAAAACGGGGAATTTGTAAAGATTCACTCACATTGGGTGCGTTTGATTGGAGATGGTGAGATGCGCACGAGTTGTAAGAGCGAAACAACGAGAATTAACTAACCTAAATAATAACGGAAAATATAGTAAATGAGCGGATTTTTTATTAAGGATTTTAATAGAATTTTTAGATATATTTTTACGAGTTTAAGGCTATTTCCTATCTTTAAAAACATTATTTTTAAGTTTTTTTAATTGATTTTTAAATTAAATTAAATACTTAAAAATATAAAAATATGTTGACTTTTTGGGTTGACCGTTGACTTTTTGACTTTGACTGTTTGACCGGTTTATTGTGTGACTGAAATGCGCTGGGTGAGGCTCGAACCCGAGACCTCCCGTACGCGTGCACGCAGCTCTACCAACTGAGCTACGTGTCTAACCCGAAATAATTCTGTTTTTAATTATACTTATATATTAACTCAATTTATCCAAAATCCTTTTATTTTCAAAAACATTTTAATTCATCGAACCGGTGCCACTAACAGGTCTCGAACCCAGGACCTGTGCTTTAACGTTACACACAGTCCACCGCTGGACTGTGTGTCTAACTTGGTTAATATACAAATTTTATTATACTTAACAACTAACGGAGTTAACCCGGTTCAGTTTTAAACAAAAAGGCATTTTATTACTGCGAAGGTGCGTGTGTCAAGAATCGAACTCGGGACGTATGCGTGTTTTTGTTCGCACACAGTCCACCGCTGGACTGTGTGTCTAACCCGTTCAAAATACCAATTTTAATTATTCTTATAATGTTTTCACAGTTCATCTTCTTCGTTAGTTTTTACAGGCAGTAGATTACACCATTATATCTTGTTTAGTTCGATTGATAAACATTGTACAAACTAATATGAAATTGCAGAGACGATAATTAGAAGTAAACATATCGGTGAACGATTTATTTCAGGATTCCGGCAAGGTGTCGGTCTCTGTTTTTATGAACTTCAACTGAACAAGACAATTAACCGTTTTGATTAGCTAATCGTGGAATTGAAGTGATAAACAAACGTTAACAGAGTGTTTGAATGTCCTTACCGATTCACAGATGAAAATAAAGATTTCCAGAAATTTTCCGGCGAACTGGAATTATCCGATAGCAGCGTCTGAATTTGATTTCAATGGAAAGGTTTGAGTTAGAAATAGCTTAACAATTGTTAGACTAAGACGGTATTGAAAGACTTACCGTTTTGATGAAGAATACGGTTTTCCGGCGAACTTGCAGAATTTTCCGACGAGTAAAATAAACTTTTCTGGTGAACTGAAAGTATGACGAAAGTGAAATGGCAGGTTTGTGGAATGTTTCTGAGTCGCGAGAAGATCTTTGATTGCAGTAATTCGGATTATTGGATATCTTCGGTTATAAAACCCATCATCATCAGAATTTAAGTCAATTCAAGTCTGAATTGATTAGAATCGTCGGTGCATCGGTTATAAACCTGAATTCGCGATTATTCAAACGTTTTAGACGGTTGAATAGCCGATTTCGGTTTTCAGTTGGCGCAACCGGTTCATCTAGGTTTGTATATAAGACTTATTTGTTTCCTAGAGTTGACAGAAAACAAACAAGTGGCAGAGTGGTTATGCGTGTGAGTGTTAAGTCTTTGGAGTTACAACCCGGCTGACCCGGGTTCGAATCCCGGCAGCCCCATTTTATTTTTAATCACTATATTTATACTTTTTATCAATTATAACTTTTATGGTTTAGTTTGTTTATTAATTATGTATCATTAAAAATTAAAATAAACATAAATAGGCAACGACACATTTATAACTGGATATTCGATTACAAACGGAGCGGGTTTGGTAAAACCCGTTTTCGACAAATGTTACAATATCCCCTACTTTTAGGAATTTCGTCCCGAAATTTAAGTAGTAGAAGTAGTAGGAAAAAGATGCGGGTATTTTTCACGCATCGAGTCTTCACGTTCCCAAGTAAACTCAGGTCCCCGTTTCGACTCCCAGCGTACCCTAACAATTGGAATGCGACTTCGTCGTAGACGTTTTTCTTCGAAATCCATGATCTCTACTGGTCTTTCAATAAAATGCATAGATTCATCAATCTGAATATCTTCCAGAGGAATGTGAAGGTTTTCATCAGCGAGGCACTTCTTTAAGTTTGATACGTGGAATGTGGGATGAATCCTGTTGAGTTCTTCTGTTAGATCAAGCTTGTATGCTACAGGTCCTACTCTTTCGAGTATCTTGAAAGGTCCTACGTAGCATGGTGCTAGCTTGCCTTTTTGGCCAAAACGAACTACTCCCTTCCACGGTGATACTTTTAGAAGTACATGATCACCAATGTTAAACTCTAAAGGCTTCCGCCGTTTATCTGCATAACTCTTTTGAGGACTTTGAGCCGCTAGAAGATTGTTTTGAATTTGATGGATCTTGTCTGTGGTTTCTTGAATCAATTCCGGACCAGTGATTTGAGCTTCCCCAATTTCGTGCCAACATACTGGAGATCGGCACTTACGACCATATAAGGCTTCAAAAGGTGCCATGTCGATGCTTGAATGATAGTTGTTGTTGTACGAAAATTCGACTAATGGTAGATGAGCGTCCCAATTTCCCTTGAAGTCTATGACACATGCTCGAAGCATATCTTCAAGAGTTTGAATGGTGCGTTCAGATTGACCATCAGTTTGAGGATGATAGGCGGTACTGAGATCTAATCGCGTACCCATAGCGGCTTGTACTGCTTGCCATGTTCGTGAAGTGAAACGACCATCACGATCAGAAATAATGCTTAACGGTACACCATGTCGGCTTACGATTTCGCTGATATAAATACGAGCTAGCTTTTCGTTCTTGAAATCTTCGCGGATAGGAATAAAGTGAGCTGATTTTGTAAGTCGGTCAATTATTACCCATATAGTGTCATACCCACCAGAAGTGCGAGGTAACCCGGTAATGAAGTCCATGGTTATATTTTCCCACTTCCATACAGGTATTTCAGGTTGGATCAGAAGTCCTGAGGGTCTTTGGTGTCCAGCTTTCACCTTGGAACATGTAAGGCACTTAGAAACAAAAACAGCAATATCCTTTTTCATTCCAGGCCACCAATAGGTACATCGTAGGTCTTGATACATCTTATCGGCTCCTGGGTGTATAGAGTATCGCGTTTTGTGAGCTTCATTCATAAGAATTTCACGAAGATTGTTGTGGTCAGGAATCCAGATACGATCTAGGTAGTATAGAATACCGTCAGATTAGTTTCAATTTTAAGTTCAGCTCCACAGGACATCTCCTTTCGTACATCATCTTCCGTTACTGAAACATGTTGGGCTTCTCGAATTTGATCTTTAATGTCAGTTATGATTTGCGAACATAGAAGACGAATGGAGTTCGCATACCCCTTTCGACTAAGTGCATCAGCCACCACATTTGCTTTGCCAGGGTGGTACCGAATTTCACAGTCGTAGTCATTTAGAAGTTCAACCCATCTTCGTTGCCTCATGTTTAACTCCTTCTGATTGAAGATATGTTGAAGACTCTTGTGGTCAGTGTATATTTCACACTTAGTACCATAGAGATAATGTCTCCATATCTTAAGAGCGAACACAACGGCTCCAAGTTCTAGGTCATGGGTGGTGTAGTTCTTCTCATGCGTCTTGAGTTGTCTCGAAGCATAAGCTATAACTTTTCCTCTTTGCATCAAAACGCAGCCTAATCCTTGCCCTGACGCGTCGCAATAGACCACAAAATCATCACAACCTTCAGGAAGAGTGAGGGTTGGTGCATCACAGAGTTTTTGTTTAAGGGTTTGGAAGGCATCTTCTTGCTTGGGTCCCCATATGAAAGGTTTTCCCTTATGAGTTAAAGCCGTGAGTGGTACAGCAATGCGAGAGAAGTTTGAAATGAAACGACGGTAATAACCAGCCAAACCAAGAAAAGATCTTACTTCAGTTGGTGTACGTGGCGCTTGCCATTCTTGTACCGCTTTGATCTTTGAGGGGTCGACATGTATTCCCTTGTCATTGACTACATGTCCGAGGAATTGCACCTCTTTTAACCAGAATTCGCATTTGGAGAATTTGGCGTAAAGATTTTCATTCTCTAAAAGTGTAAGGATGAGTCGAAGATGACGCTCATGATCAGACTTAGACTTTGAATAAATAAGAATGTCGTCGATGAAGACTATAACAAATCGATCAAGATAAGGTTTGCAGACTCTGTTCATTAGGTCCATGAAGACTGCTGGAGCGTTGGTTAAACCAAATGGCATGACCCTGAATTCATAATGACCATAACGAGTTCGAAATGCGGTCTTTGGGACGTCTTCTTCATGTACTCTAAGTTGATGATAACCAGATCGAAGGTCGATTTTGGAAAAGTAGCTGGCACCTTGAAGTTGGTCAAGAAGATCATCAATGCGAGGTAAAGGATAGCGATTCTTGATTGTTAATTTGTTGAGCTCTCTGTAGTCAATGCACATACGAAACGATCCATCTTTCTTCTTTACAAAAAGGACAGGTGCACCCCAAGGCGAGGAGCTAGGACGTATGAATCCCTTGTCAATCAACTCTTGCAGTTGACTAGCTAGCTCTTGCATTTCAGAGGGGGCTAACCTATAAGGAGACTTTGCAACTGGTGTAGCACCAGGTATAAGATCAATACGGAATTCGACTTCTCTATCTGGAGGAAGTCCTGAAATGTCGTCAGGAAAAACTTGCGGGAAATCTTTTACTACTGGGATGTCTTCAAGTTTCTTCTCCATGGTTCCCTTTTTGATGATATGAGCTAAAAACGCGACATAATTCTTGCGAAGATATTTTTGGGCTTGAAGACAAGACATTAAGCTGAGTCCTTTCGACGAGGTTTCTCCAAAGATTCGAAGAGTCTGACCGTTTGAAAGAGGAATACGTATAAACTTTTAGCGACATACAACTTCTGCCTGATGTTGACTGAGCCAGTCCATACCAATTATGATATAAAAACTTCCCAGGTTCATAGGAATAAGGTCAACCGAAAAGTCGTGGTCGTTTAAGGTGAGTGTACAGTTGCGTATAATAGAGTTTAATGAAACCGGTTTCCCGTCAGCAACTTCTACCGTTATGGATTCCATGAGCTTATCATGATTTTGGTTTAGGATAGGTTCAAATTCTAAGGACACAAAACTTCTATCCGCACCAGTATCAAACAACATGGATGCATATCTACCATTTATAAGGAACGTACCGTTAACCACATTGCCGTCAGCTCTAGCCTGATTAGCGTTGATATTGAAAACTCTTCCTCTTGCAGGTGGAGGAGCTTCGTTCGCTTGATTCACCGGGTTGGCTTGGGCCTGAGCATGAATAATGTTTACCAACCTTGGACACGTGTTTCTGAAATGGCTTGGGTCTCCACAATTGTAGCAAGCCCGCATAGGTTGAACCATAGGATAATTGGGTTGGTAATATGTTTGGGCTAAATGTTGGGTGGGTGGTAATAGTAGGGGTTGTTGGGCTTGACCCATTATTTGTTGGTGGGTTTGGGTTGAAGTCTGGTGGCGGTTCATTCGCTGAGGCATGCGGCAGGTTTGAACAGTATGACCTCGCGACCACAGCCGGTGCAATGTTGGCAAGGATAATCAGGAGAATGATGATATTGGCAACGGTTGCATTTTGGTAACGGGCCAGAGTATGGTCTTTTGTATGGTGCAGGTGAAGGGGCGACTTGGGTAATGGGTGCAGCAGGAATAGGGGAGTTGGTTTGTGTAACAGCGAAGTTTCTGGTGTTGCGCTTCCTCTTGTTAGCAAACTTAGAGGAGGAGATGGAATGGTTTGAAGTTTGACCCTCAACAGGGGCTTTCTTTTTCTCTTCTTTAAACTTACCGTTGCGAATTCGATTCTCGGTCAGTTCAGTCGCTAGCTCCATAGCAGCTTCAAGTGTTACCGGTGAAATGCTGAGAACTGAATCTTGAATTTTCGAGGGAAGTCCTCGAATATAATGCTCGATCAAACGATAAGCTGGGGTAAACAAATTAGGAACCATTTGGTTCAACTCTAAGAACCTCTTGTTATAGGTGGTATGATCTCCCTCCTTCTGCTTTAAAGAATGAAATTCGTCCTCCAACTTTTTAATTTCACTCCTAGGACAGAAACGCCTAGTCATGATTTCCCTTAATTCCTCCCAAGTTAAGGCCATTGCATCATCAATTCCCCTCTTCCCCTTTTCAGTATTCCACCAGGTGAGAGCTACCCCAAATAGTCTCCCGGTGGCGTATCGAACCTTGCGATCCTCAGGACAATCGCAGTTGAGGAAGGTGTTTTCCATTTCCTCAAACCAATGGAGGAGAGCAGTGACACCTTCGGTCCCTTCAAATTTAGGAGGATCACAAGACTTGAAATGTTTGTATGAGCACTTGCTGGTAGGAGGGTTGCCGATGTTCTGGTCATTCTGTTGGGGAGGATTAGTGGGATTTGTGGCGAGAGCTTGTTGTACTTGAACCACAATGTCAGGAAGCACCGCGGCCATTTGTTTCGCGATTTGTGTGGCCAAGCGTTTGTGAGACCTTCCTGATCTTTTACCCCCTCGTTGTTGTCTAGCCGACATCTACAGGAACATACATAAGAAGATTGTGAGTTTATGGAGTCTTTTTAGGTGTCATGTGTCTTTAAGAAAATGAAAATAACATAAATATCAATAATGCAACTACATCCATAGGATGTCTTGGGTTTGCTCATGTTGGGCCTCAAATGTCCCCCATACCTTCACCTGTATAGTCATGTGGGCCCCCATGACTATTGGCTTGGTAGGATTCACATTTGTATTGGCGATTTAACACTCGCATCAGCCGAATGCAAACCACAAAATATGTTTACGAGATGTATGGTCGGAATGTGTCCAGGTGTAGACACAATGACAACTCAAAGTGGGGTTAGCTCACACGACGTTTGGTATAGCATGCTTTGGCCTAATAGGTACTTCGTACTCTCATCGTTAGTCCCCAGGTAGGCAAACTGGTCATTTATTTTGGATTTATACGAATGCCAGCCTAGACAGGACGTTCCGACTACCGGTACTGGTACCCTACCAGTTACTACATGCCCGTCATGAGAACTCACTTTGATGAGATTTGAAAACACAAAAATCATTGTAAAAGCAATCATGATGTGGTGTGTGCTTTCATGGATATGATATGTTATGAGAATATGATTCATGATAGACATTATATGATAATATATACTTATGAACATGCTTGCATAACTTTGAATGTAACATTTAACATAAAACATATAAATATCATGAAATTTGGCATGTAACACACAAAAATCTTATAAGTTTCTAATCAACTATAGTATAGGCTCTATGGGTCTAATAACCTATCCTATATCCCTATAGTCATGACTCTGATACCAATCTGTCACACCCCGACCCGCAGCGGAATAAGAGTCGGGGCATAATTGGGTTATCACCAAAGCTCATGATATTTACTAATATGTTTCATATTTATTAAAGTCAAAATTACATTCCCAATAATCCAAACATGTCCATACAATACAAAGAAAATAACCAAACAAAACAATTCCAAGCTCTAAATCATTTTATTCTTCTAGTCCAATCCTATGTGTTTCTTGCTGCAGCTGGTTCACCTGTATCATGTGTAAAAATGGGGGTTTTTGGGTCAACATAAGTTGGCGAGTGAACCTTGTTAGATAAACATTTATTATTGATTTTCTTGTTAGTTTATCAATGAAAAATTGTGCATAATCGTAAGTGAGCAAATGTAAATAATCCAACAGTAGCAATAACAATCACAACTATAACATACAATAACATACCAACATCATACAATAAATAACATGAATGAAAACTGTGCGATCAAGGCTCAATCAAACGGAGCCGATCGTATTGCATGTACTGAAAATGATAAATGTCTGTGCGATCAAGGCTCAATCAAACGGAGCCGATCGTATGTTGGCACGCCAGGTTCACGTTCATAATGTAATGGGGAACATGCTCAACGCTCATAATGTAATGGGGAGCGGCGGCCTATG
This sequence comes from Scalesia atractyloides, assembly GCA_947069175.1. NCBI lineage: Eukaryota > Viridiplantae > Streptophyta > Magnoliopsida > Asterales > Asteraceae > Scalesia > Scalesia atractyloides. Next base: position 20,057,545 of record CAMTDV010000013.1, read on the forward strand.
AAATTGCATGTACTGAAAATAATAAATTGAATCTAACAATAACCACACAAATAATTTAATCAAACTGTATACACATTTGTTCATGATATGATGTATGCACAATGGTTTAAATATATTAAATAGCAAGACACATGATACACCCCAAAACGTGATTAAAACGGGGAATTTGTAAAGATTCACTCACATTGGGTGCATTTGATTGGAGATGGTGAGATGCGCACGAGTTGTAAGAGCGAAACAACGAGAATTAACTAACCTAAATAATAACGGAAAATATAGTAAATGAGCGGATTTTTTATTAAGGATTTTAATAGAATTTTTAGATATATTTTTACGAGTTTAAGGCTATTTCCTATCTTTAAAAACATTATTTTTAAGTTTTTTTAATTGATTTTTAAATTAAATTAAATACTTAAAAATATAAAAATATGTTGACTTTTTGGGTTGACCGTTGACTTTTGACTTTGACTGTTTGACCGGTTTATTGTGTGACTGAAATGCGCTGGGTGAGGCTCGAACCCGAGACCTCCCGTACGCGTGCACGCAGCTCTACCAACTGAGCTACGTGTCTAACCCGAAATAATTCTGTTTTTAATTATACTTATATATTAACTCAATTTATCCAAAATCCTTTTATTTTCAAAAACATTTTAATTCATCGAACCGGTGCCACTAACAGGTCTCGAACCCAGGACCTGTGCTTTAACGTTACACACAGTCCACCGCTGGACTGTGTGTCTAACTTGGTTAATATACAAATTTTATTATACTTAACAACTAACGGAGTTAACCCGGTTCAGTTTTAAACAAAAAGGCATTTTATTACTGCGAAGGTGCGTGTGTCAAGAATCGAACTCGGGACGTATGCGTGTTTTTGTTCGCACACAGTCCACCGCTGGACTGTGTGTCTAACCCGTTCAAAATACCAATTTTAATTATTCTTATAATGTTTTCACAGTTCATCTTCTTCGTTAGTTTTTACAGGCAGTAGATTACACCATTATATCTTGTTTAGTTCGATTGATAAACATTGTACAAACTAATATGAAATGGCATAGACGATAATTAGAAGTAAACATACCGGTGAACGATTTATTTCAGGATTCCGGCAAGGTGTCGGTCTCTGTTTTTATGAACTTCAACTGAACAAGACAATTAACCATTTTGATTAGCTAATCGTGGAATTGAAGTGATGAACAAACGTTAACAGAGTTATGTCCTTACCGATTCACAGATGAAAATAAAGATTTCCAGAAATTTTCCGGCGAACTGGAATTATCCGATAGCAGCGTCTGAATTTGATTTCAATTGAAAGGTTTGAGTTAGAAATAACTTAACAATTGTTAGACTACGACGGTATTGAAAGACTTACCGTTTTGATGAAGAATACGGTTTTCCGGCGAACTTGCAGAATTTTCCGGCGAGTAAAATAAACTTTTCTGGTGAACTGAAAGTATGACGAAAGTGAAATGGCAGGTTTGTGGAATGTTTCTGAGTCGCGAGAAGATCTTTGATTGCAGTAATTCGGATTATTGGATATCTTCGGTTATAAAACCCATCATCATCAGAATTTAAGTCAATTCAAGTCTGAATTGATTAGAATCGTCGGTGCATCGGTTATAAACCTGAATTCGTGATTATTCAAACGTTTTAGACGGTTGAATAGCCGATTTCGGTTTTCAGTTGGCGCAACCAGTTCATCTAGGTTTGTATATAAGACTTATTTGCTTCCTAGAGTTGACAGAAAACAAACAAGTGGCGGAGTGGTTATGCGTGTGAGTGTTAAGTCTTTGGAGTTACAACCCGGCTGACCCGGGTTCGAGTCCCGGCAGCCCCATTTTATTTTTAATCACTATATTTATACTTTTATCAATTATAACTTTTATGGTTTAGTTTGTTTATTAATTATGTATCATTAAAAATTAAAATAAACATAAATAGGCAACGACACATTTATAACTGGATATTCGATTACAAACGGAGCGGGTTTGGTAAAACCCGTTTTCGACAAATGTTACAACTTGACCCACTTAAACGTGATGATCAAAAGATATAACTGCGGAGAATTATTTCCTATATTATGGTGATCACGTGGTCAGGTTTAATTAAATTTTTGGTTGACCAAAGTGGTCAGAACTGAAAGTCAAACAAAAAGTCAAATTGCTTGACTTTCGGATAGAATAATATTGTTGTTGTTGTTGATGCTGTTGTTAATGTTAAATGTTGTTGTTGTTGTGCTGTTGTTGCAACTGTTGCTACTAATGTGGTGGTTGCTGCTGTTGTTGTTATAATAATAATAATAAATGTAAGTATATAAATACTAATGATAATAAGTATTATTATTACTAGAATTTTTGCTTACCGTCAACTTATCTATCAGTACATTTAGGTCAAAAGAATCCGGAAATGTGTGCATTCTCACATCTACCAAATCGAATTTCCTAAAAACATACCATCATAGAGCATCAACAACCACCATTGATTTCATCCCAACCATCTCCTGATTTTCATATTATCTATGTTGACCACAACCACAGGCAACAACCACCATCCATTTACCATCATGATCGTCCACCATTCATCCACCTTCACAGCCCCCGACCATCATACCAACATAGCTAGCGACCAGTGAGATGAACTTTAAATATAATTAAAAACTAAATTTGATTTAATACAAAAGATGACAACACAATTGTTTAATTGCAATTTGATACTCAATTCTTCAAGTTTAGCATTCCAAGTTAGCTATACAAAACATATATACACAAATCTAAACCAATTTAACTGTATAGCAAAACCAAGCTTAACTCAATACAAAAGTTGACCACACAACAATTTAATTTCAATCCAATACTTAATTCTTAAAGTTTATCATACGAAATTACGTACACAAAAAAATACACATAATCAATCAAAACAAGTTTTTTACACACAATGTATACACACAATAAGTAAAAAAACGATAAGTTCACATGAATGAAATTTAATATAGGACTTGCGAACAAGGGGGACAATAGCAGAGGTAGCACCGATTATCTGTGGACTCTCTCCTATTACGCACGATAAGTTCACATGAATGAAATCAATATTAGTCTGAAATTCACATTGATGATTATCTTACACCATAACAGACATCTTAAGTGTAGGACCAATCTTCAGAGAACTCTTCCCAAGTGTTCAGAAGGTGGGAAAGTAATTGTATTTGACGAAATTGGATCTTACTTTGTATTGTAATATTAATCTAGTTTCTTACCTATTTGTCTTCCTTTTTTAGAAATAAACACTTGTGTTGTCCCTTTGCATACCACATCAATGTTGCTTCAGTGGCCCTTGTGTTATTGGAAGGAGGTATATGAGGAAACCACATAATTATGATCGAACGGTTTTGTATAAGTAAATATGCTAACATGGATCCCTCTGCGGTGCCAATTAATGACCCACAAGTGTGGGAGGAGAGTGCAGGAGGTTGGACTAGTGAGCCCGAAGCTTCTAGCACTAGAAGATCATAATTTCCTCGTCCTTTAAAACTTGTATACAATTATTTTATATAATGTTATTATCATACAGTCGAACATTACTAGTAATTTGTTTAATATTTGTAGGTTGCCTCCTTACAATATACAACAAATAATGGATGCTAGTAAGAGAAGCTCGTGAGGCAAAGAAGCCAACTTGAAACTAGGCACGGGAAACGAAGATTCAGAGGACATGGAGGGATGTGGCGGATAGTTGAGAGCATGTGAAACGACTCGAACAAAACAATGCATTGTATGTTAAGTCTGGGTCGACACCCCCTCCCTACATAGGTAGAATTTTTTTAATATATTTTGTATTTAAAGTTATTCTAATTCAATTTTTTTGGTTTATCATATTTTATAATTATTTGTAAATTTAAATTTTAAAATGACTGGAATTTATAATTTTTTTTTATTCTTCGGTAAATTTAAAGGTTCTTTTTTTTTCTAAATTTAAAATAATTACTCGTACTTTACCAAATGTCATTATCTTGGCATTACATTAAAATTTCGTCAGCAACCTTTGTTGGTATAGTAGTCAGTATTCCATTGGAAAAGACCATCTTAGACGATCTTTCAAAAGTTGTGAATCCGTTGGTAAAGTTTACCGTCGGCAATCTTTCGGTAATATCTATTAGTAATACGTCATATGTCATATTTTTCATGGCTGTTAGCCGACTAACTTTTACTGACGGGCTGAGCTATCGGTGATACCCATTTGTTTTATAGGTAGTGATGAGTACATAAAAACGATTCTTTTGTTTGCTGCAATTTACATCCACTAATATTTTACTTACAAGTAAATTAAAACAAGCAAATATACGATGTAATACCTTTTATAAAAAGAAGGTACACGTCTTAGTGTATTATAATACGTGTTATTGGTTAAGAAAAGTTACAATTGGAATGGATCAAAGAGCTTTTTAGTAGTATTAAGGGTTGTAAAATGGTATATTTTCTTTTGAAATTAGGGGTTCTAAGTCCTATTATAAACACTAGTATGAATTACGAAAAAAATTAGAGAGTGTGTGCGATAGTCGCTCTAAAAAACAAGTTTCTTATATTTGGTATAACCGTGTAAGGAATTTGTGTATGAGAAGTAGTGTGCATAGACTAACATAGTAAAGTAGGGGATATAATTACTAAATCCTAATATGTGTTGCTTAAATTCCTCAAGAAGTCGTATTCAACTAGATCACAAAAAGATATTCGTGTCTATCAATAATAAATATATAAAACAATAAGAACAAAATAGATAGTAATTGTCATTTATTATTGTATAATCGGCCATAATGTCCACATGCCTTAACCCAACTCCAATCATATGGGTTTGCTACTAATTATTTTAACACAACATTAAGAATGTAGACATGCGACCCCATTAGTTATTGATAGTTAACTCATAGAAAGCATAATATTTAACGTGAATTTAAACTAATCTTAATTCTATGGCATTTTCTCACTGAGGGACTTGATCTCTCGACTTTTTGAGGAAGGGCACCAGTACGATAGTTTTTGTATTATTTTTTGTTGGATTAAGGATTAATAATCTTTAATGGCAGTTAATGAATGGTGAGGAGCCATGAAGGGGGCATATGGGCATCTAATGATTAGCCATCACTTTATTGCATGCATATTACACCCCAATTGGCATCTAAGTTGGGACCATCTCACCTTCTCTTCTTTTATTTTCCCTTCCACGTACTAATGAAAGAAGATAATGTGAGAATAATGATGTACTTAATAAAGAGGTAGACACTTTACGAGTTTCTTTTTACCATGTTAGCTACAATTCATTAAAAAAAATTTATATAAAAGAAAAGTAGATTTCAACTTCTTGTTACTTGAATTCATGATATATATACTGTTTTTATCCACATGTTTTTTTCTTTCAGATCATGCCTTCTAAGATCACTTAATGTAGGGACATGGAGAGAGAGGCGAGCCACTTCATGGTGCCCATCACTTCTCCCTCTTATTTGATGGGAGTTGCCCAAAGCCAAAGGAAAAATTATGTTGGGCGTTACCCTTTTCCTCTACTCTCACATTTGACTTATGTAGCCTGTCTTTGCTTTCTTACCTTTCACCACACCCTGGCTTTTGGGCTTTGGAGGGTAAAGCCCACAAAGTTTAGGCGGCACCTACGTGGCAAGGCTTTGCCCCTTTGTACTTACCCATCACACCGTGTAGTGTAGTTTGCGGAGCATTTTCCCACATATCGGCATCATAATACCTTTTTTTCTAAAATGTGTACTGGTTAACGTCCCTTAATGTATTTTCAGTCATTAATTTTCAATATTTTTTTCTCTCATTTGGCATTATATTAGAACACCCCTCCTCTTCATGCCCCTATAATGCCCAGGGTACATTGTTGAGGGCGCTATCAAGGCTCTTCACACCTCTATAACACATTTAGCATTTTTATCATTATATTCTCTAAGAACTTTAAGATTGTTTAAAGAATCTCAAATGGCCACAACGCTCTCACCTCTACAGGATTAGAAGGATGTATTCAAAATAAGTTTAACTTGCAAAGAATAATCACTAATGGTGATTAGGATGGAATTAGAATTGGTAAAGTGATGTGGACTAATGATTGGTAAGTGTACGTTAGAATTTTAGAAGACCAGGTGTTTTACAATGTGTGGGACGCTGAAGTCGATGCCAACACAATTGTTGGACCAGTGATGTATATGTGCCATCACAATTATACAAAACCGTCAATCACTTGAACGCAAGTTCATCAATCACTCAGACACAAATTGAATCAAAAAATAAAAATACTAAAGAATTGAAAACCGAAGGTCTACGACTGCGGCTATAGTCATACTATGCATCAAACGCACAAGTTGAACTTCAAATTGTGCAAAAAGTTGAACAAATTTAAAGAAAGCAACCGAAGAATCATAGTTGAAGGAGTGATTACAAATGATCATTTAAACATATCATAAAAACATAGATTCTTCTTAAGACAAATCATAAACCTTGTTCAAATTTGTAAAATAGAACAACTTTTCTCGAATGAGAGTTTAAAACAAACATGTTTTAGTGTCTTGAAAACTCAATAAATACATTGTGATATAAGACTCACTAATTAGGTATTTGCCACGTACTAATATTCATTTAACATATACAAAAAAATTTTGAAAATATTTCTTCAAAAAACGGTACTTTGGTGTTTTATAAAATGTTAAATCACCGATCAAATGGTTTGAGAAAATGCCTGAAAAATTAAAAGCAATCAAATATCATAAATGAAAAAGTGAAGTTAAAATGCACTTGGTGCTTGAATTTAGGCCATGCGTAAAGGACATTATAAGGATGTGAAAGAGTTTGATAACACCCCTATGTCATCCCTATGTGCATTATAGGAGCATCAAGAGGGATCAACATTTCTAGAATGATGCCCAATGAGAAGAAAAAAAAAATATGGAAAGTAATGAATGAAGGGACATAAGGGGCCTTAAGCATTACATAGGGCGTTATAATGCTGATGTGACGAAAATGCATCTTATAGAGCATTAACCATTACACATGGTCTTAGCATCCATCATAGATGGTTTTCCACTTTTTAAAGTTTATTTTTCCATACTAGTTAAGAAGGCTTTCACTCACAAGTTTTGAACGACGACTTTTCTTGTGTTAGGCCACCGCACTCCCCGAATTTTAGAGCCTCGTTGCCCCACTCATGTCACACTATGTTGTCTTAACTGGGTGCACGCTACCTTCATAGTTTGGCTTGGGTGTTCCACTCGGAAACCATACCGCCGACTACCACTTTACAGACGTGCCACCACAAGAGCTGAACTCTCGTTGGCGTAACACACGGTGGGACGAAAACCCGAGTGGGCTTAGGATAGAACCTAACACCAATGCAAAGAGGCTAGGGTGTCACACCCCAATCGATGGCAGAAACATCGGAGTGAGACGAAATAGATTGCTCAAGGCATCATAACACTATTTGCGACAATATTTTAATCAAAAAATCCCTTCATTACATAAATCAAATTGTCAATTACATCAAAACAAATTCAACAAAAATTACAACATAAAAAGCCTGACATTCTAGGTGCGTTTCTATGTAATCCATTCTAGATTCATCATATTCAACATCTTTAATCTACAACATGTTAAAAGTATAGTTCAATACAAAAAGTATTGGCGAGTACACAAGTTTAAGTATATAGCATAAGTATAAAAGGGTTTGCTCAAATCCACATGGCAATTGTATACAAGGTAAGCTAGCATGCATTACTAATAGTCAAGCCCAAGTGTCCACAAGAATGAATGTGTCCCTCGTCATACGAAGTAACAAGACTAAAGTATAATTTAAAAAGAATGAATCAGCTTAAAGACTTAACAATACCGCGACGGGCGGTGTGCTACTCCTATATGTTAAGTTGGGGCTAGCTAAGTTAATGAAAAGAAGCATGTATGAATCTAGCATTAACCTAAGCATGACAATAAGCATGTATGACAGATTGAGTCTATAAAGCATGTAGTGTGTGTGTTCGTGTATTTTGTAAGTTAACATGTTACAACCCAAATTGTGTAAAAAGGGAAATGGGTCAAGTGACTCACGATTTTGCAAGCTTCCACTTGGTAATTTCCTTGAAGAATTTGATAGTTGAAGGAACACCAAGTTATCCTACAAGAAGAAAACGTGGGTCGGTAAGTATTCGGATGATAACGAAGGATTAGGAATTTAAATGTACTAAAGTATGTACATGAGAAAATAATCACCTAGAGTTAATACTCGTTTTGACACTATGATACCCGTTAGGGTTGATGTGTTTTAATGGGTTAAGATACCCATTAGAATCGTAACAAGAAGTTAAGTACTTAGGTGATGTAACCTAGTACCATGACGGACAATCATTCGATTATCATCAAAGGTTTGGTTAGTGTGTGTTTGTATATTATAAATATATATATATAGTATACATAATAATAAATCGTAATTATCATGAAGTTCATAGAATTCATGCATGGAGGTAAGAGGATAACATTCCTTTAACCTTTTTCGTATTGTTCACCAATGCACAAGTTGTCACAAGGACAATAAGGATGGTCATGAATAAGCTATAATAAAAATAAAAGTTGGAAAATAATCAAAATCATCAAGTGAGGTGGTGGATTGAAGGTAGGATAGCCAAGGCTTCCAAGTAATCACACACTACCAACTCAAATCTTGTTTTAAGAACAAGCTTGGAAGGATACAACACTTGTGGGTTAAAACCCTATTAACACATAAAGTTCTTACACTTATGACCTCAAATATGGTGATGTTTCATATTGGTTTTCCATAGAAAAGCTATAGAAACACTCCTAGAGGTGTTCCAACTGTTAAGAAGAAAGAAGAGTAAAGAAAAGAGGTGAAGGTGAGTTAGAACTCCCTTAAAAGTCTTGAACTTTCTGAATTGAGAGAGAGATGAATGTTTAAGGTGTGAAATGAGAGTGGGAAGAGGTGGATATTTATAGTTGAGGTTAGGGGGTGAGTTAGGTGAATGCATTTAATGTAAGAAACACAAAATTGACCAATCAATGAGCTTGAAATCAACATCTCCGGATTATGCCACTCTCGCGGGCCGCGAGAGAGAACAGAAGGGGAAGTCGTGGGCCGCGACTGATCTGAATCCCGAAATTTTTTGATTTTTGTTACTTTTAGTCCCTCAACTTTGGTTTTCCTTTGTTTCATGCTAAAACTTGATATTTTTGTATGTTTTAAGTATATAACGTATTTGTAAGTATGTTTTAAGCAACAAAAATGTATGAACTAATAATTGCACGTATAACAAGTATCGGTTTGTATGTAAACATGTATTTAACGATTGAATGCATGTAAGACAATAAGCCTCGAATTACAAGATTGGAAAGGAAGTACGAATACGATACGAATACAAGTTTCAACAATTAGAAATACGATTACACTTTCTAATTAAGGAAAGTACGAAAAAGCGAGGTGTTACATTCTCCCCTCCTTTAGAAAATTTCGTCCTGATGTTTATTCAAGAGGAAGACTTTGGAAAAGATTTCATTTTGGTGAAAATTTTGGCCAAAATAAAGATTTTGAAGTTCAAAGTTTTTGCAGAGTTCATGTATAAGTGTGTAAATATGTACCAAAATTTTGAAGGATAAAAATGGTAGGTCCGTGAAAGTAATTTGTTTGACTAAGGTTTTTTTAAGACAACAATCGTAAATGTGTATAAGGATAAGTAAAAACGTGTATGTGTATGTGTAAGCAAGTAAGTTTGACTGAGTCTGGACAACTCATTGAAAAGAATATTTTAAAAGAGTGCGGCCTAAGAGGAAGGTTTTAGTACGCATAAGGATGTATTTTGATTAAAATGAGCGGTCAACACCGTAAGTTGTAAGAAAAGTTTTGCCAGTTCTAAGGCGTATTAGTAAAATAACGTGTTGTAGAAAAATGTTTATTGGTGAAAGCTAGGATGGTAAATATTTACGGTTTCTAAAAGGTTTTGGCGGTAATAGATCGACTAGTTGAAGTTTGCGCGTAGATAAGAGTGAACGATAGTTTTAAAAGAAAAGGAACATTTTGACCAAATTGAGCCAGTGGGACGAATGGATTGAACGTTTTAGGCTGATTTGCTGTAAATAAAGTTTGGATGAAAGGTTAAGGGAAGAATTAGGAATATCGTAGTATGGTAGTGAACGATTCAGAGGTGTATGCGAGGGGTAAAAATGGAATGTTGAAAGATGCTAGTGATAGTTGTAGTGGTTAAAGCTAACGTTTTGAGAATGAAACTTTAAAATGGATAACTGAGTACTAATCATTTCGTAGTGCGGTCACCAAATTTTGTTATGAATCAAATGTATTTATCAAGGTCCGGGAAAACACCGAATTTCTCATGGCACGTTTTACGAAAGTTTGGTAACATGGTAGGGACACTTATATATAGGAAGTACCGGCAGCGTATCCACCATGTTCACACCATGTTACGTCCGTTTTGCTATTCGGTGTCATGTTACATTTCGTGTTGCGATACACAATAGAACCCGCTATGGTTTTCATGCGCCTACCAATATAATCCCGTGTGCACCCGCGATTATTTTGGTTTGTGTATGATCCGCATAGTTTGTTCTAGTAGTGTACGGTCGGGTTACATTTAGTATTACAAGCAAAAGGTGTGTAAGATAGCGTATAAAGATTTAGTATGTAAGCATGATTGTATGTATGTATGAGTGTGTCGAACGTAGGCGAAACCATTCGGGTTATGCCTGCTTATAGATTTCAAGTATGACTACCAAGTAGTGCGAATGTATAAATTTTGAGTATGATTGAAGATAAATACTTATAACATTAGCATGCAGTCTCGAGCGCGTAAGTGGAATAAAATGGGATTTAGCATATATAAGTTACCATGAAGTTGCGAGTCTGTAATATACGAAGTGTAATGGGGGTATCTGTAATATTGTCAAGTAACATTGACGGCATAAATAGAAACATGTAAGGTGATATGCATGTGTATGGTTGCTTGAGTCAAAACATTGAGTTGGATGAAATAAATAAGTTGGGGTTGTCGGGAATGAATGACCAAAATTGTGAATGTCGGATGAATATCGAGAAAAGTATTAATTTTTTATGTAAGATGTGGTTTGTTAAAAAAACTACCTTGGTTTAAAAAATTTAGGATTTGAGTATGTCGAAGATTGTCCGACCTAATGAGTCTTTCATACCCATGTGTTTAGATTTAGAATTGCTTATTAACATTCTTGAAAAAGGCTTTAAAACAGTGAACTTGCTTCATTGAAAGTGTTTTATATCGAAATAAGAAAGTTGTGTTTAAAAATTTCGTGGATAAACTTTGATTTTTGAAAGAATTTTTTTTTTGCAAAACGTACTTGTATGTATGTGAGCCGAAGTTTTCGTTGGGAACAAAATGTCTTTAGAATGATAGTATGAATGTGTTTTAGTGATTGAACAAATTATGAAAATCGTGGGTAAGAAGTTCATTAGACCGTCTAAGTTTGGTAGATAGCTTTTCATAAGATTTTGAAAATTTGGGAAAGAAACATTTAAAGTATCATTAGGGTTTCGTGTATGTAATTTACGTAAATAAGTTGTAGAGTGAGAAATCATTTGGATAAAATAGTAAGGTTCGAGGTTCATGCATAAATGGGGAAATTCACTTAATGATAAAAAGGTTTTGGTATAAATCTAAATCGATTAGTTGTCATGAAAGTGGTCGACAATAAGGGAAAGGGTGAGGCTTTATCATGACGTGATTATGAAAGTTACGTTTGAGCATGTAAGTATTGTATAACACGTATGAGTTCACATAGGTGACATAAGCATAATAAGTATTCAATAGTATAAACACGTATGATTGCTTAAGGAGTATAGATTTAGTTGGTTTGCGAGAATTACTATTCTTTTTTATTGCGAAAGATGTGCGAATTGTGCATTGGGTTCAAAATGAACGAGATAACAAGTATTAAAACATATAGAAATTGAGATAGCATAAAAGATAGGCTTAGTAAAATACTGGAGTGCTTTGGGTTGAGAAGCGTCGACTATTCCAAAGTGAATCGAAGATCCTTTCAAATTAGAGGAACGTGCTTTGGCTTATAGGCAAAATGCTCTCACCGAGAAGTGATTAACGACATTTCACCCTTCCAGTTACTACACGTATCTAGTCGATCGAAAAATCAAAACTTTGGCGAGATTGAAAATCGAGGAATGGGACTAGTTGACACAGTGCGGGTTTCACCCTAACTTGACAACATCGTATCCTAAGTGTGGTTGGTACTTACCAAACGAGGAGCGAATTCCGACTCGTTGGTAAGGGTCCACTAGAATATGAAATAGAAATTTTCCATCAAGGTATGGATATCACTCCTAACTTGATGGCGTAATTTCGTATAAAAATGGAATTCCGGATTGAGAGTCGTTCACCAAAGTATGGGTTTCACGCCTAGTTTGGTGAAGTCGTCTCGTTTGTAATACGACTGTCTTCAAGTCTTCATGTGTGTATATTGTATAAATGTCATAGGAAAGACACATTGTATATATTAAGACCAAAGAAGTAGGAAGAATTAACATTTTAGGCATGAAACAAGAATGGTCGAATGTTGGTCACTTAAACTATAGTTATGGCTCTAATACTAATCTGTCACACCCCAACCGATGGTGCAAACATCAGAGTGAGACGAAATAGATTGCTCAAGGCATCATAACACTATTTGTGACAATATTTTAATCAAATATTCCTTTATTTCATAAAATCAAATTGTCTATTACATCATAACAAATTCAACAAAAATTACAACATAAAAGCCTGACATTCTAGGTGTGTTTCTATGTCGTCCATACTAGATTCGTCATATTCAACATCTTTAATCTGCAACATGTTAAAAGTATAGTTCAATACAAAAAGTATTGGCGAGTACACAAGTTTAAGTACATAGCATAAGTATAAAAGGGTTTGCTCAAATCCACAAGGCAATTGTATACAAGGTAAGCTAGCATGCATTACTAATTGTCAAACTCAAGTGTCCACAAGAATGAATGTGTCCTCGTCACATGAAGTAACGAGACTAAAGTATAATTTAAAAAGAATGATCAACTTAAAGACTTAACAATACCCCGACGGGCAGTGTGCTACCCTATAGTGATATATATGTTAAGTTGGGGCTAGCCAAGTTAATGACAAGAAGCATGTATGAATCTAGCATGAACCTAAGCATGACAATAAGCATGTATGGCAAATTGAGTGTATAAAGCATGTAGTGTGTGTATTCGTGTATTTTGTAAGTTAACATGTTACAACCCAAATTGTGTAAAAAAGGAAATGGGTCAAGTGTACTCACAGTTTTGCAACCTTCCACTTGGTAATTTCCGTGAAGAGTTTGGAGTGTTGAAGGAACACTGAGTTATCCTACAAGAGGAAAACGTGGGTTGGTAAGTATTCAGATGATAACGGAGGATTAGGAATTTAAATGTACTAAAGTATGTAAATGAGAAAATAATCACCTAGACTTAATACTCGTTTTGACACTATGATACCCGTTCGAGTTGATGTGTTTTAATGGTTAAGATACGCATCGTAACAAGAAGTTAAGTACTTAGGTGATGTAACCTAGTACCATGACGGACAATCATTCTATTATCATCAAGGGTTTAGCTAGTGTGTAGATATATATATATATATAATAGTATACATAATAAGTAAATCGTAATTATCATGGAAGTTCACAGAAGTCATCAATGGAGGTAGGAGTTTATCCTTCCTTTAACCTCTTTCATATTGTTCACCAATGCACAAGTTGTCACAAGGACAACAAGGATGGTCATGAATAAGCTATAATAAAAATAAAAGTTGGAAAATAATCAAAATCATTAAGGGAGGTGGTGGATTGAAGGTAGGATAGCCAAGGCTTCCAAGTAATCATACACTACCAACTCAAGTCTTGTTTCAAGAACAAGCTTGGAAGGATACAACACTTGTGGGTTAAAACCCTATTAAAACGGAAAGTTCTTACACTTGTGACCTCAAATATGGTGATGTTCCATGTTGGTTTTCCATGGAAAACCTATGGAAACACTCCTAGAGGTGTTCAAAGTGTTAAGATGGAAGAAGAGTAAAGAAGAGAGGTGAAGGTGAGTTAGAACTCCCTTGAATGTCTTGAACTTTCTGAATTGAGAGATAGATGAATGTTTGAGGTGTGAAATGAGAGTGGGAGGAGGTGGGTATTTATAGTTGAGGTTAGGGGTGAGTTAGGTAAATGCATTTAATGTAAGAAACACAAAATTGACAAATCCTTGAGCTTGAAACCAACATCTCCAAATTATGCCCCTTTCGCGGGCCGTGAGAGAGAACAGGAGGGGCGTTCGCGAGCCACGACCGATCTGATTCCCGGAATTTGTTTTATTTTTGTTACTTTTAGTCCTTCAACTTTGGTTTTCCTTTATTTCATGCTAAAACCGTAAATTTTCGTATGTTTTAAATATATAACGTATTTGTAAGTATGTTTTAGGCAACGAGAATGTATGAATGAATAATTGCACGTATAACAAGTATCACTTTGTATGTAAACACGTATTTAACGATTGAATGAATGTAAGACAAATATATATCAAATATGAATTTCATTACGATCAAAGTCTAGAATTACAAGATTGGAAAGGAAATACGAATACGATACGAATACAAGTTTCTATAATTAGAAATACGATTACAGTTTCTAATTAAGGTAAGTACGAAATAGCGAGGCGTTACAAAGGGTCTATCCATCATTGCCTATTCCACCAAATTGACACAAGTGTGGATTGAACTTGGGTCTCCATTAGGAAAAACCATGCCTCTCTATCACTAGGCCCGCAAGTGTTGTGTTAGATATTTTAGTGTAATCGAGATTAACTTTGTGACCAAGCAGAACTATAATATACGTTGAATAAGTTTAGGAGGTGTGTGGAGTGCACACTTTTTTGAGTTGCTATGATTCCAAGTGTTCAGGCAAAGCAACAAATGAGGGTTCCAAAGGGACAACGCCCCCGGGAGCACGGTTCAAGGGGCGGCAGCCCGTGGCAGGGTCTAAGGGGCAGGGCCCCTGGCTGGGGTCGTATTTAATATTTTAGATAAAAATTAATGGCATTTTTGTGGTATTTTTAATTTTTAAGATAATAACTTCCAACAGGCAACCTTTTATCCCCAAATTTGAAATTAGAGTTCTTGGTCACTTTCAATGGTTCATTCACAAATTCTTATATATCATACTTTTGTTTAATTTCTCGAATTTAGAGTTGTCGCTGATTAAATTATTGGGCAAAACCACTAAAATAATTTGATCTGAAAGTGATTACACCTCTCTGATTATCCGTGTTTACAAAATTCTCTAGCATGGTGGATTGGCTTTCACTCACATTTATCCTACCATTAAGACATCTTTAGGTAACTAATAGCTCCATAACCACCCTCCACATATATATATATATATATATATGGGGGTAAAAATAAGAACCACTTTTAGTTGTGAAAACCATGATAACTAGGCCATTCAAAAGGTTTTTCTGAATTTTTTTTCTCAAAAGTCATAAAAAATCACTTGTTTTAGCAAAAAAAAAATTAAAAAAATATCGTCTACCCACATTTACATGAGGCGTAAAAACATATTTATCTTCGTGTAAAATATATATCAGCGCGTAAAAAAACTTGCATCAGTCAAAACTACTAACTCGACAACTTTTTTTTTACTTTTTTACAGAGTGTTTATAATATTTTTATCTAAGTTTGTGCAAAAACATTTTGGCCCAATTCACGCAGGAACAAAAGGTTCTCAGGGTTCTCGCAACTGATGGTGGTTCTCATTTGAACCGAGCCATATATATAGGGTTGGGATTCTAAGAGAAGTCCACCCTATTTGAGAAGCCTAAAAAGCATTAAGGACTACACATTTTCCTAAGCTTTTCTAATATACACATATATATAGTATACAACTGACTATATATATATATATATGTGTATATTATCAAATCTTGAGTTATACTCATATGTATAGAGTCATTTTATACTATACATATGTGTATATTACGAAAGGATTCGGGAAAATGTGTGGTACAGAATGTTTCTTAAGTTTCCCAATTAGTCTAATGTTTCTCACACGATCCTAACCCTATATATATATATGATTCGTTTTAATTAAGAACCATCACGAGTTGTGAGAACCATAAGAACTAATACTTCTCGCGCGAGTTGAGCTACATTTTTTGGACAAACGTAGATGAAAATGTTATAAACACATCTGTAAAAACAAAAAAAAAAAACTTGTCGAGTGATAGTTACGCTAATGTGAATTTTGTGTACGCATGATGTAAATATTTTTACATCCAATGTAAATTTTTTCATGTGACACTATTTTTTTATTTTTTTGTTAGAACTAGTGATTTTCTAAGGTTTTTGAAAATTTTTTAAATAAAAAACCTTTTAGAAGATCTAGTTCTAATGGTTCTCACAACAGAAGGTAGTTCTCATTTACCCTTTCTTTATATATACATATATATATATACACACATATATATACAAATATATGGTTATGTATGATTTTTCACTTATACCGTCATTGTAATATGTATATGGTGATCTCTAGCATAGAAGAAAGATGCATTGTATTGACTGTCTACCGTTCTTTTAGGGACGCTTGTAAAGGTGATAGCTAACTTGACTAATGATAAGTTTTCAATGATATCTACCAAATGATTTTGGGAATATAGTGGTATCCCTACCAATATTAGAGAAGCATTGTGATGTCAATTTCTACCTACTTAGGGAGAAGTCATAGTGAAGATAAACCTATGGTGGTTAACAAGGAATGGATGTAAGGTATGTTAGTTTATACCAACTCGGCCACTATATATATTTGTGTTTCAATTCAATATGTATGTTGGTAGCATGCATCTCAATTCATATAGTGAAAACGGCCTGGATTAAGTAGAGAACCTTTAGAATTTACGAGAAACAGTTTGCATATTGTTAGAGAACCGTATCATACAACTATTATAATTTGTTGAATCGTTATTGTTATGATGTGTTCCAAAATTAAATTGTAAAAAAATCAAGAAAAAGAAATTACATGGTTGGAAATAAACTAGATATTCTAGAAATTAGAGCCGCATTCATGTCAAGAGGTTCAAGAGCAATTATCTTTTTTTACAAAATTATCCAGTTCTATGCCTAATCGACGGGCAATTTAACAAAACATTCAATGTGATAAATTTTCTAAAAATAAAAAGTCTTAGAAATATGTGGTTGGATTATGTGTGATTAGTTTGTAGTCATTGCGAGTCGATGACAAAATGCAAATACAAACGTTTGGGCCCTAAGTTACATTCTTCTCTCTGTCTTTGTTTTCTTTATATGAACTAGTGCAAAAGAGGCATTAAGATGCTTGTAAACTAAATTAATTTTGAATAATTGCAACAACCCCGTTAATACATGTCTCTTGAAACCCTCCTTATAATTAACTAATTTAAAATGGAGGGGTTAGAATCAATAAAAAAGCAAAAATAAGAAGTTGAGGGGCCTGAAATTAAAAAAAACAAATGAAAAATTTCTTCGTCAGATACCCTTGCGGACCGTATGGGTTTCTCCTTGAGGTCCGCAAGAGGAATCAGACAGTAGAAAATTCATTGTATAGCAGCATTTCACCTCCTTTTCCCACCATTCCTTCTGGTTTTGACAAACGAGAGGACACTGATCACTTATATAAGCTTCCTTGAACACTTGTCCTCTCCTCATGCACCCTCCCTTGCTATAAATAACCCTCTTGAGCTCCATATTCTTCATTCCAAACGCACTTTACTCTTCAAAATCTTGTGTAAGTTTCTTGTTCTAAATCTCCAGGTTTCTCCTTTGGTTTTCTGGAATCACCATCTAAAGTTGGTGAGTCCCATTTTGTAAACTCTTTCATTAGGAGTTAGTTTCGTAGATTAATTTCGATTTAGCATTGAGAATTTCAAACAGTTTGACAATTCTGTTTGACTTTCGATTCTAACCACTTTGGTTAACCAATATTAAATCAAAGTCATCCAAATGGTCTACATAATGTAGGGGATAAAACCCTACATTTATATCTTGTGATCATCACTTCTAAATGGGTCAAAATGACAAGTTAATCCTGAATTTTTATAAACGTCAAACTCAGCTTTATGTAATTACCAAAGAGTGACCTTTAAACATATATACTGTAATATTTTGACATAACAAAAATATATGGTAACATGTTTGACTTGTCACAAACCCATTTTTTCGTCCGAACCCGTATTTACGCATACGACACGTTAAAATGGCGTAAACCATATAAACAAGTCGTAATGGGGGAAAACCTTTTCAAACACTTTCAAATCAAAATGTAATGTTAACAAAACATATTACACGAGACTCCTCACTCATATGGTCATAACCAACATTCTATCCAGTCAACGCTTAATCTAACGAAAACGTGCTTAAATCAACATTAACCGATCAAGTCTCAAAGACTTTAATGATTAGTAAACGATTCGCATGGATATTATTTCCATTCACTCTAGACTATAGAGCTCTCCAGTAATTGCAACGTATGCCAATAAACATTGAGCCTACTATACTACGAACCGAATACGATGTGTTCAACCGCTAGTATAGGTATATATTTTTTAACTACTTTTATCAAAACTTGGGATGTATTATATAGGTATTGTAATGGGCTCAATGTCTTCATAATGGAGTAATCCAATTTAATTCGTATTATTTGATTGACATAAATGATTGGGGGTTATTAATGTCATATCCGGGTTCCCCGATTCATTATTATAATGGCCATAAGTACGGGGTGTTGGCATATACCTGACAGTCATATAATATGGAGTGTATATTAATTCAATACTAGCTTCCGTCCCAGATCCCGAACGTGAAAAGCATGTAGATATTGTAACATAGACACTTGTCTCGAAGAAAAATAATTTTTCAAAAATTAGTCGGTTAACTATATTTACTAGCAAAAGCTAACGTATTTTTAAAGATTGACTTAGAAATGAGGTTTGAGCTATTGGAATTTGCAACTCCAATGGCCAGAGCTATGATGTCTCTAAAGTCCATTTTAAAAAGTTGATTTTGATCCACCTGTGGGTTATTTTATCAGATATTGATACTAAAACTTTTGATATATCTTGGGAGTTATTAATACTAGAACTTTGTTATAACTCCCTATCTCTGCTGCGCTATGAAACTGGTATACAATCATCACACTTAATCCCTCGTGACCAGGCCCACCCGCCAACGAAAATCAGGGGTGTGATAGGTTGGTATCACATCTACAATTTGAGAGATTTCAACACTATCCTTTTGTGTCTAGACTCAAATTTCACATTTGGAGATTCCATAGGAAATTACGAGTCTACCTCAGTAAGATTTAAGATAATCATCCTGAGTCTAGTATTGATGTTTAATGATTTTATGTTGAAATTCGTATGTTAAAAGCACAATATGATAGTTGGGAGTATCTTAGTGTGTACCATAGATTCGTTTCATGCCTGGCTATTATGAAGGTTAATGAATGGTACTTCTTTGATCTCACAAAAATTATATCGTACTAATATCAAACTGATGGAAAGCTTGGAAAGTTTTTGACATTTCTCCAGTTATGTTTGGTGTATTAATTGGTCTCTTCATTGGTAATTCCTTCAATATTAAGCTTATATTCACTTTCAATTGACTATAGTAGTACCGAGTAATATAACCATTGATCTTGCTCTTTATGTTATTTTGGTTCTTTCAACCATGAATGTTGTTTTCTTCCCTAGTTAAGGTCAAGTTTTAACTGATTCCCCCTAGAGTCTATAAATCTCTTGATTGCTCACAAATAGACTATTGATGAAGCACACACTTCACCATGATAGTGGTTGAGTTGGTGATGATAGTCGAAAACATTCCTTCACAATAGAAATTTTTAGTGGTCTTGATGACGTTAGTTCTGAAATAGCCAAAATAAGGCTTTAGGGCTATGACCAATTTTATGGACAATTATAAATAAAAGCCCATAAGCAATCAAGCAAATATCTCAAACTCAACATCTTACCAATCTGCTAGTTCGTACAAAATCCTCAAGTAGGAGTAAGACTAGTAAGCATGACCGTGTCACTATAGAGAAACCCTTGAGGTTCCGAGAAGGGGTGTTTCTACAAGTACTTTCTTATGTAAACCCTGAGACTTCACCTGGGAGACGAGAGCAGTTGACGCCATGAAATGGCTTGAGGAGATGGAGACGGTTGTAAATATCAACGGGTGCGTTGAGAAGGTTATGATTAAGTTTACATCTCAGTCCTTTAAGAATGATGCATTATCATGGTGGAAAGCATGATCCAAGCTTGTGGGAAGGTTTCCCTTTACAACATGGGGTGGAGTAAGTTTGAAGAGGTGATTAAGGAGACTTATTGCATGTGAATTCCAAACTACAAATAACGAAGCAGAGTATGAAGCCTTAATAGTAGGTTTGCAATTAGCTCAACATATGAGGATCAGGTATCTTCAAGTATACATAGATTCTTTGCTAATGGCTAACCATTATAATGGCTCATATGCTGTGAATGGTGAGAAATTATTCAAATATTTAGAAATTGTTAAAAAACTAGCAAGTGCTTTCGAGTTTTTTAGCATAACGCAGTACCTAGAGAAGAAAATGCTGGGGAAGATGCATTGGCAAACATAGGATCATCCTTAAAGATACTAGAAGACGTGAGGATACCTATCATTCATATTCTTTTTCGTACAATCGATGAAATGAAACATTGGAAATAGTTGAAGATACTGTAATTGTACCTAGTGATATGCAACCAAATTCAGGATCATGGATCCTTCCAATTGTGAAGTATAGCTAGAATGGGGAAATTCTCACAGCGGAGAATCTTATAGCCTTAAGGGTTAAGGTATCTCAATTTAATATATTAAATAACATTTTGTATAAAAGGTCTCTTGCAGATCCTTATTTGCGATGCATTGAGGATCCAGCAATTCAAGTGGTCTTGAAGGATTATAATGAAAGAGATTGTGGAAACCACACTAGGGGCAGAGCATTATTCTCAAGGATCCTCAGAACAAATTATTATTGGCCTACAATGAAGAAGGATGTTGTGGAATACGCAAGAAAATCTGATGTTTGTTAAAGACACAACAACATCCTACATCAACCAACAAAGCCTTGATATCCAATAATTTCCTCTTGGCCTTTCATGAAATGGGGAATGGATATAGCTGGCAAACTTCCAAAGGCACCAGGAGGAAAAGTAGTTATGCTAGCCATGACAGATTACTTCTCCGAGTGGATAGAAGCTGAAACTTTTGTTCAAGTCAGAGAAATGGATGTCATATCCTTCATTAAAAGAAATAGTATTACTAGATTTGGAATTCCTTCTGAAACTATTTGTGATAATGGATCTCAATTTATTAGGAGTAGAACTACTAACTTTTATGACAGCTGGGGGATTAGGATGATTACATCAACACCAGTCTAACCAAAGCTAATGGTCAA
This sequence comes from Scalesia atractyloides, assembly GCA_947069175.1. Lineage (NCBI taxonomy): Eukaryota > Viridiplantae > Streptophyta > Magnoliopsida > Asterales > Asteraceae > Scalesia > Scalesia atractyloides. The sequence continues at coordinate 20,079,081 of CAMTDV010000013.1, forward strand.
GCAGAATCAAGCAATAAGATCATTATCAATAACTTGAAGAAGAAGCTTCGATCCAAGAAAGGGAAATGGGCTGAAGAGCTACCGTAAGTCTTGTGGGCAGATAGCACAACTCCAAAGAATGCTAGAGGGTAGACTCCTTTCTCTTTAGTCTTTGGAACCGAAGCTGTGATCCCTATAGAAATGGTGGTTCCTACAGCCATAATAAGCATCCGTCATCCTGAAATAAATGGTGAGAACATGACCCAAGAACTAGATACTATGGATGAGCTCAGAGATTTAGCGAGAATAAGGATGGCTAGTTATCAAGAAAGGATGACTGGAGCATATAACAATAATATCAGGATCAGAAGATTCCAAGTTGGTGATTTGGTACTAAGGAAAGCATTCCAGAACACAACCAATCCGGCTGATGGCAAGTTAGCACCAAAATGGGAAGGTCCCTACTTGATAGAAGAAGAAGCTGGAAAAGGGGCATATTGCTTACTTACTATAAATGGTGATCTCATATCAAGAGCTTGGAATGCTGTTCATCTGAAGGAATACTTCATGTAAGAAGGATCTAGGATCCTTAGAGACTCTAGTATTCTGGCCCAGGATCGAGGATCCTCAAAGGATATATGATCCTTACTTTGGTAACATCTTACTTTTACTTCTTTCCCTTTATACTTATTATTCATGATAAGGAAATGATGTTGAGCATTTAACATCCATTTTTTCAACTTTTGAGCTTTTAGATAGTTCTAATCATTTTTTATAGAGGATCAAGGGGTTGGCTACCTCTCTCCCACGTTTAAGGTATCTTATAACTTCTAAGCTTTAAAGGTATTCACCTTTCACACGAATTGGTTTTTGACACCCTGCCAATAGCGCATATTTATCCAAGTATGGTTCGAGGCAATGGAACCAGTACACGCTTTAGTGGCTAACAATGTCATTGATGTTGGCCATATGTAGGATCTCATGTATAATGGCAGACATACCATACTCCGTTATTAGCTAAGGTTTTGGCATTTTCATGTCACTTACGTTGGGCTTGTCTTCAATTCGGGTCAGACCCCAAGGAATTTGGGCTTGTCCCCAGTTTATTTAGGCTTGTCTCCAGTTATGATAGATTTATCCCTAGAATACATGGCTTAGTCCCAAGTTTTTTTTTACAGGTTCTTGAAGTTTTGCAAATTAGGATCCCGAATCCTTAAACCTTTATTGAGTTCTTTTGACTGTCTATGCAATTGTAAGTCTTAAAGATATAGAATCCTAACTTGGATTCTCCGGTATGTTTTATCCTTAATTATAGTTATATCACTGATTACACCCTAGACCTTTCAATTAAGGATATATGATTCTCAATCATATAACTCTTCATATTTTATAAAGTTGTTGCTAGAGAATTGGTATACTTTTGACAATCCGAAATTCTCTAAGTTTGGTAAAATAAAGCTAATATACGTAAACATATCAAAACAACAATTCAGAAATAAAAGTACAACACAAGATATAGTTAAAAGGTTATAATTTTTATTGAAACCCTTTTTAGAAGGTTATCAAAATCATCAACCCAAGTTTCTACAGCAAAGCGTGACCCGTCCACTTGGGTTGATAAAGGGTATCCATACTAATTGTTTATCAAGTGCAGGAAAATAAAAGTGTCACACCCTAACCCACAGCGGAAATGGTAGTCATGGCATGATTGGGTTTTCATCAAAGCTCATGACATTTACTATTATAAAATTTCATATTTATTATTCCAAATTAAAAGTGAAAATTCCAACAAACACATAAAGCATACAAGCACAAAATGTTCTAATCATGACATTTAAGTAACTCTTTATTTTTCTTCTAAGGCCCAATCCTATGTTTCCATGCTTCAACTTGTTCACCTGTATCATGTGTAAAAATAGAGTTTTGGGTCAACAAAAGTTGGCGAGTGAATCCCGTTTAAATATTTGAAAGAAAAGATATGTTGATTAATTAAATAAAAAAATGTGCAAAAACCAAATATGAGCAAACATATATGTAAACTATTCACAAACCACATAAGCAACTAGCAATGTACACATGAGCATGATAAATGATGAACTGTGAGATTAAGGCTCAATCAAACGGAGGCGATCTGATGAGGCACACGATACTCTACCCGTCTATATAGGGAACTTATGGGCCTATTGTGAATGCTTGACTGAAATGAGAAAATAAATGATGAGCTGTGAGATCAAGGCTCTACCAAACGGATCCGATCTGTTTAGGCAACGCGATGCTCTACTCATATCCAATGAGGAACTGATGGGCCTAATGTGACAGCTTGACTGAAATGAAAAAAAAAGTATAACCACAAATAACCATAAATAAAATGTCACATAGCACGTTAGTTCACATAATGGTAATGGCACAAGTGTTTGAATAAATGATTTAAATAAACGACATATGATACACCCCAAAACATGAATAAAAAAGTGGAAGTTTGTAAGAATTCACTCACAGTGGGTGCGTTTCTTGAGTTGATAACGAACGCGCACGATTATAAATTCCAACCGACGAGAAAACTAACCTAAATATTCACGTAATAATTCGGTAAATATATCTCTATTATTTGCAATTAGTATTTTATTTAAAGACTTTTAATAGGCTTTTTGGACAAATTTTGATATTATTTATTACTAATTTTTATGTTTAAAAAGTCTTATTTTTAAATATATTTTTATGGTTTCTGGATAAAAATAAAGAAAAGTTTAATTAAAAAATATACCCTTTCAGCGTGTCGAACCGGTATAATTCGTATGGATTTGGCATCGTGTGAGACTCGAACGCGTGACCTTCCGTATACGTGCACGCAACTCTACCAACTGAGCTACGTGTCTAACCCGAAATGATCTTTATTTTAATTAATTATCTACACTTACTGAGTCAATTATATTTTGGTTTTATTTTAAAAAGGTTTGATTTAGTTCAGAAAGCGTATCACTATGCATCAAACCGGACTCGAACCCGCAACATAAGCTTCGTGTTGCCACACAGCCCGACCAACTGGGCTGTGTGACTAACCCGGGATAGTTATGATTTATATTAAATTTATATACTAACTGAGAGTTAATATATATAAGTATTAAAAAAACTTTGGTTTAAATTCGGAAATTGGCATCGTGATAAGACTCGAACCCAGGACCTCTGCTTTAACTTTGCACACAGTCCACCACTGGACTGTGTGTCTAACCCGGTATAAACCTTGATTTTAATTATATTAATATTCTAACTCGACTTCTTCTTCTTCATGTTTAATACCGGAACAGTATACCCGACTGATTAATCTAATTATACCTATTGGATTTACTGACTTATTAAAACTAATAATGAAACAATTGAAAATAAAAGGATTCAAGTAATTGTACCGAAACAGAACGATGTTATGATTTCTCCGGTTGAATTTCGGCGAAGACATAGTTTCCGGCCAAGAGCAATTTGAAGCAGAGAGCTTCTTTCTAGAGTTTTAGAGAAATGTTTGAGATTGAGCGAGTTCAAAAGAAGCTTTGGATCACTATTTATAGAAGAATGTTGAATTTTGGTTTTTATAAGTTTTGGTCAAAAATTGATGACCAATTATTGTGTAACCGAATTGGTTTTAATTAACCCCATGATTGAGTCTAACTAATAATTGAGAACGGTTCTTCAGTTTTAATTCGAAACAGAATCGGAGATTGATGATGGATTGGAAGGTTACAATCGTTACAGACGATTGTTCTTGAACTCAGATTCAGATGTTGATTTAGTATAAAACTTATTTGATTTAAGATTATAGCAGATGTGTGTGTAGTGTAGTGGTGTGTTGTGTGTGTTGGTTGGGTGGGTGGAGACCTGGGTTCGATACCCATCGTCTTCACTTTTTTATATTTATTTTTATTATTTATTATTATTTTTTATTTTTCATATTATTTTTTTCATTATTAACATTTATTATTTTTCTTTATTACTTTAATGCAAATTATATATAAACTTTTAAACATTTAACATAAACACATAACGAACATCATAATGTATACTTTTCTTACAAAACGGAGCGGGTTTTAGAACCCGTTTTTCGTCAGATGTTACTATCCCCTACTTTTAAAAATTTCGTCCCGAAATTTAAGTAGTGGTAGGTTTAATTTGAAAGAGGTGAGGGTATTTTTGGCGCATTGAGTCTTCACGTTCCCAAGTAAACTCAGGTCCTTGTTTTGACTCCCAACGCACTTTGACTATTGGAATGCGACTTCGTCTTAAACGTTTTCTCACTGAATTCCATGATTTCTACAGGTTGTTCTATGAAATGCCTCGATTCATCAATCTGAATATCTTCCAATGGTATATGGAGGTGTTCGTCGGCAAGGCACTTTTTGAAGTTGGATACGTAACCGGGTGGGTGTAAAATTTTTGGATTTTGATTGAGGCGGTAATGTTCCTAGTAAGGGTTGAATACCCTGTTACAGAAATCGTTTTTTGATGCCTGAGGTGTAGAAAAGAGTTGTATCTTGGAGATGACTGACTGAATATGGTCTCATGATTAATGGTTTTGAGGAAATCGAAGCGTCGAAAGGATAAAGTTATATCACAAAACTAAGTCTTCAACCATATCTCTAACCAAATTAAGATCGATACTAACTACACGGAACTTCTCATAATCGTCTAACATTGCTTTTGATCATTTGATCGAAAGGATAAAGTTATATCACAAAACTAAGTCTTCAACCATATCTCTAACCAAATTAAGATCGACACTAACTACACGGAACTTCTCATAATCGTCTAACATTGCTTTTGATCATTTGACAAGAATACTTATAGATAGGAAGTACCAGCGGCGTATCCATCATATCCTTGTCAAATTTTCATTGGCTTTGTCAGCAAGTCACGATTAGTTCTATGTGACTCGTCGTAAAATCTACAAAACATAATCAAATCACAACAGCCAATGCTTGAGTCTTAATTTTGAGGGATACAAGACTAAATGACGGCGGTACCTCTCTCGTGTGTTATGAGGAAGTGGTCAGTCTATGAATAAGTGAGACACGACCCAACTCCTTTAAATGATGAGACGAGGTTCGTCGTGATGACATGAATTTTAATCGATGAGTACAGACATGCAATGAAACAACTTGACATAGCGTGATATAAATTACGTTAATGGTATTAAGATTTTGATACATTATTACCCAAAATTGAAAACAAAGATATCTTGAATAATTAAACAAAGAATAAAATTGATATAAAACATTAAGAATAAACGGTTGGAGCGGAGCCTTGTTTCTTTGTGGTGGAAGGCTAGTTGGGTTGCTCGTTCGCACCGTTGTTGACCTCAACTAGGTTCGCGTTGATGTTGTAGGCTCTTCCTCTTGCCGGTGGAGGTACTGGATTTGCCTGGTTCGCTTGGTTAACTGGGTTTGCTAGGGCTTGAGCGTTAATGATATTAACCAACCTAAGGCACATGTTTCTAAAGTGGGTAGGGTCATCACAATTAAAGCAAGCTCGAACGTATGGAACCATGGGATATTGAGGTTGTTGATAGGGTTGAATTATTTTGAGCAAGGGGTGGAGCTTGGTTTTTAGAAGTACGACAAGTTTTACTCAAATGACCATATCGCTCACAATTAGCACACAGTCGGCAGGGTATGGTGGGTTGATGGTGATAATGGCAGGTGTTGCATTGAGGATGAGGACCAGTGTAAGGTTTCTTGTTTGGGTACGCTAGGTTGGGTGCCACTTGGGTGATTTGGATTGCTTGGAGGGGTACGGCTTGTGGATTTGGTTGACTGTTTTGAGTAACATCAAAATTTTCCCGTCTCGCTTTCTCCTGGTAGTGAATTGAGAAGAGGTTTCGTTTTGAGTTGGATTAGGGGTTTCGGTTGGTGTTTTGCTACTTGCATCCTTCTTCGTCTCGTCCTTGAAATCCCCATTCCTGATATGATTTTCGATGAGTTCAGTAGCTAGCTCCATTGCTGCTTCCAAAGTTGTTGGCATGGTACTCATCACAGGATCCTGAATCTTCGAAGGAAGACCCCGAATGTAATGCTCGATTAAACGGTATAGAGGAGTGAATAAATTGGGAACCATTTGATTCAACTCGAGGAACCTCTTGTTATTGGTTATCTGATCTCCCTCTTTTTGCTTCAAGAAATAGAACGCATCCTCTAGCTTTTTAATTTCGCTTCTTGGGCAGAAGCGTCTTATCATGAGTTCTCGAAGTTCCTCCCAAGTTAGGGCTACTGCGGCTTCGGCGCCTCTTCTGCCCTTTTCGGCATTCCACCAAGTGAGCGCTACCCCATACAGACGTCCAGTAGCATAGCACCTTGCGGTCATTGGGACAATCACAGTTGAGGAAGGTACTCTCCATCTCTTCGAACCAACGAAGGAGAGCAATGACCCCTTCAGTTTCTTCGTACTTTGGAGGGTCACATGAGTTGAAGTGCTTGTAAGTGCACTTGGTGGTGTTTGTGGGAGGGTTGGCGGCATTTTTTCCCTCTTGGTTATTTGGGTCAACATGGTTTGCGGAAAGAGCTTGCTGAACTTGAATTATAATATCGGGAATTATGGCGGCCATTTGTTGGGCTATTTGAGCAGCCATGCGCTCGCCGGATTTTCCAGATCTCCTACCTCTACGAGAGTGCCTAGAAGATGTCACACCCCGACCCGCAGCGGAATAAGAGTCGGGGCATAATTGGGTTATCACCAAAGCTCATGATATTTACTAATATGTTTCATATTTATTAAAGTCAAAATTACATTCCAAATAATCCAAACATGTCCATACAATACAAAGAAAATAACCAAACAAAATAATTCCAAGCTCTAAATCATTTTATTCTTCTAGTCCAATCCTATGTGTTTCTAGCTGCAGCTGGTTCACCTGTATCATGTGTAAAAATGGGGGTTTTGGGGTCAACATAAGTTGCGATTGAACCTTGTTAGATAAACATTTATTATTGATTTTTTTGTTAGTTTATCAATGAAAAATTGTGCATAATCATAAATGAGCAAATGTAAATAATCAGGCAGTAGCAATTGCAATCACAACTATAACATACAGTAACATATGATAGCATACATTAACATACCAACATCATATGATAAATAACATGAATGAAAACTGTGCAATCAAGGCTCAATCAAACGGAACCGATCGTATTGCATGTACTGAAAATGATAAATGTGTGTGCGATCAAGGCTCAATCAAACGGAGCCGATCGTATGTTGGCACGCCAGGTTCACGCTCATAATGTAATGGGGAACTTGCTCAACACTCATAATGTAATGGGGAGCGGCGGCCTATGAAATTGCATGTACTGAAAATAATAAATTGAATCTAACAATAACTACACAAACAGTTGAAACAAGCTGAATACACATGTTCATGATATGATGTATGCACAATGATTTAAATATAATATATAGCAAGACACATGATACACCCAAAAAACGTGATTAAAATGGGGAATTTGTAAAGATTCACTCACATTGGGTGCGTTTGATTGGAGATGGTGAGATGCGCACGAGTTGGAAGAGCGGAACAACGAGAATTAACTAACCTAAATAATAACGGAAAATAGAGTATATGAGTGGATTTTATTAAGGATTTTAATAGAATTTTTAGATATATTTTTACGAGTTTAAGGCTATTTCCTATCTTTAAAAACATTATTTTTAAGTATTTTTAATTGATTTTTAAAGTAAATTAAATAATTAATAATATAAAAATGTGTTGACTTTTTGAGTTTGTAATTGGAGGTTTGTGGAATGTTTCTGAGTCGTGAGAAGATCTTTGATTGCAGTAATTCAGGTTATGAGATGTTTTCGGTTATAAAACCCATCATCATCAGAATTGAAGTCAATTCAAGTCTGAATTGATTAGAATTGTCGGTGCATCGGTTATAAACCTGATTTCGCGATTATTCAAACGTTTTAGACGGTTGGATAGCCGATTTCAGTTTTCAGTTGGCGCAACCGGTTCATCTAGGTTTGTATATAAGACTTATTTGTTTCCTAGAGTTGACAGAAAACAAACAAGTGGCGGAGTGGTTATGCGTGATAGTGTTAAATCTTTGGAGTACAACCCGGCTGACCCGGGTTCGAGTCCCGGCAGCCCCATTTTATTTTTAATTGTTTTATTTATAATTTTTATCAATTATAACTTTTATGGTTTAGTTTGTTTATTAATTATGTATCATTAAAAATTAAAATAAGCATAAATAGGCAACGAACATTTATAACTTGATATTCGATTACAAAATGGAGCGGGTTTGGTAAAACCCGTTTTCGACAAATGTTACAGTATCCCCTACTTTTAGGAATTTCGTCCCGAAATTTAAGCAGTAGAAGTAGTAGGAAAAAGAGGCGGGTATTTTTCACGCATTGAGTCTTCACGTTCCCAAGTAAACTCAGGTCCCCGTTTCGACTCCCAGCGTACCCTAACAATTTGAATGCGACTTCGTCGCAGACGTTTTTCTCCGAAGTCCATGATCTCTACTGGTATTTCAATAAAATGCATAGATTCATCAATCTGGATATCTTCTAGAGGAATGTGAAGGTTTTCATCAGCGAAGCACTTCTTTAAGTTTGATACGTGGAATGTGGGATGAATCCTGTTGAGTTCTTCTGGTAGATCAAGCTTGTATGCTACAGGACCTACTCTTTCGAGTATCTTGAAAGGTCCTACGTAGCGTGGTGCTAGCTTGCCTTTTTGACCAAAACGAACTACTCCCTTCCACGGTGATACTTTTAGAAGTACATGATCACCAATGTTAAACTCTAAAGGCTTACGTCGTTTGTCTGCATAACTCTTTTGACGGCTTTGGGCCGCTAGAAGATTGTTTCGAATTTGATGGATCTTGTCTGTGGTTTCTTGAATCAATTCTGGACCAGTGATTTGAGCTTCCCCAATTTCGTGCCAACATACTGGAGATCGGCACTTATGACCATATAAGGCTTCAAAAGGTGCCATGCCGATGCTTGAATGATAGCTGTTGTTGTACGAAAATTCAACTAATGGGAGATGAGGGTCCTAATTTCCCTTGAAGTCTATGACACATGCTCGAAGCATATCTTCAAGAGTTTGTATGGTGCGTTCAGATTGACCATCAGTTTGAGGGTGATAGGCGGTACTGAGATCTAATCGCGTACCCATAGTGGCTTGTACTGCTTGCCATGTTCGTGAAGTGAAACGACCATCACGATCAGAAATAATACTTAACGGTACCCCATGTCAGCTTACGATTTCGCTGATATAAATACGAGCTAGCTTTTTTATCTTGAAATCTTCGTGGATAGGAATAAAGTGAGTTGATTTTGTAAGTCGGTCAATTATTACCCATATAGTGTCATACCCACCAGAAGTGCGTGGTAACCCGGTAATGAAGTCCATGGTTATATTTTCCCACTTCCATACAGGTATTTCAGGTTGAACCAGAAGTCCTGAGGGTCTTTGGTGTTCAGCTTTCACCTTGGAACATGTAAGGCACTTAGAAACAAAAATAACAATATCCTTTTTCATTCCAGGCCACCAATAGGTATATCGTAGGTCTTGATACATCTTATCGGCTCCTGGGTGTATAGTGTATCGCGTTTTGTGAGCTTCATTCATAAGAATTTCATGAAGATTGTTGTGGTCAGGAATCCAGATACGATCTAGGTAGTACAGAATACCGTCAGATTTAGTTTCAATTTTAAGTTCAGCTCCACAGGACATCTCCTTTCGTACATCATCTTCTGTTACTGAAACATGTTGGGCTTCTCGAATTTGATCTTTAATGTCAGTTATGATTTGCGAACATAGAAGACGAATGGAGTTCACATACCCCTTTCGACTAAGTGCATCAGCCACCACATTTGCTTTGCCAGGGTGGTACCGAATTTCACAGTCGTAGTCATTTAGAAGTTCGACCCATCTTCGTTGCCTCATGTTTAACTCCTTTTGATTGAAGATATGTACTCTTGTGGTCAGTGTATATTTCACACTTTGTACCATAGAGATAATGTCTCCATATATTAAGAGCGAACACAACGGCTCCAAGTTCTAGGTCATGGGTGGTGTAGTTCTTCTCATGCGTCTTGAGTTGTCTCGAAGCATATGCTATAACTTTTCCTCTTTGCATTAGAACGCATCCTAATCCTTGCCCTGATGCGTCGCAATAGACCACAAAATCATCACAACCTTCAGGAAGAGTGAGGATTGGTGCATCACAGAGTTTTTGTTTAAGGGTTTGGAAGGCTTCTTCTTGCTTGGGTCCCCATATGAAATGTTTTCCCTTATGAGTTAAAGCCGTGAGTGGTATAGCAATGCGTGAGAAGTTTGAAATGAAACGACGATAATAACCAGCCAAACCAAGAAAAGATCTTACTTCAGTTGGTGTACGTGGCGCTTGCCATTCTTGTACCGCTTTGATCTTTGAGGGGTCGACATGTATTCCCTTGTCATTGACTACATGTCCGAGGAATTGCACCTCTTTTAACCAGAATTCGCATTTAGAGAATTTGGCGTAAAGCTTTTCATTCTCTAGAAGTGTAAGGATGAGCCGAAGATGACGCTCATGATCAGACTTAGACTTTGAATAAATAAGAATGTCGTCGATGAAGACTATAACAAATCGATCAAGATAAGGTTTGCAGACTCTGTTCATTAGGTCCATGAAGACTGCTGGAGTGTTGGTTAAACCAAATGGCATGACCATGAATTCATAATGACCATAACGAGTTCGGAATGCGGTCTTTGGGACGTCTTCTTCTTGTACTCTAAGTTGATGATAACCAGATCGAAGGTCGATTTTTGAAAAGCAGCTGGCACCTTGAAGTTGGTCAAGAAGATCATCAATGCGAGGTAAAGGATAGCGATTCTTGATTGTTAATTTGTTGAGCTCTCTGTAGTCGATGCACATACGAAACGATCCATCTTTCTTCTTTACAAAAAGGACAGGTGCACCCCAAGGCGAGGAGCTAGGACGTATGAATCCCTTGTCAGTCAACTCTTGCAGTTGACTGGCTAGCTCTTGCATTTCAGAGGGGGCTAACCTATAAGGAGACTTTGCAACTGGTGTAGCACCAGGTATAAGATCAATACGGAATTCGACTTCTCTAACTGGAGGAAGTCCTGAAATGTCGTCAGGAAAAACTTGCGGAAAATCTTTTACTACTGGAATGTCTTCAAGTTTCTTCTCCATGGTTCCCTTTTTGATGATATTAGCTAAAAACGCGACATAATTCTTGCAAAGATATTTTTGAGCTTGAAGACAAGACATTAAGCTGAGTCCTTTCGACGAGGTTTCTCCAAAGATTCGAAGAGTCTGACCGTTTGAAAGAGGAATACGTATAAACTTTTCGCGACATACAACTTCTGCCTGATGTTGACTGAGCCAGTCCATACCAATTATGATATCAAAACTTCCCAGCTTCATAGGAATAAGGTCAACTGAGAAGTCGTGGTCATTTAATGTGAGTGTACAGTTGCGAATAATAGATTTAATGAGACCGGTTTCCCGTCTGCAACTTCTACTGTTATGGATTCCACGAGCTTATCACGATTTTGGTTTAGGATAGGTTCAAATTCTAAGGACACAAAACTTTTATCCGCCCCAGTATCAAACAACATGGATGCATATCTACCATTTATAAGGAACGTACCGTTAACCACATTGTCGTCAGCCCTAGCCTGATTAGCGTTGATATTGAAAGCTCTTCCTCTTGCAGGTGGAGGAGCTTGGTTCGCTTGATTCACCGGGTTGGCTTGGGCCTGAGCATGAATAATGTTTACCAACCTTGGACAAGTGTTTCTGAAATGGCTTGGGTCTCCGCAATTGTAGCAAGCCCGCATAGGTTGACCCATAGGATAATTGGGTTGGTAATATGTTTGGGCTAAATGTTGGGTGGGTGGATATAGTAGGGGTTGTTGGGCTTGACCCATTATTTGCTGGTGGGTTTGGGTTGAAGGCTGGTGGCGGTTCGTTCGCTGAGGCATGCGGCAGGTTTGAACAGTATGACCTACGCGACCACAGCCGGTGCAATGTTGGCAAGGATAATCAGGAGAATGGTGATATTGGCAACGGTTGCATTTTGGTAATGGGCCAGAGTATGGTCTTTTGTATGGTGCAGGTGAAGGGGCAACCTGGGTAATGGGTGCAGCAGGAATAGGGAGGTTGGTTTGTGTAACGGCGAAGTTTCTGGTGTTGCGCTTCCTCTTGTTAGCAAACTTAGAAGAGGAGATGGAATGGTTTGAAGTTTGACCCTCAACAGGGGCTTTCTTTTTCTCTTCTTTAAACTTCCCGTTGCGAATTCGATTCTCGGTCAGTTCAGTCGCTAGCTCCATAGCAGCTTCAAGTGTTACCGGTGAAATGCTGAGAACTGAATCTTGAATTTTCGAGGGAAGTCCTCGAATATAATGCTCGATCAAACGATAAGTTGGGGTAAACAAATTAGGAACCATTTGGTTCAACTCTAAGAACCTCTTGTTATAGGTGGTGTGATCTCCCTCCTTCTGCTTTAAGGAATGAAATTCGTCCTCCAACTTTTTAATTTCACTCCTAGGACAGAAACGCCTAGTCATGATTTCCCTTAATTCCTCCCAAGTTAAGGCCATTGCATCCTCAATTCCCTTCTTCCCCTTTTCAGTATTCCACCAGGTGAGAGCTACCCCAAATAGTCTCCCGGTGGCGTATCGAACCTTGCGATCCTCAGGACAATCGCAGTTGAGGAAGGTGTTTCCCATTTCATCAAACCAATGGAGACACCTTCGGTCCCTTCAAATTTAGGAGGATCACAAGACTTGAAATGTTTGTATGAGCACTTGCTGGTAGGAGGGTTGCCGATGTTCTGGTCATTCTGTTGGGGAGGATTAGTGGGATTTGTGGCGAGAGCTTGTTGTACTTGAACCACAATGTCAGGCAGTATCGTGGCCATTTGTTTCGCGATTTGTGTGGCCAAGCGTTTGTGAGACCTTCCTGATCTTTTACCCCCTCGTTGTTGTCTGGACGACATCTACAGGAACATACATAAGAAGATTGTGAGTTTATGGAGTCTTTTTAGGTGTCATGTGTCTTTAAGAAAATGAAAATAACATAAATATCAATAATGCAACTACATCCATAGGATGTCTTGGGTTTGCTTATGTTGGGCCTCAAATGTCCCCCATACCTTCACCTGTATAGTCATGTGGGCCCCCATGACTATGGGCTTGGTAGGATTCACATTAGTATTGGCGATTTAACACTCGCATCACCCGAATGCAAACCACAAAATATGTTCACGAGATGTATGGTCGGAATGTGTCCAGGTGTAGACACAATGACAACTCAAAGTGGGGTTAGCTCACGTGACGTTTGGTATAGCATGCTTTGGCCTAATAGGTACTTCGTACTCTCATCGTTAGTCGCCAGGTAGGCAAACTGGTCCTTTATTTTGGATTTATACGAATGCCAGCCTAGACAGGACGTTCCGACTACCGGTACTGGTACCCTTCCAGTTACTACATGCCCGTCATGAGAACTCACTTTGATGAGATTTGAACACACAAAAATCATTGTAAAAGCAATCATGATGTGGTGTGTGCTTTCATGGATATGATATGTTATGAGAATATGATTCATGATAGGCATTATATGATACTATATACTTATGAACATGCTTGCATAACATTGAATGTAACATTTAACATAAAACATATAAACATCATGAAATTTGGCATATAATACACAAAAATCTTATAAGTTTCTAATCAACTATAGTATAGGCTCTAAGGGTCTAATAACCTATCCTATATCCCTATAGTCATGGCTCTGATACCAATCTGTCACACCCCGACCCGCAGCGAAATAAGAGTCGGGGCATAATTGGGTTATCACCAAAGCTCATGATATTTACTAATATGTTTCATATTTATTAAAGTCAAAATTACATTCCAAATAATCCAAACATGTCCATACAATACAAAGAAAATAACCAAACAAAATAATTCCAAGCTTTTAAATCATTTTATTCTTCTAGTCCAATCCTATGTGTTTCTGGCTGCAGCTGGTTCACCTGTATCATGTGTAAAAATGGGGGTTTTTGGGTCAACATAAGTTGGCGAGTGAACCTTGTTAGATAAACATTTATTATTGATTTTTTTGTTAGTTTATCAATGAAAAATTATGCATAATCATAAATGAGCAAATGTAAATAATCAGGCAGTAGCAATTGCAATCACAACTATAACATACAGTAACATATGATAGCATACATTAACATACCAACATCATACGATAAATAGCATGAATGAAAACTGTGCGATCAAGGCTCAATCAAACGGAGCCGATCGTATTGCATGTACTGAAAATGATAAATGTCTGTGCGATCAAGGCTCAATCAAACGGAGCCGATCGTATGTTGGCACGCCAGGTTCACGCTCATAATGTAATGGGGAACTTGCTCAACGCTCATAATGTAATGGGGAGCGGCGGCCTATGAAATTGCATGTACTGAAAATAATAAATTGAATCTAACAATAACTACACAAACAGTTGAAACAAGCTGAATACACATGTTCATGATATGATGTATGCACAATGATTTAAATATAATATATAGCAAGACACATGATACACCCCAAAAACGTGATTAAAACGGGGAATTTGTAAAGATTCACTCACATTGGGTGCGTTTGATTGGAGATGGTGAGATGCACACGAGTTGGAAGAGCGGAACAACGAGAATTAACTAACCTAAATAATAACAGAAAATATAGTATATGAGTGGATTTTATTAAGGATTTTAATAGAATTTTTAGATATATTTTTACGAGTTTAAGGCTATTTCCTATCTTTAAAAGCATTATTTTTAAGTATTTTTAATTGATTTTTAAATTAAATTAAATAATTAATAATATAAAAATATGTTGACTTTTTGAGTTGACTGTTGACTTTTTGACTTTGACTGTTGACCAGTTTATTGTGTGACTGAAATGCGCTGGGTGAGGCTCGAACCCGAGACCTCCCGTACGCGTGCACGCAGCTCTACCAACTGAGCTACGTGTCTAACCCGAAATAATTCTGTTTTTAATTATACTTATATATTAATTCAATTTATCCAAAATCCTTTTATTTCCAAAAACATTTCAATTCATCGAACCGGTGCCACTAACAGGTCTCGAACCCGGGACCTGTGCTTTAACGTTACACACAGTCCACCGCTGGACTGTGTGTCTAACTTGGTTAATATACAAATTTTATTATACTTAACAACTAACGGAGTTAACCCGGTTCAGTTTTAAACAAAAAGGCATTTTATTACATAGAGGGTCCGTGTATCAGGGATCGAACTCGGGACGTATGCGTGTTTTCGTTCGCACACAGTCCACCGCTGGACTGTGTGTCTAACCCGTTCAAAATACCAATTTTAATTATACTTGTATTGTTAGCGCAGTTCATCTTCTTCGTTAGATTTTACAGGCAGTAGATTACACCGTTATATCTTGTTTAGTTCGATTGATAAACATTGTACAATCTAATATGAAATGGCAGAAACGATAATTAGAAGTAAACATACCGATGAACGGTTTATTTCAAAATTCCGGCAATGTGTCGGTCTCTGTTTTTGTGCACTTCAACTGAACAAGACAATTAACCGTTTTGATTAGCTAATCGTGGAATTGAAGTGATAAACAAACGTTAACAAAGTGTTTGAATGTCCTTACCGATTCACAGATGAAAATAAAAATTTCCAGAACTTTTCCGGCGAACTGGTATTACTCGATAGTAGCGTCTGAATTCGATTTCAAGCGAAAGGTTTGAGTTAGAAATAGCTTAACAATTGTTAGATTACGACGGTATTGAAGGACTTACCGTTTTGAGGAAAAATACGGTTTTCCGGCGAACTTGCAGAAATTTCCGGCGAGTAAAATAAACTTCTCCGGTGGACTGTAAAGTGTGCGGAAATGTAATTGGAGGTTTGTGGAATGTTTCTGAGTCGTGAGAAGATCTTTTATTGCAGTAATTCAGGTTATGAGATGTTTTCGGTTATAAAACCCATCATCATCAGAATTGAAGTCAATTCAAGTCTGAATTGATTAGAATTGTCGGTGCATCGGTTATAAACCTTATTTCGCGATTATTCAAACGTTTAGACGGTTGGATAGCCGATTTCAGTTTTCAGTTGGCGCAACCGGTTCATCTAGGTTTGTATATAAGACTTATTTGTTTTCCTAGAGTTGACAGAAAACAAACAAGTGGCGGAGTGGTTATGCGTGAGAGTGTTAAATCTTTGGAGTTACAACCCGGCTGACCCGGGTTCGAGTTCCTGCAGCCCCATTTTATTTTTAATTGTTTTATTTATACTTTTTATCAATTATAACTTTTATGGTTTAGTTTGTTTATTAATTATGTATCATTAAAAATTAAAATAAGCATAAATAGGCAACGAACATTTATAACTTGATATTCGATTACAAAATGGAGCGGGTTTGGTAAAACCCGTTTTCGACAAATGTTACAGAAGACATCTATAGGAAATATGTAACGAGATTATGAGTTTGGCATTTAGGTGTCATGTGTCGCATTTAAAAATTAACATCAACAAATCAAATGAGAAAAGTAAATTCACTCTATCCATAGGATATCTTGGGCCTTGCTCATGTTTGGGCCCCCATATGTCCCCCATTCTTGGCCTAGGTAGTCATGTGGGCCCCCATGACTACTGGGATTTGTAGGGTTCACATTGTTTTTGGCCTGTTAACACTCGCACCACCCGAATGAAAATTGTAAAACAGGATTGCGAGATATAAGGTCGGAGGGTGTCCTGATGTAGACACATTGGCAACTCAAAGTGGGGTTAGTTCATACGACGTTTGGTGTGGCATACTTTGGCCTAATAGATACTTCAAACTCTCATCGTTAGTCCCCAAGTAGGCAAATTGGTCCGTTACTTTGGATTTATACGTAAGCCAAACCTAGACAGGACGTTCCGACTACCGGTACTTGTACCCTTCCAGTTACTACATGCCCGTCGTAGAACTCACTTTGATGAGATTTGAAAAATGAAAACATCCCCAAAATCTTGAGAAAGGAAACATGAAAATGTTTAAACATGTGAGTATTGAAACGTGCGTGATACGTATATATGTAAGCATGTTATGTTTGACAATATGTATAACACATTAAATATCACCCAAAATCATATGATAGTGGGGGTGCTTGCATGCATTTGTGTGTGAAATAAATGTAAAACAAGTAAATATCATGAGTTTGCATGTAACCAAATAACACGTAAGCAATTAAAATCTAATCGACTATAGTATAGGCTCTAAGGGTCTAATAACCTATCCTATATCCCTATAGTCAAAAGCTCTGATACCAATCTGTCACACCCTGACCCACAGCGGAAATGGTAGCCAGGGCATGATTGGGTTTTCATCAAAGCTCATGACATTTACTATTATAAAATTTCATATTTATTATTCCAAATTAAAAGTGAAAATTCCAACAAACACATAAATCATACAAGCACAAAATGTTCTAATCATGACATTTAAGTAACTCTTTATTTTTCTTCTAAGGCCCAATCCTATGTTTCCATGCTTCAACCTGTTCACCTATATCATGTGTAAAAATAGATTTTTGGGTCAACAAAAGTTGGCGAGTGAATCTCGTTTAAATATTTGAAAGAAAAGATATGTTGATTAATTAAATAAAAAAATGTGCATAAACCAAATATGAGCAAACATATATGTAAACTATTCACAAACCACATAAGCATCTAGCAATGTACACATGAGCATGATAAATGATGAACTGTGAGATCAAGGCTCAATCAAACGGAACAGATCTGATGAGGCACACGATGCTCTACCCGTCTATACAGGGAACCGGTTCGGCCTATTGTGAATGCTTGACTGAAATGAGAAAATAAATGATGAGCTGTGAGATCAAGGCTCAACCAAACGAATCCGATCTGTTTAGGCAACGCGATGCTCTACTCGTATCCAATGAGGAACTGATGGGCCTAATGTGACAGCTTGACTGAAATGAAAAAAAAAGTATAACCACAAATAACCATAAATAAAATGTCACATAGCACGTTAGTTCACATAATGGTAATAGCACAAGTGTTTGAATAAATGATTTAAATAAACGACACATGATACACCCCAAAACATGAATAAAAAAGTGGAAGTTTGTAAGAATTCACTCACAGTGGGTGCGTTTCTTGAGTTGATAACGAACGCGCACGATTATAAATTCCAACCGACGAGCAAACTAACCTAAATATTCACGTAATAATTCGGTAAATATATCTCTTTTATTTGCAATTAGTATTTTATTTAAAGACTTTTAATAGGCTTTTTGGACAAATTTTAATATTATTTATTACTAATTTTTATGTTTAAAAAGTCTTATTTTTAAATATATTTTTATGGTTTTTGGATAAAAATAAAGAAAAGTTTAATTAAAAAATATACCCTTTCAGCGTTTCGAACCGGCATAATTCGTATGGACTTGGCATTGTGTGAGACTCGAACACGTAACCTCCCGTATACGTGCACGTAGCTCTACCAACTGAGCTACGTGTCTAACCTGAAATGATCTTGATTTTAATTAATTATATACACTTACTGAGTCAATTATATTTTGGTTTTATTTTAAAAAGGTTTGATTTATTTCAGAAAGCGTATCACTATGCATCGAACCGGACTCGAACCCGCGACATAAGCTTCGTGTTGCACACAGCCCGACCAACTGGGCTGTGTGATTAACCCGGGATATTTATGATTTATATTAAATTTATATACTAACTGAGAGTTAATATATATAAGTATTAAAAAGCTTTGGTTTAAATTCAGAAATTGGCATCGTGACAAGACTCGAACCCGGGACCTATGCTTTAACTTTGCACACAGTTCTGGACCGTGTGTCTAACCCGGTATAAACCTTGATTTTAATTATATTAATATTCTAACTCGACTTCTTCTTCTTCATGTTTAATACTGGAACAGTATACTCGACTGATTAATCTAATTATACCTATTGGATTTACTGACTTATTATAACTAATCATGAAACAATTGAAAATAAAAGGATTCAAGTAATTGTACCGAAACAGAAGGATGTTATGATTTCTCCGGTTGAATTTCGGCGAAGACACGGTTTCCGGCAAAGAGCAATTTGAAGAAGAGAGCTTCTTTATAGAGTTTTAGAGAAATGTTTGAGACTGAGCGAGTTCAAAAGAAGCTTTGGATCGCTATTTATAGAAGAATGTTGAATTTCGGTTTTTATAAGTTTCGGTCAAAGATTGATGACCAATTATTGTGTAACCGAATTGGTTTTAATTAACCCCATGATTGAGTCTAACTCATAATTGGGAACGGTTCTTCAGTTTTAGTTCGAAACAGAATCAGAGATTGATGATGGATTGGAAGGTTACAATCGTTACAGACGATTGTTCTTGAACTCAGATTCAGATGTTGATTTAGTATAAAAGTTATTTGATTTAAGATTATAGCAGATATGTGTGTGTAGTGTAGTGGTGTGTTGTGTGTGTTGGTTGGGTGGGTGGAGACACGGGTTCGATATCCGTAGTCTTCACTTTTTGATATTTTATTTTTATTATTTATTATTATTTTTTATATATTTTTTATATATTTTTTTCAATATTAACATTTATTATTTTACTTTATTACTTTAATGCAAATTATATATAAACATTTAACATAAACACATAACGAACATCATAATGTATACTTTTCTTACAAAACGGAGCGGGTTTTAGAACCCGTTTTTCGTCAGATGTTACAAAAAGTGAGGGGTGTCAAAGGCTTCATCCTCCACAAACAGAAGGACCCATCCACCTTTGCCACCCCCTATTGTCATGAGGATCAGTGATCCTTAACCTAAATATTTATTGTTCAGAATTACAAACCATAAATTGTTCAAAATAAAAACACGTAAACCAAAAACCAGAAATCCTAAAAAAAAGTGGGCTCAGACAGCGTCTATATTTTCCTTCATTGCCCACCACAGCAACATCACCACCACCAGCTTCACCACCTGCTTTGCCACCTTCAGCTCCTACCACCTCGACCATCTCCTTCGTCTAGCTAGTCCCAGCTTCCAGTATTTGCACCGGCTCTGGCTACTCTTAAGCTCTAGGAGGCCTCCACCCTACGAGATCCCATTCAGACATGTCAAAGGCAGGATCCATAGCCTCGTGGACTATTTTTATCCTTGTCGGAGAATGGCTTGAGCTACGCAGACCTTGGCTTAATTGGCAGCCTCCAGTTGAGCTTTGTTTGCTTGTATCTCAGCCACCATGATCTGCTTCTCCAGGCTGCTAACCTCCTTCTTGAGATGGGAGATTCTCTTGTCCTTGGTAGTAACGATGACACAAAGATCAGCTAGACCCTCTTCAACATCGGCTAGGCGTTTACCCTAGATAACCTTGATTTGGGCAAGATTCTGTAAATAGCAAGACATGATGGTTAGGATCAGTGATCCTTATAAAGAGGCAGGACTGGTTATAAGAATCATTGATCCTTACGTCGGTGACAAAGTCGTGGATTTGCTGCTCTATCTGAAGGGTGTCTTCAGCAGACTCGCTTGGCTTCTTCCTCTTGGACCCAGCCTTGGCACTGGTGGTAATGACCTTGGACTCCGGTTGGCTTTGGCCTTTGGCCATCTCTCTCTTGATCAAACGAGGGGAGATTATGTTGTTGATGTATCCGAGGCCAAACTTTGAGGCGGATTTGGATGAGGATCTTGCAGCACCTATTCAGACAAAATAAAGATAAGTATTTGTGATCCTTTAATTTCATTTCTTTTTTATAATCATACATGGATAGTTACTTGACATTGTGAAGGAGGTGGAGCTGGTATCTTCTAAGTCCTTTGCTTTTGGCTTGAATGTTCTAACTGTCGTATCCATGCCTAGAATGCAACTATTCTTTCTACCATTCCAGGAGTATCAGCGAGAGAAGCAAAGTTGGTCACTACATAAGACAAAACAGGATCTGTTATCCTTACAAAAAAGAAGAGGACTCTCTACAGTTCTAACCTAAGGATCCTATATCCTACCCTTCAAATTCCACTTTTTTGGAATACTATCCCCTAAAGGAATAGTATTCCTCCTCACAAAGAAGAACTGGTTTTCTAGTTGGTGTCATTTTGGTGGTTTTGAGGAGTGGGAACAACTGCTGAGGTTTAGCTTTGAAAAGAAATCAGTGGGATCCATGAGAGACAAAGTTATACAGGCATACTGGTTTGGGAGTTCAGAAAGGGTGAGACTCAAACCCTCATCGCTTATGATTTGTTCAAGAGTGTACAACACCCTTCATAGCATCGACATCGCCTGGCTATAGCACAAGCCAGTTTGGGTGAATGCTGGAAAAGGGTAAGTGTAACCGATCTAGAATGCTGTAGCATGGAAACAAACCCAGATAGAGGATTCAAAATTGCTTTTGAGTGAAGAATTCAAAAGATCTAAAGATGGTTCCCTCAGGGAAACAACTTCTTAACTAATTAACTTCAGGATCAGTGAATCTATATAGCTCTGAGGAAGGAATTTTTAGAAGGTTTTGACTTTTAGATGGGCTATCATGTTCCTGATCCTTACTTGGAGAGGAACGAGTGGCCATTTTTGCCATGGAACTAAAGATGAAAGGTTGAGAGAAAGAGAAAGAATACCTGAAGGGTCTATAGGATGAAGATTTAAATGGGGGATTCTCGATCTTAAATGGTTTTCAAACTCTATCTCTATCCTATGTATAATAATCTTTGTTGCAACTAGTCACATCATGACGTCAGACTCACAACGACTAGTTACTTGGTGTAACGACTGGTACTATTTCAATGGAAATATGACAGATTTACTATGTGTTATATCTGCCATATTTGGTGGCAATTGTTAGGGTATTGATTTTAATATTGTGGATCATGTATCCTTGGATTTGACTTGGATCACAGATCCTTAATGGATGGTGCAGGAAGTCTGAGGATCAAGGATCCTTATTATTACCTATGTTGACTAACAATTGTTTCCTATATGTTTAGCTTGTATTTGCAAGTATATTACAAAATGGACTTGGTCAATGTTGGAATGTCGAGGAATATGCTTATATTCAAGCATGTGCAAGTGAAGTAATAACTGTTATGGGTGATCGTGGGAGACTTGCCTATTTTTTGGATAGTTAGTTAGATAGATATTTCTAATTATATCTGGGATTTTGAGCTTGATTTACAACATACAACACGTACACAACTCGCACACTTGTTGCTCTCGAAACCGCTCTCATACACACACACTAGAATTCAATTGTAACAAGCTCAAGATCATCCAAAGTTGTAATTTCTTTTGTGCAATATAGTTGGTGATCAATAGTTTCCATCACCCGAGGTTTTTTTTGCCGAAGATCTTTTAAAGATCAAGGGTTTTTTCCTTGTATAAATCCTTGTATTCGTTATTGCTTACATTCCACATTCTTTCATACAATTGTTCAACACATTAGCACTCTACCTCACAATCAAAGTTTGGTTACATTATCTTAAACCGATTTTTTGACCAAAACAGTAGGGAGTATACCTCTGAGTACTGTTCCATGTCTAGGTTAGTACCCTACCTAATCACCCCTGAATCTAAGCGAATCTCTAGTTATATTTGGGGTTTAGCACCTGAAATATGAGGGATGGTGAATCTTCCAAAACCCTCGATTTTTCGATTAGGCGTAAAACTTTCCAATGCCTTGATGGACGATGAGACTCGGTTGAGAGAGGCTAAGGCTAAGAAATAGATGAAAAGGAAGACAGAGGAGAACTACCATAAGGATTCAAAGAGAAGGAAATTAGAATCCAGGAGGAATCAGTCTAAATTTAGTGGGAATAAACCATAATGTAAGGTTTGTGGAAAAAGATACTTAAGGAGATGTGCATTTGATCAAAAGAGTTATGGCCTTTGCAAAAGGCCTGGCCACAAGACTCTTGACTGCACTAAGGGTGGGGAAAAGGGCCACATCGGGACCAATTACACTAAGGGTGCAACTGTTGGAGGTTCCAAAATTGGCGGCGCCAAGAAGGGCAACACTAGGGCCTTCAAGCTAACTGCAAAGGAGGTAGTTAACACTATAAACATCATAATGGGTAAGTTTCTCGTTAGTGATGTTTTTTTGCAAAAATCTTGTTTGATTTAGGAGCCCATAGGAGTTTTGTAGATCATAAGTTTTGTGAACTACTGAACATTATTTTAGATCACACCTATGTGGTCGAAATGGCCGACGAGAGTATAGAAACGACTTCTAAGATTCTAGGGGGATGTTCCATATCCAAAGAATCACCTTATCCCCATCTATGTCCTATCCATGAGATTCTCAGGATTTGATATAGTTTTAGGCATGGACTAGTTAACCAGGTCCGTATTACCTACCATAAGAAACTCATTGGAATTAAAACCCCATCTAGTGATGTGCAGACCATTCAGAGAGATCGTCACTTTGGATTGCCAGAAAAAAACTTCCATGCTTAAGGCATCGAAGTGCCTGCAGAAAGGATACATTATCTACATGGCTCATGTGACCACTGATTGTCTGAAGCTGAAAGTAGAAAATATCCCAGTCATATCTGAATTTTGAGATGTATTTCTAGAAGACTTGCCTTATCTACCCCAGATAGGCAGTTGAGTTTCGGATCGGTATCTTACTAAGATCAACACCGATATCTAGGTCTCCCTATCGCTTAGCTCCAACGAAGTTGACAGAGTTGAAGACGTGGTTAGATGAGCTATTAGAGAAAGGATTTATTCAATCGAGCTCTTCGCCCTTAGAAGCTCCAATCCTTTCCGTCAAGAAGAAGGATCGGTCGATGCGGATGTGCATCAACTTCCGAGAGCAGAATAAGATAACCGTAAACAATTGCTACCCTTTGCCTAGGATCGACGATGTTATCTACAAATAAACACTACATAATTTCTACCTCAAATTACATGAAATAGAAACTAGTGGCCGAAGCTTGATCATGGTGGTTATGGAGCATAACGATGGTGGTAGAGTTGTTGTTGGTGGTGGAGCTTGATAGTGGTGGTGGAGCTTGGTAGTGGTGGTGGCGCTAGTTTGATGGTGGTGGCGAAGTTGACGGTGGTGGTTAAGGTTGATGGTGGAGAAAAAGACATGTGCTTGTTTTAGAAGGAGAAAAACGGAGGGGGTATGTTACACCCTTGAATCACCTTTTAATAAATGGTCAGGAACAGCTTTTGCTGCCACACGAATTCTCAGTTGTACTTCATGTAGCCGGTGTAACACGAATTCTATCCTAGTATTTAATAAACTAGAAGAAAATGATCAATAGAACCAGATTAGAAGTAGCGACTCATATCCTGCTATTTTTCTTGGTGTGTTAAAGTACTATATAACTCGTTTTTAAAAACTGAATACATTTTTGTGTGTAATGTTTTTGATATCCTTTAAAGTTTTGGATTCAGATTCTTGTTCGCATCTTTTTCAATATATGAGCAGCGTAAGGAAAACTCAAAACCTTCAAATTCTTGTCCCAAATATTTACTATAAAAACAACTTAAAACCTTAAATCTAATCCAAACAAATCTTAGTAACGTTGGTAAGCACAAGAGACAAAACGAAGATACTATATAATAAGACAAACATATGTTGAGTTCATTTTTAACGTTGCTTTCACAAAATAAAGGATTTATATTAGTAATTAAATTAAGTTATTTACTTTACTTATACACAAATCAGATAATTAGTTTTTTTATTTTGAACGACAAAGATAATTAGTAATTAAGTTGTTTAGTCGTTAATTCGTTTGTTTTATAATTAAAAATAAACATGTTTATTTGACACCTATTATGGCCCCGACACTAGATGGCAAACCTTTTTATCAATAATTGGGTGACCCCATAAAAAGTTTAGAAGGATTAATTTGCTACGTCATATTTTGTTGATCAACTTTAGACTATTACAACCCACATGCAACCTGTCTTGTGGCGGCTACGTGTTACTTTCTATATCTTTCGTTTAACATATTGATCAAGATTGTTTGCTTGGTTGCATCTGTTATTTGGATAGTGAGTCAGTACGTTATTATGTTGATCCAATTTTAAGAGAATATATAAAGAGGTATGTATGTGTATATATATATATATGTATGTACACACACATACACATACGTACCTCTATATGTATATATATGTGTATATATATATATATATATATATATATATATATATATATATATATATATATAGGGTAAGGTTAAGGTGTGAAAATTTAAAAGTGTGAGAAGGATAATAAGATTTTGGAGGTGACTTGTCTCCTTTTTTATTTTGGTAGTTTAAGGGTATAAGTGTAATTTAACTAATAATATCTAATTATGTAATGAACATATGCAACCGATTTTTGACAGTTATTGTAGGATTTTCGAATTTGAAATAACACCCTAACTCATCAAAACACCACAGCATGTATATTGAAGGCATACATCTTATAAAAAACAGAAATATAACAGAAACAACAAGCTAACTCATAAAAACAACACAACATGTATGTTGAAGACATACATCTTATAAAGAACATATATATAACAAAAATAATACCATAACTCATAAAAACACCACAGTTATATTGAAGGCACACATTTTATAAAGAACATCCTAACATTGAATATAACAGAAATAACACCCTAATATAACACCAGTCTTTAATCAGAATCAAACATAAATAACAACCTAAATATATAAAAACAGAAATAACACCCTAACTCTTTGAAGGCAACAGAAACTTTCTGAATACACCAAAAACCATAGCAATGCAAGGGACTTTGTCCTCGCATTAAATATAACACGAATAACACCCTAACTCATAAAAACATCACAACATGTATATTGAAGGCATACGTTTTATGAAGAACAGAAATATAACAGAAATAACACCCTACAATTAAAACACCATTGTATGAAAATAGAAAAAACACCATGGACTTAAACATCCAAGCGAGACGTAATTTTTTTCTCTACATAAATATATCAATATGTACTCATATTAAAGATAAAAAAACACTCGTTATTATGGTGTAATTTAAAAAAAAAAGAGTTACATATAAAAAGTTATTGACGTTTAAAAAATAAGAGGGGAACTTTGCATGTGCGTTAATGTTAGTTTCTTAATTTAAAAATGTTAAATTTACCTTTATACCCTTAATATAGAAAATTAGTTAGTTTAATAGTTAACACTATTTACAGAACTGCCACTATGATCTCAACCATTAGATTAAATATCTAATGGTTTACATTCTTTCTTATCCTTCTCACACTTTTAAATTTTCTCACATGAACCTCTAAATCTCTCTTTCTCTCTCTCTCTCTCTCTCTCTCTCTCTATATATATATATATATATATATATATATATATATATATATATGGGTTAGGTTCATTTGTGAACAACCCATTGTTAGTGAACTATGTGAACTAATACTAACCCTTGATTATCAATATACAAGTGTAAATCAATGGTCAGAATTTGATGATGAATATACACTAGTGTATTTTACAATTTGATAATGTAAATTAATGGTCCGGATTTGTTCACTAAGTTCACAAATACGCTATTTTTCACTCCAGAACCTCACCATATTATATATATATATATGTATATATGGGAAGTTTCATTTGAGTTGAAATTTATTGTGAGAAGAAAAAGAAAAAAGGACATAATAGTAAAATATTAAATAGTTTATAACTACTGTCATTAATTATGTTATCACTTATTAATAAACAAAAACATTTTATCCTACAAATTTAAATATTTATCCTACATTACATTTATCGAAATTTACCCTACACGCATGTAAATTTACCATACACATTTCAAAATTTATCCCAAACATACTAAAATTTATCATACATATGTCGAAAATTTTATTACACTATAAATTATTTATCTTGAAAGAGTATATAAAAAATAAGTTACAAGTTTAATTAATTAGCTAACTAATGACAATTATAGAAATAAATGAAGAATTTCTATTGATTTAAAAGTTATTTTTATTATTCTTACAAAAATTTTCTTCTCATTATATACACACTATATATATATATGTATGTATATACACACTGTAATATCAATCATCATCATCAATTTGTATATATTATTCTACTATTGTTATCTTCTTATTTTCAATTGAAATAACTAGAAGTCAGGGATTATATCATGGAGGTTATGTTTTAATCTTTTTTTAATTTGTGAGCGAACATAATGTCTTATTTTCAAATATTATGAGTTTCACAATTATGTATTTGATTTTGTTCATCACAACTAGCTAAAATCATGGTGGAATACTATAAAAGGGCTAAAACAACTTAGTTTTTTTTACATCAAATCCGTACTATTTTTGTTTTTGTTATATATCAACACAATGGTATATTTCTTTTTTTTCAAAAGGTTCAAAGTTTTTTCATGGTTAGACATGATTAATTATGTGAATTCGAATATAAACGAAATCGCGTATATACTTTTGAGTTACTAGAACACAATGAGGTCAATATACGCTCAACCATTTTCTAGTACTTAGTTGGTGTTCATTTACATTCTCACATGAATGTAATGAAATAAATGATTGTTGGAGCCTGGTTTTTCAGGGCATTAGCGATGCAACAAAGGTCGTTTGTTGGGGAACAAGAGAGTGTAGTTGGGGATGGATCGATCGGCCCTGATTCGGTGGCTCAGACCTATTGGTATTTGCACATTCAGCCTCGGGCTGCTTGGACTCAAGAAATAGATGTTCGCTCACCCAATCCCAATTATTCTAAAAAGTTGCAGATGCGTATGATTATTGTATATTATTTATCTTTTGCTTAGTAGTTTGTTTTGCGTTTTCTTATTTATATGGGTGATGTCCTTGATTGAACCATCTACTTCAGAACTTTGAAAATACAAATTGTTTGTGTATAACTTTCATTACATATAGGATGCCATTATTATGGATTTGACTGTTATTACTAAGAAGTTTATTTAAGTTTTGATGGATGCTTGATGATAAGATAGTATCAGCGGTTAGATAGTTTGGTGGTACCTTTTTTCCATGAAAATAACTCTATTATGTTTTACTTATCCTGTTTCAGTTATATGGATTGATTTAAATACTTAAAGATAAACCAGAAACAACCAAAGTCTAATATTCCTCTTTAAGCTTAATTGTGACGAGAAACAACTTAAAGATAAACCAGGATCAAACTTTTGTTTATATGTTTTCAGATTAGATCCGGGTGTGCAGCTGGCAAGAAGGGATCTTGATAGGTAAGGTGGTTGCCGCTAGGGTTTCAGAGAGTATGTTTTTTTGCTACGTTTTTACAAGCTTGATGATGCCCCTAATAAGAATGAAACTATAAAGGTGTTGGGGTACCCTCTTCCGGGTGTAACAATCCGAGCTTGATATGATGTTGCGTAAATGTGATTAATCAACTTCGACTAATATTAGCAACCTAAGTGGAGGGGTATGGTCCCAAAAAATTTGTGTCTGCGTAAGGAACCATACCCTCAACAACATACTACAAGGATAACATTGCGCGCAATGTGCAATGATGCACCTTCCTTGGAACCAATAGGTCATACAGTTAACCTTGTGCACTCAACGTAACGGTAAACTAGACCAATACCAATAGGTCATGCAATGAACCTTGCGCACTCAGCACAACGGTAAATTAGACCAACATATATAGGTCACACAACGAGCCTTGTGCGCTCAGCACAATAGCAAGTTAGACCAAACAACATAAGTCACATAACGGGCCTTGTATACTTGACACTACGGTGAGTTAGACTTAGACACACAGGATACTTGACCCTGCGTGGACCAAACAACTCTCTAGCAGCAAGTCCTACAACCTTGCAAGGACAAGACAAACATGAGAGCTACTCATTGTCTTGTGGACAAAAGGATTTATCCCTGCCACTCTGCGCTGACTGGAAAGCACTGACAGCCTCGCAGAACGTTGGTAAGCGCTAAGAGGCGTTGACTATATACAAGGGTACGGAGTGGCAAAGGTGTGACCAATGGTTGCTCGGCTTGCGTCTGACAGCGTCGCATGAACAGTAATGCGGACGCCAGACTGTGCACCAACCATACGTACGCCAGTAACTGTCACACATTCTCCACTTTCGGCTGATAGCAAGTCTGACACCAGGGGCAGCTGCCTTTACACGTGGCACCATTCAGCATCCGACAAAACACACCTCTTGATAGAGAATATTAATTCTCCAGCAGGGAACATTTAATGTTCGACGCAGGGGGACAAAACGGATATCTCTGGACTTCCGGGCCGGGCCCAAGGCTCATTAACCCATCTCCTGAGCCCACTTACTTTCAGCTATAAAATAGTATCCGATCACAAGGTAAACCTATCTACACACGTACTTACAAACATACGAACTAACTTATTACTTGAGCTTACTTGCTTACTACTTGCAATTACCAAATACTTATTTTCACGTCGAAGTGTGGTCACGGAGAAAACTCACCCCTTTCCTCGTGACGAGACTAACGACGCTGCTAGTTTTGTAGATCAGTCCGAGTGAGATCACCCTGAAGAACGAGCGAAGAGGCAACCTTTTATGCAGAAATCTCTCAGTTGTAACTAATATATCCCTGGATATCACTAGGTTCAACCGGTGTTTCTTCATTGGCGCCATCCGTGGGACAACGCGCGAGTCTGCATATGTACCTTCTTACCTAGTGACTTTGTCAACGCGAAAATGAAGCGTCTAACGCTGTCCTGGCAAACTCACACCTAAGTGGGAAGGTCCTTACATTATTCATGAAGTCAAAGGAAAAGGCGCTTACACCCTTAAACGCTTAGACAGTACATTTATTCCTAGGACATGGAATACGCAACAGCTGAGACGGTGCTACATGTAAATTAGCAAGTTCATTATCTTATTGTCTACTTTGTACATGACTCCTACACCTCATTGATTAATGCAGACAAGGATTACATGAATTATTTTATCTTAATGTTTCGTTACAAATGCGCGAAGCCACTTTAGGTCTACGTGAAAACACTTCGGTACACAATGACTCTTGAACCAAAATTCACTACCTATTTCATACAGCGGATGTCAATACACGAGTTCATTACCAGTTTTATTCGCTATTCCTATACAAAGTTGGTCCTTTTTCACGCAAATATTGTAACTGAAAAGAAACATTTCATTGAAGATAAAATATTTACAAAATATGTACAAAGTTGCGCAATGTGTAGTACATTCAGAGATCCTACAAAGATATTACAATAAGGATCCTACACTAGTCTTCATCCGCAGCGGCCTCGGCTTCTTCCAGAAATATGTCTTTTAAGCGATCCACGAAGTCGTCGTGTGTGAGCGCCTCTGTCACACACCAACCGATGGCGGAAACATCGGAGTGAGACGAAATAGATTGCTCATTGCTCACAACGCTAATAATGACAATATTTAATTAAAGCCGAATTTCATTTCAATAACGATTGTCAAGTACAACATTGAAGCAAATTACAAATAACATAATACAACAAAAATTAATATAACAAATTTAGCCTAAACGTCTAATTGTGTGTATCTAAGTCCTTGCTATTTGATTTCAAAGCATCCTCTTCATCAACCTATAACATGTTTTAAAATACAATTCAATGAAAAAGCAAAGGCGAGTACACAATTTTAAGCATAGTATACGTATACGATTAACGTTTAAACGAATCCTTATGGCAACTATGATTTTATGAGAGCATATACAAGGCATGCAATACTACTAGCCAAACCCTTAACGCAAACACGCTGTTTTAACATGGCCTCAAGTTTATGCGATGGAGGGGGATGCGTGACTTCCTATAGCGCTACACATGTCAAACGAAGGCTTTAAACAAGTTAATGACTAAAGTATCACATAAAGAATGTCCAAGATATAAGCATCAAGTAATCATATCAAGTATTCATGTGTATAGGATTGTTTGTGCATTTCATAAAGTTTAAGTGTTGTGGTTTGGTATAGGTAAACATGTTACACCCTAGAGTGTTGTAAACGAAAAGTGGGTCGAGTGTGCTCACAGTTTTGTGGTCTTCAAACTTGACGAGTTCATGAAGTGGGTTGACGGGTGGGATGAGCGCCGAGTTATCCTACAAGAGGAGAACTTAGGTAGGTAAGTATACGAACGATAACAGAGGATTTAGGAATTAAAAGCAATAAAGTAGTTTATATGAGAAAGTAATCACTTAGACTTAATACTCATTTTTAACAATATAAGACCCATTCGGGTTGATGTGTTTTCATGGGTTAGGATACCCATTAGAATCGTAACGAGAGATTAAGTACTTAGGTGATGGAACCTAGTACCATGATGAATAATTATTTGATTACCATCAAGAGTTCGGTTAGTATTCATATATATATATATATATATATATATATATATATATATATATATTATATATATATATATATTATAGTATAACAATCGGTAATTCATAAACATCATGTAATTTCATAGAAGTCATGCATGGAGGTAGGATGAGAACCTTCCTTTTAAAACCTCTCGTATAGTATACCAATGCACAAGTCGTCACAAGGACGACAAGGATGGTCATGAGTACGTTTGAACATATAAGTAAAAGACAAAAAGTAAATGAAAACATCAAGTGAGGTGGTGGATCGAAGTTTAGGATCGCCAAGGCTTCCAAGTGATCACACTCTACCAACTCAAGTCTTGTTTCGAGAACAAGCTTGGAAGGATACAACACTTGTGGGTAAAACCCTAATAAAACCAAAAGAAAGTCGTTACCCTTGGGACCTTAGACATGGTGATGTTCCAAGCTAGTCTTCCATGGAAGACTAATGGAAACATTCCAAAGGTATTTCCAAGTAGTAAGGAAAAGGAAAGATCAAAAGAGAAAGGTGAGTTAGAACTCACTTTTTAGGAGTTTTGATCTTTGAGAGAAGAAGAGAGCTCTTTAGAGCTTTTAGAGAAGAGAAAAGAAGATTTAGGTGTGAGTTGAGAGTGAAGGAGAGTGGGGTATTTATAGTTGAGGTTTGGGGGTTGAGTTAGGTGAGTATTAAATGCAAGAAAAACAATCTAACAAACACACTTTTGCCCAATCCATGAGCTAGAAACCACTTTCTCCGGATTATGCTATTTTTAGTCCTTGAACTTAGTTTATCTTTCATTCCATGGTAAAACTTGATATTTTCGCATGTTTTCAAGTGTATAATGTATATTAAGTGTATTTTAGGTATCAAATATGAACGCATGAGTATTTGCACGTATAACAAGTATCTCTTTGTATGTAAACACGTGTTTAACAATTAAATGCATGTAAGGCAAGTATGTATCATGTATGAATTTTATTACGATCAAAGTCTCGGATTATAAGATTGGGAAATGAAATGCGATACGAATACAAGTTTCCATAAATAGAAATACGATTACACTTTCTAATTAAGGAAAGTACAAAAAACGAGGCTTTACAGTCTCCCCTTCTTTAGGAAATTCCATCCCGAAATTTATTCAAGAGGAAGACTTTGGAAAAGATGTCATTTTGGTGAAAATGTTTGGCCAAAATCAAGATTTTGAAGTTTAAAGTTTTTGCGGAGTTCATGTATAAGTGTGTCAATATGTATCGAAATCTTGAAGGATAAAAATGATAGGTTCGTGAAAGGAATTTGTTTGACTAAGGTGTTTTTGAGACACCAATCGTAAATGTGTATAAAGATAAGTAAAAACGTGTATGTGTGTGTGTAAGCAAGTGAGTTTGACTGGGTCTGGACAACTCATTGGAAGGAATTTTTTTAAAGAGTGCGACCTAAGAGGAAGGTTTTAGTATGATTATGGATGTATTTTGATTAAAATGAGCAGTCCGCACCGAAAGCTGTAAGAAAAGTTTTGTCCGTTCTAAGGCGTATTACTAAAATCACTTGTTGTAGAAAAAAATGTTTATTGGAGAGAGCTAGGATGGTAAATATTTATGGTTTCTAAAAGGTTTTGGCAATAATAGACTGACTGGTTGAAGTTTGCACGTAGATAAGAGTGAAAGATAATTTTAAAAGAAAAGGAACATTTTGACCAAATTGAGTTGGAGGGGACGTTTATAAAAATGGGTTGAACGTTTTAGGCTGATTTGCTGTAAATAAAGTTTGGATGAAAGGTTAAGGGAAGAATTGGGAAAACCGTGGTATGGTAGTGAATGATTCGGTAGGTGTATGTGAGGGGTAAAAATGGTATGAATATCGGATAAAATGAGACATGGAATGTTAAGAGATGCTAGTGATAGTTGTGGCGATTAAAGCTAACGATTTTGAGAATGAAGCTTTGTATGGGTAATCGAGTACTAATCATTTCGATGTGGGGTCACCAAAGTTTGTTATAAATGAAATGTATATAACAAGGTTCGGGAAAACACCGAATTTCTCATGGCACGTTTTACGAAAGTTTGGTAACATGGTAGAGACACTTATATATAGGAAGTACTAGCGGCGTATCCTCCATGTTCACACCATGTTACATTGTTTCACTATTCGGTGTCATGTTACGCTTCGTGTTGCGATACACAGTAGAACCCACTATGATTTTCATGCGCCTACCAATATAATCCCGTATGCACCCGCGATTATTTTGGTTTGTGCATGATCCGCATTGTTTGTACTAGTAGTGTACGGGTCAGGTTACATCTAGTAAGTAAAGGTTATGTAAGATAGCGTATAAAAATTAAGTATGTAAGCATGATTGTATGTATGTATGAGTGTGTCGAACGTAGGCGAAACCACTCGGGTTATGCCTACTTATTGATTTCTTGTATGACTACAAAGTAGTGCAAATGTATAAATTTTGAGTATGATTGAAGACAAATACGTATAATATTAGCATGTAGTATCGAGCATATAGGTGTTATAAAATGGGATTTAACATATATAAGTTACCATGAAGTTGCGAGTGTGTAAAATACGAAGTATAATGGTGATATGCGTAATATTGTCATGTAATATTGACAATGTAAATAGAAACGTGTAAGGCGATATGCATGTGTATGGTTGCTTGAGTCAAAACATTGAGTTGGTTGAAATAAAATAAGTTGGGTTTGTCGGGAATGAAGAACCAAAATTGCGAATGTCGGGTGAATACTGAGAAAAGTATTAATTTTTGATGTAAAATGTGGTTTGTAAAAAGAAATGTTACTTTTGTTTTAAAATTTGTATTCGCATATGAAATTTTCTTGCCCATGAGTTCAGATTTAGATTTGCGTGTTTTGAAAAGTTGTGAAATAGTGAGCTTACTTTATTTTATTTTATTTTATCTTATTGATGCAAGAAAAGTCGTGTTTTGAAAATTTTAATGTAAAACTTAAAATTTTGAAACGTCTTTTAGCAAAGTACTTATACATATGTGAGAGAAAGTTTTCGTTGGTTTCTTGTTGGAAATAAAATGTCTTTAGAACGATAGTATAAAGTGAGTGTGTTTTGGATGAGTTGTGAAAATCGAGGGCAAGAGGTTCGTTTGACCGACTAAGTTGATGGGTAGCATTTCATAAAGTTTTTGAAAAATTGTGAAAGAAACGTTTAAAGTGTCATTAGGGGTTTCATGTATGTAATTTACGTAAATATGTTGTAGGGTGAGAAATCGTTTGGATAAAATAGTAAGGTTCGGGGTTTATGCATAAATGAGAAAAATCGAAACAATGATAAAAGGTTTAGGTATAAGTTTTGATATAGCAATTGTTATGAAAATAGCCGAGTTGGAGTTGGACTTCGACTCCAACTTGAGTTTTACGAAAAAGACATCTAGGTGATCGACAATAAAAATCACGTTTGAGCATGTAAGTATTGTATAACATGTAGGAGTTCACATAGGTAACATAAGCATAACAAGTATTCAATAGTATAAACACGTATGATTGCATAAGGAGTATGAATTTAGTTGGTTTGCGAGAATTATTATTGTTTTTTATTGCGAAAGATGTGCGAATTGTGCATCGGGTTTGAAATGAACGAGGTAATAAGTATTAAAACACATAGAAATTGAGATAGCATAAAAATAGGCTTAGTAAAATATTAGAGTGCTTTGGGTTGAGAAGCGTCAACTATTCCAAAGTGAATCGAAGATCCCTTCAAATTAGAGGAACGTGCTTTGGCCTATAGGTAAAATGCTCTCGCCGAGAAGCGATTAACGACATTTTACCCTT
The DNA here is from genome assembly GCA_947069175.1 of Scalesia atractyloides. Classification (NCBI taxonomy): domain Eukaryota; kingdom Viridiplantae; phylum Streptophyta; class Magnoliopsida; order Asterales; family Asteraceae; genus Scalesia; species Scalesia atractyloides. The sequence goes on from CAMTDV010000013.1 coordinate 20,114,249, forward strand.
CCAGTTACTACACGTCTCTAATTGATCGAAAAATCGAAACCTTGGCGAGATCCAAAAATCAAGGAGTGGGACTTAATCGACAAGGTAAGGGTCCACTAGAGTTTGAATTGGAAAATTTTCCATCAAGATGTGGATTTCACCCCTAACTTGACGATTTCGTATCCTAAGCGTGGTTGGTACTTACCAAACGAAGAGCATATTCCGATTCGTTGGAGAGAGTCCACTAGAGTTTGAATTGGAAAATTTTCCATCAAGATGTGGATTTCACTCCTAACTTGATGACGAAATTTCGTGCAAAAAGAATAAGAATAGCGGAATGAGAATCGTTCACAAATTGTGGGTTTCATGCCTATTTTAGTGAACTCGTCTCGTTTGTGTTACGAGTGTCTTCAAGTCTTCAAAGTGCGTATTGTGTAAAAATGTCTTAGGAAAGACATCATGTATATGTGTTAAGGCCAACAGAAATGAGGAGAAGCAAGTAGGAAGTATAAAGTTTTAAGCATAAACAAGAATGGTCAAAACAAGTACTTAGAACTATAGACTAGGTTGAACATGGCAATTCTACCTAATTCCCTATAGTTATGGCTCTGATACCAATCTGTCACACCCCAACCGATGGCGGAAACATCAGAGTGAGACGAAATAGATTGCTCATTGCTCACAACGCTAATAATGACAATATTTAATTAAAGCCGAATTTCATTTCAATAACGATTGTCAAGTACAACATTTAAGCAAATTACAAATAACATAACACAACAAAAATTGATACAACAAATTTAGCCTAAACGTCTAATTGTGTGTATCTAAGTCCTTGCTATTTGATTTCAAAGCATCCTCTTCATCAACATGTAACATGTTTTAAAATACAATTCAATGCAAAAGCAAAGGCGAGTACACAATTTTAAGCATAGTATACATATACGATTAACGTTTAAACGAATCCTCATGGCAACTATGATTTTACGAGAGCATATACAAGGCATGCAATACTACTAGCCAAACCCTTAACGCAAACACGCTGTTTTAACATGGCCTCAAGTTTATGCGATGGAGGGGGATGCGTGACTTCCTATAGCGCTACACATGTCAAACGAAGGCTATAAAAAAGTTAATGACTAAAGTATCACATAAAGAATGTCCAAGATATAAGCATCAAGTAATCGTATCAAGTATTCATGTGTATAGGATTGTTTGTGCATTTCATAAAGTTTAAGTGTTGTGGTTTGGTATAGGTAAACGTGTTACACCCAAGAGTGTTGTAAACAAAAAGTGGGTCGAGTGTGCTCACAGTTTTGTGTATTCTTCAAACTTGACGAGTTCGCGAAGTGGGTTGACGGGTGGGATGAGCGCCGAGTTATCCTACAAGAGGAGAACTTAGGTAGGTAAGTATACGAACGATAACAGAGGATTTAGGAATTAAAAGAAATAAATAGTTTATACGAGAAAGTAATCACTTAGACTTAATACTCATTTTTGACAATATAAGACCCATTCGGGTTGATGTGTTTTCATGGGTTAGGATACCCATTAGAATCGTAACGAGAGATTAAGTACTTAGGTGATGGAACCTAGTACCATGATTAATAATTATTTGATTACCATCAAGAGTTCGGTTAGTATTCATATATATATATATATATATTATATAGTATAATAATCGGTAATTCGTAAACATCATGTAATTTCTTAGAAGTCATGCATGGAGGTAGGAGGAGAACCTTCCTTTTAAAACCTCTTGTATAGTATACCAATGCACAAGTCGTCACAAGGACGACAAGGATGGTCATAAGTATGTTTGAACATATAAGTAAAAGACAAAAAGTAAATGAAAACATCAAGTTAGGTGGTGGATCGAAGTTTAGGATCGCCAAGGCTTCCAAGTGATCACACTCTACCAACCAAGTCTTGTTTCGAGAACAAGCTTGGAAGGATACAACACTTGTGGGTAAAACCCTAATAAAACCAAAAGAAAGTCGTTACCCTTGGGACCTTAGACATGGTAATGTTCCAAGCTAGTCTTCCATGGAAGACTTATGGAAACATTCCAAAGGTATTTCCAAGTAGTAAGAAAAAGGAAAGACCAAAAGAGAGAGGTGAGTTAGAACTCACTTTTAAGGAGCTTTGATCTTTGAGAGAAGTAGAGAGCTCTTTAGAGCTTTTAGAGAAGAGAAAAGAAGATTTAGGTGTGAGTTGAGAGTGAATGGGAGTGGGGTATTTGTAGTTGAGGTTTGGGGGTTGAATTAAGTGAGTATTAAATGCAAGAAACACAATCCAACAAACACACTTTTGCCCAATCCATGAGCTAGAAACAACTTTCTCCGGATAATGTTATTTTTAGTCCTTAAACTTAGTTTACCTTTCATTCCATGGTAAAACTTGATATTTTCGCATGTTTTCAAGTGTATAATGTATATGTAAGTATATTTTAGGTATCAAATATGAGTGTATGAGTATTTGCAAGTATAACAAGTATCAGTTTGTATGTAAACACGTATTTAACAATTAAATGCATGTAAGGCAAGTATGTATCAGATATGAATTTTATTACGATCAAAGTCTCGGATTATAAGATTGGGAAATGAAATACGAATGTGATACGAATACAAGTTTCCATAAATAGAAATACGATTACACTTTCTAATTAAGGAAAGTACAAAAAAAAACAAGGCGTTACAGCCTTGCTTACCAATTCCATAGTAGGGATGTTAAGATGGTTGTACTCATGCTGAGCCCGGGAGAAAGCAGCTCCCGTATCAACACCACAAGTGACAGTGAGGCTGTTGTCCTATGGAATGTCCATAGCATGAGTGATGTGTTGCGCACAGTCAGCATAACCTGTGCGTACCCGTTGTGGCGCGCAGTGACCAACAGCTTGGCCACTACGTTGTCCAGCTCCGTGGAGTTTAGAATGGAGTTTGCGATATGCAATTTCAAGAAAAGTGGTAGAGTCAACACAAAATGACCAAAAAACAAATGTACTTAAATTGACAACTCCATGCTGTTGCATCCACAGCATGTTGTTGGTCAGCGACTCTACCAAAGACTCAGAGATGGCGCGGGCGTCTTCAGAATTCTCTAATTTCTTCTCACCCGCGTCCACCTTGGCCTCCGCCAATCGTAGCCGCTCCTTATCCTCCAGGTGCTTGCGCTGAATTTCAGCCTTTTCCACCAAGGCCACCTGGAGATTTTTCTACGCGCCCTGGAGATCTTTTTGTGCGCCCTGGAAATCTTTATTCGCACTCTCCAAAGCGGCGCAAGCAGCAACCTGGTCATATACATAAGGTTAGTATGACATTCTTGTAGCTCATACAAATGAAGGAAAAATAGTAAGGCAAGTTCTTACCTCTCTCTACTCACTGCGCTCGCTGTCCGCCCTGGCCTCCGTGGCCGCAGCAACTGCTGCCTCCTTCTCCTTCTTCTCGCGCCCTACCTCTACGCAACCAGGCCAATTCATCCCTTAGTGATTTTTTCTCGTTATTTCCCCTTTCACAAGTCTCCTTCCACAACTTGCGCTCCTTCGCAAGTGTGGCATCGGAGCTTTCGGCCCTCCTCTTCCACCCAACGCGGCCCATTCTTCAACTCGCTGGCAGTCGGCCTATGCAGTTTCCTTAGCCTCCACCTTAGCTTTTCGCGCAGCCGCTTGGGCTCGCTCTTTATCCATGTCTGGTTAGGCATCTTCAAATTCGTTCTTTTTTTTTCAGCAGGCCCCGCTATTCACGAACAATCCTGTGTGCACGCGAGGCGGAGCTTGTAGCTACCTGGAGGTACGTGTGGATGTGGTTTCTTGTTCATGTTCAGCACGTGCACGCACCTCTGCTGGAGGGAAGGCTCCTTTAAACAACTCACGGTATGCCGACCAGTGAGAGAAATCATCTCCCTTCTTTAATTTCCACACAGGGGTGTGGATCTCTTCAGCATGAGCCGCGAAGTATGACCTGTAATAATGATCACCGAGGTTTCGTCCTGGCGGATTTGAGATCCTTCGGCGGAAGGGTTTCTACCAGATCCCCCGGCCTCACCCCCAGGCACCGGCTCCTCTACATGCACCCCCTGTGGAGCATCAGTTTGCGCACCCTCATCGGCAACCGTCATCACCGACTTCGTCTCCTCAACAACACCCACATCACCAACAACCTGAGGTTCTTCCACCACCACCACGGGTTCCACATTAATCTCCCCCACGACTTCTTCCACCACCAGCTGAGGATCTTCCACCACCACCTAAGGATCTTCCACCACCTAATGTTCCGCGACCACAGCAGCATACTCCCCACCATGTGCGCTGGACGCTTGAGCACCTTCACCCACAAGCGGGGGCATTGGAATATTCTTGGGCGCGACCGGTGTGCTGGATTCCACAAAAACATGCTCATCCCCCCTGCGGGATGACAAACAGTCAGCCAAACATTACACAAAAACGTGGTGTGATTAACACAAGTTATAAGGTTACATAGGGAAATCTTGGCGATGAGCATCTCCAGACTCCCCCCTTCCCTATCACCTTCCGCGCAACCTTTTTGGAGGGCTGCGTGGAGATATCCTTCTTTCGACGCCTCTTTCGCTTGAGAGGCTCCGGGCTGGACACAATGCGCTTAACTTTGGGATAGCCCATCCCGGGTTGAGTCAACTCCTTCTCACCCGCCGCACCCGGCCTCACGCTTCTCTACTTCTTATGATCTGGGCCAATACCCAAGTTTGTCAAATCGCCTACACAATGGCGCAACAACAAATGAGTAATCTGCAAAGATGCCAATACTCAACAATATGGAGACTTACCAGTCGGAGGCGCGGGGGCTAGTAGATCCGCGTTCCTGGGGAGTGCAAAATTCCCTAGGATTTGCGTATACTAGGTGGGCTCCTCTGGGCCCAAGGCGATTTTCTCAATCCGGCCTTCCTTCCTCTTGAAGGTGGCCAAGTACAGCAGCGCCCCTGCAAAAGAGAAATGCATGTCAGCCTACACATAAGGGAAAGCAATACAACAAAGCAAAGATACTTACTTCTATCCTCCTCCATGTAAACCGGCTTCTACAGGCAGTCGGGCTTCCACACAAGGCTCATCCCGGCCGCCACCAATATCCTCTCCGGCAATTGGATTGTCGGGATCTCTTTCAAATCCTTATACCATGGATCCACCATTGGTATAGGAAGGTCTCCGCCGAAATCTCCTCCACCCCCCGAAAGTGCTGGAGGGGAATGACACCAGATTTCACAGAAATTTTTTTTTCATTCCAATCGTGGAAGGACTTAAGGGGAGAGCAAAATTTTCCATGCCTGCACACGGTGCTGGAAAGTATAAAACCCTATTGAACAATCGAGTTGGTAAAAATGCGAAAATGGTCGACGGTTGGGACAAATCCCATCGACCTGCACAAAAGTTCGAAATGTTTTATCCTCACCATCCCCATCGGATTCAACTGGGAGATGTGGAAGCCGTAAAAAGTCAAAATTTCAAGAAAAAATTTTGTAACTGGTAACCGGAAGTTACCGTCGGAGAAAAAATTCTGGAATAGGGTGATGTAGCTCGCCGGAGCATCGGCGGTTGTCTCACCATCCGCTGGAAATCGGGCATTCCAGCTCTTGGCGAACTGGTAGCAGGAAACCATGCGGTCAAAAGTGGAGCGGCTTAACTTGACTGCCGGCAAAGAGGTTGAAGCCTTTATAGAAGAAGCAGTCTCTGGACCTCTGGCCGCCATAAAAGTCAAAGAAAAGAAAAGAAGTTTTGATGACGAAAAGTTTTGAAGAACAAGAAAACTGAAGAACACAAGAAGAAACACAGAGAATTTCAAGAGACAAACTTGAAGGAATGAAGAAAACCCTAGATTGTTACCCCTATTTATACTAATCGCATTTAATGCGTTTGGGAACCATGACGCACGCGAGGAAATAACAACCAATCAACGCAAGATGCGTGGCATGTAAGTTTCCACTGACAGTTAGCATGCGCGTGTGGCCGCCACTTTCTCTGACGATTCATTAATGAATGTGAGGCGGTACTGTTGACAGCATGAAATAACTGTCAAATGTCCTCTCCAGAACACTCTTTTTATCACTAACCCACCTGCAACGTTAGTGTGGTAGAGATTCAAATTTCAAAATCATCATTACAAAGAGTTTCCTTCACGCAAACGTTTCCTCCAACCCTTCTTGAATTTTTGCCGTTGAAGTAAGCGCATACAAGAATTCTTTTAGTCTAGCACTCCTCCTATTTGCCAACATACGCATAGGAGCAGCACTGGACTGGGGGGACTTGGAGGGTTATGGTCCCAAAAACTCTGCGCCTACCCAATGTTTTATATCCTCAACAACATACTACAAGGATAACCTTTCGCCCAATGTGCAATGGTGTGCCTTCCTTGGAACCAATAGGTCATACAATGAACTTTGTACACTCAACGCAATGGTAAATTAGACCAATACCAATAGGTCATACAATGAACCTTGCGCATTCAGCGCAACGGTAAATTAACCAATACCAATAGGTCATGCAATGAACCTTGCGCACTCATGACAACGACAAGTTACACCAAACAACATAAGTCACATAATGAGCCTTGTATACTTGGCACTACAATGAGTTAGACTTAGACGCGTAGGATACTTAACCCTTCGCGGACCAAACAACTCTCTAGCCGCAAGTCCTAAAACCTTGCAAGGACAAGACAAACATGAGAGCTACTCATTGTCTTGTGGACAAAAGGATTTATCCCTATCACTTTGCGCTGACCAGAAAGCACTAACAGCCTCGCAGAAGGGATAAACGCTAAGAAGCGTTGACTATATACAAGGGTACGAAGTGGCATAGGTGTGACCAATTGTTGCTCGGCTTGCGTCTAACAGTGTCGCATGAACAGTACTGCAGATGCCAGACTATGCACCAACCATACATACGCTAGTGACTGTCACACATTCTCCACTTTCGGCTGATAGCAAGTCTGACACCAGGGACAGCTGCCTTTACACGTGGCACCATTCAGCATCCGATAAAGCACACCTCTTGATAGAGAACATTAATTCTCCAGCAGGGAACATTTAATGTTCGACGCAGGAGGACAGAACGAATATCTCTGGTTGTCTGGGCCGGGCCCAAGGCCCATCAGCCAAGCTCCTGAGCCCACTTACTTTCGGCTATAAAATAAGTATCGGACCACAAGGTAAACCCATCTACACACATACTCACAAACATACGAAATAACTTATTGCTTGAGCTTACTTGCTTACTACTTGCAATTAACAAATACTTATTCTCACGCCGGAGTGTGGTCACGGAGAAAACCCACCCTTTTCCGCGTGAGGAGACTAACGGTGCTGCTAATTTTGCAGATCAGTCCGAGTGAGATCACCCTGAAGAACGAGGGAGGAGGCAACATTTTATGCATAAATCTCTCGGTTGTAACTAATATATCTCCGGATATCCCTAGGTTCAACCAGTGTTTCTTCACCAAGTTTGGTCCAAAGCTACGTGGCGTTGCATGTTTTATGATTGTATCGTGATGGTAACGTTTTCATACATCACAATATACAAGTTAATGACATTTTTTGACAGATCATATCTTAAGCCGCCTGACACTCAATAAGCCATGACATGTGACGCGGTGCCCCCCATTGCTACAATACTCACTTTAGTGACGCTACTATCAAATCAGGTAATTTTCCAACAACAAGATCCGACTAATGAATTTCAGACAAAATTCCGATGGAAAAAGGCCTAATTTAACTATAGAATTGCGATAGAAGCCTAGAACTTACAATTTTCTTTTCTTAGGTTTATGCCTGAAGACTTCCTAGCTCTAGTAGAGTTTCAGACAAGATAGTGATCCCCTTATCGCAACATTTGTTATATTTATTATATTTTAGGTGATAATTCTTCTCATTTCAGGTGATTAATTTTTAGTTTTGTAGGCCTATAATCATTTTTAGATGGAAACCATCAACAAAACCATATTTCTTATTTGTTAACACCAAAGTAACCTATTAAATCACGATACTACTATATAGAAATTTAGTATTATATTATTTTATATAAAAACATAAAAGCAATAAAAATGCTAGTACCATTAACATTGAAAATAAGAAAGTAGGAAAGGGATACATGGTACATAAGGGGAGTCGTGTTCTGATAGGGCACACACAACCAAAGTGTACCACTTGCATATGACACCTAGTGAATCTCAGATTCAAAAGACATGTCAGTCATAACAATAGCCGTCATGTGATAGACCTTGCTTTAACATTGTCTACTATTACCGGGAGGGTCCTTGGTGTTTGGTTCCAATCACTTGCAATCCATTCTTGTACCTTTTAGGTCCATGCATTTGATGATTATACCTACTGAAGGGAACGATCTAGAATTGTCGGCGATCCTTATTGATTCACGGCCCTACTTGGTACTAGGATAACTAGAATTATTAAAGGACAATCATATAGAAGTGTTAAGCTAAGGGTCGTTTGACGCAAAGCCAGACACGACATATATTGCATCATGATATTCGGGCGAATTTATGGACTTTACCATGTTTTAGTTTGATGTTCTTATGGAATTTTGTGTGGAACTTATTTACAATGTGTGTGTTTTTGAATTACAGGTCAAATCGCATAAATGGTGCATTTGGATGCAATTTGTTGAAAGCTGGAAGACTAGAAGAGTTAAATTTTTAAAGAAGGAAGAAACTGGACCAAATTTAGGCCCGACGCAGATTAAGCTAGGGTGGTGTAGACAATGGTGAATTCATCAACGTTACAATAATGAAGCTTCAAAGCATACCAAGTTGAGAGCATCGGATGGTATGGTGATCCAGAGATTCGGTCTATTCAATCCCCAAACCTATAGTTACACACATTAACTATTCATAAACAAATTATGAGTGATTTTGGGCAATTCTCATCAGTTCTAAGAATCTCAATCCTCCATTCCACAATAATCTCGATCCTCCATACCTCTTATGATTTCACATCCTAAATTAATTGTAACTTAAAGATTGTTTGATGAAGATGCAAGGCTAAACCAAATGTGATCATCTCCAGGTGTAAGGTTAATGCTAGGAATCAATTTCGAATTGTTTTAACTAACTTTGGGTTTTGGATTTGTTTTAATCGTTGGGTTATTTGAACTCGTATATTTATTTGATTTGATTAAAAGATTTTTTTTGATAAATTTATATTGGTTTTCTATCATTAACCATTAGGGCTAGTTGTGTTCTTGAAACTAGAACTTTTATTCAAATGGATCAATCATTAATGTGAAATTAGAGGGTTAATTGAGAAGTTATTGGGTTTAGGGCGTTAATTATCATATTCAAATCATTGATCCTGTCATTGTCTTTTCAATCAAATAGTTTAAAAAGTAATATCTATGTGACTTTCCAATTGTTAAAACTAGAGTATTTGATTTACTTAACAACTTGTAACCCAGGTGAACATTATTTTAATCATTGTTTTCATTTGGTTAAGTTTATTAGTTATTTGAAACCGTTTTTTTTTCAAACCAATCCAAAGATTAGTTTTACTTTTAATGCCTAGCTTAATGAATCAGTTAAATAATAGCACTGACATTATAACTCTATATGGATCCGACACGTATTACTAATTAAACTAATTATCGAGGAACACCAATTTTTTTTTCTATTTTGATTGAGTTGTCGACATCGATCATATTGTAAGGGGTGGCGCATGCTTATAGATTTAGGGTTTTATCATATTTTGACAATCGCCGATGATTTTTCCATGTAGGCACTCTTACCAAAATTGTCTTAGCCCTTGTAACATGCAACGTTGGCAGAGGTACTTGAGCCTGTCAAGATGGCCCATGCTCAAGGGTATGGAAGGGTAGCCAAATGTGGGGCAGATTTGTTCTATGCCTTCACCGGTCAAATTCATTAAAAAAAGTTTTTGTTTTCTTTTAACCCTAGTAGATAGATTCATATATATATATATATATATATGTATATATATGGTAAGGATCTAGAGTGAACAACATTATAAGAGTGAACCGTGTGAACTGATCTAGACCATTGATTTTCATCATCCTAAAGTTTTGATTAGTGGCATGATTGTAATTATTGAGATTTATTTTTTTTTTCCTTTAAATTCAATTAAAAAGAGTAATTATGTAATTACATAATGGGTTAGTTTTAACTGGAAACGTGAAAAGTTGCCATATATTTCGCTAGTTACTTGCTCCTCCAAAGTTGCCATATATTTCGCCAGTTACTTGCTCCTTCAAATTCGCGTATATTATTTAATAAACATGTGTATTGTATATTATAAACTGGAATTCTACAGCAAAGTTACAACCTCGATTTATAATAATGCAGTAACTTTACCATGTTACACATGTGTACTGTATGGTATCAACTGGAGGTTTACAGCAACGCTGCATCCACTATATAACGTCATGCATCATCTTAACATTATATACATGTGTATTAAATAGTGTATATACTACGAAACTGCATCCTGATATGTAATAATGCATATACTACGCGACTATACACATGTATACTGAATTGCAACAACCGGACGTTTACAACAAAACTGCATAATACACATGTGTACCAAATACGAACACATGATTGTTAATTGGACTATTGCAGTTGTTATATTGGCCGTCGCTAGTTTAGTTGTTACTACTTGAGTCGACCATGAAAGATCATGAAGATGAACTATATGACGTTCAAAGAAAAAATACAGAATGATGAAGAACTGCTCGATTGAAAAAAAAATCTGATGTGTTTTGACCGGTATTTATGATATAGATCTTGTTTAGATTTAAAAGATATTTTCAATAATCATAAAAATAGGAAAGTGTAACTATTATGGATTATTAAAAAAAGTAATTAATAATAATTTAATGTATAATTACAATCATATCCTTTATGACTAAAAAATGATCAAAGACCATGATTAGTTCACTCAGCTCACTCTCAAGAAGTTGTTCACAAATGATCCTAATCATATATATATATATATATATATATATATATATATATATATATATATATATATAAATAAATTCTATTTTTCCTACAAAGTGTAAAATGTCATAAAACACCATAATTTTAACCATAAAACACATTCAAAACTCATTAATAACATAGTGAAGATTACTAAAACACCATATTTGTGAGTTTTGTGTTTAGTTTTCGATTATAAGGCTTTGATTATCGAATGACTAACATTAGTATGTTTTATGTAAATTATCATGTTATGTTTTATTTTCAAAGTTGTACGATAGTGTGTTTGAAGTTTTTAAGGAGTGTTAGGGATTGTGTATTGTGTTTTAGTGATCTTCACTATGTTATTTGTGTGTTTTGAATGTTTTTTATGGCTAAAATTGTAGTGTTTTATGATTTTTTACACTTTATTGAAAAAATGGACTTTGTAGCCGAACCTCACCATATATATATATATATATATATATATATGTAGATTGCGAACACTAATGAACTAATCCTAATACTTGATTATCAATAAACAAGTGTTAATCAATTTCCAGAATTCGTTCAATCAGTTCACAAATACACTATTGTTCACTTTATTACCCCACCTTTATGTATATATATATATATATATATATATATATATATAGTGGTTCATGTGAGAAAATTTAAAAGTGTGAGAAGGATAATAAAGATTATGGAGGTGACACGTGTCCCTTTTTATTTTGGTAGTTTAAGGGTATATGTGTAATTTAACTAATAAAATCTAATTATAAAATGAATATATGCAACCGATTTTAGGCAATTATTGTAGGGATTTTCGTTTTTGAAATAACACCCTAACTCATAAAAACACCATAGCATGTATATTGAAGGCATATATCTTATAACGAACAGAAATATAACTCATAAAAAACCCTAACGCATAAAAACACCCTAACTCAAAAAAAAAAACCACAGCATGTATATTGAAGGCATACATCTTATAAAGAACATAAATATAACAAAAATAACACCATAACTCATAAAAACACCACAACAATTATATTGAAGGCACACATCTTATAAAGAACACTCTAACATTGAATATAACAGAACTAACACCATAATATAACACCAGTCAACACTTTAATTAGAATCAAAACAGAAATAACACCCTAAATATATAAAAACAGAAATAACTCTACATAAGATATCAATGTGGTACTCATATTAAAAATAAAAAAACACTCGTTATTAATTAAAAAAAAAAGATTTACGTATAAAACGTTATTGATATTTAAAAAAGAAGGGGGGAACTTTGTATGTGTATTAATGTTAGTTTCTTAATTTAAAAATATTAAATTTACCTTTATACCCTTAATCTAGAAAATTAGTTAGTTTAATAGTCAACATTATTTAAAGAATTATCACTATGATCTCAACCATTAGATTAAATATCTAATGGTTTTAGATTATTTCTTATCCTTCTCACACTTTTAAATTTTCTAACAATAACTCACCTTATATATATATATATATATATATATATATATATAAATAGTGAGTTTTTCGCCGCTTTTCCTTATAAGTACTTGTAGAATCATATTTAATTAAAAAAATAAATAACTAATATAAAAAACAGTTTCCAATGGCTTGAATTTTTATTTTTTTTATAAAAATGTTTTTTTATTGGAACAATTTGTACCCATTTTTATAAAAAGTGCTGAAAAAATTTTTAAAAAGTTTTTTTTTAACATGTTTAGTTAATTTTATAAGATTTATTTGTTAACTATTTTTAAACATTTTTTTTATATTTTATATTTTTTAGTTTTTGGTTTTTTTATTAAAAATATTTCTACATGTACTTATAAAGAAAAGCATAGAAAAAATTTTGAAAAAAATGATTTTTAACATTATAAGTTGCATTTTTAAGTGTGTTCCCGGTTCTCTACTTTTTTAGTGTTTCACAATGAACTCTCCCCATATATATATATATATATATGTGTGTGTGTGTGTGTGTGTGTGTATGTGTGTGTAGGGTGAGATTCATTTAGGAACCATCATTTTTGGCAAAAACCAAGAGAATTAGTGTGAGACAACAAAAAATATTCAAAAGATCTTAAAAAACGCATATTTTTTTAAATAAATTTCCATTTAAATCACAACATTTTGTTAATATTTTAAAATTTTCTTAATCCGAATAACAATTACCGATGCACATGTGCATATGTTATATTTATTTACAACACCAATCTCCCTTCCATCTACGCTACCATCCGTAATACACTAAAAACATAATACAATTTCTCTTCCGTCTACACTACTATCTGTAATACATTACCAATATGTATAATATTTCAAACTATGCACATGTGTATCACCAACCTTCACACCATACCAAACAACATATTACATCATAAACAAACACATATAATCAAACCATCAACCACCAGATTAACTAGAATATACATATGTGCATACAAATGACAACATCATTTAACAGGAAAATTATTAAATGATATACATGTGAATCTCTTCCCAACTACAACATTTAAAAATAAACAACATTTTTTTAACTCTTTGATTAACCATTATATAATCATCCTCCATGGCATCTAGTATTTTTTTACTCTTTATTCCTCGATTTCATAACAAAAGTTACCTTGTTCACTTTTTCCCATTTATTGATCTACAATAATGAACAACCCATAAGTTAATAAAACATACAAATTTAATGCATATGTGCATTAACATTAATTATCTCATTACCGTATAAACTATGCACATGTGCATAAATACGAATGGACTTAGTGATTTTATAAATACTATTTATAATGGTTTAAGTTTATAATTAAACCTAATGAACTAAATCTAGATTTTTATGGATTTACCAGGATTAATAAACCGCTAGATCAGTCACTCCACTTGTTACTTTAATCCCGTATATATTGTACTTATAACTTCATTTGACAACCTAGTTTCTTTATTCAAACTCAAGGATTTCAAATGCACCATTGATTAGATTCTTCCCTCTATCAATCCAAATTGATTAAGGGGTTTTATTCCCCACAAAAACCGAGTAATATGCACGTAAACATTACCTGATCATGTGAGGATCGAAGTAGGATTTGTCGATGCAAATTTTGTGTCCTAGAACTTCGCAGAGGAAATTAAGAGTGCTTGAAGTTCTATGATATCTTGATTTGTTGGGTTTCATTGTGTATTTACAATAATGCCCTATGTTCACACGAGTTCTCTAGGGTTCTATGTATATATAGTGTAAGAATCCTGTTAAAAAAATTTTTAGTGTCACACCCTGACCCGCAGCGGAAATAAAAGTCGGGGCATAATTGGGTTATCATCAAAGCTCATGACATTTACTATAGATTTTCATATTTGTTATTACCAATTTAATGAGAATTGACATCAAACATAGAAGAACAACATATACTAAACTCAAGCATTCATGAACTCTTTATTTATCTTCTAAGGCAAAATTCCTATGTGTTCCTTGCTTCAACCTGTTCACATGTATCATGTATAAAAAGAATGGTTTTTGGGTTAACAAAAGTTGGCGAGAGAATCCTAAAAAAAACATCTGAACGAATTTGTTATATTTGTTATGAAAATGTGCATAACCACATATGAGTATACGTATATGTAAATTAAATCATAAAACACATAATATCAATTAATGCACACACACACACATCAAATGATGAACAATGAGATCAATGCTCAATCAAACGGAGCCGATCTAATGAGGCACCTGATGCTCAACTCGTCTCCAACGAGTAACTGATGGGCCCAATGAATGATTTACACGCAACTTGACAGAATGTAAACACGCAACACCACAAACAACATTTACATCACACGTCAAGGTCATATAATGGTAATAGCACAAATGTTTGAATAAACAAAATAAATTAGACGACACATGATACACCCCAAAACATGAATAAAAATGGGAGTTTGTAGGAATTCACTCACCGTGGGTGCGTCCCTTGATGATAATAAATGCGCACGAAATGGAGGATTTATTTGACAAAGAAATCTAACCTAAATAATAATAACGCAAAGATTCGATAAATATAAAAATAGTAAATATATAATATTTTGATTTACTACTTTGTTAGATAAATTTTATGATTTAATGATTATACCTAAAATGCTTTGTTTTTAAATGGATTTGAAACTAATTTTATTGTAACAAAAGAATAAATAAATTATCAATTAATGTAAAAAAAATTTAAAACATTTTCAGACTGACAAGGTGAGGTGTCAGACCAATTTAACTGGTGGAATTGGATGCGTGTGTTGAGACTCGTACCCGTGACCTCTCGGTTGCGTGCATGCAGCTTTTCCAACTGAGCTACGTGTCTAGCCCGAAGGAAATCCATTTTTAATTCCATTTATACACTTATTACATTATTACCGAAATTGGTAATTTTAAAAAGAATTTTAAAATCATTGAACCGACGTAGGAATTGGCCTCGAACTCGCGACCTTAATGTTGTAATGCACCCAGCCCTTCCAACTGGGCTGGGTGTCTAACCCGTTTATATCAAGATTTTAATTATACTTGTATACTCTTTAGCTAGATCCATATTTGCTTAATTAAAAAGGGTTTTAAAATTTATCTGACCGGCGCCCCTAACATGTTTCGATCCCGCGACCTTTGCTCTTAATTGCACCCAGCCCATCCAACTGGGCTGGGTGACTAACCCGAATATAACCCAAATTATATTACATAAATGTAAGTACTATACTTCATCTTCTTCATTTAGACATAACCTAGATCTGAACCCGACATCTATATATATAAAACATCTCTAATTTATGAACTAGATGAACAGAAAGAATGAACATTGGGAGGGTTTTCGGATTCATACCACTGGAAAAAGTAAAGTTTTCGGTTTTCTGATGTCGAATTCCTGCGGAGAAACTGACTTCCGACGGATAAAGGATTTGAGAGAAAACTTGATAGAGTGTTTGTGCTGAAGAAATGAACGAGTTTGAAAACAATCTTCTTGCGGTATTTATAGGCTGAGTTGTGTGGGTTTGGATTCACTTTTTAAAACCTAAATTTTCTCTTTGATTGATGAATAGCATAACCGTTAAATTTGAAATTAGATGTTGATTGATAGTTATGATCAATCAATTGAAGATTGGAAATAGATGATTTGTGATTTACCACTGAATTAGCGGGCGGTTACAGCCGCTGATGTTTTGGACTTGCAGGTTTGAGCGGATCTTCAGTATAAGGTTCAAATGTTTTCAGCTTTAACACAAGCATGTGTGCAGTGCAGTGGTGTTTCTAGTGTGTGAACATATGGGAGACCCGGGTTCGAAACCCTGTTCCTCCTTTTTAACTTTTTTTTGTTTTATTATTAAAGCTACTTCTCTTTATTTATGTATATATTTCTTTTTATGGATCTTAATTATTTGTATAATTTATTTATTAACGACAGAATAACTAAAGAAAAATAATTGCGTAATGAAACTTTTAATAAATGCATGTATTTTAAACGGAGCGGGTTTTGGAACCCTTTTACGGCAAATGTTACAGTATCCCCTACTGTTAGAAATTTCATCCCGAAATTTAGGTAAAAGTTGTAATAGAGAAAAGATACGGGCCTTGAGTCTTCACGTTCCCAAATGAACTTAGGTTATCTTTTGACTCCCAACGCATTCTGACTAGAATCTGAATATTCCGTAGCGGAAAAGAGAGGTATGATGTTTGGATTTGAGGATTACATAACCAGAGAAGTGTGAAGTTTTGAATTTTTTTTATTGAGGTGGTAACGTTCCTAGTAAGGGTTGAATATCCTGCTACAGGAATCACTTTTTGATGCCTGAGATGATAAGCATTGATACACAGGGTTGGTTGACTGGATATGATCTCATGCATAAGAGTTTTGAGAGAATTGATGCGCTGAAATGATAAGGCTATAACACAAGACACAAAATTCAACCATGATGATATTAAAACCTACACGGAACTTCTCATATCTGCCTGACAATGCTTTTGATCATTTGACAAGAATACTTATATAAAGGAAGTACCAGCGGCGTATCCACCATATTCTTGTCAAATTTTAATTGGCTTTGTTAGTAAGTTATGATTAGTTCTATGTGACTCTAAAATCTACAAAACATAAACAACCACAACAGCCAAAACATGTGTCTCAAATATGAAAGAATACATGACTGAATGACGACGGTACCTCTCTCGTTTGTTATGATGAAGGGGTCAGTCTATGAAAAAGTGAGACACGACTCAACTTCTTTAAATGATGAGAACGAGATACGTCGTGATGTATGATGATATGAAAATTAAATCAAAGAATAAAGATACGAAATAAAACAATAATATCAATTTGCATTTAAATTCTTGGATACATAATTTCCCCAATTAAAACAGGGATACAAGATTGAGAAAAACATTAAGAACTAGACGGTTGGAGCTGAGTCTTGACTCTTTGTGATGGAAGACTAGTTAGGTTGTTCGTTTGCGCCGTTATTATCTTCAATTGGATTAGCGTTGATGTTGTAAGCTCTTCCTATCGCTGGTGGTGGAGCTGGGTTTGCTTGATTTGCTTGGTTAACTGGGTTTGCTTGAGCTTGGGCGTTAATGATGTTAACCAACCTAGGGCACACGTTTCTAAAATGGGTAGGGTCGCCACAATTAAAGCAAGCTCGAACATATAGAACTATGGGGTTTTGGGGTTGTTGGTAGGGTTGAATCATGTTTTGGGTAGGGGGTGAAGCTTGGTTTTGAGGGTACGACAAGCTTTGCTCAAATGACCATAACGACCACAATTAGCACACAGTCGAAAAGGTATGGTAAGTGGATGGTGATAAAAACAGGTGTTGCGGGTGAGGTCCAATATAAGGTTTTTTATTTGGGTAATTAGGGTTGGGTGCTACTTGAGTGATTGGGATAGCTTGGAGGGGTACAGTTTGTGGAGTTGGTTGAATGGTTTGAGTGATAGCGAAATTTTGTCCGTCTCGTTTTCTCTTAGTAGTGAGTTGAGAAGAGGATTCAGTTCGGGTTGAGTTTGAGGTTTCGGTTGGTGCTTTATCCTTCTTCTTCTCCTCCTTGAAGTCTCCATTTCTAATTGGTTTTCGGTGAGCTCTGTAGCTAACTCCATTGCTGCTTCCAAAGTTGCAGGGGTGGTACTTATTACAGGGTCCTGAATATTTGAAGGAAGACCCCGAACGTAGTGTTCAATCAGACGATAGAGGGGAGTGAATAAGTTGGGGACCATTTGATTCAACTCAAGAAATCTCTTATTGTATGTGGTGTGGTCGCCCTCCATTTGTTTCAAAGAGTAGAACTCATCTTCTAATTTCTTGATTTCGCTTCTTGGAGAAACGTCTTGTCATGATCTCCCTCAACTCTTCCCAAGTCAAAGTCATAGCATCCTCAGCACCTCGCTTGCTCTTCTCTGTATTCCACCATGTAAGTGCTACTCCAAACAAACGACCAGTAGCATATAGCACCTTGCGATCATCGGGGCAGTCGAAATTGAGAAAGGTGTTTCCCATCTCCTCAAACCAATGGAGGAGAGCGGTGACACCTTCAGTCCCTTCGTATTTTGGGGGATCGCAGGATTTGAAATGCTTGTAGGTGCATTTAGTGGTATTTGGGGGAGGGTTGACAACGTTTTGATCTTCTTGGTTGATTGGGTTGATGGGATTAGCGGTAAGGGCTTGTTGGACTTGAAGTACGATGTTGGGTATTACGATGGCCATTTGTTGAGCGATTTGGGCAGCCATGCGCTCGCGAGAGTTTCCTGATCATCTACCTCTACGAGAGTGACTAGAAGACATCTGCAAGGAATACGTATCGAGAGTATGAGTTTGACATATAGATGTCATGTGTCGTATAAAATGAACATTCATAAAACAAATGAAGAAAAATAAATTTGCTACATCCATAGGATGTCTTGGGTTTTTCTCATGTGTGGGCCCCCATGTGTCCCCATATTTGGCCTTGGTAGTCATGTGGGCCCCCATGACTACTGGGCTCTGGTAGGGTTCACATTGGTGTTGGCCTGTTAACATTTACGCCACCAGAATGAAAATCGTAAAACATGATTGCAAAGTATTAGGTCAGAGGGTGTCCAGGTGTAGACACAGTGACAACTCAAAGTGGGATTAGTTCACACGACGTTTGGTGTGGCATACTTTGGCCTAATAGTTCCTTCGTACTCTCATCGTTAGTCCCCAGGTAGGCAAACTAGTCCGTTATATTGGATTTATACGAATGCCAACCTAGACAGGACGCTTCGACTACCGGTACTTGTACCCTTCCAGTTACTACATGCCCGCCGTTGAACTCACTTTGATGAGATTGAAAAATGAAAACATCACAAAATCTTGAATAAAGAAAATATGAGAATGATTTGAATATGTGAGAATTGAAACGTGCGTGATGAATGTATATGTTAGCATGTTATGTTTGACAATATGTATAAATCATTAAGTATCACACAAAATGATAGTGGAAGTGCTTGCATGCATTTGTGTGTGTAGCAAATATGAAATAAATAAACATCATAAGTTTGCATGTCACCATATAAGCAATTAAAATCTAATCAACTATAGTATAGGCTTTAAGGGTCTAATAACCTATCCTATACCCCTATAGTCAAAAGCCCTGATACCAATCTGTCACACCCCGACCCGCAGCGGAAATAAAAGTCGGGGCATAATTGGGTTATCATCAAAGCTCATGACATTTACTATAGATTTTCATATTTATTATTACCAATTTAATGAGAATTTACATCAAACATAGAAGCACAACATATACTAAACTCAAACATTCATGAACTCTTTATTTATCTTCTAAGGCAAAATTCCTATGTGTTACTTGCTTCAACCTATTCACCTGTATCATGTGTAAAAAGAATGGTTTTTGGGTCAACAAAAGTTGGCGAGAGAATCCTAAAAAAAACATTTGAACGAATTTGTTATATTTGTTATGAAAATGTGCATAACCACATATGAGTATATGTATATGTAAATTTAATCACAAAACACATAATATCAATTAATGCACACACACACACATCAAATGATGAACAATGAGATCAAGGCTCAATCAAACGGAGCCGATCTAATGAGACAACTGAAGCTCAACTCGTCTCTAACGAGGAACTGATGGGCCTAATGAATGATTTGCATGCAACTTGACAGAATGTAAACACGCAACATGACAAACAACAGTTACATCATACGTCTAGGTCATATAATGGTAATAGCACAAGTGTTTGAATAAACAAAATAAATAAGACGACACATGATACACCACAAAACATGAATAAAAAGGGGAGTTTGTAGGAATTCACTCACCGTGGGTGCGTCCCTTGATGATAATAAATGCGCACGAAATGGAGGATTTATTTGACAAGGAAATGTAACCTAAATAACAAAAACGCAAAGATTCGATAAATATAAAAATAGTAAATATATAATATTTTGATTTACAAATTTGATAGGTAAATTTTATGATTTAATGATTTATACCTAAAAGAATAAATAAATTATCAATTAATATAAAAAAATTTAAAACCTTTTCAGACTGACAAGGTGAGGTGTCAGACCGGTTTAACTGGTGGAATTGGATGCGTGTGTTGAGACTCGAACCCGTGACCTCTCGGTTGCGTGCACGCAGCTCTTCCAACTGAGCTACGTGTCTAACCTGAAGGAAATCCATTTTTAATTCCATTTATACACTTATTACATTATTACCAAAATTGTTAATTTTAAAAAGAATTTTAAAATCATCGAACTGGCGTAGGAATTGGCCTCGAACTTGCGACCTTAATGTTGTAATGCACCCAGCCCTTCCAACTGGGCTGGGTGTCTAACCCGTTTATATCAAGATTTTAATTATACTTGTCTACTCTTTAGCTAGATCGAGATTTGCTTAATTAAAAAGGGTTTTAAAATTTATCTGGCCGGCGCTCCTTACATGTTTTGATCCCGCTCTGCTCTTATTTGCACTCAGCCCATCCAACTAGGCTGGGTGTCTAACCCGAATATAACCCAAATTATATTACATAAATATACGTACTATACTTCATCTTCTTCATTTAGACATAACCCAGATCTGAACCTGACATCTATATATATAAAACAGCTCTAATTTACGAACTAGATGAACAAAAAGAATGAACATAGGGAGGGTTTAGGATTCATACCACTGGAAAAAGTAAAGTTTCCGGTTTTCCGATGTCGAATTCCGGCGGAGAAACTGACTTCCGACGGACAAAGGATTTGAGAGAAAACTTGATAGAGTGTTTGTGCTGAAGAAATGAACGAGTTTGAAAACAATCTTCTTGCGGTATTTATAGGCTGAGTTGAGTGGGTTTGGATTCACTTTTTAAAACCGAAATTTTCTCTTTGATTGATGATTAGCATAACCGTTAAATTTGAAATTAGATGTTGATTGACAGTTATGATCAATCAATTGAAGATTGGAAACAGATGATTTGTGATTTACCACTGAATTAGCGGGCGGTTACAGCCGCTGATGTTTGGACTTGCAGGTTTGAGCGGATCTTCAGTATAAGGTTCAAATGTTTTCAGCTTTAACACAAGCGTGTGTGCAGTGCAGTGATGTTTCTAGTGTGTGAACATATGGGAGACCCGGGTTCAAAACCCGGTTCCTCGTTTTTAATTTTTTTTTGTTTTATTATTAAAGCTACTTCTCTTTATTTATGAATATAGTTCTTTTTATGGATCTTGAATATTTGTATAATTTATTTGTTAACCATACAGAATAACTAAAGAAAAATAATTGCATAATGAAACTTTTAATAAATGAATGTATTTTAAACGGAGCGGGTTTTGAAACCCGTTTTACGGCAAATATTACATTTAGTGAGAAGGTATAGGAATTGACATGTAGGCATCACGTTTTGGACTTAGTCATAATATTTTAGGTTATTTTGGCAAGAAAAACACCAAACATAACAATTTAAGACAAAATGCAATAAATTCTAGTCTTAAAACTTAAAACACCATGCCAAGAACGTTAAGTAGTGTGTTTTAGTTGTGTTTTAAATTTCACGCCCATAATACGTTGTATTGTGTTTTAAATTATTAAATTTTATGAAAAAATCCTTTCTACAGTAGCCTCACCCTATACACACACACACACACATATATATATATATATATATATATATATATTCCTTTAAATTCCTTTTAGTTTAACCCGATGGCGAGATTTTGTAATATTAAATAATTTTATGCCACAATAAGTAGTTAAGTACAAACACACAACTTTATATTTTTACCACACTACAAAACTTCATTCTTCAAATTCTGTATAACATGTACAATCTTTAAATCTATGTATTTTAGAGACTTGATGGAAGTATTAACTGTGGAAAGGTAGTCTTAATATGTGTTTTCAAGACGATGTGTAATGGTCAAGTGAGCGTAAGAGTCCCTCAGTCACATCAACACCATGCTTACGGAACACTTGGCCCTAGTTCTCTTAGTCGGACATGGTTCATCCTTCCATGAGCCCAATAATTAGCGTGATGAGCAAACATCAATTAATTAACTTTTTTTTGTATTTTATTCTATAAAATAATGTCAAGTGCTCATCACACACATCTCACCACACTTTAAATTGTTACACACCTTTAAGGAAAGTCAGAGGGAAACCATTCCTACCTATGTGGCGCATACATGATTCCCCTTTCTTTTCACTTTCACTAAACGATTACAAATGTTGTAGTTAGTGTTGGTAGTGTGGGTAGAAAACTAGTTTTTGCTGCTAAAGGTTGTGTCCTGATTTGTGTTTAGTTGTGGGGTTGGGTTGGTGGCAATAAGATTTGATTTTGCAGGGAATCCTTAATTTCACTTTTCACATACCTCAAACTTGATTACTTAAGAGCATCTCAAGTGTGAGATAACATCCCAAGTTTAACCGTCAATGCATAAGATTTTGTCACTCATTTATCAAATGAATGGATCATCAAGACCCCTGCTTGTAGCAGTATTGGATGAGTCAAAGGCTACTAATGTTATCGTCACCTCTGTTTACCATTTCTCTTGCTGGCTTTTAGGTGGTCTTATCACCTTTACAACTATAAATCTTATATTTCGTGTGTGGATTTTTCTTTCATTTTAAGCTTGTTCACATATTGTTTTCATGTTACAAGTTCTGTACACTAAATTTTTATAAACAAGTAAAAAGTTGCTAAACAAGTCATTATATTAAAAAATAACATATATGCTACTATAGGTTCTCACATACTGAAAATGTTATAACTACTATATTACTAGTAAATGATCAAATTTAAAAAAAAAAAAAAATTTGAAAGCCATGTTTATTTTAATCCGTGTTATTTTGATTAAACATTCAATTTAAATCTTTAGTTGATCTGTTCAAATAAAATATATTATGTGTTATATGCACGAAACATTATCAATAAATATCAAACTAAACAAATTTGATTCATAGATATAGGTAAAAATACTTCCAACTGCATTGTCTTTCAAAAACTTACAAGTTTTTTCAAATGCTTCTTTTTCCTAAACCCTGGTGTAACACCCTTGTATGATCATACGGTAAAGTAATTATGGCTTATCAAAAAGCTTGTAGTGCAATTGTATTAAGTTCTTGCGTTGGTTTTTTTTTTCTCAAAGTTGTGAGGGAGTTTCTAGTCTCATTTATATAGCCCATTTGTTCCAAGCACTTTCACTATAAAACATTTTTAAGATACATTTTAATCAAAATAATTTCTTGTTAAGACAATAATTCAAATTTAAATGTTTAATTAGAAGAAGATACATTTTAATCAAAATACGTTTCTTGTTAAGACAACAATTCAAATAATATGAATTATATACACAGAAAAGCTAATGGAAAACTGAACGTAATTGATAGGGAAGGGACAATTTCATTACTCAATAGAATGGGGATGAGGGAAGGTTACAGAAGATTGGATGAGATGAGAGGATCTAACAAACTTTCATAACTTCAACATGTCCCCACCTATCACCAGAGCATGACCTATAAAGGAATTAAATAACTAATTAGGTAACCCTGCACTCTTCTTCTATGTTAATTTGTAGTCCCTTAGCTTTGCAGGTTGTGTTTTCTTTCTTTCACCCCTTCTCAATTGCAATGGCCTTGTAACTTATAGGTTGGGCTCTTGGGTCACGACATTACCTTCCCCTTTAAAATTCACCTTGTCCTCAAGGTGAAAGCTTGGAAAAGATTGTAGTAGGGTGGTCTTATCTTCCCAAGTTGCTTCACTGGCGGTTAATCCTTCCCACTGGACCAAATATTGAGGAACGGTTGAGGAGCCCCTAATAATGGTGCGTCGGGCCAACAGTGAGCTGGTTGTAGCTTGAAGGTAGAGGAGGAATCCACCAAATGTAGGGGTGTAACCTACTGGGTCAGTTTGCTCGTGCACTTTCGTAACGTAGACACATGAAAAACATTGTGAATATTGGCCTCCGGGTATAGATGGAGTTTGTAAGCAACTTGTCCCACTCGTTCCAATACCCGGTAAGGGCCAAAAAATGGCGGCTAAGTTGGTAATGGCGTTAAAGGTGGACCAAATGTTGACGAAAGGGTTGCAATTTAACAAAACCCCAATCACCCACAGCGAACTGAAGGTCACGGCGATTAGTGTCAGCATATGTTTTCATGCGAGATTGCGCCCGGAGTAGATTGTTCTTAAGGGTTCCCAAAACCTCATCTCGATCAAGTAACTAGGTGTCCACCGAGGTATTTGAAGTGGAACCTTTGATATAACGGGTCAAGTTAGGAGGTTTCCGGCCATAGACAACCTCAAAGGGAGTCATTTGAGCTGCTGTTTGAAATGATGTATTATACCAATATTCCGCCCAAGGCAAAAACTTGAACCAATCGGAGGGACGGTCCATCACATAACACCTCAAATACATTTCAACACATTTGTTAAGGAATTCGGTTTGATCATCAGATTGTGGGTGGTACGTGTTACTAAAGGACAATGTGGTACCTTGCAAACTGGTATAATTCCTTCCAAAAGTCAGCCATGAAACGAGGGTCACGATCCGTCACAATGATACCGAAACCCCATGTAATCTTATGAACTCTTGCACAAATTTGGTAGCAACCGATAAACTAGTAAAGGTGGATGGTAGACCCAAAAAATGTGCATATTTGGATACTCAATCCACAATAACCAAAATAACTGTATACCCATGCGATTGTGGCAGCCTCGTGGTAATAAGGAAGAAGATTTGACTTGTTGACAAATCTGACAGTTAGCAACAAATTCTTTAACATCCCGGCGCTGTGTTTCCAAAAGAAAGTGGAGGATATTCGACGAAAGGTACGGGTAATTCCAGAGTGTCCCGGTGATTGAAGCATGGAACTCAAATAAAGGTGTTGTTTAATTGTTTCATTATCCAGAATCACAAGACGACCTCGAAATAATAACAAACCATTCTGGAGTTGATAATCAGGAAAGAGCAACAGGTCTTTTTGTATATCAGAAATTACCTTTTGAAGCGTAATGTCAGATTGAAGTGTGGTCTAGAAGGAATCAAGAAATGATGAACCTTGACTAGAAAAGGTCATCTAATGCGAAGAAAGACCCGAGATAAAGCATCAATCGCTACATTAAGTTTACCAGGTCGATAGAGAATGTCAAATTCATACCCCAAAAACTTGCCGAGCCATTTTTGTTGATCGGGGGTTTGTATAATTTGATCTTGTAAGTTCTTTAAAGACTGCTTATCCATAATAATCTGAAAATTTGTTGCCCAACCGGTATTGATGCAATTTAGCGATTGCCTGAGTAATAGCAAACATCTCCCGTTGGTAGGTCAAAGCTTGTTGCATCCGAGGGCTCAACTTGATACTATAGTAAGTGATTGGTTGTATGTCTTGGGATAAAAATGCACCTATTCCTATCCCTTAGTGAAGAAAAACTGAACTGAATCGAGGGGTATATGAAGATATCTTAGTTACAGCCTAATTTTTCTACATAAAAGGTTGTCTCTCCCTCGCTCTTCTAGGTGATCTCACTTCAAGCTGATCTGCAAAACTAGCAATGTCGTTAGCCTCGTCACGGTAAAAGGGGGGGGGTTTCTCAGTGACCACACTCCAGCGTGAGAATAAGTATTTATGTATTGCAAAGTAATAACAAGTAAGTAGTGAGTGAGCAGGAAAGCATGTCCTTTACCTTGTGGTTCGATACTCATTTTATAGCCGAAATAAGTGGGTTTAGGAGATGGGCTGATGGGCCTTGGGCCCGGCCCAGACGACCAGGGATATCCGTTCTGCCCCTCTGCATCGACCATTAATGCTCTGGACCGACCATTAATGATCTCTCGCATCAGGTGTGCTTTGTCGGATGTTGAATGGTTCCACGTGTAAAGGCAGCTGTCCCTGGTGTCAGACTTGTCATCAGCCAAAAGTGGAGCATGTATGACAATCATTGGCGTGAGTATGGTTGGTACACAATCTAGCCTCTGCAATACTGTTCATGCGACGTAGTCTGACATAACCTGCCGAGCGACCATTGGTCACAGCTTTGCCACTTTGTACCCTTGTGTATAGTCAACTCCTCTTTGCGCTTTTCACTTCTACGAGGCTTTCAGTGCTTTCTGGCCAGCGCAGAGTTGTAGGGATTAATTCCTTTTGTTCCCAAGAATATGAGATGCTCTCATGTTTGTCTTGTCCTTGTGCAAGGTTTTAAGGCTTCGCGACCGGAGGGTTGTTTGGCCTCGCAGGGTCAAGTAGCCTGTGCATTTAAGTCTAACTTGTCGTTGCCCCAAGTGCGCAAGGCTCGTTGTATGACTTGCTAGTGTTGGTCTAACTTGCCATTGCGCTGAGTGCGCAAGGCTCGTTATATGACCTATATGTAGTGGTCTAACTTGTCGTTGCGCTGAGTGCTCAAGGTTCGTTGTATGATCTGCATGGTGTTATGATTGCCATACCATTGCGCATTGGTCGAAAAGTTTGCTAGGCAACATGATAGTTCCAAGAATGGCGCACCGTTGCGCGTTGCGCTCAAGGTTATTCTTGTAGTATGTTGTTGTTGAGGGTATGGTTCCTTGCGCAGGTGTAGGGTCTTGGGACCATACCCCTCCAAGTACCCCAGTCCAATGCTGCTCCTATGCACATGTTGGCAAGTAGGTGGAGTGCTGGACTATAAGAATTGTTGTATGCGCGCTTATTTCAACAGCAAAAATTCAAGAAGGGTTGGAGAAAACCTTTGTATGAAGGAAACTCTTCAAATGATGTTTTGAAATTTGAATCTCTGTCGTGCTGACGTTGCAGATTTGTTGGGTGTAAAAAGGAGCCCTTGAGGAGACGTATGACAACTGTGGCATGCTGTCAACAGTGCAACGCCTCTTTTATTCATGAATTGGCATAGAAGTGGCGGCCATGCGCTCGTGACAACCGTCAGTTGCCACTTGTATCCCACGTGTCTTGTGCAGATTGGTTATTAATTTCTAGCGTGCGTCACAGTTGTTTATCGCATTAAGTGCGATGTGTATAAATAGGGGTAACCGTCTAGGGTTTCCATTCACGCCTTCAAATTTTTCTTTGAAAATCTTTGTAATCTTCTTGAGTTCTTGAGTTTTCTTGTCTTCAAAACTTTTCATCTACAACACTTTTCGTCTTCAAAACTTTTGTTTTCTGATTTTCATGGTGACTAGGGGTCCTGAGACTGTTTCTTCTGCAGAGGCTTCGACCTCTTTGCCGGTTCTGAAATGGAACCCGACCAGTTTTGAACGCATGGTCTCCAGCTACCAGTTCTCTAAGGACTGGGATTACCCGGCTGAGGGGGATACAACTGCTTATGTTCAGGCCGGCTATATCACATTATTTCTTGATTTTTTTCGAGATGGTAACTTCTGGTTACCAAATTTTTTCTTGATATTTTGGACTTTTACAAATTCCACATCTCCCAGTTTAATCCAATGGGGATGGTGAGAATTAAACATTTTGAGTTTTTGTGTCGGTCGGTTGGTGGGTGCTACCCCAACCGTCGACCGTTTTCGCATTTTTATCAACTCCATTGTTCAATGTAGTTTTATTATTTCTAGAGCCGTATACAAGCCAAGAAAATTTTGCTCATCCCTCCCAAGTATTTCCATGATTGGAAAGCAAAATATTTTTACATAAAGGACGGGGTGATACCCCTCCGGATGCACTTCCGGGGGGTAGAGAACATCCCGGTGGAGACTGTCCCTATACCAGTGGTGGATTCCTGGTATAAGAATTTGAAGGAGATCCTGGCGGTACAACTGCCAGAACGAGCGTTGGTGGCGGCTGGGATGAGCCTGGTGTGGAAGCCCAACCGCCGCGAGAGGCCCGTCTACATGGAGGGTGATAAGAGTGAGTACCGTTGCCATCTTGTTGCATTTCTTGATTTCGCCTTGTGTGTAGACTGATTGTATGTTTTTTCCTTTGCAGGGGTGCCGCTTTTCTTGGTGGCGTTCCAACGGAAGGAGGGGCATATTGAAAATCTTGCCCTTGGCCTGGAGGAGCCCACCTGGTACGCCTAGATCTTTGGGAACTTTGAACCCCCCAAGAATGAAGATTTGTTGTCCCCAGCACCTTCGACTGGTAAGCCCTCGTATTACTAAGTGTTGATATCTTCACAGATTACTAAATTTGTTTGCGCCGTTGTGCAGGCGCTTTGAAAGACTTGGGCACTAGCCCTGATCATAAAAAGAAGAGGCGCGCGGGGTGACATGATTGTATTAGTCTCACGTAAATTTAATCCAAATATTGTTAATAGCTAGCGGTAAGTGGGTATCGAACACATGGAGTTTGTTGAGTATGTGATATCTAAAGTTTACAATAATTTGACTAATTTATCTAAGAAGCAAGAAATTAAATTCAGGATTTTTAGTGATTTGGTTTTAAAATTAAACTACATGCAATTCAAATATGGGTTGTTAACGAATTAGAAGCAAGTAACCATTCTAAGTTTCCGGTTTCAATTAACGCTTATGTTTCAAATTCAACTAGAAAGAGTCACATAGACATGACTCGTGCTTGACTAATTGTTCGTGATAAAATGGAACTAAGAACTCGGATTACTACAATGCGAGGTTGTTACCCGATGATCAATTAACTAATATCCAACCCCTTGATTGTCAATGACACCAAGAACGTACGTTAAGGCAATGATCAAAACATCAATCAATAAATTACCAACAAATATCCAAACACTTATGTTTCAAATTCAATTAACGCTTATGTTTCAAATTCAACTAGAAAGAGTCACATAGACATGACTCGTGCTTGACTAATTGTTCGTGATAAAATGGAACTAAGAACTCGGATTACTACAATGCGAGATTGTTACCCGATGATCAATTAACTAATATCCAACCCCTTGATTGTCAATGACACCAAGAACGTACGTTAAGGCAATGATCAAAACATCAATCAATAAATTACCAACAAATATCCAAACACCATAATAAACCACAAATACTGCAAGTCTATTATTCTAGAAATTAGGAATCAAAACACAGTTATTTCAAGCAAACCTTCCACCTAAGATGATCACAATGAGTTTAGCCTCTCATGGTCTTGCAAATCATCACACCTTCAATTGTAATGTTCATATGAATCAATAACACAAAAGAAAATGTTTTAAAATTGATTGGAACCCACAAGAACACCAAAATTCGCCTCTAAGCTCTGCCAGAACGTTCCCAATGATTGATATGCCAAAAGACCTTTGAAAACCGAGTTAAATTGGGCTGTTACACTTTTCTCGCACCTCTCCACCGAAAGCTACGGTGGGCAAAATTCCCATACTGCTCCAAGGGGCTGTCTTACGGTGCATATGAATGTAAGACACCACAATAAGCTACGGTGCCCACCGTAGCTTACGGTGGACAGCATGTTTTCCCTTTTTACCCTTTGATAACTCCAGAAGTCTTCGTCTTCAACTAGCTAAGTACAAGCTCCCGACAAAGCACGTTGAACTCGCTTGTTTATGCTCTTCGGTACCTGCAAAGCCGTATACACCGTAGATATCAAATCATAACAATTAACCCAATTAAGTGCGGAATATTGATCGTTTTAAGGCACTTGAGGGTTGTTTAATGGACCAACCATCACATCCCCACACTTAAACGTTGCTTGTCCCAAGCAACACATCAAAAACGTTTTTAAGCTTAAAAGTGATTGCAATATAAACCAAACACAAACATAACACACCCCTAACAATAACTCTCCTCTCGGTGACCATAAATGTACTAGCAAGATTATGCTAGATCACTCAATGCTAGTGTGTGATTGTGCGACAATAAGCTTGGATAATAATCAAGTCTCCACCTACAAATTGCCTATCATGCTTATAAATCAAAAGGACTTCCGGGTTGTGACGAGGCTATGTGTAAGGGTGAGAATTGGTGGGATATATGCATGTAGCTCATTATCGACCCGGTTTATTATTATAACCAAACAAAAATAACCATTACTATTTACACAACTTCACTACTTTCTCCTTCTCTTTTTTCTCATTTTTCTCTTTTTTTTTAATCACAAATATTGACTGAACATCAAACAGACAAAGAACACATACATATCAACATCAACTAAATTCTTAAACCGGGTCGGTCAATAGGTAGAATTTTGTAAGACATAGGCTTGGGTTACAAATGAATGGTTTAAAGCTCAATTTTTTTGCTACTAATGTCCAAACCCCTGTACCTCTCACTACTAAGCTCATATATTTATCTTATGAGGTCCAACCCCCCAAACCCACACTCAATACACATCCAGATGAGGCTACCTAAATGCATTTATCATCTTCACAAGCATGTTTCAATTAGGTTCTGACAAACATATATTATCCATGCTCGATTAACACAAATCGCACAGTGCCACTCAACCAAAGAATTAATTTCTAGAAAGCATTCATGTGGCTCAAAAACTCACCATGAAAGGATAAAAAGGGACAACGATGTGTCATGCGGATTAAGGTAAAATATTCAAATTTGAGAATTGCTTAACCAATGTTTAAAAAGATTTCAAAATCCCAAAAATTTCCCACATCCCACACTTGAAATATATTGACCCTAATGTATGGTTTTGAAGGGAACGATCACTAAAACTACTTCAACCTCACCTTTAGCTCCACTCTCAAATCCCAACTTTTTTTAACACATATAACACCACCAATATACCACCAACCCATAACTTGAATACCAATCAAAATACTCCCCCTTCCTCCCAATCATAACAAAACAAAACACAATAATGTCTACAATAATATACAAGGAAAGAACACCACCTGAGTAATAGTAGCGCGGCTGAGGAGGTCCAAAGATGGAAGTCATCATCTCTGAAAACTCACCGAATGCAAACGCGCCACTTCCAGTACCACTTCCTCTTTCTCCTCTTTCTTGCTGCCCGGTGCCCTACTGCTGCTGACCGTAACGGGGATCCACCCACTGTGAATCATGCATCGGTGGCGTGGGGTAAGAAACGCTACCATCATAGGGTGGTAAAGTCGAGTAGTCTAATGGTGGTGGAACTACAACCACCGGTCGCCCCGCACGCCAATCAGCGTGCATGTGCCGGTTTTGATCATCAAGGTACCGATTATTTATTTCCTATTCAAAAGCATAAGCGTGGGTGCGGTTCCACGAGTCTTGGCGGTCGAAATTATGCCTTAAATCCCGCTCCATACTTACACCCATCCACGTCTGATGATCAAAAAATGTCCTTTCGGACCCACTCCAACTATCAAATACCGGAGGACGTTGACTTTCAATCACCTCCTGCATCGTTCCTTCATGAGCCCAGATTGGCTCATAAGGATATCTTGAAAAGTCAAAGAAACCCCCTGCTGGACCGCTACTCGAGCCCCCCTGATCCACATTCATAGGGGCAACATATGGATTGTCCATATAGTCTTCATCACCACTTGGGCCCTCTTCTTCACTTTCGGGCTCATCCTCCTCCCCTGGTCTTAACGGTCGTGCATCAGCTTTCAACACTCTCCTTCTCTTACCCTCACTCTTCAGCTTGTGATATCTAAGATTCGGTGTATTTCCACCCAGCCCCAACTGCTCGATATCAAACGGCTTGAACCTCTTATAAGACCCTTGTCGTCCGCACTATTCGCCCCATACATTTTCAAAAGTGTTGTGATGAACCGACAATGCGGAATAATCTTCCGTTGATTGTTGTTTCTGCTAATCCCCACATTATTTAGTATCAAAAAGCGAAACGGAAACAATGGGGCCCCGATCAACAACGTGTAAAACACTGGCACTTCCGGGCGCCGAACCTCAACCTTGTCACCCCGCCTTGGAATGACATTCTGCAGACAAATTGCTAACATCAGCTTCCCTTCGATTCTCAAATTTTTTCGGTAAAGCTTTCCATGAGTGATACCTGGTAAAAACAGATAATCCAAAATCGTGTTCCACCGAGGATGCTTTTCGGACTCAAAATATAAATCTTCCAACCTCCACAATGAGTCGAATGACCTCTCCACATCAATGCCATTAACGGTTTCGATCAACCTCATTTTTGGCGCGCCTTTAAATGAAGGACACCTTAGAGTGGCCATCCACTCTTGGATTTCGGCATCAGACAGATTTGTCCCTTCATAATCATAGCACTTCAACGCCGCTTCCCAACCTAACGCTCGAAACTTTTAAATAACTCTAAACAGACCAAAGGCTACTTATCTAACCTCTTTCTTGCATATAAAGGCTTCCTTCCGTTGGGCTAATTTACTGATTTGGTCGTTGAATAATTCGGCTTGCCATTCCGCTGGCTGATGATGTAAAGGACTAGATGTCCACTTTAGTTTAGGACCCCGATCCGGCACTTCTTCCTCATGATCTTCTTCTATATAACTTTGCAACACTAACCGCCTTTTTTTGCGTTGGATTACTCGAAGATCCAACCTTTTCTTTTCCTTTACGTCCCATGATAGTCCTGCAATGCATAGAAATAAAGAACACAATTTACCCCTCTTCTCATTTTACACATTATCCCCACACTTGCTTATCACTATGGTTATGGATACAAGGTACACATATGTTCATCATTTGCATAAGTTTGAACAAAATATCCATTAAGTATTGAAATCCTGCCCAAAAATCATCTTTTTACCAAATAACTTAGCTTCCATAACCATAATCATTCCAAAACCCATCAAATTGATCTCCATATAACAACTATAAGCAATTATGGAGTCATGGTAACATAGCACTTACAATTCTACAATGCAACAACAATAATTGTAAGAAAGTACATACCTTAGCTTTGTAGAAGAGAAGAACGCTAAAAAAATTAAGCTTAACCAAAACCCACCAAGAACCCTAGAATTTTCAGACCAAAATGTTCAAAATCGATCACCCAAACATTGGATTCTTCCAAATGCAAGCACAAATTCAGAATCCTTGTCAAATTTAAGTCAAGATTGACCCAAAAATCACTCGATTTGGTGAGAAATTGAAGAATTGATGTAAGTTTAAAGGTGTGTTCTTGAGAGGAAATAGGGAAGAAGAAGAATGAAGGTTGTGGCTGAAATGTGTGAAGAAAATGGTTGGATTAGGTTAAATCCCGTGTTATATTTTCCTTAAGGCGGACCCACATGCCCCAGTGGCCACGGTAAGCTACGGCAGCCAAGAAGCTTTTTAAGGACCGTAAGACAGAAGGTTATCACCGTAAGGGTCTTGAGGGCCACCGTAAGCTACGACGGGGCCGTAAGCTACGTGGTCTCTGGGCATTTTTTTTTTTGAAATTTTTTTGAACATTTTTAAACATAGACATTATATTACCATCCCCCCTCAAAAAAAACCCGTGTTGTCCTCAACACTGTGTATGAGAAATTCATAAGAACTTCCCCACATTTGTTTCAAACACAAATCACAACAAGGTCGGATAATTACTTGAACAAACAAACTAAACAACTAAACTAAATATTTACACTACCAAACCTAAGCCTCTTATGTTTTATCTACATCCAATGGGCGTAGAATGTAGCCCACTTTGTCAAGCTCAAGATGTTTGATGTCGTTCCCTTCCAAAATACGGTTTGAGCCGATTCCCATTCACCGTTTGCTTCGTGTTAGTATGAACGTCTATAATATCTACATCTCCAAACTTGCCCACTCTTGTAATAACATAAGGACCCATCCATTTACTCTTCAACTTACCCGCAAACATCTTCAGTCTTGAGTTGTACAACCAAACCTTTTGAGCCACTTCAAAAGTTTGTTTCCGGATTTTTGCATTGTGAACCTTTTTGAGCTTATCTTTGTATGCTGCCGCACACTCATACGCTTCATCCCGAATTTCTTCGATCTCACTCAACTGTATCTTCCGGATTTTACCCGCTTCGTCATAATCCACATTTACCGTTTTAATTGCCCAATGTGCCTATCCGCTAACTCCATCGGTAAATGACATCCTTTCCCATACACCAACCGGTAAGGAGTTGTACCAATGGGAGTTTTGTAAGTCGTTCGATACGCCCGCAACGCATCATCCAACTTGCTTGACCGATCTTTCCTATACATTCTTACCGTCTTCATTAGAATTTCCTTGATTTGACGGTTGGACACTTTAACTTGTGCACTAGCTTGCGGATGATACGGCATGGTAATTCGGTGATTCACATTATACCGCTTCAACAATTTTCCAAAATTAAAATTTTTGAAATGTGAACCACAATCGCTGATAATAACCCACGGGATCCCAACGAGCAAAGATATTTGATTGCACAAACTTACAAACAACCGAATGATCATTAGTTCTTGTTGGTATGGCTTCAATCCATTTTGAAACATAATCCACCGCCACCAAAATGTACAAGAACCCATTCAAACTCGGGAAGGGCCCCATAAAATATATCCCCCATACATCAAAATCTCCACCACCAAAATGGGTTGCATTGGCATCTCATCCCTTTTTGAAATACTTCCCATCTTTTGGCAATTTAGACAATTCCGGGCGAACTCACATGCATCCTTTAAAATTGTCAGCCAATAAACCCCGCATGTGAGCACCCGATATCCCGTCTTGTGACCACTAAAGTGCCCCCACAAGCGGATGAATGAGCATGAGTTAAGATTTCTGCCACTTCCGTTTCCGGCACACATCTCCTAATCACTTGATCGGGCCTGATTTTAAAAAGATCTGGTTCATCCCATATGTATTGTTTGACTTGGACCCTAAACTTTGTCTTCTTCTCTTCGTCCAATGATTAGGAATAACACCCGTAGCCAAATAATTAACATAATGAGCATACCACAGTGCACCAGAAGTAGAAATAGCTAACAATTGTTCATCAGGAAACCGTTCATTAATCTCACTAACATCGTCGACCCCTTCCATTGGAATTCGGGATAAATGATCCGCCACCACATTTTCACTTCCTTTCTTATCCCGAATTTCCAAATCAAACTCTTGTAATAAGAGCACCCATCGAATCAATCGGGGCTTCGCATCCTTCTTCTCCATTAAATAACGAACCGCACTATGGTCCGAATACACCACTACCTTGCTTCCCCATATATATGACCGAAACTTATCCAAGGCATACACCACTGCTAATAATTCTTTTTCAGTTGTGGTGTAATTCAATTGTGCCTTGGATAACGTTTTGCTTGCATATTAAATTGCTGCAGGTTTCTTGTCAACTTTATGAGCAAAGACCGATCCAATAGTTGTATCACTAGAATCACACATAATCTCGAACGACTTTGTCCAATCCGACAGTTGCAAAATGGGGG
Organism: Scalesia atractyloides; assembly: GCA_947069175.1. NCBI lineage: Eukaryota > Viridiplantae > Streptophyta > Magnoliopsida > Asterales > Asteraceae > Scalesia > Scalesia atractyloides. Next base: position 20,149,939 of record CAMTDV010000013.1, read on the forward strand.
CTTTCGCCAATTGTTCCTTTAAAACAGTAAAAGCTTGCAAACATTCATTAGTAATGTCAAAGGGTACATCTTTTAATAACAAATTACATAAAGGTTTAGTAATAACACTAAATCCTTTAATATATCTCCGATAAAATCCCGCATGACCCAAAAACGACCTTACTCCTTTTACATTTTTAGGTGGAGGCAATGATGATATTACCCAAATTTTCACCTTATCCACCTCCATCCCCTTTTCAGAAATAACATGACCCAACACAATACCCTCTTGGACCATGAAATGACTTTTCTCCCAACTAAGCACCAAGTTTTTCTTGACACATCTTTTTAAAACTTTTTCCAACTCGTCGAGACAAGACCTAAAACTTGTGCCAAAAATGGAGAAATCATCCATAAATACCTCAAGTGACTCCCCAACCATGTCCGAGAAAATACTCATCATACATCGTTGGAAAGTCGTCAGGGCATTACACAAACCAAATGGCATTCGCCTAAAAGCAAAAGTGCCATACGGACCTGTGAAAGTGGTCTAGTGTTGGTCATCCGGTTGAATAGCAATTTGGTTATAACCCGAATACCCATAAAAAAAGCAATAGTATTTTTTACTTGATAATTTTCAATGATTTGGTCAATGAAGGGTAATGGAAAATGGTCCTTAGAGGTCACGGCATTCAATGTCCGACAATCATACAAACACGCCACTCGGTGACCGGTCGGGTGGCGATTTGTTCACCATTTTCATCTTTTATCACTTGAATACCAGCCTTTTTAGGCACCACTTGGGTAGGACTTACCCAAGCACTATCAGAAATAGGATAGATTATACCTGCGTCTAACCATGTAATTACCTCCTTCTTTACCACTTCTCGCAGGTTCCGGTTTAACCTTCTTTGAGCTTCTCTGTCGGCGCATCATCCGTTGTAATGATTTTGTGCATGACAATAGATGGACCAATTCCTTTCAAATCAGCGATCGTCCATCCAATAGCCGCCCTATTCGCTTTTAGCACCTTCAACAGTTCATGCTCTTAGGCCATCTCCAAGTTAGAGGCAATAATGACCGGTAAAGTCCCCTTATCACCTAAAAACGCATATTTCAAATGACCCGGAAAGTCTTTCAACTCTAACTTTGGTGGCTCCTCTAATGATGGCTTCGTGCCCGAACTGATTTCTGCTGGCAAACTCTCAAACTGATGAGTCCATGGCGGTCGACCCTCTTTAACAGCCATTGCATCTTGCTCTTTTTCTTCCATCCTTAATGCACAAGCATGTACCTGTTCAGAAAAATCACAAACACAAACATCTACACACTCTTCCTCATACTCATGCGGTTCACATCCATCGACCAGATCTGCCATAAAACACTCATCAACACCAATAGAGTTAGACGTGTTAGTAAAAACATTTAATCTCATTTTCTATTACCGAATGTCATGTCAACCGTACAAAGTCGGCAATTAATCACGACATGAGCGGTGCTAAAAATGGCCGACCCAAAATAACGTTTTGTTGTTGTTTGGGGTCCACAGATGAGTAGTTTAGGACCAAAAAGTCTACCGGGTAATAAAACTCATCAACCTTCACTATGACATCTTGAACCATCCCTCAGGGTAACTTAAGCGACAAATCGGCTAAAACTATCGTTGTCTCCACCTGAGCTAATGGACAAAAGTCATATTGATCATATAAACCTCCCGGTAAAATGCTTACTCTGGTTCCTAGATCTAATAACGCCTTTGACATTGGAAAATTTCCAACTTGAATATTTATAAGTGGCATTCCTGGATCTTGGAACTTGGGAGGAATAACCCCTTTTAGTACCACACTTACTTGTCCGGTCAAATCTACCCGCTTAGGCAATTTTTTCTTTTGTTGTCTCTTTTGTGCGCATAATTTTTTTAAAAATTTTGTATAAGCGGATACTTGTGTAATTGCATCGAGTAAAGGAAGATTCACCTTGACTTGTTTGAAACCGTCCAACAATTCCTCTTTTTGAGGACCCCTTGTTGAAATGAAAATTTTCTTACCCGGATCAACTAAAGCGGATGGAAACGGGACTAACTTAGTCCCCCTTCCTCATTTGTGTCATTTACCGAACCTCAGTTTCTGAATTTCCATTCCAACAATAGGATGCTAGACACAATTGGTGAAACTTCAGCCTCATCACTGTCAACTCCCGTAATATCTTCAACCAACCCATCAACCAAACCCGGTGACAAATTAGCCTTAAATTCTTTACCGCTTCTTAAAACACTCACATGGTTAATAGGAATATTACGTGAAGAACTATGAGAGGGATTTACCTTAGTGTCGCTTGGAAGTTGGCCTTTACTTTTTTCAGTTCTGCTACCTCGGTTGCAAGTTGACCCATTTGATGGTTAACGTTTGGATGCTTTTATCACGAACCTCATCCTTTTTCATTCAAATTTCGTCCAGTTAATTTCTCCTTTGCATGTCTTGTTGCATCATTCGGAGCATATCCATAACCTCATTGCCACTTAATGAAGTTTGATACGTATTACCACTTTGGTCAGCCGTTTGTTGAAATTGCCTTGGTAGCCTTAACCATTTCCAACCCTAAAATTTCCTTGATTGTAATGTTAGTGAGGAACAAAATTCCATTGAGCTCGTTGGAAATTAGGGTTGGCTTGATTCGTCGGGTTCCCATAGCGAAAATTGGGATGATTTCTTAACCCGGGGTGGTATGTGTTAGAATTCATATTAAAATTACGACCACCCCCGCAATAGCATTTACCTCTTCAACTTGACCATCACCCACACCCACCAAACACACATCCGCTGCATGACCCAATTCATTACAATTAGTACAAACATCATATACCTAATTCGTTGCTTGTACCCCTCCATCATCTACCGCATATACTTTGGGTCTTGTGATAACATGTCTCGCCCTCCTTGAAGATTGTGTTTTTCTTTTAGATGTGACTGCATTTGCTCCAAAAATGCCCAATCATCTTGCTCAAAGTTTATACCAAAAGTACCATTAGTGATGTGCATCAAGTCACGAGCATCTTCCAAACTCAACCCCTCGTAAAAAGCATTCAACAATTCCCAAAGTGCAATGCCATGATGAGGACAATTTTTTAACATGATGTTAAACCTTTCAAATGCTTCATGGAACATCTCACCCGGTTGTTGTTGAAAACTTCTTAAGCTGCGTCTAGCTTCATTAGTCTTTTGGGCTGTGAAAAAACTTTTCTAAAAATCTTTATTGCATATCGGCCCATGTGTAGAGTGATGCGGAGGGTAGAGTATGAAACCACCTCTTTGCCTTATCTTCCAAAGAGAATTGGAATAGTACCAACTTAACATCATCCGAAGAAAAATATTGCCTTCCAATAGTGTTGCAAATAGAATCATATGTTTCCAAATGGAAGTACGGTTCCTCCGTTGCTAGCCCCTTATACTTCAGCAAACTTTGGAGTGCGGTTGTTCTAACCTCAAATGTCCTTCCATCCGGGTGATGAGGTATCACCACCGGAGACGGGTTATTAGTGATAACCGGCCTAAAATGTGCTTCAATTCCGCTCACTACCTCTCGGTGATGTCTTCGCGGAGCACCCAATGGTACTCTTGGTTGACCCACTTGACCATGCCTTAGCCCTTGAGGTGCAAATTGTTGGTACTGGGGTTGTTGCATCGGTCTTGGAAATTGAGGTTGTTGATGTTGAACTTGAACTTGTTGTAAAGGCATTGGTCGTTGAAATGGTGGCCCTTGAAGACGAATTTGTAGTACCCCGTGGGTTGCCTAACCACTCCTTGAGCTTGTTCCATTTGTTGCCTTTGTGGGTAACCCATTCCTCCTTGAGGTCCCAAATTACCTTCATCTCCTCCATAATAATAACCATCTTCTTCATAACCTCCGAATTCCTCTTCATAGCCGTCATCAAACACATCTCCTCCTACACCCGAAGATTGCACAAACTGAGAGGAAGGATAATGGGAACCCGGTTGGGTTGGTGGTTGAAATGTAGGGAGGTATGAACAATGGTTGACCTTGGTGGAAATTGACTTGGTAATGGTTGTTGGGTAGAGGATGATTGACCGGAAGTCAGGAAAAAAGATGAGAATGGTGGAACCATTGTTGTGGTATTGGTTGGGTTGACTTCATGGGTTGAAGTAGGATGGGTGGTAGAAACTTGTGGAGGTGTGGATGGTGATGTTTGGCTTGTAGTGGTAGGTAATTGATCCATGGTGTTAATCAGTGAAATTGGTGTTGTAGGTGTTGTTGGTGAACCACTGATTCTGTTTTCACGTAGCAATACCCTGTTTCGTCACAAAGTTCTTTTGTTCTCCAGATTAAATGCCAACGATGATAGCCTGTGAGAGCCTCTAGTATGCATGCACCTGTAAATGCCTGCACACTAACACAACCAGCGTAAACGCGGAAAAAAAACATACTAAACTATTTCAAAGATAACACACGTTGCGCATTACTCCCTGGCAACGGCGCCAAAATTTGACGTGATTGTCATAGCTCACGTAAATTTAATCCAAATACTGTTAATAGCTAGCGGTAAGTGGGTATCGAACATAGGAGTTTGTGGAATATGTGCTATCTAAAGTTTATAATAAGTTGACTAATTTATCTAAGATGCACGAAATTAATTCAGGATTTTTAGTGAGTTGGTTTTAAAATTAAACTAAATGCAATTAAAATATGAGGTTTTTAAACAAATTAGAAAATAGTAACCATCCTAAGTTTCTGGTTTCAATTGACGCTTGTGTTTCAAATTCAACTAGAAAGAGTCACATAGACATAACTCGTATTTGACTAATTGTTCGTGATAAAAGGGAACTAAGTACTCGGATTACTACAATGCGAGGTTGTTACCCGATGACCAATTAACTAATATCCAACCCTTAAACATTCCCGTGATATCTCTATTGTCTATTATTCTAACAAATATCCAACAAATATCCAAACACCATAATAAACCACAAATATTGCAAGTCTATTATTCTAGAAATTAGGAATCAAAACAGAATTGTTTCAAGCAAACCTTCCACCTAAGATGATCAGAATGAGTTTAGCCACTCATGGTCTTGCAAATCATCACACCTTCAATTGTAATGTTCATATGAATCAATAACACAAAAGCAAATGTTTTGAAATTGTTAGGAACCCACAAGAACACCAAAATTCGCCTCTAAGCTCTGCCAAAACGTTCCCAATGATTGATATGCCAAAAGAGCTTTGAAAACCGAGTTAAATTTGGCAGTTACACTTTTCTCGCAGCTCTCCACCGTAAGCTACGGTAGCTTACGGTGGGCAAAATTCCCTTACGGCTCCAAGGGGCTGTCTTTCGGTGCATATGAATGTCAAACACCACCGTAAGCTACGGTGCCCACCGTAGCTTACGGTGGACAATAGGTTTTCTTTTTTTGCCCTTTTATCAACTCCACAAGTCTTCGTCTTCAACTAGCTAAGTACAAGCTCCTGACAAAGCACGTTGAACTCACTTGTTTATGCTCTTCGGTACCTGCAAAGTTGTATACACCGTAGATATCAAATCCTAACAATTAACCCAATCAAGTGCGGAATATTGATCGTTTTATGGAACTTGAGGGTTGTCCAATGGACCAACCGTCACGGGGCTCGGCGCGATGGCTGAGAAGGGGTTTTCTCAACCCAAGACTGACTCACCAAAAGATAAGCGCATCGTATCCGATCATTGGAATGACTATGTAGTAGTCTCTGACTCATTGGAGGGTCATCCACTTGTAGGTGTGAGGATGCCCATGCTGAAGCCGGTGGAGATTCCGGTCGTTAATCCGGACGACCCGGTGGAGGTCGAATCCAGCCCGGAGCCTCTCAAGCGGAAGAGGTGTCCGAAGAGCGACATCTCCGCGAAGCCCTCCAAAAAGGATGCGTGGAAGGTGATAGGAAAACGGGGGAGCCTAAACGCGCTCGCCGCCAAGATCTCCCTAGGTAAACTTCTAATTTATGTTAGTCACACCACTTTTCTGTATTATTTGTCTGACTGTTTTCCATCACGCAGGGGGAAGTGAGCCAGTGTTTGTGGCTCCAATCACTCCGGTTGTGCCCAAGGATATTCCCATGTTCCCACATGTGGGTGAAAGCGCGCAAGCGTCTAGTGCACAGGGTCAGGAGTCAACTGCTGGGGCGATGGAGGTGCAGGTGGAGACTCAGGGTGTAGAACCTGAGGTGGTGGTGGAAGATCCTCAGGTTGTTTTTGAGGAGACGGAACCGATGAGGGTTGCCGGTGGAAGTGAGCAAACTGATGCTCCATAGGGGGTGCGTGTAGAAGAGCCTACACCCGGGGGGTGAGGCCGGGGGATCTGATAGAAGCCCTTCTGCGGAAGTATCTCCAATCCGCCCGGATGAAACCCGGGTGATTTTTACTACAGGTCATATACTGTGGCCCGCGCTGAAGAAATCCACACCCCTGTGTGGAAGTTGAACAAAGGAGACGACTTTTCTCACTGGCCGGCGTGCCATGAGTGGTTTAAAGGGACCTTTCCCCAGCAAAGATGCATGCGCGCGCTGAACATGAACAATAACAAACTTACCGCGCGTACCTTCAGGCAACTGCTAGCTCCACCTCGATTACACACATGAGAGTAAGGGAATGGCGGGCATGCTGAAAAACAAGCCAAATTCGAAGCTGCCCAAGCGGACAAAGAGCTAGCCCAAGTGGCTACGCAGATCTGAGTTGAAGGCGAATCAGGCTAAATTTGCCGAAACCCAAAGGGTCGAAGGGTGGGCCGCGTTGGGGTGGAAGAAGAGGGCCGAAAGCTCCGCTGCTACACTTGCTAAGGAGCGCAAGTTGTGGAAGGAGGCTTGTGAAAATGATAACAATGAGAAAAAAACCTTGAGGGATGAAGTGGCCCAGTTGCGCGAAGAGGTAGAGCGTGAGAAGAAAGCGAAGGAGGCAGCAAATGTTGTGGCCGCGGAGGCCAGGGCGCACCGCGAGCCCAGTGAACAAAAGGAGGCGAAATCCTGCCTCTATTATTTTTCCCTTTTGTATGATCTATGTGATGCCATACTAACCTTATTGTGTGTGACCATGTTGCAGCTTGCACCATGTTAGAGGGTGACAAAATGGATCTCCAAGGCGCGAAGAAGGATCTCCAGGTGGCCTTGGTGGAAAAGGCTGAATTACAACGCAGGCACCTAGAGGACAAGGAGCGGCTACGATTGGTGGAGGCCAAGATGGACGCGAGCGAGAAAAGATTTGAGAATTATGAAGCTGCGCGCGCCATCTCTAAGTCGTTGGTGGAGTCGCTGACCAACAACATGTTGTGGATGTAACAGCATGGAGTTGTCAATGTAGTACTCCATTGGTTTTTTGATCACTTTGTGTTGATTCTAACCCTATTCTTGTATTCAGATCACAAACTCCATTCTGAACTCCACGGAGCTGGACGGCGCAGTGGCCAAGCTGATGGTCACTGCGTGCCATGACGGGTATGCACAGGGCAATGCTGAGTGTGCGCATCATGTCACGCATGCAATAGACGTTCAATGGGACTACAACCGCGCTGCCACTCATGGTGTTGATACCGAGGCTGCCTTCTCCCAACCTAAGCGAGGCGCTCCAAATGATGACTTTGTTGATCGCCTGAAAGACATATTTCCGGAAGAAGACGAGGCCGCGAGGGATGAAGAGTAGCATAGGATTTTCATTGTAATGTCTTCAATGTATGTTGAATGTAATTGCGCACTACACATGCTTGTACATATTCCTTGTATATATTTTTTTTATCTTTAATGGAATGTTTCTTTGAAGTTACAATATTTGCGTGAAAAAGACCAACTTTGTTTAGGTATAGCGAATGAAACTGGTAATGAACTCGTGTATGAACATCCCGTCCCATGCGCATGCAGTAGGTAGTGAATATCATGAGTCATTCTGTACCAAGGTATTTTCACGTAGACCCAAAGTGGTTTGCGCATTTGTAACAAAACATCTAGATAAATAAACAATTCTGTCCATTGTCTTTATTAACCAATAAGGCATAAGAGCCATGTAAAGAGTAGGCAAAAAGATAATAGGTTGCTAATTTACATGTAGCACCTTCGTAGCTGCTACGCATTCCATGTCCTAGGAATGTTTGTGTCGTCCAAACGTTTAAGGGTGTATGTGCCCTTTCCTAAGACTTCATGGATAATGTAGGGACCTTCCCATTTAGGTGCGAGTTTTCCATTACTTTCAGCGTTAGACGCTTCGTTGTCACGTAGAACAAAGTCACCGGGTAGGAAGGTACATATGCAGACTCGCGCATTGTAGTATTTCTCGAGCTTGGACTTGTATTTTGCTCCGTTGATTGCAACGGTTTCACGCCTTTCTTCTAGTAGATCCAAGTCAAGTCTGCGCTCGTCTTCGTTATTTTGGCTTTGTGTAACTAACATGCGTGGTGAAGGGAGGCCTATCTCTGTTGGTTTCACTACCTCCGTCCCAGACACTATGCTGAAAGGAGTTTCGCCTATGCTGGTTTTTGGCATGGTTCGATAAGCCCAAAGGATGCTTGGCAACTCATCTACCCAGCCTCTTCGCTCCATACCCAATCTTGTTTTGATCCCTTCAACAATGCTCTTGTTTATGCTTTCTACTTGGCCGTTCCATTGGGGATGCACGACCGAAGTGAAGACATGTTTGATATGCATTTCTTTCATCCATTGTTGTAGTTCTTCAACTGCAAAATTGGGGCCATTGTCACTGACTATGCGCAGGGGTAACCCGAAATGACATATGATGTGCTACCAAATGCATTTCCGAACTACAGTTATTGTGGTGGATGCAAGGGGTTTTCCTTCGACCCACTTTGTGATGTAATCGACTGCGACGATTATGAACTTCACTGCGCCAGGGGCATAAGGGAAAGGTCTCACCATATCGATTGCCCATTGTTGAAAGGGCCGTGTTGTTGTTACTGGGATCAGAGGATTCTTGGGACACAAAGTCTTCGACGCATGGAACTGGCATGATGTGCGCTTCCGCGGTGTTTTGACTGCATCTAGTGCATGCTAGGCCAGTAGTAACCGGCATTCATGGTCTTTGCTACGACCATGCGCGGACCAGCGTGAATTTCGCATAACCCTTCACGTATTTCGTGTATCAAGTATCAGGCGTCTTGCGGGTCAACGCAACGGAGGAGCGGTCCATGGTATGACTTTCGGTAAAGGATATTGTCCGCCATTTCATAGTTGAGTGCCTTGTTCTAGACCTTCCTTGCTTCCGCTTTGTTTTCAGGTAGTGTCCCGTATTGCAGGAACATGATTATGGGGGACATCCGGGAAGGATTCCCCACTTCGATGATGTTTACTTCACGCAAAGGAAGAGAAAGGGTTTTTGAGTACCTCAATACGCACTTCACACGCGAGGTTCTTGAAGCTTGTAGCGGCTAATTTGTTGAGCGCGTCGGCATGTTTATTCTCGCTTCGGTTGACAATTTTGAGGTGTTGGGATTTGGTTATTAAGGCATGCGCCTATTCGAGATACAACGCCATCGTTTCGCCTTTTGCGTCGTATAGGTCGTTGACCTCTCCTGAGACTAAAAGTGAATCGACATGTGCTTCCAAATTTTGTGCTCTCATTTTGATGGCTAACCGAAGGCCTACCAGAAACGCTTCGTACTCAGCTTCATTATTTGTACTTTTGAAATCCAACCTGATGGCGTAGGTGAATTCTTGATTGTCGGGGCTTATTAGGCGGAGACATGCCCCTGCGCCATCATCATTGGATGCGTCGTCTGTGTGAAGTATCCATGCGCAGTCGTCGGTAACCAGCTCTGGGTTCTGTACAGCTTCACACTCTTGTGCTTTATTGTTTGGTACTTCTATTACAAAATCCGCTAAAATCTGGCCCTTTACTACTGGGCGTGGTTTGTACATGATGTTGTGGCCACCAAGCTCAATTGCCCATTTTGCTAGACGGCCAGATATGTCCGATTTGACAAAATTTGGCCTAAGTGATAGTTCGTGAGAACTGTTATCACATGGCTGGAAAAATACCCACGCAACATGCGGGATGCGTGGACTAAAGCTAGAGCAAACTTTTCCATCATAGGATATCGTGTCTCTGGGTCAGTTAGCATTTTGCTGACGTAGTAGATCGGAGTTTGGACTCCTGCGCGCACTACTAGTAGGACTGCGCCCAGAGCGATATCTGATGCGGAAGGGTAAAGTATCAGTGGCTCGTTCTTTTGCGGTGTCGTGAGTGTAGGTAGCTAAATTAAGAACTCCTTCATTTGTGTGAAGGCTTTCTCCGCATCCGGATTCCACTAAAACTTGTTTTGCATTACACAATTCCGCAAAGTGCTGATGAATGGGAAGGACGTTGCTACGTGGTTGGCCAAGAAGCTGTATAGCGCAGCCAATTGCCCTGCCAACCGTTGCATTTCTTTGATGGTTGAGGGGGAAGGCATACATTGAATCGCTTCCACTTTCTCGGGATTGACTTTGAAACTGTTGCACATAACGATAAATCCTAAAAATTTGCCTTCCTCCATTCCAAACGAGCACTTGCTGGGGTTCAGCTTCAGGTTTGCCTTGCGCAAGGATGCAAACGTCTTCTGAACGTTTGTCAGCATCTTCTCCTCATCTAAGCTCATGATGACAAGGTCATCAATGTACACTTCTACGGTTTCGCTGATGTTGTCCCCGAAGACATGGTCCATTAAACACTGATAGGTGGCTTCTGCGTTACGCAATCGGAAGGCATCTTTGTGTAACAAAAGATCCCTTTGTCAGTGCATAATGACGTCTTGTCTTCGTCCTCTTTCTTCATTTGTATTTGGTGGTAGCCTTTGTAGCAATAAAGGAAGCATTTCCACCTAAAGAAGCGAGAGAGTCCACCTTTTTGTCGATTTCTGGTAAAGAGCAGTAGTCCTTGGGACATGCCTTGTTGAGATCTTTGAAATCGACGCACATACTCCAACTACCATTGTGTTTTTGGACCATGAATGGGTTGGCTACCCTTGTCTGATGGCGTACTTCTCGGATGATTCTAGCTTGGAGAAGCTTTGAAACTTGCTCATTCAATGTGTGGGCCTTTTCAGGACCAAAGCTACGCTTTTTCTAAACTATAGGCTGAACTGAAGGGAATGCATGCAGCGCCTGCTTAGCGATTTCCCTCGGTACCCTTGTCATATCCACTGCAACCAAGCAAAAATATCTACATTACGGAACAAATAAAGGGAATGTGTCCAGCGCATGCTCATTCAACCGCGCCTTGACTGCGGGGGTCATGGTAGGCCCTAGCTGTACTGTTTGTTCTGGGTACTTGTTGTTTAGTACCCACTTCTCTGGCTCGCCGTTAGATGATGACTTCGGTAGCTTTGTCAGCGGTTCCTCTTCGACGTACATGACTTCCTTCCTTGCGTACATGATGGCTACCCTGGTTTCCGTTGGAAACCCGCAGGCAGCATGAAAAGTGGAAGTGATCATGCTGAACTCTCGTTGTGTGCGTCGGCCTAGCAATACGTCATGGCGTAAAGTAGCAAGCATGACCATGGAATTGACCGAGACCGTGCGAGAGTGTCGCTCGTTGGAAAGAGTCATCGGAAAGGTGATTTGGCCCAGTGGAACGATGGCCTCAATGTAGAAACCTGTGAGTGGGAAGTCCACTGGCTCCAAGCGCACCTTGTCTTCCGGGTCAAGTTATTGGAAGCACTGTATATTGATGATGTCCATAGAGCTCCCAGTGTCTATGAACATATAATCGGTGCGATAATGGCCGAAGATGCTAGTTATCACGACCGGTTGGTCCTCTTGTGGGCCCCCAGGGACTACGGGGAAGATGAATTGTTGATCGCGCCAGTGAGGCGTGCAACTGTTCTGATGGCCACACTTGCGCGATGGGCCACCTTGGATCATATGAACAGACTTCATCTTTTTATTACTCGGGCGGCCCTCGCCGCCTCGAGTGATCTTGCGCACCTCCTAGCGCACATTTTGAAGTAAGTGGGTGAGCTTCCACTTTTTAGCGCCTTCTCAATCTCTATGCGCAAGGAGATGCAATTGTCGGTTGTGTGCCCCGTATCCTTATGACAATCGCAGAAAAGGTTGGGTCTTGACCTTTCTTATTGCGCATCGGCGGCGGTTGCTTGAATTGATAATTCTCAGTGCTGAGTACCTCCGTCGGTGTTTTGTCAATGTGGTCCACTGACGATTGCGATTATCCTACTTTATTTCTCACTGGGTAGTGATTTTATTGATGGTAGCGCGTGCGTCGACCGGTGAGTAGGGAGGGTTTTCGCTATGCTCCCTCCAACTCTTATTCTTCTTCCCAAAACTTTTGCTCATGTCTTGGGGATAGTGATGAGGTAGGGGATGTCTGCTGTTATTGAGGTCGCGCTCCGTATCCCCGACAAGACTTTGACCATCTCGTCACAACGTACAGCGTACTTGAACTATGCACGAATCAGGTTCGTGCACATCCCTATCTCCAACACCTCTTTATAATAGCGGGTGATGAAGTCTTCAAGATTTTCATCATCACGCCGCCAAATGTTCATCACGTCAGAAAAATCTCTGACGTAACACCACTGTTGGCTGAAGTGGGTCAGGAACTTGTCTTTCAAGTCGTTCCATGACGCGAGCTTGCCCGTGGGCAGGTTGTCAAACCATAGGCGCATAGGTAACAAACAAGTGACACCACATTGGCAGCGTCTAGCCTCCGATCAGTCCTGCGTCGATGAACTGGCGCAGGTGGTCATCTGGGTCTGTCAACCCATTATATTTCCCACTTTGGAGGGAATTTTTGTGCGCTCCAACGGTGCGAGCGCGATCTCCTTGATGAACTTCGAGTGTTCGACTGCTTCAGCTAGCCGGTAGATCAAGCTATAATTGTACTCCGCGTCCGGGTTGTAACCAGTCCGTGGTGTAGACCTGTAAGAAGCATGATCTTTGGGCAGGTGGTGAAACACACGTGCCCTATCACCTCTCCATAAGTCTTATCCTCCTCATGTTGGGTGTACCGCCCCTCGAGAGGATGCGGGCCCAACCGTGAGTTGATGGACGCTCGCCTATAAGTGTAAGACACATGTTTAGTCAGCGATTCAGAATACTCCGTCTCTCGGGTACGGATGTTTGATGGAACATTCGCTCCAGCCGGCGAGTCAAAGCTTAGCACCCAGGGTGCAGGGGAAGCATGCACGTGAGTAGTTGGCTGCAGGCGAAGCAACCGTTTCGTAAAAGGTTTAGAGAAGTCCGGTAAGCGTAATTCGGAGTAAAACTCAACAACATTTTAATAGTGGAAAAAGCTTTAACTTGGGAAGCATCCAAGTAAAACTATCCTTTCTTAATAAGTCAGACAACGGTGTTGTGATGGAAGGGTAATGGTGTATAATCAGGAATAATAACCGGACAGCCACAAAAAAACTACGCACATCCTTAACTGTGTTAGGGGTTTGCCAGTTCTTGATACACTCAATTTTATCGAGGTCCACTGCAATGCCATGGGCTGATATGATATGACCCAGGTAACCCACTGTTGTTTGACCAAATAGACAATTGGCCATTTTAGCAACTAACTTGTTATCAGTGAGAGTTTGGAAAACTAACCGGATATGCGAAAAGTGATCGTTCCAAGTAGAGCTATATATAAGTATGTCATAAAAAAGGATAAATTTCCTTAAAAATGTTGGAAATGTCATTCATCAAACGTTGAAAGGTTGAAGGAGCATTTGTGTGGCCAAATGGTATCACAAGAAACTCATAATGCCCAACATGAGTTCGAAATGCAGTTTCTGAAAATGGGGATACCGATAAAGGCGAACGATAACCGAGGCAGAATTAGGAAGTAAAGTGATGCTATGGTCTTGAGGTCGGGCTGGTGGTAAACCATTGGGAGGTTGAAAAACCTGTGAAAACTCAGTTAAAAGTTGTTAAATGTCAGGTGGGTGTACTGAAGAGGAGTCAACATGCGGTGGCAGCATAGTTAAATGGAAGAATTGATCAATAGGATCACTATGAGCCTGACGTTTTAACCCATGATTGAATAGGGTCAGCCGTTGGGGTGGGTTCACCTTGCCAAACCACCTTAGTGTCTTTTAAAAGGAATTCGAATGTGGCCTTTGCATAATTAGTAATCACCGGAACCAATTTGGATAACCAAGAAACACCCAGTACCATATCCCACATTTGGAGAGGTAGAACAAAGAAATCAACGCATACCGGTGAGCCCTGAATAATCAATTCAACCCGTTTAGCCACTCCTGAACACGGTAACCGTTCTCCACTACCGACCAAAACCGAGAAGGGAGAAAAGACTTCAATTGCTAGATTCAAAAATTTAGCAATGCGCGTTTGGACGAAGCAGTGAGTACTGGCCCATCCAAGAACACCTGGACCGACTGACCTTTTACCGACCCGTTAAATCAAAGAGTGGAAGCCGAACAACCACCCACAAGTGCACTATAAGATATTGTTGAATGAGATTTTACCTCGTCCATTTGCAAGGCATCGGCCAGAACAAAGTTAGGAGAGTCAATAATACCCGAGTCAGACTGTTGTTCAGGCCCTGGATCGTCATCAAAGAAGAGTAGTTGCGGAGCCGAGTGGCATTTATGGTCAACAATATACTTTTCATCGCATCTGAAATAAAGGCCTAGTGCCTTTTTCTGAATAACTCAGCTGGAGATAGGCGTCGAAATCCCACAGTGGTTGGGACCTTAGGTGTAGTTGGGGAATTTAGGACAAGCCCAGTAGTAAAATTGGATGGAGGTTTAGCTATTGATAAAATGGGCTTACCCGAGCCCAAGGAAGGGCGACCGATTCCGCATTCCATGTTAATATGATTCTCGTGCAATTGGGCCATATCCATAGCATCTTCCAATGTGGTCGGGTTATATATCAGAACCGACTATTTAATATCTAAACGGAGCCCCGAAATAAAACAAGAAATCAGAAACTCAAGTGGAAGAGCCACCGTGGTGCAATTAAATATTACTTCAAAACGCTGACGGTACACTTCAACTGTTGATGTCTGTTGTAATTTAGCCAATAATCCTTCCGGTTGTTCTAGGTTTTTCGAACGAAAACGAAGAATCACGGCCGATGTAAACGCCGTCCAATTATGAATCGAAGAGTGTTTATCCACCCAATCATACCAATCAGCGGCGGCGTCGAAATAAAACAACGCCATAAACGGCCGTTCCTCCGCTGGAATACGATAGAATTCGAAATATTGATTCGCTTGAGCCACCTAATGTTCGGGATGAGAACCGGAAAAGCCAGGCAAATTAATCGGTGCCGGGTTTGTGCCTACTGAGAATAGAAGATTCAAACATACCTGAGCCCTGCGAACCGGAGAATTCTTGTTGATGTACTTTATGGCCATCACTATGCGAATAGGCTAGAAAGAATGTGTATTGAATATTGTATAGATTAGATATAAACACACGACCCAAGTGCGAACGAGAACTGACTCGTACAAGTGACAGTTTGACTCGTACGAGTGACAGCATGCCTCATACGAGTGATAAACATCTCATTCATACGAGTGAGCTTATGTGGTTCGTACGAGTGACATCTTGTCACTTGTAAGAACAACCATTCGCATGAGCTGTCATATCTATATATAGGTGTTTTGTGTTCATTGTTTGTAAATTTTGGAAGTTCCCTGAGGGGAAATGCTAGCGGATTCTCTCCAGGAACTCCGCCAGCCAGACAAGATGTATACTCTTTCGATATGAATGAATGAAAAGCTTCCGCTGATTCTGTTCCTACTCCCTATCTATATTGCTCTGCCGAATCTGTACTATCCCTAAAACCTCCGTCTCGAATCGCCGCCCCTGTGACCACAACTGGTATTAGACCTACGTTGTCGATTCATTCAATCTAACAGTTGATGAATCACCTACGCTCATGAATTTTGGACGTATCAGGGGTTTTAGACGTAAAATATCAAATAATCGGACAATCTACGAATATAATGTAAAATTGAAACCATAGGATTGTTAGAGACAGATTTTCGACCAGACCTATGCAAAAATCATGTAGAAATTTAAAGAAACTGAAGATTCTGGATCAAAAAATGTAATCAGTTTCGTCCGTACGAGTGAGCCTCTATGGGTCGTACGAGTGACAATTAGTCACTCGCACGAAGCATCACTCGTACGAAGTGTAACTCGTACGGAGTGTGACAAAAAATGGCATTTTTTGATCGTATTGACGAGACGAGTGTCCAGAAAAAAAATTTGGTTGTTACAAATTTTTTCGAGTTTTTAACGTCTAATTCAGGCTATTCGGGGACACCGTCTAGAGCTTCAAAGTATATATTTGATGATACGATCACAAAAGGATGAAGATTTTGGGGTAGTCACTGATACCTGCACAAATCGTTGATCATCTGGTGTAGTGACTATTAATAGGCCTCAACGTTAAGTCAACATTTGATCAAAACTGCAATTTTGGGAAATTTTCCGCAAAATTTGAGTACCATATGCTGCAGTCGTGCCATAATCTTCATTCCCATAAGAACTAAAGACATCAGAATTTGAAAAATGAGGGGGAATAAAAATTTTCACGTATATGTTAAAATTCAGGTATTTTTTGAAATTCATGACGTTGCGACAGTATCCGGGTGGTTCAGACTGCAGATTATCTGGGAATCACAAAGGATCGAATATACATTTGGAATGTCGTGATCAAAAGAATGTTCAGAATTTTCAGATCATGTTATAGATTGATGCTCAATGGCTAGATACCTGATCCCCGATGTGGAATTGGAAGCACATATGACTGCCTATCTTTAACTCTGCAAGGCAAATGAACTGTTGTTCGGACTAACCGCCAGAAAACAAGGATGTCTTGTAGTTTCAGATGCCCCATTCCAGCGGAGATAGCTATATATCTGTTATTGTGACTAAAAAGGAAGAATGTGATTCTGCTTGCCGAAGAATGTTTCTCAAATTCGATGTGTTACCAGATAGTATGATTCCGATGATGATTTGCTGATTGAGAAGATTACCGATTTGCTGATCAATCGTGATTACGGAATCCGGATTTCTGATTTTTGCAGATGTTCACTGATTTGAAGTTTCTCGTTGTGGTAATTCGAAGTTTCTATCAATTTCTGATTGGGTTTTGAAGATCAGAGGATCGAGCATCAGAGGAGTGCGCTAAACCGAGTGCGGATATGGTTAACGTCGAAACGGAGAAGCTGCAGTGTTTAATTTCAAGTTGGTAACTATTCAAGAAAATTTGTAGATCAAGCAAATCAGAGGAGGTCTTGAACCGTGCAAACAATGACCTGAAGATCAATTTCTGGATAAAATTTTTTTAGGGGGAATTTTTCTTAATGTAGATAATGCAAACCCGGATCTTCAATCAAGGCGGATATGACGTCAACAGATACCCAATTGAAGTTGCAGAATATTCAAACACAGCTCTCAGATTTCAAGTTCAAGATCAAAGCTTCGATAGTGACGTCCAAGGGGGGAATTGTTGATTCACTTTATGGATGTTACTGTGCGAATAGGCTAGAAAGAGTGTGTGTTGAATATTGTGTAGATTAGACACGAACACACGACCCAAGTGCGAACGAGAACTGATACGTACGAGTGACAGTGTGACTCGTACGAGTAACAGTATGCCTTGTACGAGTGATAAACATCTCACTCGTACGAGTGAGCTTATGTGGTTCGTACGAGTGACATCTTGTCACTCGTACGAGCAACCATTTGCACGAGCTATCATGTCTAATATAGGTGTTGTGTATTCATTGTTTGTAAGTTTTGGAAGTTCCTTGTGGGGAAACGCTGGCGGATTCTCTCCAGGAACTCCGCCAGCCAGACATGATGTATACTCTTTCGGTATGAATGAATGAAAAGCTTCTGCTGATTCTGTTCCTACTCCCTGTCTATATCGTTCTGCCGAATCTGTACTATCCCCAAAACCTTCGTCTAGAACCGCCGCCTCGGGATCACAATTCATTTGATTTCTGTTTAGCTAATAACCCACCTGAACACATAATTTGTTGACGACCTGTTTGGTATCCTCAAGAGAAGAAGCGAGGAGAGCCACATCAGATTGACGAGTCGTAGAGGCGAGTTGAGAAGAGAGATCTCGATGGCTATCTTACAGAGATTTAATATGATCATCTAACACCTTGAAACGAGTACCATTAGCCGTGGTGCCGATGGTCAACGAAAGCACCAATGAAGTGTATTGATTATAAAGCTAATGGAAAACTATACGCAACTGATAGGGAAGGGATAATTTCATTACTCAATAGAATGAGGATGAGGGAAGGTTAGAGAAAATTGGATGAGAGGAGAAGATCTAACAAACTTTCATAACATCAACATGTCCCCACCCATCACAAGAGCATGACCTATAAAGGAATTAAATAATTAATTAGATAACCCTACGCTCTTCTTCTATGTTAATTTGTAATCCCTCAGCTTTGCGGGTTGTCTTTTCTTTCTTTCAACCCTTCTCAATTGCAATGGACTTGTAACTTGTGGGTTGGGCTCTTGGGTCACAACATACACACTCTTATTAAAAAAGATGGACCTTTTACATTTTCTTAACTAAAATTCACCACACAAATCAACCTAACTTGACCGTTTTGTTTATTCAAGAATATTTCAGATACTACACTACGATGAAGCGAGTCATTCGTATTTTCGTCTGACCTGCAATCATGCATGTTGATGCGAGAGTAGATTTTCTTATGTTAGTTCAGATTCCACTTGAAATACAACTGTGTATGTCTTTTGACAACCCGATACAACTCGAGAAAGAAGTGGCAAAAATCTAATTACATGTCATATATGGATGAGGATGAGAATGAGAATGAATACGATTGTGACGATATAGATTTTAAGCATTTTGTGAACAAAGCACATCTTCTAATACCATCAGGTCAAAATGTATGACTTATCAAAATGTCTATAACACATAAAATTGTCTGAGATTTAATCTCCTATAAGATTTATTGAACCTAAAATCAGAATATTCTATATTTATCAACCTCTTTCTAAATTTCTTCTAAGACCGCGGGGTGTGGAGGGGATTGGGTTAGAGGCTTTGCTCGACACGTGTTAGATGTGGGCTCACCAGTCCACCCCAAAAAAAGTGAGCTGTGAACCGGCGTGGCCAGGCCGGCGTAGGGTGCCATGTGATTTTTTTATATAGTTAATATTATATAATCTTACTAAAAGTAACTTGGGTTGCCTCTTTAAAAATCCACACATCCATACCCTCTGCTTAATTATTATACAACCCTACAAAAATACCAACGGACACCACCGTATTACAGAACGTCATGTCTAAACAAACTACCCCATCTCACACCGCAGCATTTCTTTACGGTTTACACACCTCCCTATCCATTCATTGCAAAAGGCTATATAATGTATTTCCATAAATTTTATATGCAATCCAAAAGCGCGTATATAACCGTCTGCGATCCAAAGAGCAGCGTATATAACTGTCGTACCTTTTCTTTAGACAACGTCCAGGTTTCTTTTTTTAAGGGCATTATAGCCGTCGGCGTCTGCTCAATCACCGCCAACGCCGTCAACTTCACCGGAGAACAACACTAGCATTTGAATCGGTGAATACATGCCCAATTTTAGGATAGATCAGAGGTTTAGAGAGACAGAGAGGAGAATAGCGAGATGTAGTTATGGTCTGAATAGATACGCATTGGCTGGTTAGATGATATGGACAATGGTGGTGGTTGCGCGTGATGGACGACGGTGGTGGTTAGCCGTGGTGCCGGCGGTGAACGTCGTCACAGCATTTTCCTCATATTTCTTTTGTAGGATTTTGTGGATTTGAAGAAAGAACAAAACTACATGCGGAGAGGAAATGGTTCTGTATGAGACAAGTAATACCATTTTACCTTTTTAATTGTTTTTTCTTGCTTACTATTTGGAAAAGAGATGTGACATTGATTTTACGATGTTTATCTGGTTAGAATGGTTATTTAGTGTTTTGAAAATAAGATAAAATTAAGTTTGTTTGTTTTTTTGTTTACTTTGTGCTTTTAAGAAACAAACTTGATATTATTATCACCGACTTAAAGCTTAGTATTATTCGATACTTAAAATGATATCGATTGAGCTTCCAGTCTCGTCGCAGGGACATGAAAATTTGTTGATTTGTGTAAATAGAAAATTTCTCGTGCATCGCACGGTGAATTCCAATAAGGATTTTGAATACACCTAGCAATTTTTTCATCTAATATGTTTATATCAAATAAATTTATACATAACATCCGGATGTAATGTGTGGATTTACGTCAAATGAAAAGAATATATTATTTAAATGCTAAGAACAATAAAGTTATTATTACTAGATTATTAGACCCGTGTAACACGGGTTTAATATATAAAATTATAAATTATTTAATTTATATTGTTTTCATAAATTTACATAGCTAACCTTTTTTTACCATAGATGACGCAACAATTGGTCATGTGTAAAAATTGATTCTTTATAAATAAATCAACTTTACATAAAAATTGTCCTATACTTTTATTTATGGTCATGGCAAAACATAAGTCAAGAGAAAACTGTCTTCTTTCCAATCTAAATAGAATTCTTCTATTTGGCGATATTAAACGAAATGTAGGGATAGACGTTTGAGTGCCAGTATTACTACCGGATAATATTACTGTCTTAATAACCTGATCACTAAGTGATAGGATTTGTAGTTGAGCTCCATTATATAAACCATTCTTTCGTTTAATAATTCTTGATAACGTCACCAGACTACTGATATTTAGTAATTATCAATGGTTTGGCAAGCCTAAAAATATAACCCTATGTAGGACATTCGGTGAGTATAGAGTTCCATCAAAATTATTATGAAAATATTCTATCCTTAAACTTGTGTATTACACGAGTCTAATAACATTAAAAGTGTTTTCGAAGCATGGAAGTAAACCGATTTCAAGTATTGGATTAACCTATTTTTACCATTTTTATTATTATAATATAAAACAATAATTTATATAATAGATATCTTAAGCATATAATAAAAAATTATTTTAAAGAATAAGAAGTTGTTGTCACATTGACATTATTTGAAATTGTTTATTATAAGTAGAATTGTTACTAATAACTAATTGTATATTTTTGATAAGTCAAAAGTCAATGATTAATATCTAAGTAAACAATAAAACATGTATTAATATTAAGTTTTAAAGGAATGTTTCATTGTTTTGTATTATTTAATTAATTAATTAATAATAATAGTGAATTGAAGGAGAGGAGGTCATGTGGCATTAAGTACATTTTTAGGGTCATATTGGCACACTTTGCAAAATTAAATAAACACCACCAATACGGGTCGTATAGGACTATACGATCCGTATTGGGTACGAGGTTGCTTTCTGTCACTCAACAATGACATAAAGTGAGTGATTGACATAAACATTACATCAGCCCTATACGGGTCGTGTAGGTCTATACGACCTGTATTGGTCTGTAATTTGCTTTCTGCTTGGTCATTATAAACGACAAAGATGAAGACGATTCACAAAAATCATTCCTTGTCTTCGTTATTTCTTTATATTCGAGATTCCACCACGTCTTGGTTCAACCTTAATTACATTTTTTACGAGTAATCCGACACAAACACGAGCACATTTATTCCGGGACGTGTGGTATAGCATTTTTTAACTTGTTTATATAATAACACACAACTTATGTTAATTTAAAGAAAGTTACATAAAATCATATAAAATTAAAAAGCCCTACTTAATAAATCCTAAGAAATAAAAAAAACCTACTTATTAAATCCAAAAAAAAAAGTAAAAAATCTACTTATTAAATCCAAAAAAATAAAAAACCTACTTATTAAATCCTAAAAAATTAAAAAAACTACTTATTAAATCCTAAAAAAAGAAAAAATTACAAAGTTCGGTAAATATTAAAGAAGGGAACCCAATTAAAATCCGAATTCCCATCGTGCCTATACTCGATTTTCGCGATCTCGACTCGATCGTCGTGGGTCGAGTCGCCCGCAGGGACACCGTCGAAGGAAACTTTAAACCGATCCAACTTCATTTTGAGCTCACGCCATTTATCTTGGCACGCGTTTAAGTTGTGACGCACGTTCCCGACATGTTGGTATTGTTGAAACACTCGTCCCAAATACGCGGTTTGACCGCGTTGTAGGGTTTGTTATGCGTCAACGATTGATGTCGGTAGTGTTATTTCCTCTTCTTCGGTACAATGCACAATTTTCGTTATTTTGGTTTGGTTGAGGATATGTAATGTGTCTTTGGATTTGGTTGAAGAAGAATATGAAAAAATGTAATTTGGCTTGGTATTTATAGGTAAAAAATGTCATTTGAGTTGGTATTTATACGTTTTTAAAAATTTGATTTACATGGCATAACTGCCACCCCCAACGACTACATCCACCAGCCAAGTCACCTTCGGTAATAGCTCGTAAAATTCACGTTCGGTAATATAAACGTGTACATGCCCTCGGATAATACCTCAAATAAATTAGCCACTCAACTCCTCAAACGTGTCTAAAAAAATTAAACCTGACCGTAGCTTACGGTCCCATACCATAAGCTACGGTTCAGGCTTACTGATTTAAATTTAAAACTAACCGTAAGCTATGGTCTGATGATCATAGCCGACAGCCTCTAGAACTTCATTTTTCATCATTTTAACATTCAACTAATAACCCGAAGGCTCCTAGACTTTATTATTTCATTTTCCTTGGTCATTTTCGACCCAAACCACTCCCGGTTAAGGTGATATCTTTTGATTCACCATTCTTGAGTAGCACACGTTATCACCAAACCTTTAACTTTGCTAATTTAGGTAAATTAACCTTTAAAACTATAAGGATCCGTATTTATCGTATTTTAAGCTAGTAAACACTTATAAGTCGTAAAAACATCTAGTGTGACACTCGTTAACGTTCGGTTATTCGTACTCTTCTTCAATACATCTCGTGTTGAACGAAAAGACTAAGTTGTGTCATCATGTCAAGGAATAAAAGTCAAGGGACAATTCATGACATTTAACAAAACTATTTTTGAGGGGCTAAATGTGTCAAAACCCCAAATTTTTGTAAAGATGCCACCCTCCTGCAAAATACCACATTCTTGCAGCTCTTGACACCTTGCTAGACACTTGTGATGATCCTACAACACTTCTAACACCTGGCTACATCCTCACACATCTCTTGCACTATAAATAGCTCACTAGTTCGCCTCATTCTTTGCTGATTCACTCTTTCTCCTCTCTATTATACTCTTGGAAGTTCCTGACCATTTAGGGGCTTTCCTTTGAGTTCTAAGTTTTCCTTGGATCATTTGTAAGTATTCCATCTTAGCTCTTTTCTTTTTTATAGGCTTTTAATAGCCAAAAGTCAGACATATTCAACAAATGCCTTGACTTTAGGTTAAGACCATTATGGTCCAGCCATTTTCGAAATGAACATGGCTAAGTGATCGTAATTAGGATGGTATTAATCCCTTAAAAGGGCACCTCCTAATGATCACGTTTCCTAGGTCAGTTGACGGGTCAAAGTTTATGTTTTAAAAAATCAAACGGGTCAGATTTTATAAATTTTATAATCTGAGTTTATATATGTTATAAATATGTTTTTGACACTTAAACAGGTTAGTAATAATTATTAGAACAGGTGGGAACATGTTCGATCCGTCAATTTCAGTCCTAGTGTCGGTTCGCAACCGAAAGTCGCGAAGTTTGACTTCTTCTTTGACTTTCGATTCTGACCCGACTTAGATTAGTTAACTTCTGAATTATGGTCGCATTATGATCGTAATACAATATAACATAACCCTATGAGGTTATATTACTTGATCATAATCATAATCTGAGTTTATGCACAAGTTCCGCTAAAATGTCAATTTTGACTAAAATGTCATTTTTACATAAAACGAAGTTTTAATCAACAATGAACTTGCAAATGAATTAACTACGAAATTAACATAATATGATGTTAATATTCTGTTCATAAACTAAGTTTTAATAGAATATCATGAATTATATTTTTAAAAAACCAAAATGCCCTTTCGGTGAATAGTTTAGTCTTAAACCATAAACCACACTTATGTGTGACTTCTTATTGATAATACATCACAAATTAAGTATTTTTCTAGAATGTTTATGATCATAACATCACATTACATGCAAGTTCCTTTTATACGACATATAATGGTCAAAATGCGTTATAAGGCGTAGTTTCGTTTTAAAACTTCAACAGGCATATAAGTTGATATCCTACTGATATTACAACTTATTTAAAGTATAATGTCATATAGAACTTGTTCATGACTCATCCGGATACCCAATGTCGCTTATATGCGTACGGTTAAGTACATGTAACTAGTTTCTGAAAATTAACCAAAACGGGTTTAACCTTATCATTTTAATCTAAAATTCCAGAATGTTAATTGTTTACCCATGACATACAAGTATTAAGTACTTGTTGGGTTTAAACTACATTCTATCCAGTCATCGCTTAATCTATCATATTGTACCGCTTTGATAATTTAAAGCTAGTCGGTGTAAGTCTATGACTTAAATAGGACCGTTAGCATTCTAATTAGTTAGCTTATGCCATTATTCCAGACTAAATCCTTCTAGTAAATGTTATCTGCACTTATCTAATTGATTAAACGGCTGAGTTAATATAAACTTGCATTTAAATCAAGTGCTAGCTCAGGTAAATACTCTTGACTTATGTACTTTATACGGGCTTGGGTTACGGTAAATTATTACCGCTTGGTCGGAAATGGGTTCAATCGAATGCCGGATTGTGGCTAGTAAATCCGCATATTCTGTTTTGATTAGTTTTGTTTGATAACTTAAACGTTGGGGTTTAACGACCATGTCCTGGATATCCTCGGCTCATTTAAGTTACTAATGGTCACGATCAAAGCACGGGGTGTAGGAATACACCAGACAGATGCGAATGCTAAAATATTTTTACCCACAAGTTGGGTATAACTCATTCGTGGGTTCATAAGTGGTGTGTCAGTTAATCATATCTCGGTCTCTATACTAGGCCCCATATGTATTGACAAACATGTGAATCTATTAACAAGGTTAGAAACATAACTTTCCCAAGTTATACAAGAATTTTCGTGCCCTGTGCACTTAAATCAATTTTTGAAATGTTTTCAAAACAAGTAAGTTAATTTTATTTACCAACGAAAGCTGACGTATTTTCAAAATACTAAGTTGCAGGTACAATACGAAATAGGCTGAACTGCTTGGTAGAGATATAAGAGGATCTTGCAACTCTTTAAATCTGCCCTAAAGTCTGTTACACATTTTTCTGTATATTTTTTGATCCGCTTGTGGATCTTTCATTACAAGCCGTCTGTGTATTATTTTCGTACTTTAAACATTTGGTTTGTAATAGTAATTTAAACTCAAAGACTTCTGATGTGCTGTGTTAATTGACTATGATAATATCAACTTACGTCACGATATTCCCATCCGGGCCCACCGATGTTTGGTTGGAAATTGGAGGTGTCACACCTTCCCGCCTCCCGCCCACACAAGGCTCAATACCCATGCCAGCAGGGCAACTCCATGGCTAACGCTAGCCCGGTGTGGTCTAGCAAGCATTGCTTGGCAACCTCCGCCTCAACTAACGCCCCACACCCTGCGGTCTAATATCAATTGCTTCATCAAACTCGTAGATGTAATAAAACGTTAGACATTTATAGAGGTTACTTATACACCAACACTGGGAACATATGTAAATATGGTCGACACATACAATACATGTTATTACATGTTTGGTGGCATTTATACTGATTTTATATGTAACGTTTTATCTTTCTCAAGTAAATAAAAATTTAAAAATCATCAAATGTGCTTTGGCCTGGCAGTATGGTTGTTCCCTCTATCCAAAGGGATGAGGGTTCAATCAATGCTTAAAATGAAGTAAAAAAAAATCATCAAAAAAATTGAAACTAAATTTAGTTATTGTTAGTGTCTTGTTCTTCTGGAACTATTATAGTGGTAACAAATTAATTATAAGGGTTGGTACCAACTTGCAGCCTATCAGTGTATGAAATAAAATGGTTGTCTATTCATCTGATATAGATATCAAGGGTTTAATTCCTTGATGGATATATCGAAGATTTTGAGAATGCTATTAGAACCCATGGTGTGTGGGTGTAGAAATATAGCGTGGTGTCCTTTCTACGGTGTGTGGGTGTAGAAATATAGCATGGTGGCCCTTCTACGTTGTGTATATCGACCCGTTAATGGTTTTATCAGCAGATGTTGGTTATAGGCGTTGTGTACCGACGTTTAATTTAAAAAAAGTAACTTTTTATTTTAAAATAAATATCACCCCCTATATAAATAAAGCCATTCTACCATTGTTTTTTACAAACACTCTTATTCATCTAATTTTATCTCAGTTTTCTTCATATTTTCACGTTAAAATTTTGGAAAATGGCAACGATTACGTGAACCAAAGAAGAGGACATCGCGCTATGTGAACCGTGGGTAGCACTTACCAACTATACGCCTCGTAATCACTCGAATCCCTTTTAGGGGCGTATTTTCCACCAATTTTTTAATCATAGGGGTGATACCACCCGAACCGTGGATACACTTTTTTTGGCATTTCAGAACTATCCGTTTGAACAACAAAAGATTTGGGACGGTGCACAACGCGGTGGAAAATGACGGCGGTGACATCTTGGAAAACGACATCATATAAGTCGTCTTCATCAACTACAAGCCGGCCTACAACCATGAATTCAAACACGTTTTGGCATGACAGATAATTAGGTTTTTTGTTTAACTATGTTTAGGTTTAACGTTTTACTTGATTATTTAATGTTTTTTTTTTGTTTATTTCGTGTGTTTTTTTTAGTTTCGTTTTTATAAGTTTTGTAATGGTTTTATTTTTTAATTATGCAATGTTTTTTATTAATGTTATTTGTTTAATCAATATTAATGTTTTTTTCTTAAATAAATAGATTTTATACGATTTTGAATAACAAAATAATAATAGAAAGTGTGTGCCATGTATCGAATAATGTCACCCTTTCACGCACCTTTTAACTCATCCCTTTTTATATCACGCCACTTTTCTAACGCATCCTGTCGTGCCATCCACATATCACATAATACATCATTTTAAATCCCCTACTCCATATAGTCTTAAGAGAGTGAATAGATTAATCTATTAAAATGTGGTTAATACTAGTTAAAAAGCAATCAAACAAGATGGGTCTAAACACTATTGTTGTTATTACTACTGCTATTAGTATCATCACTATTATATATATATATATATGTGTGTATATATTATAATATATACATATAAGGTAGGGATTCTAAAAGAAATCCACCCTAATTGAGAAACTTAAGAAGTATTCTGGACCATACATCTTTCCTAAGCTTTCGTGATATACACACATATATAGTTTAAAATTTACTATATACATATGTGTATATTACGAAAAGTCTAGGGAAAATGTGTGGTGTGCTTCTCACATGATCCTAACTGTATATATATATATATACACATATATATGTACACACATATATATATACATATATATATATGTGTGTGTGTGTGTGTGGGCGAGTATGTCTAGGACCTAGGGTCAAACGTGAAAGTACACCAATTTCGTGATAACAACATTAAAAGTAGGGACGATTAATCATGTATCATGTGGTGACGTTGATAGTCGAAAGACAAATGGGGTACATGCCTCAATTGTTTTTTTTTTATGTGTCTTATGTCCAAGACTTGATGTAAAACTACTATCAACTCGGGGGGTCTCACTGGAAGTAATCTCTCTATTCCTACGGGTAAAGGTACGGTTGTTTACAACTTACCCTACTCAGACCCTACTTTAACTTTGCTATTCGTGAGATTTACTCAATTTGATATATATATATATATATATAGGTTGAGGATTTAGAGAAAACACAATAAAAGTGTGAAAACGGTGAGAACGCCCCTCACTGTTGGATCAAAACAATCTCTGGATTAGAATGTAGCGGTGGCGTGTGTGTGTGTATATATATATATAGGGTGAGGATTTAGAGAAAATGCCTAAAAGTGTGAAAATGGTGTAAATGCCCTTCATCCATTGGATCAAAACAATCTATGGATTAGAATGGTGCGGTGGCGTTTTCATAATAACATCAACTTTATTACTTTGACGTGTTTCATTAAGGGTAAAAGGGTCTTTTTACTACTATAATACAAAACGCTACACTAATGAGCAAAACGCCATTCAAATCAAACGACATATTTATCTAAAACGCTATTTATACAAAACGCCAAACTTAATGATAAAACGCGTTGCAGATTTAACAAATAGATGTAAACAAACAGTAACTGAAATTAACATTTACTACAAAAAATTCCCTCCTATCTACGCGCCACTAAGATCATTATACAAACGATGTTACCATCACTTCCATTATCACTTTCAATGGATCATACTAAACGCCATCTTTAAACCAAAACCCCAAATTTCAAAAACAAAAAAACTCTGAGAGGAAGAAAAATGGCAACCATTGTTTCATGGAGATACACCCTCGGAATTAGAAAATTCGTAATCCGCTTTGAAAACAGAAGAAAAGTGTTTGTTAAAACAATCAAAGCCATACTGAACTTGGAAAATGAAGTACAAAGGGGATCTTGCACTTGGCGTCCCTCTAGATAACCACTATGATAAAACACATACGGTCATAAGAAGATTAACAAAAGATTTGGACCTTACAGGGCAAATACAAAAATGAACCCAGTCATCAGATCATGGCGTTTTGATGAAAATACGTACATTGTGACCGTTATATGTGACAACAGGGAGCAGTAGACTACATGCTTGAAAACATCATGACCAAGCAGGGTCTTGGGTTCATGGAGGAGTTACACAACGCAACATGTTTGAAGACAAACATGAACAAAAACTTTGCGTTGTTGCATGACATGTTCTGTTAGGAAACTTTTGTTTATTTGTTGTTGAAATTGTTAAACTTACTTAGAAATAATTCTGTCAACGCGAACCGACTGATGAACCATCCAAGAAGCACTGAATATGAATACCGAGAAAGAAAATAATCAAGCTTCTATCTTTTATTAAAAGATCACTACAAGGTTACAAGACTTCAATATGTTAGCGGGACATTATGAAGTTTACAAGATACAAATCAAAAGAGTTGTGTTCATAAGATAATATATCTTAAGACCACATTAAATATCTCAAAATTGTGATAGCTTTCAACAGAGAAGAAAAAGGAGCAAGTTGGTATACAAAGAAGATAAGCCACATGACACATGGATGGGCACACAAACCAACATTCTATCAACCAATAACAATTGATATAGTGCAAATGAAGTCTCTATAAATACATAATTCTTTCGTAGGAATTATGTGTGTTTTATGAAGTAAATTTTCTAAGTAGAGTTCCATGTGAGTTTACCTCCTGGATTGTTCCAGGGGGTGATATTCAAGATGCGAGTTTATTCTCGGATCGACCCTTTCTTCTTTGTTTGATTCCATCAAACAAAGATTAATTCTTGTGTTCATAGATTGATACATTTATTTATAGAATTAATCATTGAAGAAACACCCTCACTCTCATTATCTCCATTTTATTTTTTGAATGTTTATATATTTCACAAACACCCGTCTCTACAATCGAAGAACGTGCATCATTCGTACAGGATCAGAAAAGAGGACCAACATGCTCAAAAGAAGGCTTCAAACTCTTCAAGAACAAGAGGCAAATGAAAGTAAAGTTGATGACTTGGATGAGAAACAGGTAGAAGAATCCGAAGAAGAAAACAAGGGGAGTGATGGATACTTCTCATACAAAATCCTTTCTAACAATGAGTTTTAATTTTTTTTCTTTACTTTTTCGTTTGTGTAATTTTTTTATGTGTTTGTTATATACTTTTCAAATAATAAAATACTATATTTCTCCAATTATTTATAAAACGCCAAAATGCCACAATTGCAAAACACCAAAAGTTAATTAGTGTATTTTATCATCTTTATGTATAAAATGCCATTAAAATACAAAACGGCAAACATAAAAAGATGGGACGTGTTACAGCTTTGACAGATAAAGCTGAACAAACAGTAACTACAAACAGTAACTGAAGCGACGGATACTTTATTACTAACATTTATTAAAATAAAATCCCGGTTAAACTACGCGCCAAAAAACTCTTATATAAATAAACATCCCAGGAACTTCCATTGATCACAACAAAAAACGAACACCATATTTTTTTTTTGGCAAACCATTCACTTTAAAACACCAAAAAGTTAAAACAACCACAGATTGCAAACGTCGTTTATTGGAGATTCAGTATTGTTCTCCATGAAGTTTCGCTGAATGGATTCTTAGGTTAGGGGGATAACTTAATAAGATTTTGCTGAATGAGATTGACAAATCTTTAAGAAAAAGATACTCAAGACATTGATATGTCATTTTGTGTGTTTTGTTCTTGATGAAGTTTTGGATGTGAAGAAAAGACCTATGCGAATCTAAATGCTATTTTGGACTCCATTATTAAATGATGAAGAGTGGGATGAGCATGAAGATGATGGCCAAATATCATCCAAGCGAAAAACTCACTCACAATCACACCCCAATAATGGCATTCACAAAAACGGCATCGATCTATGTCTCCAGCATCCACAAAAACACTTCAACAGTCAACAACAAAAGATCACACCAAAAAACAAAACACCATATTTTATTGGATGATCAGCTTTATCTAAAGCAGGACGTTTCAGCTGTGTAGGGAAATCGGCACCTATATAAAGAATTCAAAGGTTTAAGGGACAAAAACTTCAAGAAGAAAAGACTAATAACACTGAAGATATGGATGAGAAATTGGAATAATTTTTTTTCTTTTCTATTTTTTTGTTTATTATCTAATTTTCAGCTAATAAAATATATTATTTCTCTAATTACTTATAAAATACTAAAATGCAACAAACGCCAAACACCAAACTATAATATAATTCCTTTAATCACGTATTATTAAAAACTTCAAATAATTACTGAAATGTATCAAACAAGGTGCAAGAGAATAGAACAAAAGGGTGCCTTACAAAAGTTTAATTTTACCATCTTTATCTATAAAACGCTATTAAAATACAAAACGCCAAACTTAAAAGATGAGACGTTTTACAGCCTTAACAGATAAAGTTATACATACAGTAACTATAAACAGTAACTAAAACTACGAAAACTTTATTACTAACATTTATTATATTAAAAACCACACCATTGAAATTGATTTTTTTTATATTTTCAAAACCCCGTAATTACTTGTCACATTATAGGTCTGCATCCTACATCACGACAAGACATACAAAAAATACACATCAAAAAAATAAACTTACTATTGTTTTTTAGCACCAAAAATATACATCTACCTCGCGCCAAAAATAGGTCATTATATAGGTAGAACATGTAAACAAACTTAACACTCCATAAATTGTTTAAAACCCCATACAACTTAAAACAAAAATGGCTCAGGTTATTGCATGGAGGTTTAAGAGGTCGGAGAGACGTTTCGTCCTAAAGTTCTCTTACCAAGGTCAAAACCATCAAGGCAATACTTAGTATGGATGAAGCCGTTCAGATAAATAGGTTGGCCCTTAGGGTTCCAAGGGCCAACGATTGTGAAAGGACTCAAATGGTAATAAGAAGATTGAAAAGAAAATTTCTAGCAGATGATGACAATTACTGATCTACCAACAATTACCAGTTGGAGTTTGGATGAACCATGAAAGTGACTTATCAAGATAGGGTGGATTATTAATTGACGATGGACGAAGTGCTAAACACAGATAAAGTACACCTTCTTGGACAACTCTGTGATTTAGCACATTCGAACGATGCAACATCTAGGGTTGTGATGATATTTAAATATAAGATGCGAAAAAGGCTAAACGAGATTATGGTGTTATACGCCAATGAAATAGATAATGATGACGAGTTTGAAGAAAGTGATGACCAAAGCGATGGGTACATCTCTAATGTAATACCATCCACTGAAGACTATTAGTTTACTTTGATTTCGTCTTACTTGTAATGTTTTGAATTATTAATGAAATATAATGAATTTAGGAAGTTATTTACATTTATAAGATATAAGAGATTAATTTAACTAGATAGATCTATAAAAGAATAACAGATTTATTGTAACCCTAAACATTTTAATGATAAACAATAAGAATAACATATTAGAAGTAATGCAAGGATTGATTAGCGAGGAAATAATGCAATGATTGATTAGCAACCTCATTATACATGTGGACAATAAAAATTCAACCTTATTATCTAGGTATCTGTGTGTGGTTTAAGGTGTTTTAACTTAGGGTTAGTTTTAAAAAAAATATGGACAAGGAAGAGCCAATGTGGAAGATACAAGATCGACATGTTTTTGATAATATTTAAGTATGACATTGGTGGATTAATTGTAAAGGTTAGCACTACAATTTTTTAATAGCATGTATACATCACCACAAGCACTTTTGCTTGATTAGAGCAAATGTTACCATGGATTTGTTATCATAGAATTTGTAGGTGCATAAAAATTCTTTTTTGTTTGTAGAAGGAAAAGCAACATCCTGGG
Source organism: Scalesia atractyloides (assembly GCA_947069175.1). NCBI lineage: Eukaryota > Viridiplantae > Streptophyta > Magnoliopsida > Asterales > Asteraceae > Scalesia > Scalesia atractyloides. The sequence continues at coordinate 20,182,532 of CAMTDV010000013.1, forward strand.
TGTATCTGAGTCTCTTATTCGATTCATGTGAGTTCACGTTTGTATATTATCTATTTTGTGTCTTCAAGACATGTGGATTATTATTCCACTTAGTGACTTTAATTAATAAATCTGTAGTGATTTGTTTGCAGTAGCTAAAGTTGATACACAAAGCAAGAGAACTTGAACAACAATAAACCAATAGGTTAGTTGTATTTTTATATGTGAGTTTATATAATAAAGAAGAGAACGAATAAATGGTTCCATCTTAATATTGTAATAGTAAGTTTTTTAATCTAAAGACATATTCATAATTGTTAATGTTTTATGATAACTTAGTCAATAAATTTATGTTTTTTTATTTTTTTAAGATTGAACAACATCTTCTAAGTGGTTATTGCTACTTTTAAGCAACAAAATTGAGATATAAGTTGCTGTTAGAAAGGTTAACATGATGTGAAGTGTCATTATATTCTTTTCCATACGTGGTTCACTAGGATGAAGCTTTCAGTAATGTCATATTTAGTATTTACATACTACAAATAAAAATTGAAAACTAAAATTTATTAATAATATACTCTATACATTTCTTATAACTGACCCATCAACATTTCTACTTATTGAAGCAATGCAAACCAAATAATCTGTCATTCTCATTTGACCCATAATACGTGAATTGTTATATTTACTTTATTAACCTTTTGTATTCCATAAGAATTTCTTTTAAAGAATTTTGATATGTTCATTATAAACATATAATGTCCTTTGACAATACTTTAAAAACATATTTTTTTATTAAACACGTAAATTTCACAGGAATTAGCACTAGTTTACTAATAATTACCTAATAAGGAGTTTGATAGGATTAGATGTCCTCATTGTATCATATTTCTGTCTTGGCTCTTACATATAAAGTTCTTTATGCATTTTTCTTTATATAAATACAACTTCAGATTAAAAAGTTAAATATTGTATAGTATTTCTGTCTTGGCTCTTCCATATAAAGTTATTTATGCATTTTTCTTTATATAAATACAACTTCAGATTAAAAAGTTAAATATTTGAATACCTTTAATGAAAGGTAAATTTAGCTTTAGCTTCCTTTTTATAATTCTTTTATTATTGAGCTAATATTTTTGTATTATTTAATTTTGAACTAATATTTTCGTATTTATTTAAGTTAGAAAAAATAAATAATATAATAAACAGAACCTAACCGATAATCGCCACAATGCGCGAGAGAATAACACTAGTGTGTGTATATATATATATTTATTTATTGGGAGTGGCCATAAACAGTAAATCTATTTTTTTAAGTATTTGTTTATCTCATTTACTTTTGATACTTTTGGTTTCTTGACGCCAGAGGTTGTGGACCTACTTAGTCGAGTTTAAAAGGTCATCCATGGTAATATTATGACCTCGAGATCTATGGACGTAGTTTTTAAAATAATTATTTTTGCTATTAAAAAATAGGTAGCGGAGCAACTTGTTGGCCGTTTACCATCTATCTCGATGTAAATTCAGTGTTAATTGAGATATATTATCATCTAAGAAGCATTTGAGCTAAATTTTTCAATAATATATTTTATTCAAATTAATTTGTTGTTTTTCTAATAATTCGTACGTAAAGTTATTGAAAATGGATACTATTGCCCTGTCATATCAAACCGAGACGATATATGAACATTGGTACTGGTACCATGACGATATAAGTCAATCGATATCGTTCGAACAATGTCGGTGCTCGTTCCAGTGTTATATTTTATCGTTTTCGCTCGATATAAAACATGTGTTGATTTTTATACTATTGTAACTAACCAAACCAATACCTATTGAAAGCTTGTAGTAACGCACCGCCACAACACACATGCAAATACACTAGTTATACTGAATGGCAGAAGTACCTTTAATACCCTCGCTTATTGAAGCAATTACATAACTTATTATTTTTATAATCTACGGTAGTAGTAGTATTATTATTAGCAATATATATTCTTTAGTTTAAAGAAGTAGTTGTATTACAATTAGCGATATTTAAATAAACTCACTAAACAAAATTTTATTGCATAAGATTACGTCACAAAATTTTATTGCATAAGATTACATTGAAAAACTAAGAGTTTATTTGTGTACAGTATGCTAGTGGCGAGCTACCCCAAAAATTTAGAGGCATTCCAATTTATTTTTGGTAGATTAGATTATCCTTTGTATCAAAACGAATTTTTTTGTTACTTTTTTTATACTATGAAAACGATGCAGTGACGGGGTTGAGAGATAATCCGTTCTACCGCTTCTAATACCCTAGCTCTGCCCATAATATGCTAACAATCTTCCTCCTAAAACATATGTTAAAAAACTCTTAAAATTAATTAATACTTTTAGAAAACGAAAATTTATTTATAAGCCATCGTGTTTCTAGTTGGATTAGTTGAGAAAGCTGTTTATTAAATAGCATTAAGGTTGATTTGTTTCCAGGAAACGATCATTTTTAAATTAGGTTGTTTTTAAAAGATTTCGAAATCCAAAAGAATTTTAATTAGCATTCGAGAAAGCAACCCAAGCTACATTTGAATTTTGGTGCCAAGAATGTACAAATACACAAAATCACAGTATGTCACGCAACTCTAGATCATTGCCATGTCTTGCCAAACTGTATTCAGAGCCAAATCTGAAAACACAAACAATCAAACACTAATTTATCAAGAACTTGATGCAAGAATATGACAAAAAGTCAATACTGGGATAGAAGAAGACAGCATCTTATACTTGTTCAGCAGTTCCCCTAATATTATATATATATATATGATTAGCATCATTTGTAAACAAAATCTTCATAGTAAACTGTGTGAAATAATCAGGACCATTGATTTCATTTTTAATTGATAAGGATAGAATTGTAATTTTATAATTATTTAGTTTTCAATCTTTATTTTAATAATTATATATTTAGTCACAAGGTCCCTAATTAATAGTGATTTGCATCTAAAATATCTTTTATCTTTTACAACAATTTGAATTTCATCAACTGCGAGAATTGAAAAGTTCATAAGAATATTTGTATTCGGATTCATCATATAGTCCCATAAAACATAGATTTCAAACTCATTCTTTCAATCCCATAATTCCCAGTATATTTTTTCGATTTCTATCTTTCTGTTTTTCGATCATGGATGACCCAGAAAATAAGAAGAATAAATCCGATGAAGAAGTTGATGAAGACAACGTTCAGGTTAATGATAATGTTTTCGTTACAACATTAGATCGACCAAGTGTGTTTTTGAATGTTCTTTAAGATGTATATACGTTTTGAGAATGTTTCGTTTTTTTTCTTATTCTATTCGTATAGTTTACAACAATTCATCGACAATTGTAGGGTTCATCTTTGTACGTATGTGCAGTTTGCTGTTTTTATCTGCGAGATGTAGTTTTGACGTAAATGTTCAGTTGTTATGATTCAGCATACATGTGTATAGTTGCGTATTATAAACAACGTATTTGCAGTTTGCTGTTTTATCTGTTAGATTGTAGTTCTGCTGTAAACGTCCAGTTGTTACTTTTCAGTACAGAATTCAGTACACATGTGTATAGTTGCGTAGTATATGAAATATTACATATCAGGATGCGTTTTCGTCGTAAACTTAGGTTTCTATACCATTCAATACACATGTGTATATATTGTTTATAAAAGTGCATTATTATATAAGTGGGGTGCAGAGTTGATCTAACATCCAGTTGACACCATACAGTACACATGTGTATTATGGTTATATAAAATGTTGTAAATCGGGGATGCATTTTTGTTGTAGGATTCCAGTTTATAATAGACAGTAAACAGATGTATATTTTTAATTTTCATAAACGTTATTTACCTTTTTTAATTAATGCTTGCAGAATCAGTCGCAAGCAACGCATACGAAACTCCCAATGGAACTAGGTACTGGACACCAACCGTCCTTTCTGGATTCAAACCATTTGTTAAAGCTAGATTTAGTACAACAGAAGAAGCTATTGCAATGTATGAAGAGTATGCACAACTAGCAGGATTTTGAACCCGTCTTGATACTTCGCAGAAGGAAATAGTAGGCGATATAATGGCTACTAATATGCGATATGTCTTATCTTCTAAAGCCAACAAACCTAAACGTAAAGATATTTTTGAGGCAACAAATAGATTATGTTTTGTGAATTTTGTTTTCATTTAGTTTTTACATCATATTGTTACAACTTAAACATTGTTACTGGATGTACAATTCCAAATTCTACAAGCTAAACTTAATATAATAAAATATTGTGCACATGTGAATCTCAACATGTATACAACATTCCGCAATTTTTTTACAAACATTGTGAACAAGTACACATGTGAATTTAATAACATATAAAACATTACACTTATGTACTACACTAAAACAAAAACTACATAAGTGTAGTTAACCCTTTATGTATCCAATCATTTAATCTAAAAACCGTAAAGTAATGTCGTACAACAAGCTTTTTTATAAACCGACGTTCGAATACCAACTTTGTAAGTTGTGATAAGAGCCATGTACCAATGTGTACATAAAGGATGGTGCAGCACCATGAGTACACATTAAAAAATCTAACAAGATATTACCTAGAAACATTCAGCAAATACAACTTTCAAAGTAATAACTATTAAAACTGTATATAAAAGTGTAACTTACCGACATAACTAAATATCCTTGAAAGAGTTTATAAAATTCTTGACTTCCCATACTCTTCTTTGCTTTCAGCTATTATCCGTTCACGGTGAATGTTTGTAGTAGAAGTAACCAACTTCACGGCGTATTTCTTACGTAGTAAACGTTGCTTTTTTATGTCCAGGATCTAGTGAGAACCCACAATCCCATTTGTCAACAGTGACGCCAAACCACGTATCCATGTGCCACCTAACAAACACCCCACAATCGGCCGTGTTGCCTACGGTCTTCCATTCAAAATCAAGCCTTTCCGGCTTACAAACACTGATTTGTTCAATAATACTTACCAATAAATAACTTGTACCATGTTACACACATTGTCAAACCCCAAGAAACATAGAAAACTATCATGATGCACACGTGTACAAATAATGATTTGATAATATTCAACACCAATCACTTATGCTAACAAAGCACGAAAAACCTAGCTTCTTATTGTGCTAATCGAGATAACTATACCATGTTTACTAAATATTTTTGTTACACCCCAAAAACCGAAAAACCTAACAACATACAACACTTTAGAACACCAATAAGAGTCTGAAAATCAATCTGCATGCTATAACAAACACAGAGAACAAAATACATAATAGTTTATTACTTTGTAATAATAAAAATTCTCAATTCACGTTTAGTAACAATCAATGATAAACCCCAAAACCCTAATTTATTAACAACATACACGTGTGTACGATATCAAATTTATGTAAATCTGCATTCGGCATTAAGTTTATTAAACAGAGTACAATGTACATTGTCCTATAACCAAAATTATAACTATGTATGTGGCAAAGATTTTAGAAAAATTAAAAACAAACGGACATCAATCAACCAACAGTAAATAACATTCTACACAGACAACTTGTAATTTAGAAAATGTAAACACTATGTACTGATCGTTTGTTCTTGTATATCGGCAGAATCATAAAATACAGACAATGACGAACAAAATCGAAACACAATCGACAACATAAACTACCATTACCTATTCGGGCGACGATTAAACTTACAAATCGAACTTCAATCACCAATCATATGTGTACTTCAAATCGTATGGAGTATCAGAGAACCATATAATTGTGGGGAAGAAATCGGTGGAAATCAAAAGTTTTGGATACTGGATTCTTCAAACAATCAGCGTGATTTTGGAGGATGGTGATAGTGGCGGATTATTTGGCAACCTTTTGACTTTCCAATTTTAAAAATATTCACTGCTTTTGTTAAATACATAATTAACCTTTTTAATTATTTTTAAAGTGAAAAACATATCTAAGTAATTACAATCATGCCACTAATCAAAACTTTAGGATGATGAAAATCGATGGCCTAGATTAGTTCACACGCTTGACTCTTATAATGTTGTTCACTCTAGATCCTTACCATATATATATATATATATATATATATATATATATATATATATATTTCACCAAAAAACTTGTCAAATTACATCAAAATAGAAGGTAGATGGGTAACAAGCTATGCCGACACCCCTTTCTGAGTTGCAAACCCTAACCTTTAAAAGACAAACCTCTGCCCCCCTTGTGTTGAACAATTGTTGTGGATGAACCGTTGGACCCTAGTTAAAATGTTATGAATTTACATCAAGATAGGTGATAAACGGACAACAAACTGTATCGCTACCACTATTTTAATAACAAAACTAAGTCTATTAAAAACTACGTCCATATATCTCAGAGTCATAATATACTATGCAAGACTCTATGAACTCGACTAAGTAGCTCCACAACCTCTAGCACCAGGAAACCAAAAGTATCAAAAGCAAATGAGATAAACAAATACTGGTTGTCAAGGCATGCTTTCTTGTGTTTGGTCACTTTACACGAAGCAGCCTGACCCACCATGAAAACACTACCCCTAAGCCACAAACGGGGAAACCCCTATTAGATCTACACATGCATGTTTTCCTCATACCCATCCAAACACCAAAACGTTGACTGGTCTAATAATAGATCTCCCTTCCAATGGCCTTGCCAAATGCAGTAGGAACCAACAACCGAATAAGGATCAAAGCTCCAGTTTAGATTGCTTTATACAATGCAAATTTTGGGTCTTTTGGTAATAGTTCTACTTCTTCGATGGCTCACAGAGCTCCGGAATTGATCTGAATTTGGAGAAATATTAGTTTCTGAACTGGACATTTTGTACGGTTTGAAAGAGGCAAGGTTACCCTGAAAACATTTTTGTTCTTTAGAAAAACGTTAAACTTAATAAAGGATTAGTTATAACTAAAAAACCAGTACGCACTCAATACATTTAACCGGCTCTTGTATTACCTAAATCTTAATTTAAGTTACATAGTTGTTCTTTTGTGTAGGGTCCCTTTGATAGCAGACTAGGAGATAAAGCTAAGATTTTCCCTCGTTTCACTTCCTCGGTCCCTACTTTACGACTGGGACTTTACTTGAAATGTTTGTTTACTTACGTATCTGTTCCACTGTTCAATTCGAGCCAGCATAAGTGTGCTCCTGGAGATAGAGCCGTAGAGGGGAGGAATGGCCCATTGCATGAGTGTCCTGGGCTTTACCGTCACGTGTGCCCATTAAATTTTCATTTTGGATGTCTTATACAGGCAGTCGAGAGCATGTATGATCTTCTTATAGAAACTTTTGTCACGGGTCCTTTCTCTATGCTATCAGTAGGTGAGGTGTGAATATCCCATCAATACATGTTGCTGAGTTGAACAATAGGATGCTCTAAATGAGATAAGAACTCATCAATAATTGCCATATATCCAAATGGCAAATAAATGCCATTTACACTGTAGCATTTTTATTTTCTGAGCAAATGTCGAGGAAATTGATCTTCAAGAAAGGGATATACAAAGCTTAGAATTCTTTTCACGGAAAATATTAACTAAAGAGACCCATTATTATATTTATGGGTAAGAAAGAGACAGCAATGTGCTCTACATGCCCTTTTTAAGCTCAGAACTTCTCTTACATTAAAATCCCACTTATCATAATTTTTATAAGCGTGCACCTTTTTTTTACAACTTTTGTTGTGTTAGAACATAATGCTCCTCAAAGTGAAGACTCGTTGTCCTATTCCAACCAGACTATGTTGTTTTAAATGGGCTCACCCTGGCTTCAGAGTTTGACTTGGATGTTCCCCAGAAAACCATACCGCCAACTGACACTTAACAGACGTGCCACCACAAGAGTTGAACACTCTCTGGTGTAACACACAGGACGAAAACCCGAGTGGACTCAGGATAGAACCTGACCCCCTACAAGGTTGCTAGGCTCTATCCATATTTGCCTAATCCACCAACATCACACAAATGGGGATTGAACTTGGGTCTCTATTAGAGAACCAAACATCCCTACCACTAGACCACAAGTGGTGGATTAAGCATCTACTTGTAATAACAGCTTTCTCATGTTCGTTTTTTCTATGTTTTCTCTTGTATTATGAAATAGATTAGGTTATCACCCGCGAACTTCACCGATCAGAAATTTAATCTACATTATCACAAAGTGTACAAATAATATAAATACAAAGTAACATATACTTATTGACAAAGTGAAAATACAATCAATATATAAACGTTATTTTTAACCACAGAGAGCAATCAACTAAAAAAATCTTTCTACCTTAACTTCTAACTTCTTCACAATTTTGATCATAAACCGATCATCTAGTGTCGAGTAGAAGATGCTCACAACAGTTTGTGGCTAAAAGAACTCACGAAGAGCATCGTTCCAATAAATTTAACATATAATATGATCCACTTTGAACAACTCCCTCAAATGTTTGAGATTTATTTATAATTTCAAAAAAAAATCAAAATTAAATTCACAATTCTATCAATTGAGGCAAAACAGTACCTAAACACAATTGGGCAATACTGTTTCCACATAGACTCCCCGGATTGAAGTGGTGGTGTAACCTTAGATCCTTTTGGTGGGAATTGAAACCAAAACTTCTTATTTAGGTCGAAATCGGTCATCTTTTGGTCTCTTATTATGAAAGCATGTTCTAAATACCTATAACAACCAAATACAGAAAATCAATACAAACCAAAACAAATTGAGAATTGCTCAATGCATTGAAGATTTTATTTAATACTCAATTGAAGATTGAGCATCAAATTATAATTCTTATGACTTTTGGTATTATCTGACCCAAATATCCTCCCTACCAAACCCATGCCATCTTGATACCGCACCAAAGACTCGACATATTAAAAAGATGAAACAAATCATCAACCTGACAAAAGCCGAACCCAAGTATTTGTATGGTTGCACCAAATCATTACTTTTTTAATCTAAAAATTGGTATTTTTCATCAACATCGCCCATTCAAATGAATGCCCAATGCTTGTTACATTAAGTTCTTGCAATTCATCCACATTGCCTATTCAAATGAAAGCCCAATGCCTGCAGATGGCTCCGCGCAAAAGAAGCCAGATCATGAATTATTGTTTGTTAGAAAATCAATTCGTGATCTCAAACATCACCTCTTTTTCATGAATATTTTTTCATGTGAATAATAGGAATGTCGATCGTAAGTCCAAGGGAAAACCCTGTAACATCCGCAAAAACAAAAAAAAAACGGGTTCTAGAAAACCGACTCGTTTCGTAAACCGTATCTTTTGAGGTTAAATTAAATGAGAATATTTATTTTTATTTGTTAATACGTATGTGTTTAAAAACCGGATTGAAAATGATTACTTTATAAACAATTAATATTTAGTTATGTTAGTTTTATAAAAGAAATAACTAACGGAGTCAAAGTATAAATGTTATCCTAGTTAGAAAATCTGGTTAGTATAGTTAAAGGTACAAGGGCTAAATGTGTCTATGTTGAAACTTTACTAGATGAGAAAAATAATTTACTTTAATCATAAATTCATATGAGATTCAAATTGGATTTTGATATTTTTTTTGTTGTTTTGTGATTAATTTATTTTCATGAGTTAAAAATGCAACATGAAACCGAAACCAAAAGTTGCATGAAACTAACAAATTCAAGTGCATTCATGGACTAATTTAATTGAATTAATGAAAATGAATGTTATAGGGTAATGAAAGGTTAAAATAAACATATTTTAGATAAGTGGAGAAAAAAGAACACACAAGACCCATTATTTTATTCATCTACGAGTCACAAAAATGTACCAAGACCTGAAAATGGATTATTGTTGGTCTGGAATGAAGTATGATGTGACTTAGTATGTGAGCAAATGCCTAATGTATCTGCAGGTTGAAATTGAACTTCAAAGAACATTAAGGATGATCCATCCATTGGAAATATCGGAATGGAAATGGGAGTATATTACTATGAATTTTACTACCAAGTTTCCTAGAAAAAAAGGGCATGCCATGATTTGGGTTATACTTGACTATCTAGCCATGAGTGCTCACTTCTTGCTGATTCAAGAGATTTATCCATTGGCAAAGCTCTAAGAATATTCATCAATGAGGTAGTAGCAGACATGGTGTGCATGTATCAATTTTGTTGGACACAGAAGCTAGTTCAAATCAAGGTTTTGGAAAAGGTTTTATGAGGAAATGGGAACTATACAACACATTAGTACGACATATCATTTATATATAGACAATCAATCAGAAATGAATATTCAAACTCTTTTGGAAATGCTTCTTGCTTGTGTCATGGATTTTGGTGTAGCTAGGATAGTCATCTTCTGTTAGTAAAATTTACTTACAATAACATGTACTAACATTGGTATGCCGTTATACAAGATGTTGTATGTGAGATAATGTAGGACTAGTTTTCTTGGGTGAAATTGGACATAAATAATTGATAACGCAATATCTGAATAGGTAAAGATAAGCTTGAAAGTTGATTAGAATAGACATAAATTATATGCAGATAAGATTTGTTGACCTATTGAATTCAATGTTTCAAAGTTAGGGATAGAGTGATGCTAAAAGTGTCCCCATGGAAGAGTAATATTAGATTTTGTCAAAGAGGGGGAATAAGTCCAGGGTTCTTTGGACCTTTCAGAAATACTTTCTAGAATATGGGAAGTTTCCTATAGACTTGACTTTCTAGAGGAGCGACTCCAGATACATCTTACTTTCCACGTGTCATATTATACGCAAATATCTGGCTGACAAAGCGGATGATAAACTAAACTATATTGAGAAGTATGTGGTGATTCATGACTTGCAAAAAAGCAAATGTGCAGTAAATCAATGTGATAGGTTAAGGTTCAATGGAAGCACCGAAGGGGATCGAAAGCCACTAGGGATTCTGAAGATCAATGAGAGAGTTTACCCGCATTTCTTTAGCATGTAACAAATGTCGATGATGAAACCCGATCTAAGTGGATAGACTTGTAACATATCAAAATAAATAAATAAAGCCATAGATTTGGATCTTGGATCTTGGATTATAAAGAAACCCGTTATTAGAGAATTTTTATGTCAAGGACCCATGAAGGCATTATGTTAATTTTATAAGAAAAAACATAATGGAGAAGTGTTTGGCAGCCCTCATCCTCATTTGCACATTATTACCATCTTTACTTAGATATAAAAAGTTAAAAGAGAGAGAGAGAGGAGGAGGAGATGGCTAAAGACACCACAATTTCATGTGGTGTTCGAAGCATAATTCATGGGATCAAGCGGGTGCCATCATCGGTTTTGGGTTTGGGTTGATGAAACTAACATGAGATATTACGTAAAACATTCGTATGTTAACACTGAGATATGTTTGGTATAACATTATACGGAAACCAAATGTGTTTCTATCACTAAAGTTAGGATCTTCACATGACATGAGATAAATTTGCTACTACTGTCATTTCAAGGATTTTTGCGTACAGAGAAGGTACATTCGCTTGACATTTCTCTCGTGACTAGTTTTTGTATAGTAGTTCTTGTGCTATATTGCATGCTAGTTTACATATATAGTTCCCGCATGACTATGCACACGAAAACATTAAGATATTACATGGACTTGTATGGGAAGTTGATCTATTGACCATTTTTGTTATGCAAAAAGTTGATCATTCTACATGTGAACCCTTGACCAGATTGACTAATTTGCATGAATACTTTGCAATGGTAAAAGTTATCAAGTACATAGCATCCTTAGCTGCTTTCTTCAGGTGAGTTTGTAGATCGTTCTATTTAGAATGTTTTGGGGCAATACGCATACACACTAAAAGGGTGTTAATGAAAGATAGAATGTTTATAGTATAATATGTTTAAGGAATAAAACTATTTTAACTTCTATTCATAATGACTACATAAACGTTTACAAATGATCAATGTGTTGTTTAAACGTAAGAATTAATGAATAAATCTCGACTAAAGTAAAATAATGAAAGCGCAACATATTAAATGGGAATTGGTTATAGTTATTGTTGATTATACCTTTAAACATACTGATTATGTAAATGTGTCTTGTTATATTTAATTCTTTTATTTATAGACATATGTCAGTGTCAGCGACACATTTAATGCACTTAACATTTTGATTTATGATATACTCGTAGTAACTTACGGAATACGGACGGAGTCATACATAATTTAACTTTTTTTAATCAGTATTTAAAATCTTATTAACAAACAAATAAATAATACCAGACTTTTTCAATAAAAGGGTACATATTATAAGAAATTATATTACAAAATTAAAATATAGGTTGAGCTAAAAAGGAAAATAATCAAAGATAATTAAAATAGAGTCTACATATTCACACACCTAAGAATCTATTTCCATACATTCAAGATATCTAATACAGGCCTAGATGAAGCGTCTAAGGTTGAAGTCACCCACTACTTAATCAACCTTGTACCACGTCTTAAAGAAAATGATAAATTACCATTTCTTAAAATGGTAACTAACTATTTGAGAACTATTCTGCTCAAATGGTTAATTACCATTTTAGCCCTGATTTAGGTCTAAACTAAAGGTGTCTCAGGGCTAAAATGGTAATTTATCATTTTACTTTTTTTAAATCTTTTATATTTTTAAACTTCAGGGGCTAGACGTCATGTACATGGCTAGATTGGGTGTTTATAGTTGTTTAAAAGACTATTATTCCCCTGAGTTAGGGCTAGACTAGGGCAACACAAGGCTATAATGGTCTTTTGAACCATATTAGACGCTCAGTTTTATCCTGTACATGGTGTGTGTATATATATATATATATTTTGTTCTCCCTTTTCATCTCAATAACACTAATATTAATTATAAAAAATACATATTAATATCAATGAGACTAATATTAATTATAAAAAAACTCATCTTATTTATAATAAGACTAATAATAATTATAAAAAATCATATTAATTATAATAACACTAATATTAATTATAGAAAAATCATTATTCTGATTCACTATCGATAAAATAATACTCGGGTTTGGGTTTGGTTTCAGCATTAATTATAATAACACTAATAATGTTCATACAAAAAATACAACTTTTCATCAAAAACACATCAAATTCCCCACCAAAACACCCAATTCTTTACTAGAAAAAACATCACCCTTCAAGACGCCTTGTTTAGGCCTGTATTAGGTGTGTACATCCCTTAAATTCAGTGGCTGACACCCAATTCAGAACCCCGTAAATTCAGTGCCTAGACGGCAAGCCGGGTGTGTGAATAGATTAAGCCTCGAAATAACCTAAAAAACTAAACTATACTTGAGAAGCTGATGGTTTGGTTATAACTTTTTAAATCCAATTAATATGATGTAGATATGGTTGTGGTTATATAAACATGCAACCAAATTACTGAAGCGAAACAACATTTATATTTTTTTAGATTAAACGTAAGTTTACAACCCTTTGGTTAGATGCTCTTGACACTTTAGACGCCCTTAGGAAACCTTTGGACATTTACATTCATGTCGGATCCAATTTCCTACAATTTACAACCTTTTGTAGTTGACTCCAACATTTATCATTTGAAACATGGTGAAATGACTTTATGCCCTAATTTCTTACCCAATTAGTTGTTCATCACCCGCATCTCTGATTCTTGGTCATCATCATTGCATCATCACCATCATCTCGAATTCATCATCATCGAATCGGCAACCACCATCAACAACCACCACCATCAACAACAACCACCATCTCCACCATGACCAGCCACCCACCCACCACAATCGCATCATCATCCATCATCGCATTGTTGTCATCATCATCGAGTCCACAACCACCATCAGCAGCAACCACCATGACTAGTTGCCCACCACCATCGCATCATCATCATCGAATCATTACCCTCATCTTCAACTTGTTACTATGACAATGATGATTCTAAGCAAAAGGTTCCATACATATACATATGCTCTGCTCCAATAAAGGTGAGTAGAGCTTAAATTTATGGTTTGGTAATTTGTATGAAATATGCTCTGTTAGAATTACAAATTTGAAGCTAATAAATAAAGAGAGCTTCATGTATTGAACGATTTTTGGGTTTTGTTGTAGGATACTTCCTATAAGTAGGAAGAAGTGGATTTTGATACTAAAACATTTTGTTCCTTGTAATTGGAGTGTGAAGATGACGTGTGACACCAATTTTTTTTTTCTCAAAAATACAATAAAAAAATCAAGTATAAAGGAAGTTAGCACAAAAAATCCAGTAAAAAAATATAGTACAAAAAAAACTACTACAAAAAAATATCGTACAAAAAAATACAGCATAAAATCTAATAAAAAAAATCCAACATAAAAAATAAGAAAACTAATTAACATAAAAAAATTTAGCAAAAAAAATGTAGTACAAAAATGTAGAACAAAAATGCTATACAACATAGAGATATAGGGGATGGTTATCTTAAGAACACTACCAGATCAACCTGCACAACCCATCACCACTACCTTCGCCGCACTACCACCAACAAAACGCTACCCATGTGACGATACAGAACCTGCGATGCAAACCCTAAGCTGACTCACTGCTACTATGATGGGGAGGGTAAAACCCGAGTGTTAATTGTAAGTCCCTATAATTCGGATCTAACAACGATGTCACACGATCACCAAGGATGGGCGGAATCCAAACTTGATGATATTCAAGAAATCCGAAAAGATGAAGAACAATAAGAATCAACTTTAACACCTTGCACACGATTCTATTACTTGAACAAGCAAAACCGTATGGTACAAGATGGAGGCTCTCTAGAGAAATCCCAAAAGTCTCCCCCTAGAAATGATATAAGCTTAGCTTATAAACCTAAGGTAAGGGCATACCCCTTATGGGCTTGCCTGGCCCACATGGCCTATGGCATGCCCAAGTGACTTATTCAAGGTCCAAACTTGATACAAACTAACCCAGTTAATTCCAGTTAACTACCATAGACCGTTGCGTATATTTGATGCGTTAGTCTCACACTTCTAGGACCTAACAATCTCCCCCTAGACTGATGCATCAAATTGTCTTCATAGCATCAATTCTGCAACGTCTTCAACAGAATCTATGGTTGTCGCTATGCTGTAAGTGTTGTGGAAGTCAGTCTCACACTTCTTGGACCTCACACTTCAACGAACTCTCAGCACTGGGTCACTTACTTCAGCTCTTGTGGTTAGCTTCATATCAGGATCTTGATCAGCTCTGCTTGAAACATCTTTGTCAAAAAGAATGCAAGAAGAGGAATCTCAGCAGCTCTTTTCTTCTTCTTCTTCAATCTTTCTCTTTCAAGCAAGTAGGTTCACAGGTACTTCTCCATATGTACCATCACTGTCAGACGATGATTGACATCTGGTTCTTCTGACTTAGGTACACTTTGCTGTTGTGATGCTTCATGCTTTGTTGGCAACTAACAGCATCTCAATTTCAGCAACCCCTGTTTCTTGATCTAAATCAAGATCTACACAATTCTCAGAAATTTATAAGCAAACATTCTTATGAAACAGGGATAGTACCGCATGAACACTTGGTACATCAAAGTACTCGTACTCAGATCAAGATTCAAATTTCTTTCATCCTTTGATGATTAGTAAAATCTTCAAGAACGGTTAATAATTTTTTAATAACACAAATAAAGCACTCTATTTTTGGATTTTTGGATTTTCTATTTTTTAATTTTTAAATAAAAGAATATAAAAAGGAATACAAATAAGCGAAGAAAGTAACTCAGTACTTACAACTATACAATTGCAATGGGATCAAAATCGTTTTCAGGTGGACCAAGGAACACTTTTCAGTGCGAACTTATTCAGACTGGTCTAAGTGATTACCAATATGTTTGTCCACTTAAACTTTAACACTCAACTTTCATTTTTCAAATTCGTGTTATGCTTAAGGTAGTATTACACTATAATACCCATGCGTCCCATACCATGACATACCCCCCACGATCAAGGTAAGCACAACGATTCATCATAGCAGGTGAGTATGCTGAGAGCATCCTTTATCTTTACAACGTTAGACTATTCGTGAACAGGTCAGTACTTTCGTATAGTAGAGTGACAATAATATCTGATGAGGGTTAGACAAATACCTTATATGGTATGTTTGACTTTTCAAGCACATGGAATTTTCTCGTGATGAGATTTCCTTTCTTTTAAGGTTTTGGCCCTTCTATTTTGGCTCTATTAAGAATATCCTGACTGTGCCTAGGTCTGCATATAATCTGGATGCAACAGAAGGGCAGCCCTGATATCCCCGGATGACTCAACAGCATAAAGACCCGAAACTTCAGACGTTGGCTATCTATCAACGCAAGATTTAAGATCATGAAATCATACACCGATGGTATGTTACCCACAAGATACATAGTTCGTTATATTTATATCACTTAGTATCTTTTAATCACTTTGAGCGTTAAGCCTACCGACATATCACAGAAGATCCTACTCTTTTTAGCTACGACACCTTATATGTGTCAGTCACACCCTTTATCACGAATATTCATTTCATTTCCCATTTGATACAAAAAGACCTTTTGTATTTTTTAGTTTTTCAAATGTTTTCGTATTTTTCTGATTTTTCACCCCCTAACCTAATAAAGAAAACGTATGTACGAAGTTTTAAACGAAAGAAAAGGAAAATATTTTTGTCGTTTTTGCTTAACCTTTCCATCATTAGATTAAAGACTAATCAATTTGAAATTAAAGCATGAAATTTAAATTTGTACCTTTCGCTAATCTTTTCTTACCTGGAACCACCGCTATCAACATTCCAGAGATTGTCAACAGCTCCTCCTTGGTTGTTCCTGAAAAATAATGAGATCAATAAGACAATGGGACCCAGGCCATCGTGGTCATGGGTTTCCCTGAAGCATCAAAATAAGACACTTCATTCAGACACAAGTCCCTTTTTGTTTTGAGGATTGGTGATGTTACTGCCGCTTCGGATTTGGGTTTCCAAATCTGTTTCATTTTAACAAACGTGGTTGTTGCCTTTGATTGAGCAACTTTGGCTGTTTCAGGTTTAGTCGTTTTAGAAACAGATTTTAGTTTCTGAACAGCCTTGCATTTGTTTTTGGCAACATTCCAATCCCCATCAGATGGTTTAACCTTGGGATTCACATTCTTCATTGCCTTAGGTGATGATGCCTTCATCGGATTCGAATGATTGTTATCCTTAGGTGTAACCTTATGATTTTGAACATTATACGAACATGGGAATTGCGTGTGCAGTTTCGAGCAATGTGACCAGGAATGCCGCAATTGAATCACGTTTGTCTCTTAACATATAAAACATTATGATCAGCTTGATTTACTCTTGCATGCCCTAAAGGATGAACAAATCCCTTCAATGCTTGATTTCCTTGCACGTTTCTTACAGACGAAGATGAATTTGGATGTTTGTACTCGTTTTTTGCAAGGGCCTTCTTCTGTTGTGGAGATTTCTTTTGATTTTTCTTGTTTTGGTTAGACTGCAAATCTTCCTCAGAAATCTCCCCAATCTTTCCAAAAGCTTTGCTAGCATGGTCAAAAGCATATTTTTCACATTTGCCATTAAAAACCGGCTTAACAAAAGCATTTTTACAAGACTGGCCTTTTGATGGCTAATACTGCCCACTGAAAATTGTGGAGAGCGTGATTGTCCTTGACGTTTGGACTTCTACTTTCTTCGTCTCCGGTTTGCTCGAATCTGCTCTTTTGGCGTGCTCTGAACCTTTTCATCAGAAGTAGAAGGTTCAGATTGTTCAGTTTGCCCACTTGGAGCCTTATTCACATCAGCTCTCTCTTCATCAGCTTTGATAAAGTCGGAGAGTCCTGGTTTATCAGATGAAGGACAAGACACTCCAGCTGAATCATTAGAAGAGTCAACAACACCAGATGGTTCCCGTGTGTCTGACGTATAATCACTGGGTTTGCCGTACACCATATGCTGTGCTTTCTCAATATCTTCGTCGGTTTCAGGCATTGTTGTGTAGTTGTGATTATACGGTGGGGTAACCTGATTGAATCCCAAACCTTCCCTTTGTTCTCCTTATCTGCCAGCTGCACATTTCACACGTCTTGAACGAGTTTGCTAGATGTATCAAACTTCTTTGTATTAACTTCGTTTTGTTGATATTTTCCAGTAAGAAGTCCCAGCTCAACTCTTACCAAGTCGCATTCCATGGTTTTTGAATCTAATCTGGTTTTGTAATCATGGACCCAACAATTTTGTTGATTTACATCCAGGTAGAGCTGAGCTATGTCTTTCTTTTGTGCTTCAACCTTTTCTGTGAGTAACTTGTTACTTTCCCGAAGGCTGATGCACTGAGCCATTGCATTGTGGTAATCATTAGCCATTTTGGAATTAAGTACCCTGAGTTGAGGAACCCTATTCCTGCAAGGTTCAGTGCACCAAAGGGAGTTGACTGTGTTAATGTCCGAGCTTGGTTTGTCAGCGTGAGTTTGGGCTTGAGGTAGAGTTTGGGGTGCTGGGCTGCTGATTGCTGCTTGCTGGGCTTGAGGTTTCTGTTAGGACACTTCTTCAGGATTAGACTCTGTTGATTTCGCGTATAGATCTTGGATATCTTGGTTTGATTGTAAATGATCCCATAACCAAGATACAAAGGAGTCTTTGTCATCACCCAAAAAGCTATTCATCTCATTTCTTACTTCTTCTTTTCGCCTTCCACGTTCAAGCAAACGCATCACATAGTTAGCAACCTGATCAACATTGTAGTTTCCAATAAACTCATTTAGCTTTTCCTTCACTTGATCCAGCAAGTTTGGGTTTTGATTTTGTGTTGGGCTGAACCTATGTTCGAGTGCTGAGCTTGGGCTATAGACATCTTTGAATAATCAAAAGCGTATCGGTAAATACAAAAAAAATGTCCGAAAACTGTTTTTACCAAAATGTACCATTAGACTCGTCTCGACGAAACGATTCAATTGATATATAAATCTGTTTTATTTGTCCTAAAAATCACACGAGTCTAACCGTGCACCCGGTTTGTCAAGAGTGTCTATGGTTCAAATTCTTTGTGCGAAAACGTTTAACTCCGGTTACATCAACTTGTTAACTTTCCACCTTTGTGGGTACAAACCGAATTCGAAACAGTAAATCGGTTTGTCTTTCCGAGATGGGAATTCGGAATAGTGATCCGAGATGACAATCCGAGATGCTTCCTTGTTTATCCGAGATTACAATTCGAAAAAGTACCGAATTCGAAACAGTAACTCGGTTTGTCTATCCGATATGGGAATTTGGAACAATGATCCGAGATAACAATCCGAGATGGTGATTCGGAACAGTGATCCAAGATGACAATCCGAGATGCTTCCTTGTTTATCCGAGATGAGTCCGAAATGAGAGTCCAAGACAAGTCCGAGATAAGTCTGAAATAGTAATCCGGGATTCTATCAGAGACGAATGCCAAACCGAGATGAACAATAAATCCAGAATGAAAATCAAACCCGGAATGAAAGCCTGATCCTGAATGAAAGCCCTTTCCGGAATGGAAGTCTTATCCGGGCTGGTCCGATCGAAATACGAATGCGTATCTCAAATCAACTGTATTTCAATCTGGAATGCAAATAATCCGGATAATGTTGTTGAGACAGTTGATGAACAGTAGTCCGGGATCAATCCAAGATGGATGATCTTCCTCGTGTTCTTCGGGTCTTCAACAGTTCCTATCCGAAATGCCTGAATGTTCTCCGTGTTCTTCGGAATCTTCAACAGTTTCATATCCAAGATGCTCAACCCTTCTTCGTGTTCTTTGGAATAGTCGCAGTTCGAGATGAAATCAGCAGCAGTCTTCAACAATAACAATCCAGGATGAACAGCAATACGTCTTCCAACTCTGAACAATTCTTCGATCTGTGATACCGAGAGCTTGTATCGAACGGTAGGCTCTGATACCAATTGTAAGTCCAGATAATCTGGATCTAACAACGATATCACACAATCACCAAGGATGGGCGGAATCCAAACTTGATGATATTCAAGAAAACTGAAAAGATGAAGAATAATAAGAATCAACTTTAACACCTTGAACACGACTCTATTACTTGAACAAGCAAAACCGTCTGGTACAAGATGGAGGCTCTCTAGAGAAATCCTAAAAGTCTCCCCCTAGAAATGAATAAGCTTAGCTTATAAATCTAGGGTAAGGGCATGCCCCTCATGGGCTTGCCTGGCCCACATGGCCTATGGCATGCCCAAGTGACCTATTCAAGGTCCAAACCTGATACAAACTAACCCAGTTAATCCCAGTTAACTACCATAGACCGTTGTGTATATTTGATGCGTCAGTCTCACACTTCCAGGACCCAACAATAATGATCATATCTTACGTGTTTTTAGTTAGTTTTGAGTGGTTATATGCGTTGAATGAGGAACTGGTTGTTTTGCAGGTTAACTAACTAATTTGGGTGCTTTAAGAAGGTTAGAGATGACGCGGAATAACCCTGATATAGTTGCAAAGTAAATATTACCAACCGAGACTTGTGCGGATCAAGAACTAACGTGAAAACACGGGAAAACGGGAAGGATTAGAAGTTGAGAGGTTTATTGGCAAGTAATTGGAAGTTGTGGAAGATAAGTGGAAGAGAGAAGGACCCCGCCGTAGCTTATGGTCGAAGGACTGTGGGCTACGGTCTGCTTAGCCAAAGAAGAGAATAACCAGAACATGTCAACCGTAGGTTACGGTAAGTGACCGTAGCTTACGGTCAGATACATATCAAACTCAGAACAACTCAAACGTGAGTTACGGTGCATGACTGTAGGTTACGGTTGAGTTATATGAACTCCAGAAATTCTTCACCGTAACTTACGGTTGAGGACCGTAGCTTACGGTTAGGTGAGGAAAAAATTCTCACAAGCAGTTGTGTATGTATATTAGGGTTCAAAAATGGGTTTCTCCACTCATCATCAGTCCCGAGCGAACGCAAGACTTCTAGGGCTCCAAAGTTTTAAGCTTTTCATTCTCAAACATCATCATTCCACTCTATCTCAACATCACGATCATGGATTCAAGGATTTACCAAGTGTTTGACGATTGTTTGCAATGAGCGGCTAGTCTTTTTATAGTTTCCTCCGAATGGAGGATTGATGTAAGTTTGATACTTTGATATGTTTCAATTACTATTTGGATTCGGTGATATAAGCATTTGATGCTTTTCACTTTGGGTTTAATTAATTTGTTGTAATTGACTGCATTTTATTGAATCTTGATCTTTAACCATTCAATTACCGAGAGTTCTAGAAATTGGGATATATTTGGCAAGGGATTAGGGTTGGTAATTGCGATTGATGCTTGTGCGATAACCTCCCATTATGTATTAATTGGAGTACTTAGTCAATGAGCATCATAAGTGGTTAATTAGATTAACAATCATTTCCACAAGGATTAGATGAAACATATAATTGTAACCTACTCATCAATCTAAATTTCGGAGGAACCATTGTTCTTCCGTTTGACATAAACTTCAATTTTATTGTGTTAAATTAATTAAACAACAAACTTTAATTTGAATTTCATTTCTTTTAGTATCAATTAATCATATTTGCGAGTACAACACTTTCCACAATACTCCCTTGGTTCGATACCCGACTTATTCTATATACGTAGCTTATTTCGGTTTTTGATTGACACTAACGACAGTCATCAATATGGTGTCGTTGCCTGGGAGATGTGCGCAAAGTGTTTAATTAGTCTAGATAATTTTAGTGTGTTTAGTTCAGAATTACACGAGATTTCTTTTATTTGTGTGGTGCATGTGATTTCTCCTATGTATGCATCATACTCGGAATTTCGGGCAGTCTTTACCATTAGTGTTTGATCCAGAGGTAGAAAGGACAGCTCGGCAGCCCCAGTATTGCATCGTGAAAATCGAATTTTGCAATCACCAACACCAACGCCAAAACCAATGGAGGGTTCAAGTAATTTTAAGAATCAACCCGTCACTCCATCTCCACAGAATTAGTTCTCACCGACACCCACTCAACCTGCACCTAATACAACTATACCACCTCAACAACCATCACAATCTACCCAGTCTACCACCACACATGTACCACCAATACCACCGCCACCAATTCCTAATCTCACCAATCTCCTACCTTTTTCCAGTCAAAACTATACCCAAACTTCTAATGTTCAGCACTCCTCACCATATGTGAGGATTGTTCCTAATGACATTGTTATTCCACCTATCCAGACAAGATCATCTAGCCCAGTCACCGATCTTCCTCCCTCAACCCAACCAATGTATTACCCATCTTCACAACAGCATTCTGTAAGAAATTCAGCATTTGAACAATCGGGTGGTACAGTGGATTCGGGGAATGGATTTGATGCATATGAGGAATATGGAGAAATCAGATGTTAGGTTTGGGAATCCATGCAGGCTATAATACGGGATTTAGGCCGGGTGATGGGGTGAGTTATGAAACGTCAAGGTATCCACAATCAGTCAATGCTCCGACACCAGTCAATCAGCAACCGAATAATACTACACCAATTAATGTGCCAATTTCACCGACATCACAACAAAGGCCGATTCCTCCTATACCACAGCAAATTCCGATACCATAGGTTCAAGTTCCACAGAGATTACCTCCAAGAAATATGCCTCCACCGATCAATCAATTTAAAGGTATTCCAAGAACATATGATCGGGAACAAGTAAGGAGCGTTGAGAGCCACTTTAAACCGGCTATTGCCAATAACCCCTCACCAATAGTCATCCCTCAGTTACGAGGGCGGTCGTTTGAGGTAAGGGTACAATCAATTCAAAGCATTCCCAAGTATCATGGGCTGGCTACCGAAGAGCCATATCTTCATATTGCAGCATATGATGCCCGATGCAACACCATTAGCGACCAAGGGTTCACACCAGATGATGTGAAGTTGGTACTTTTCCAGTTCACATTCGAAGACATGGCGCAACAATGTTTCATTCGTTGCCATCCGCTTCAATCTTTACATGGCACAACATGCATCAATTATTTTTTGATGAGTTTTATACACCACTACGGACAAATAACGCTCGAAAGGATATTCGGAATTTTCGATAGCAACCTAGTGAGCTCTTCCATGAGGCATTTAACCGATTCAAAATGATGCTAAAGAATTGTCCGCATTGTGGGAATTGTTGAATGCATTTCATGAGGGTTTATCAGATGAAGATGCGAGGGATCTAAGCTCAACATCACATGGAACGTTTGGTACAAACTATGAGCAGGTCGATTGGGAGTATTTAGAAAGAATGTGAGAACATCAAAACTAAAATCCCAATCTGCAAGAAGTACTCGACATTCAGTTTTAAGGGTGGTGGATAATGCACCAGAAATTAGTGGACAAATGCCGTTCTGTGGGCATTGTGGGGATCTAGGGCACATCGCCGATCAGTGCCCTAGTATTGTCTCGGGAGTTACGGATGTTAATTATGTGCAAGGAAGTGGAGGAGGTGGAAGAAACTTTAACATGAATTCCAATACTTACCATCCGGGCCTTAGAAATCATCCGAATTTTAGTTAAGGGAATGCAAACAATCAAAGCAATCCAGGGTTTCAAGGTAATAATCATTCCGGGGGCAACGGAACTTCAATCAGCCTTGGTTCCAGCAGAACTTTCAATGAGGGTATCATCCGAATCAGGGAGGAGCAGCTGGATCTTTTAATGCTTCTGGGGGCAATGATACGATGGAAATGTTGAAGTCAATTCAGCAAGATCTGCTGAAACGCAACCAGTTGGATGTGGTGCGGGCACAGAAGGATGAAGTGCGTGACAAAGCCATCCAATCATTTACAACGCAGATGGGTCAACATGCCAACGAGCTAAAGGAGTTGAAGTAGAGCAATGGACGGTTGCCAAGTGACACAACAACAAATCCAGCTAATCAGAAAAAGGCAATCAAATCAACCACATGAGTACCCTCCGTAATGGTAAGGTTTATAATAAAGTTCACGCCCCACCACAATTTGTTGAAGGTGTGGTGGAGGATCTAGGTAAGGATGGTGTGAGTGACGATGAGTCGGAACTGGCAGTTATTAAAATGAACATCAAACCTAATAGTAATAACTGGAGTTACAACTGTCGAACCGACTAAGGCTACGGAAGAGGAACAAATTCCACCTCCCTTTCCTGAAGCCTTGAAGAACCCGGGTAACAAAAGCATTATTAACAAAAGGGGCGCTCAACCAGAGGAAAATTAGGAAGTTTTTAAACATGTTAAAATTAAGTTATCCTTAATTGATGCCATTAAACAAGTTCCGGCGTATGCTAAATATTTAAAAGATATGTTCACTCAAAAACAGCAACATAAAGTCCCTAAACAGATTGACTTAACAGAAAGGGTTAGAGCTGGTTTGATGGAGTGCTTCCACTTAAGCTACAAGATCCTGGAACGCCCTTAATTCTCATTCAAGTGGGAGATTTTAAAATGATCCGGGCATTGCTTGATCTGGGAGCTAGTTTGAGCATTCTTCCGGGAAGCTTGTATGACCAATATGATTTTCGTCGACTGGGTCGAGCCGATACAACTGGTGTGTTGGCTGATTTGACCCCGAAGCTTCCTCGGGGGATTGTCGAGACGTTATTGTTAAGGTGGAATGATTTTATTTCATGGTAGACTTTTTGGTTCTTGATTATGTCTCATCCGACCAAATCAATCAGCCAAATGATATTTTGGGCCGACCTTTCTTAGCCACTACACATGCATTAATCGACTGTCGCACTGGTACTGTCGATATGACATTTGGCAATAGAAAGGTCAGATCAAATGTGTTTTCTAATGTTTCTGACATGTTTCCTAGTGATCAATGTTTCATGCAAGATATTATCGATGGATGCTACCCTCACTTAGAGGAGGAAACATCCGAGTGACGGGTGGTCTTTGGACAACCCGTAAGTGCGATAAAACGATAGATATTCCACGTTTAAATGGTTTAATTGTTGCGATTTGATGTCTAAGGTGTATATGGCTTTGCAGGTACCGAAGAGCAGAAACAAGTGATTTTAACATGCTTTGATGGAAGCTTGCACTTCACCAAGAGAAGACGAAGACATGGAGAGTTGATAAAAGAACAAAAAATGGAAAAACTGCTGACCACTGTAAGCTACGGTGGGCACCGTAGCTTATGGTGGTGTCTGATCCTTCTATGCATCGTAAGCCAGTCTCTTGGGGCCGTAAGGAAATTCTGACAACTGTAGCTTATGGTGACCACCGTAGCTCAGCACCATAGCTTATGGTGACCACCGTAGCTTACGGTGGTCAGCAACAAGAAAAGTGTAACTGCCCATTTTAACTCGGCTTTCAAGAGTCTTTTCATTATCTCAATCATTGTAAACGAATAGCAGAGCTTGGGAGGCGATTTTGGGGTCTTATTATTGTTTCTAAACATTTCTACAACATTGTTTTGGTGATTTGATTCATATGAACAATCTAAGTGGAGTGATGATGAATTGCAAGAACATGAGAGGCTAAATCTCCTTGTGATCATCTTGAGTGGAAGGTTTGTTGAACAATTGTGTTTGAATTCATGATTTCTAAAATAATTGCTATGTTATGGTTATTATGGTGTTGATTGATTGTTTTTAAATTGTTGATTGATATTTTAGTCATGGCCTATTTCATACATTCCTGGTGTCGTTGACAATCGAGATATCACGGGAAGGTTCGCGGGTTGGGTATTAATCAATTGGTCATCGGGTAACGAGCTCGCATTGTAATAATCTGAGTACTTGGTTCCCTTTTATCACAAATAGTTAATCAAACACAAGTCATGTCTATGTGACTCTTGCTAGTTGAATTGAAACACATGAGTTCTTGAACCGGAAGCTTAAGATGGTCACTTCCTTATTAATCTGTTAACAAATCAATTTTTGAATCAGTAGTAAATAAAATATACAACCATCAACCAAAATCTGAAATTAATTTATTACAAATTAGGTAATTAGTTATAATAGTACAACCTTTGGATAACACTAGTTCCACAATTCCTTGTGTTCGATACCCCCTTGCCGCTAGCTAATAGCAGTTTTGGGATTAAATTTGCGTGAGACAACGACTTCACGTCAAATTTTGGCGCTGTTGCCGAGGAATTGTGTGCAACGTGTGTTATTATTTTGAGCTAGTATAGTTTGTTGTTTTTCCGGGTTTATGCTGGTTGTGTTAGTGTGCAGGATCTAGAGGATCCTGCATAGAGGATCTAAAAAGCTATCACCATTGGTATTTGATCCGGAGATTGAACGAATTTTATGACGCAACAGGGTTTTGTTACGAGAAAACAAGGTTATTGGGTCGCAAACTACACCTACTACACCAATAACACCACTCAACATCATGGAATCATTACCTACTACCACAAGCCAAACAACACCATCTACACCTCCACCAATTACTACCACCAATCCACCCTCAACACATGAAGTCAATCCTCCCAATACCACATCAATTGTTCCACCATTCTCATCTTTTTTTCCTAACCTCCGGTCAATCGTCATCCACTCAACCACCATTGCCAAGTCAAAATTTACCAAGTTTAACCGTTATCCATAACTCCTCCACATTTCAACCACCAACCCAACCTGGTTTCCATAATCCTTCCTTACAGTTTGTGCAAACATCGGGTGTAAGAGGAGATGGGTATGATGATGGTTATGAAGAAGAATTCGGGGGGTATGAAGATGAAGGTTATTATTATGGGGATGATGGAGGTAACTTGGGACCGCAAGGGGGAATGGGTTACCCACAAAGAGAATCAGTGGAACAAGTATAAGAGATGGTTAGGCAACCTACGGGGGTGCAACAAGTTCGTCCTCAAGGACCACCGTTCCAATAACCAATGCCTTTACAACAAGTCCAAGGTCAACACCAACAACCTCAATTTCAAAGACCGTTGCATCAACCCCAACATCAACAACACTTCGTACCTCAAGGGGTAAGGCAGGGTTACGCGGGTCGACCAAGAGTACCATTGGGTGTTCCGCGAAGAAATCATCAAGAGGTAGTGCGGGGGTTGAAGCACATTTTCGTCCGGTTATTACTAATAATCCTTCTCCGGTAGTGATACCTCAACGCCTGGATGGGAGGACATTTGAGGTTAGGACGACCGCTTTACAAAGCTTACTGAAGTACAAGGGTCTAGCAACGGAGGAACCATACTTCCATTTGGAAACATATGATTCCATTTGCAACACCATTGGAGGGCAAGGTTTTTCGGCGGATGATGTTAAATTGGTATTGTTTCAGTTTTCGTTGGAAGATAAGACAAAGAGGTGGTTCCATACTCTACCGTCCGCATCGATTTATATTTGGGCCGATATGCAACAAAGATTTCTGGAAGAATTTTTTACGGCCCAAAAGACAAATGAAGCTCGTCGGAGTTTACGAAGTTTTCAACAACAACCCGGGGTGAAATGTTCCATGAAGCGTTTGAAAGATTTAATATGATGCTAAAGAATTGTCCTCATCATGGCATTGCACTGTGGGAATTGTTGAATGCTTTTCACGAGGGGTTGAGCTCGAAAGATGCTCGTGATTTGATGTCTATCACAAATGGTACTTTCGGTACAAATTTTGAACAGGATGATTGGGCATTCTTGGAACAAATGGCGGTCACATCTAAACGGAAAGCACAATCTTCAAGGAGGGCGAGACATGTTACTACAAGACCCCAAGTATATGCGGTAGATGATGGAGGGGTACAAGCCATGAATCAAGTATATGACGTTTGTACGAATTGTAATGAATTGGGTCATGCGGCGGATGTGTGTTTGATGGGTGTGCTTGAAGGTCAAGTAGAAGAGGTAAATGCTATTCAAGGGGGTGGTCATAATTTTAACATGAACTCGAACACATACCACCCCGGGTTACGGAACCATCCCAATTTTCGTTATGGGAACTCGGGGAATCAAGCCAATCTAAATTTCCAAGGAGCTCAAAGAAATTTCGTTCCACAACAGCAATACAATCAGGGTCAAACTTCATCAAGTGGGAAGGAAGTTATGGATATGTTTCGGATGATGCACAAGATATGCAAATGAGGAATCGACTGGATGACGTTCGGGCACAAAAGGATGAGATTCGGGACAAAGCCATTCAATCATTAACCACACAGATGGGACAGCTGGCTAGTGAGGTAGCAGCATTGAAGCAACAGAATGGGAAGCTTCCTAGTGATACGCAAACTAACCTAAAGAACATAAAGAACATACCGATTAACGGGGTAAGTTTCATTCCTAGAAATGATAAATGTTTAACTGCTTCTGTTGTTCATGTGAGTGCAGGTGCGAATGAAACCAGTGTCGAGAGAAGTGGAAGTGATGCAGGGGAACCAGTCATCCCGATTCAAGTTGGGAAGTACAAGATACACAAAGCATTGTTGGATTACGGAGCAGGGATGAACGTTCTCCCGGGTAGCCTGTACGACCAATACGACTTTGTTCTGTTACATGAAATTGATAGCATGGCGATGTTCGTAGATGCGAGTTTGAAGCAACCCCGAGGGGTTGTAAAAGACGTAGTGATACAATTGGGTGAGTTTTACTACTCGGTGGATTTTATGATGATCGGCTATGCACCATTGAAGACTTATGAGCAGCCGCAGGTAGTGTTGGGTCGTCCGTTCTTGTATACGGCAAACGCTCAAATCAATTGCAGAAACGGAATGGTCACCATGAACTACGAGAATCGTAAGTTGTACTTTAATGTGTTTTTAAAAACAATTCATTACGATCTTGTTAATGACTTGAGTCACACAGTTGCTACTAACGAACATGTTTCAAGTGTTAGCATAGTCAGGTCAATTGCAAGTGGTGTTGATGTGTATAGGTCTGAGTTGAAGAATGGTGAAAATCAGGCAAAGAAGAAAGAGAGTGTGAACAGGAGAGCGGGCAAAGGAAAACCACCCGATGGTGGGATTAGATGGGGTGTTGAGGCTGAATTTGACCCTAATTGGCGTGAAACTGCAAACATTCCAATAAATTGGATGGAGTATGGAGAGAAATGGGGAAGCAAGGGTTCATTTGAACCACCTTGAGTACGTCAGGTGGTGTTCTTTCCTTGTATATTATTGTAGACATTATTTGGTTTTGTTTATGGTTGGTGGAAGGGTGGCGTATTGTGTTTGATAATCATGTTATGGGTTGGTGGTATATTGGTGGTGTTTACATGTTTCATACAAATAAAAAAAAGAAATATGGGATTTGAGTTTTTTAAACGAAAGGTGATATTGGGAGTAATTGAGTGATCATTCCTCCAAAACCATACATCAGGGACAATGTAACCCAAGTTTGGGGATGGGGGAAATTTTTTGGGGACTTCTAAATATTTTTTTTTGTGTGAATCGAACCATACAGTTTCCAAAGTTTGAAGGTACTACCAGATTATGCATGACACATCAGTATCTAATTCTATTCCTTTCTTTCTTGGTGAGGATTGAGCCACATAGATGTAATTGAGGAATTTAAGGTTTTTCATCTGATTGAGTGGCGGTGTGTATATTGTGTTAATAGAACTTGGATAATACATGCCTGTCAAAACCTGAGTTTACATGCTTGTGAATATGATGAGGGCATCTAGGTAGCCTCGTCTGGATGTGTGTTGAGTGTGGGTTTGGGGGTTAGAACTCATAAGTTATAAATATGAGCTTGGTAGTGAGCAGGACGGGGGCTTGGACATTAGTAGCCAAATTTGAGCTTGTAATCCTTTCAATTGTTACCCGAACCTATGTCCTACAAAATTCTACTTTTTAATCGACCCGGTTTAGATAGCTTGTTCTTGTTATGTTTGTATTTTCTCTTTCAATAGTTGCAATGCAATGGTTGCTATCTTGATGCAATATTGTCTTGTTATGAAAAAAAAGAGAAAAAAAACAAGAAAAGAAAAAGAAAAAAGGAAGAAGAAAATGAAATGAAAAAAAAGAGAAGAAGATGAAGTTAGTTGTACAAATAGAGTTAGTTATTTATGTTGATTGTAATAATAAACCGGGTCGATTAAACGAGCTACATGAATATTTCCCACCAATTCTCACCCTTACACATAGCCTTGTTACAACCCAAAAGTCCTTTTGATTCATAAGCATGTTAGGCAATTTGTAAGTAAAGACTTGATTATTATCCAAGCTTATTGTCGCACATTTACATACATGCATTGAGTGATCTAGCACAATCTTGCTAGTACCATTTTTGTCACCGAGAGAAGAGTAGTGAGGGGTGTGTTATGTAATATGAAGGTAAAGTTGATAACGGGGCAATTTGTTTGTGTTTGGTTTACATGATGATCACTTGTTAGTTTGAAACTTTTGTGAAAGGGTTGCTTGGGTCAAGCAACGTTTAAGTGTGGGGATGTGATGGGTGGTCTTTTGGACAACCCGTAAGTGCGATAAAACAATAGATATTCCACGTTTAAATGGTTTAGTTGTTGCGATTTGATGTCTACGGTGAATATGGCTTTGCAGGTACCGAAGAGCATAAACAAGTGATTTTAACGTGCTTTGATGGAAGCTTGCACTTGACCAAGAGAAGATGAAGACATGGAGAGTTGATAAAAGAACAAAAATGGAAAAACTGCTGACCACCGTAAGCTACGGTGGTGTCTGATCCTTCTATGCATCGTAAGCCAGTCTCTTGGGGCCGTAAGGAAATTCTGGCCACCGTAGCTTATGGTGACCACTGTAGCTTATGGTGACCACCGTAGCTTACGGTGGTCAGCAACGAGAAAAATGTAACTGCCCATTTTAACACGGTTTTCAAGAGTTTTTTCATTATCTCAATCATTGTAAACGAATAGCAAAGCTTGGGAGGCGATTTTGGGGTCTTATTATTGTTTCTAAACATTTCTACAACATTGTTTTGGTGATGTGATTCATATGAACAATCTAAGTGGAGTGATGATGAATTGCAAGAACATGAGAGGCTAAATCTCCTTGTGATCATCTTGAGTGGAAGGTTTGTTGAACAATTGTGTTTGAATTCATGATTTCTAGAATAATTGCTATGTTATGGTTATTATGGTGTTGATTGATTGTTTGTAAATCGTTGATTGATATTTTAGTCATTGCCTATTTCATACGTTCTTGGTGTCGTTGACAATCGAGATATCACGGGAAGGTTCACGGGTTGGGTATTAATCAATTGGTCATCGGGTAATGAGCTCGCATTGTAATAATCCGAGTACTTGGTTCCCTTTTATCACAAATAGTTAATCAAACACGAGTCATGTCTATGTGACTCTTTCTAGTTGAACTGAAACACATGAGTTCTTTAACCGAAAGCTTAAGATGGTCACTTCCTTAATAATCTGTTAACAAATCAATTTTTGAATCATTAGTAGTTAAAATATACAACCATCAACCAAAATCTGAAATTAATTTATTGCAAATTAGGTAATTAGTAATAATAGTACAACCTTTGGATAACACTAGTTCCACAATTCCTTGTGTTCGATACCCCGTTGCCGCTAGCTAATAGCAGTTTGTGTGAGACAATGACTTCACGTCAAATTTTGGCGCCGTCGCCGCTGTGTAATGCCCCAACCACCTTTCAAAGGTGCATGATGAGTATCTTCTCAGATATGGTCGGGGATGCCTTGGAAATTTTTATGGTTAACTTTTCAGTGTTTGGTTCATCATTTGATACCTGTTTAAATGAATTATCTAAGGTTTTGGTACAGTGTGTCCAAACGAATTTGGTGCTTAGTTGGGAAAAGAGCCATTTTATGGTTCAAGAAGGCATTGTTCTAGGCCATGTGGCGTCTAGCAAAGGGATTGAAGTTGATAGGGCTAAATCAAAGTAATTTCTACATTACCACCTCCTACAAATGTTAAAGGCGTCCGTTCCTTCTTAGGACACGCAGGGTTTTACCGTAGGTTCATAAAAGGTTTTACCGCCATCACCAAACCATTGTGTAACCTACTTTTAAAAGATGTTCCTTTTGACTTTAACGACGATTGTGTTCAAGCTTTTAGTGTGTTAAAGGAACAATTGATACAAACCCCGATCTTGTAATCACAAGATTGGACAAAACCTTTTGAAATAATGTGTGATGCAAGCGATTTTGCTATAGGGGTTGTATTAGGGCAGCGAGTAGATAAGAAACCGGTTGTTATCTACTATGAAAGCAAAACTCTGTCCGATGCTCAACTTAATGGAGAAAGAGTTGCTTGCCATTGTCATTGGACAAATTCTGGTCATATATCTGGGGTAGCAAAGTAATCATTTATTCTGATCATAGTGCAGTTAAAGATCTGATGGAAGAGAAGGATGCTAAACCAAGGTTGATTCGGTGGATTCTTTTACTGCAAGAATTTGATCTTGAGATTCGAGATAAAAAAAGGGTGTGAGAATGTGGTTGCTGACCATCTGTTACGACTACCTCCGGGGTTGAGGATGTCACACCTGAGATTAACGAGCAGTTCTCAGATGAACTCATTATGTTTGTACATTCGGAACCATGGTACGCTAATTTTGCTAATTATCTTGTTTCAGGTACAGTACCAGAAGCATGGAATAAATGTAGGAAGCAACAATTTTTGGCACAGGTGAAGAATTACATTTGGGATGAAACGGATTTGTTCCGGATAAGTGTTGATCAGATCATCCGAAGATGTATCCCGGAGACGGAATTTATGGAAGTGTTACAACACGCCCATTCATCGGCATATGGTGGCCATTTTAGCTGTCAAAAGACGGGTCATAAAGTCCTTAAATGTGGCCTTTACTGGCCAACGCTATTCAGGGACGCATTTGCTTTCGCTAAACATTGCACCAATTGTCAAAAGATGGGTGAGATTTCGAAACAGGATGAAATGCCAATGCAGCCAATTTTGGTTATAGACATTTTTGACGTGTGGAGGATTGATTTCATAGGACCTTTCCCCAATTCGAATGATCACTTATATATCTTGGTAGCGGTTGATTATGTTTTGAAATGGGTTGAAGCAATCGCCACCAAGACCAATGATCATGCTATGGTTTGTAAGTTTGTTCAGGCACACATTTTTTCACGTTTTAGGACCCTCGTGTGATCGTCAGTGATGGGGGATTACATTTTAAAAACTTCAATGTGGGCAAACTACTTAAGCGGTATGGCGTTGACCATCACATTGTTACACCATATCATCCACAGATAAATGGACAGGTGGAAGTGTCAAACAGGCAGATCAAAGAGATTTTACAAAAGACGTGCAAATTGATCGTAAGCATTGGTAATCTAAACTGAATGACACCTTATGGGCTTACCGCATCGCCTATAAAACTCCTATTGGCACTATGCCTTATCGATTGGTGTATGGGAAAGGTTGTCATTTACCCATGGAAATCACTCATCGTGCGTTATGAGCGCTATCAAACAGGTCAATACTGACTATTCGATGCAAGTGCCCACAGGTTGCTGAAGTTGAGTGAGCTTGAGGAGTTGTGCAATGAGGCATATGACATGACAGCTGCTTATAAGGATAAGATGAAGGCAGTGCATGACGAGAAGTTGCGGCGTCAGGTCTTTGCCGTAGGTTAAAAGGTATGGTTATTTAAATCACATCTAAAATTATTTCCAAGTAAGTTGAAAAGCAAATCGACGGGTCCATTTGTGATTGTCCGCGTTGGAAAATTTGGGGATGTGGAAATCGAAGACCCAAAGGACCAACGACGGCAGGTTGTGAATGGGCACCGCTTGAAACCGTACTTGGATGCGGATGATCTGAACTTGACATCTATGGATGAGGTGAACTTTCTTGCACGTTCATCGGAATACACAACCTATTAGGGGTTGTGCAATGTCCGGCTGAAGACGTAAACTTAGCGCTGCCGGGAGGCAACCCGGAATGTGGTACATATTTCCTTTGTTCTTGATTTTTTTCATGTTATCATGTCGTTTGTCGGAATGGTTTGAATAGGTTGTTTGTCAACATCCCTAGTGCATTGTGCAAGTGTGGGAATGTCGTCACGGCACAGGTACGTCATAAAGTAATTGTGTTTCATGGTCGACACGACCTTTCATAGGGGGTGGCGTGGGTGAGTACACGAACAAACAATAATATTGCATAGTATTCATCTAAACCTAAACAAGTGTTCAAGCTATTTTATAAAAAAATAAATTGGTAAAGTTGACCGTAACCTACGGTTATAAGAGCGTAGGCTACGGTCAAGGGGTGAAAAGAGGCCAACAACTCCCAACCATAACCTACGGTTCATACCGTAGGCTATGGTTCAAAGGCAGTCAGTCAGAATTAAGGGATCGTAAGCTACGGTCCTGGCCGTAGCTTACGGTCGGGTTCAGTCATGTTATTCTTGGGTCGGGTCTAGTAAGTTTTAACCAAATAATTCATTAAACCTGATGGGTAAACGAATTAGATCCATAATCCTTCATCATATACCCTATTACATCACCTCTTTTCACCACAAAATCCTTATCATCATCTTCTTCTTCTCCAATACACTTAGAACCTCCATAGCTTCTCATATCTCCCATTTTCTTGTTACTCAACCAAATCATCTGATTTAAGGGCCCATCTTTCTTAGAATTTCGAGAGGAACATAATCCCCATCTCCGTTTCTTATGAAAATCACCAGATTGTTGTGAATCAGCCCGTCAACAAAGAACCCTAGAATTCAATTTTGGGGTTTTTTACCCAAACTTTAATTCAAGCGAATTGAGCCTTGTCTAAGCATCCTAAGCGATAAAGATGGTGCGGGAGAGAAGAGCCGGGAAGGAAAAGGCTATCGAGCCATCTGCAGCTGCCCCTACAAGGTCGAAAAGAAGACAGGGGACAGGTATAGAAATTAGAGAGGAGGAAACAGAAGAAGAGGAAGAGCTCTAGTACGGTCATGGTGATGTGCCATATAGACCCACCTAGACAAAAGGCCCTCTCAATAAGCAACGAAAGGAGTACAAAGCAGAGCTATTCTATGCCAAAATGGGGGATGATCATTCTATTAAAGACAATAAGTATTTTGAGAAGATGGTCTACAAACCGGATCTAAGGCCATTGGGGCTCTATGCAAAATTGGTATCACTTGGATGGGAGGCGGTTGCAGATTTCAAGGATAATGAGAAAGGAGGTGTGTACATCAAGAGTGTTATTGCCTGGTTGAGCACATTAGAGAAAGATGACGGAAATAATCCACCAAGGACCGTCACACTTACCGGAACGGTTAACGGGAAGCGGGCCACCATGTCTTTAGCTACACTGAGGCAAGTGGTCAGATTTGATTTTTAAGCGGATGATTTCTACCATCTAGTGGGCGAGAATGACTATTTCAATGAGCAGAAAAACTTGGTCAGCGAGAGTGTGATGTATACAGAGTTGTTCCTGTTGAGCAAGGGCGTTGAGATGAAGCGGTACAATTTGAAGCCGCTTGTAAGGGTGCTGCTGAGCTTTGTCATGTCAAATGTGGGTCCTAGACTTGGGAATAGAATGGCGATAAGGAAATGGGAGTTGCCGGTTCTTTATGCCATCATGACCGGTCAGTCCCACCTCTCATTCCGTCGTTGGTAATGTTGCTCGTCTGGCAAAGCAGGAATGCCAAATTGAAAACGTTAATACCTCATGCCAGACTTATCAGTACACTGCTGGCAGGACAAGGGGTATTGTTGCCGTCAGAATATCCATTTTCCAAACCGCATGCCATTTTCTGCATTGGGGATATGTGTAAAAGTGACCGCATCTCATATAAGAAAATGAAGCTGTGGCACAAAATTCAGTATGGGGATGGGGCGAAACTTAAAGTGCTGCAGTGGGGAAAAACAGCCCCTAAGCAAGGGGAGATGGATGATCTTGATTCTAGTGATGAGGAATTAATATGGCGGAAGCACAAAGCTGGTTTAGATTTAGGTGAGGGTTCGAGCAGGCAGCCACAAGAACAGAGGAAGTCGACTCATCCGTGGGGGTCTTTGATGATGAAACACAGGTATTTGTTAATAGCCGGTGGCCATCAGATTATGGGCAATGGGAAGCAGCGCAGCAGGCTATTTATGATCAAGGATCTAGATAGGATGTTGACAGGGAACGTGAGCATAGAGAACTGATGGAGTATATGGCTCGAACCGAGAGGATGCACCATATCAAATCGCAGATGGAGCTGAACATGCGGGTGTATGATGAGAATCAGACCTAACCTCATATGGACTATTATCAAGGGATCCCATACGTTGAAAATCCACCTTATGTGGATTATAGTCAAGAGCCACCATATCAGCTCGGTATGCCTCGACATCCGATGTCGCAAGGTCATGGGTCCATGTTACCGCGAGAGTATACAGAACCGCACTTTCAAAAATCGTATCCATATCAGCCGCCGCTGTATGAGTACTCACAACAACAATAGCAGCCACAATCATCACAAGAACAACTGCAACAGGATCGACTAGAAGGAGGTTTGGCCGACATTTTTGACATGAGTACTTCTATGAACATTTGAGGGGATTTTATGGACACCCACCGGGTCCATCATATCACTGAGCACTCGCTGATCCTCTACATAGATAAGGTCCATGTGCTTGATCTTATTTATCTATTTATTATTTAAGACAATTTTATTTCGTGTTATTTGGTGGTGTTCAATTTATGTGTTTATGAAAGGGTTGTATTTGTTTGATAAGGGTTAGACACTCTTGGGTTGTTGGTTGGTATTCTCGGGTAATTTTTAAGTGCACCATACATTGGGGATAATGTAGCCCAAGTGTGGGGATGTGAGAGCCCGAGAAGAAACTGGTGGGTACACGTGTGAAGAAATTGAAAATGATGATTGAAAATGATGAAATTGATAGGAAAATGAAAATTGGGAGTTTTTAAAACTTTTGAAGAATTTTCATCGCCTTAGGTATACTAATTAGTTATGAAAACCTAAAATTTCAATCACTAATGGGTCTCTTACTGGTAGTAATTAACATAGTTCCTTGTCATGATTGTCCCTTTAAGTTTCATGAAAGTAGGCCTGGCAACTGTTTTTATAAAAAAGTTGGAAAGAGATGTGTATATAAGGGTAACATGCTTTAGATTGCACATGCTATATGTCGGTAACCGTTCATCTTTTTCTTGGTGAGATTTTTGTGCCTGTAGAAGTGATAGGACATCAATATGTTTTCATTTGTTGAGAGCGGACTATATATTATTCTGTGTTAGAACTTGTGTGATTTGATACATGCTGAGACTGTGGAGTAACACGAGCATATAAATGATAAAGGCATTAGGATTTATGTTACATAGTAGTAGGATTTGTGGGTGTATGATGATTATCCTTAGTGGCCCAGTTGAACCAACACACCATTAGTTTGTCCATCAATTGTGATTTATGCTATTATCAGCCATGAAAAAAAAGAGAGAGAGAAAAAGAAAAAATATGAGAACATTGTTTAAAATGTCATGGGTAGAACCAATCCGAATGCGTGAGTCCTGTATATGCAAATAAGTTGTCACGGATTGGTTGCTTATTGTTAGCCACTAATGGAAAAGAGGAAAAAGAAGAAAACCATAAATTTCCTACCGTTAGCCTAAAGCCTAAACTTAAAAGTCCTTTTGATATGTGCCATGTTATATGCACAGTGGAAGTGTGATTGTTATACAAGTTCATAATTGCAGGAGTTCATATTGGTCTATGAGTGTATATACACTAGCACATCACATGCTAGTTCAGATATTGAAGCCGAGAGGATAGTATATTGTGAGGGGCAGGTAGCATGTGTTTTGAATTATAAGCATGTTAGTTTTATATAGACAAGTATTGAGTTTTAAAGTGTATTAATTGTTGGCAGGCTGTAAATCTTGATTGTGTTAGTCTATGGGATGGGTATGACTTGAGAACTGATTTTGATGAATCGGTTAATGGATTTGTTGTATTGTTATTGTGGTGAGTAATTTCGAGTTGGTTTGCTTGAGGACAATAAAATATAAGAGTGGGGATGTGATGGAGAGGGTAAAACCCGAGTGTTAATCATCATATCTTACGTGTTTTTAGTTAGTTTTGGGTGGTTATATGCGTTGAATTAGATAACTACGAGAACTGGTTGTTTTGCAGCTTAACTAACTAATTCGGGTGCTTTAAGAAGGTTAGAGATGACGCGGAATACCCATGATGCAGTTCCAAAGTAAAAATTACCAACCGGGATGTCACACCCCTTGTAATTCCATCACATCAGAGCTGGGCGTGAACTAAACTGGTATCTTCTTTGCACAGCAGAAGTAAACGTGAGTGCTAAGACTTCTAATAAATGAACGCCCACTAAATACTCGAATCCCCATGGGTTCCACTATTCCAACCATGCCATACTTGTAAACATAACCTGAGAAAGAACATGCGGAAAATCAACATAAAGTTGGCGAGTTCATGGTTTGTTTGTTTTCGTTTCAAATGAATCTTAAAACATTTGAAAATCTTGCATTCGATAAACCGGTTTGTGGAATCATAGTATCCCAAAAACATTTGAAATGTCGCATCTATATGCATGTATTGAAATGTTTTCCATGCTGTTTGTAACCAATGCATATAACAGTTATGTCTGTAAACCGGTAATAAAATGTTTTCATTCGTATCTGTAAGTAAACCGGTATTGAAATATTTTCTGTTATCTTTGTAAACCGGTATTGAAATGTGTTCTGTTATCTTTGTAAAGCGGTATTGAAATGTTTTCCGATATATTTGTAAACCGGTATTGAAATCGTAGTAAGAAGTATGCCTATGGAATCTAAGGATCTGTCAGTGTGTATAGCTAATACACTGGTCTATGTGCCATAAGTAAGTAACCAACCCGAGACAAATCTGACATCATTGGGATCACAAAAGCACTCCTAACCGGTAAACATACCAGGAGTGGAGCGTGTCTCAAACTCGATAGATCTATACCTTTTGCACCTTGGTCACTACGTGATTAATGGTTACTATTGTCATCATCCTACTTACGCACAGTGATCTGTTATCATCTAATCCCATAGCTACATACCAATTGTTATAAATCTGTTATCCGTGTTATTGTTGGGCCTAGCCCATGTTTTCTTGTTATTGGGCCTAGCCCATGTTTTCTTGTTATTGGGCCTAGCCCATGTTTTCTTGTGATTAGGCCTAGCCCATGTTTTCTTGTCATCGGGCCTAGCCCATGTTATAAATAAAATTGGGGCCTAGCCCCTAGTTGTGACTAAGACAATCCCGTCACTAGTCATGAAACTCATGCATGTTTCTAAAATAAACAAGTGTTTTGTAAAACCGGTATGTTTAGCCTAAACCATTCATAAAACATCGTGTTTGTTGAAATATGTTTGTAATATGGTTTAGAAATGTATGATTTCCGTTTATCGAAACATTGTTTGCTTTCGCAAAACTTGCATGTCTTTTCACCCCCGGAAACACTTATAAAATGTAAAACGGTAAAAAAAGTGGGGGTTATGAACTCACCTTGATATCCTTGTGCAAAGCTAGTTTAATGTGATTCCATAGTGTTGTCTCCATAACTTGACTTGCTAGCATGCAATCTAAGGCATTCCTAAAACGGAATAACTTGTAACTTTCTATAAATAACATAGCTAGACTACGTGTCACTGAGCTCTACCGAATCGTTAACCATACGATTCTATGAAAGTATCATTATCTTAACTCGGAATAACCAATATATGGTTTCTTATCAACGATTTGGTTTTCGAGCGACTTGAAATATATGTTTACATATAAACATAACTATATTTCATGAAATCGTATTAGTCGTCATGTACGTCGATAGATAATAGTACGACTCTTCGTAGTTTTCGTAAGATATAATGTATATATACTTGTAAATGTAAAGCGTTTCGTATACGTACAAGAGTCTGGCGTATCGTTTATAATAAATAACGATGTCATCATACGCTTGTTATAGTCTTGTGGAGTTGCATCGTACTTCGTTTAGGCGTTTGAATCGAATATAACCAACATATATTATTTCTATAGAATCCGTCAAAAGTATTCGTGTCGTCGACGTTTGAAATAAATATAACTATATTTATTTTATAAAAGTATTCAAAATCTTGACATTCGAATGTATATAATTATATTTGTTTTATACGATTTCCGAATTCTAGACGCCTTTAATATATGATTTCCAAATTCCGTCATTTGAAATAATACGCGCAT
The DNA here is from genome assembly GCA_947069175.1 of Scalesia atractyloides. NCBI lineage: Eukaryota > Viridiplantae > Streptophyta > Magnoliopsida > Asterales > Asteraceae > Scalesia > Scalesia atractyloides. The sequence continues at coordinate 20,222,681 of CAMTDV010000013.1, forward strand.
TGTACTTATCTTGTAAAAGCGTTCGGAAATCTTGGCGTTTCGAAATAAATATAAGCATTATTATTATTCTATATAAAAATATTCGGATGAGTTATTGATATTTCAAAACTAATTTTCGAGTTTCGACTTTGAATTAAACATAAATAAATATTATTTAGTTTATAATCGATTACTAAATGTTGTTATCTTGTAATCACTTTCGTTGAAACGTTATAGGATCGATTTGTAAGCGTCGTCAATATATATATATATAATATATATATATATATATTTATTTTATAATAATCGCATTGAGTCGGACGTTTTTGTCTTTGAAATGAAATGTGTTTTGTACCGCGTATTTTTACTAAAACCGGGCAGAGTTTCCTCTGTTTTTGGACGATCCGACAACACAAGTTGTCGATTTTATTAGTTAAAACGCAATAAATCAATGTACGCAATATATAATACTTCTCGTCGTATTTTCAATATAATTTTCGCCAAATATAAATCCAATTTATATTATAACAACGTCGGTTTGATTTTAACTAGTAATTTTTACGCGAATATTGCACTAGGTTCGACTATATATTTTTAACTTTTTGACGATAACTAATCGTTAACGGATCAATTTTGAGCTCGGTTTTGCGATATATAATATTAACGTTTATAAACTAATATAAATAAATTTTCGCGTCGTAATTAAATTTTACCAAGTCTTGATTGACCCATTGACCAGAAGGTTGACTGGGTTTGACCAGTTGACTATGGTTGACCGGCAGTTGACCAGGTTTGACCGAACCAAAATCTGAACCGAGGCACCGAAAATGACCCAAAAATGTCCCTTGACCAGTTTTGACCCGTGTTGACCGATCTAAACATGCACGAAGTGAAAAGTCCAAAACGGGTTCGCCGGAGTTTGGCCGGAATGTCGTCAGAGTTGCTCCCAAGCCCAAACGGCTTAGAATCTGCTAAAATCAACATCACCTGGTGATCCGGAACGTTGAAGATAGTCGAAAAAGTGTACTCTTGGCCGGAAAACGGTCGCCGGAAAGTTCGTCGGAAAACATCCATTGCCGCTGTAGGCGGAGGAACCGCCGCTGCGCCGCTGTGATCGGCCGTCGCTAGTCGCCGGAGTTCGGTGCCGGAATTTTTTTCTAGAGAGAGAGTGGAGAGATTTTTAGAGTTAGAGAGAGAAAGTGATTGGTAAAAATGAGAGAAAAGGGGGTAAAAAGGGTTTATATTAGTGGGTTTTTGTGGGTTTGGGCCCAAGGCCCAAAAGCTCGTTTCTAATGTTTTGAGCGGCCCAATCACGTCTACGAGGCTCGTTTTTAGACCCGCACTTCATAAAACGTCATATAATATCATTTTAGGTTCAAAAACATGTAAAAGGTGTCGATATTCGATATTAATCGCGTGCGTTTGACGTTTTCGTTAAAATGCATAAAATGCTCCGGTTGTCGTTTCTTGTCCGTTTTTCGATCCGATTTTGACCACGAATAATAAAATTCGATTATGAAGCTAAGTATATCATAACATATTAGTATCAAGGCGTAATTCCAGTCCGTTGCTTCCGTTTCGTTGTCGATGGATCTCGATTTTCGCGTACCTTTCGTGTTGTGCTTTTCGATGTCCGATTATCCAATTATATTTCATAATTATAACCGAATGATAAATACAAGTACAAAATTCGTATTTTTAGGTGTTGTCAGTATCTGTTCGGCATCAGTTCGCTTATCGTTCATTTTCGCGTTTAGTGTTCTCGATTGTCGCCAAATCGCGTAACGTGAATCAAGTAAACGTTCCTAGGCTTTCCAAAGGCATGATCAAATTAATTTACGTCTAATTACGCTAATTTTTAATGGTATTACTGTTCGTTATGCGCTTAATTACAACCGAAAATGTCGGTTGTCACATTCTCCCCTTGATATAAAAATTTCGTCCTCGAAATTTATACTATGTTATCTCCTTAGAGTTTTGTCATGCGTAGGTAGGTATCAATAATACAAAGGTAAATGGCCATGTAATTGCATCGAGACTTTTCTGGATTATATGAATACAATGACTTACTACAACGATATGAACCCACTAGTTCAACTGAATCTGTTTTCGGAATCAATACCAAGTGAACAAAGTGTAGTGATACAATCACAAATGTAACTAAGTGTACATGGCTCGAACAAAAGAGGAATTAAACCAATAGATGTCCAAATGAATGTTCATAATCTACAAATGGATTTTAAATGATGGAATTTACTACCAACGAAAACTAGCGTTGGTTGTTGGATAGGTGAAACTTAGAATCAACAAGTTCAATGAAATAGAAACATGAAAATGATTTGTCAACTTTCAGTCATAACATGAATAAAAATTTGTGTGTTAACATTATTGAATTGCAAGGATACACCGATATACAATAGAACTTAGTGTATCGTTGTCTCAATACATAGTTGCATTAAGACTGTTCAAATGAGAGTCAAACAAAAGGCTTACATAGTTTGGCTTGAAATGATTGATCATGATTAGCCCAAGCTACAAGTTTATACCGACACCACAAGGTGTCGTAGTGATCGAAATAATTCAATGATAGCGGTGACCGAACAAATTCATCGTGTTTGCAATCAGATGAAAAGTTTAACGAAGTAAATCTGAATGTCTCTCCCAAATAGATCTAATAGGATTTTCAAATGAAGATGAAAGAACAATTAAATATAGTTTTCGGTCGATAGTGGAAGAACAATAAATATCCCAAAATCTTTTACCGATGATGAAAGGACCGTTACGAGGTACACTGAAATAGACCATAAATTTGTGTACCATCTTCTTAATACACGATTATATTAAGAACGTTTTAAGAAATTGATCCAACAAGCGGATGTAAAAATGAATAAATAAATAAGTAATTAATCCGCACATGAGTTGTGAAAGCGATGTCGGCGCAAGCTTCAACTAGTGAAATGCCACCACAAGGTGTCGTAACCAACAAATGACTTAATAAGGGTGCAGACTGAACCAGTCTACTATGGTTCGAAGCAAATGAATTGCTTGTTGACATTACTTTAAATATGACGACCTCAATCCATGATATGAAATCCTTGAATTGAACTTTGTATACAGTGAGCAAGTTCAAACAATTGAACTTGGTTTGACACAATCCAACAATAAATACATTATTTGACCAAGAAGTTTCGATATGGTTACAACGAAAACCCATGTATGCAACTTAGAAAGAAAATGAAATTTCAAGGAATTCATTGACTCGAAATCAAGGAGTCAATATTTGCAATAAGGCAGGTCATCTAGATCACAAAATAAAAATTTGAGTATAGCGAACCAACCTTTGAATTATTGATGAAATGACCATTTGACGTGAAGACCCTGACGATCTCCACGTATCAAGTTAACCACATGCGTAGCAACAAAGCATGCGTATCCTATAAATTTGTCAAGAAATGAACCAATAGGTGTTCGCTAATCAAGAAAGAATTTCCACACAATGACCGTTATGAGGAGTAGAGGTGTGCAAGCCTACTCAGTATATGCAAAGTTGAAATTTCAACAAAAGCAATTCGAGGACTTTACCTGGTATTTCCTGTGATGACTTATTGTTTCGTGACATTACCACAGAATGTCGAATATGGCGTAATCGTCATTAATGAAGTAGGGGGAATGCGAAGACATGTGACCTCTTTTGCAGCGCCATTTGTAGTGATTCCCATTATAATGAGTACCGACTGTTATGAATTCTCGTTTGAACGTACCACAACGTGTTTCATGTCGTTTACAGGACCACGTGACAAATTGCCATATTCTGGTTGGTAGTTCTCCCGCTGATGGGATTAGCATCGTAGTCGTAATGTCGTGCTTCCTCAAGACGACGCCTTGAAAGTCGTATGTGATGTACTTCAACATCCATTATCGTATCGATTAACTTTCACGTATGTTTGTGCACTAGTGTTTCATTTTGCGTAGGCTACCTGCTCGGGTAAATAAAATAACATCGACAATATATGTAATGTGTTTGCCCGAGTTAATAATCGTGGTTCCTACGTAATGACCTTTAATGAATATTGACATAAGTTTTCCAAAGGTCCTAAATGCATGTTGTCAAAAACCCTCAAAGTTTTGCTTACGATATATAATGTTTTCGTGTACCGTGTATCAAACACAACACTAGTGTATGATTAAAATCATAATGTTAACTCATTGTTTCGGCCACGGTTGGAACCCATATTCGAGTGCTAGGCATTCTGTAAATACTCAAGTCTTGATGATCTAATGTCCCCAAAGAACGTGAGGTTAAAGCCTAGGTATCTCCAAAGAAACCTAATTCGCTGAAACCTATAGATCTGATACCACTTAATCACACCCCTTGTAATTCCATCACATCAGAGCTGGGCGTGAACTAAACTGGTATCTTCATTGCACAGTAGAAGTAAACGTGAGTGCTAAGACTTCTAATAAATGAACGCCCACTAAATACTCGAATCCCCATGAGTTCCACTATTCCAACCATGCCATACTTGTAAACATAACTTGAGAAAGAACATGCGAAAAATCAACATAAAGTTGGCGAGTTCATGGTTTGTTTGTTTTCGTTTAAAATGAATCTTAAAACCTTTGAAACTCTAGCATTCGATAAACCGGTTTGTGGAATCATAGTATCCCAAAAACATTTGAAATGTCGTATCTATATGCATGTATTGAAATGTTTTCCATGTTGTTTGTAAACCAATGCATATAACAGTTATGTCTGTAAACCGGTAATAAAATATTTTCATTCGTATATGTAAGTAAACCGTTATTGAAATATTTTATGTTATCTTTGTAAACCGGTATTGAAATGTTTTCTATTATCTTTGTAAAGCGGTATTGAAATGTTTTTCGATATATTTGTAAACCGGTATTGAAATCGTAGTATGTAGTATGCCTATGGAATCTAAGGATCTGTCAGTGTGTATAGCTAATACACTGGTCTATGTGCCATAAGTAAGTAACCAACTCGAGACAACTCTGACATCATTGGGATCACAAAATCATTCCTATCCGGTTAACATACCAGGAGTGTAGGGTGTCTCAAACTCGATAGATCTATACTTTTTGCACCTTGGTCACTACGTGATTAATGGTTACTATTGTCATCATCCTACTTACGCACAGTGATCTGTTATCATCTAATCCCATTGCTACATACCAATTGTTATAAATCTGTCATCCGTGTTATTGAACCTAGCCCGTGTTTTCTTATTACTAGGCCTAGTCCATGTTTTCTTGTCATTAGGTCTAGCCCATGTTTTCTTGTCATTGGGCCTATCCCATGTTCTAAATAAAATTGGGGCCTAGCCCTAGTTGTGACTAAGACAATCCCGTCACTAGTCATGAAACTCTTGCATGTTTCGAAATTAACGAGTGTTTTGTAAAACCGGTATGTTTAGCCTAAACCATTCATAAAACACTGTGTTTGTTGAAATCTGTTTGTAATATGGTTTAGAAATGTATGATTTCCGTTTATCGGAACATTGTGTGCTTTCGCAAAACTTGCATGTCTTTCCACCCCCGGAAACATTTATAAAATGTAAAACGGTAAAAAAAGTGGGGGTTATGAACTCACCTTGATATCCTTGTGCAAAGCTAGCTTAATGTGATTCCATAATGTTGTCTTCACAACTTGACTTGCTAGCATGCAATCTAAGGCATTCCTAAAACGGAATAACTGTAAGTTTCTAGATATAACATAGCTAGACTACGTGTCACCGAGCTCTACCGAATCGTTAACCATTCGATTCTATGAAAGTGTCTTTGTCTTAACTCGGAATAACCAATCTATGGTTTTCTTAGCAACGATTTAGTTTTCGAGCAACTTAAAATATATGTTTACATATAACATAACTATTTCATGAAATTGTATTAGTCGTCATGTACGTCGATAGATAATAGTACGACTCTTCGTAGTTTTCGTAAGATATAATGTATATATACTTGTAAATGTAAAGCGTTTCGTATCCGTACAAGAGTCTGGCGTATCGTTTATAATAAATAACGATGTCATCATACGCTTGTTATAGTCTTGTGGAGTTGCGTCGTACTTCGTTTAGGCGTTTGAATCGAATATAACCAACATATATTATTGTTATAGAATCCGTCAAAAGTATTCGTGTCGACGACGTTTGAAATAAATATAACTATATTTATTTTATAAAAGTATTCAAAATCTCAACATTCGAATGTATATAATTATATTTGTTTTATACGATTTCCTAATTCTAGACGCCTTTAATATATGATTTCCAAATTCCGTCATTTGAAATAATACGCGCATTGTACTTATCTTGTAAAAGCGTTCGGAAATCTTGGCGTTTCGAAATAAATATAAGCATTATTATTATTCTATATAAAAATATTCAGATGAGTTATTGATATTTCAAAACTAATTTCTGAGTTTCGACTTTGAATTAAACATAAATAAATATTATTTAGTTTATAATCGATTAGCGAATGTTGTTATCTTGTAATCACTTTCGTTGAAAAGTTATCGGATCGATTTGTAAGCGTCGTCAATATATATATATATATATATATGTATATATATATATATATTAATATTTATTTTATAATAATCACTTTGAGTCGGACGTTTTTGTCTTTGAAATGCAATGTGTTTTGTACTGCGTATTTACTAAAAACGGGCAGAGTTTCCTCTGTTTTTGGACGATCCCGACAACACTAGTTGTCGATTTTATTAGTTAAAACGCAATAAATCAACGTACGCAATATATAATACTTCTCGTCGTATTTTCAATATAATTTTCGCCAAATATAAATCCAATTTATGTTATAACAACATCGGTTTGATTTTAACTAGTAATTTTTACGCGAATATTGCACTAGGTTTGACTATATATTTTTAACTTTTTGGCGATAACTAATCGTTAAAGGATCGGTTTTGAGCTCGGTTTCGCGATATATAATATTAACGTTTATAAACTAATATAAATAAATTTTCGCATCGTAATTAAATTTTACCGAGTCTTGATTGACCCATTGACCAGAAGGTTGACCGGGTTTGACCAGTTGACTATGGTTGACCGGCAGTTGACCGAGTTTGACCGAACCCAAAACTGAACCGAGGCACCGAAAATGACCAAAAAATGTCCCTTGACCAGTTTTGACCCGTGTTGACCTGTTGACCGATCTAAACATGCACGAAGTGAAAAGTCCAAAATGGGTTCGTCGGAGTTTGGCTGGAATGTCACTAGAGTTGCTCCCGAGCCCAAACGGCTTAGAATCTGCTATAACCAACATCACCACGTGATCCGGAACGTCGAAGATAGTCGAAAAAGTGTATTCTTTGCCGGAAAACGGTCGCTGGAAAGTTCGCTGGAAAACATCCATTGCCGCCGTAGGCGGTGGAACCGCCGCTGCGCCGCCGTGATCGGCCGCCGCTAGTCGTCGGAGTTCGGTGCCAGAATTTTTTTTTAGAGAGAGTGGAGAGATTTTTAGAGTTAGAGAGAGAAAGTGATTGGTAAAAATGAGAGAAAAGGGGGTAAAAAAGGGTTTATATTGGTGGGTTTTTGTGGGTTTGGGCCCAAGGCCCCAAAGCCCGTTTCTAGTGTTTTGAGCGGCCCAATCACGTCTACGAGACTCGTTTTTGGACCCGAACTTCATATTACGTAATATAATATCATTTTAGGTTCAAAAACATGTAAAAGGTGTCGGTATTCGATATTAATCGCGTGCGTTTGACGGTTTCGTTAAACTGCATAAAATGCTCCGGTTGTCGTTTCTTGTCCATTTTTCGATCCGATTTTGACCACGAATAATAAAATTCGATTACAAAGCTAAGTATATCATAACATATTAGTATCAAGGCGTAATTCCAGTCTGTTGCTTCCGTTTCGTTGTCGGTGCTTCTCGATTTTCGCGTACCTTTCGCGTTGTGCTTTGCGATGCCCGATTATCCAATTATATTGCATAATTATAACCGAATGATAAATACAAGTACAAAATTTGAATATTTAGGTGTTGTCAGTATCTGTTCGGCATCAGTTCGCTTATCGTTCAATTTCGCGTATAGTGTTCTCGATTGTCGCCAAATCGCGTAACGTGAATCAAGTACACGTTCCTAGGCTTTCCAAAGGCATGATCAAGTTAATTTACGTCTAATTACGCTAATTTTTAATGGTATTACTGTTCGTTATGCGCTTAATTACAACCGGAAAATGTCGGTTGTCTCATTCTCCCCTTGTTATAAAAATTTCGTCCTCGAATTAAACAATGTTATCTCCTTAGACTTTTGTCATGCGTAGGTAGGTATCAATAATACCAAGGTAAATGGCCATGTAATTGCATCGAGACTTGTCTGGATTATATGAATACAATGACTTACTACAACGATATGAACCCACTAGTTCAACTGAATATGTTTTCCGAATCAATACCAAGTGAACAAAGTGTAGTGATACAATCACAAATGTAACTAAGTTTACATGGGTCGAACAAAAGAGGAATTAAACAAATAGATCTCCAAATGAATGTTCACAATCTACAAATGGATTGTAAATGAGGAATTTACTACCAACGAAAACTAGCTTTGGTTGTTGGATAGGTGAAACTTAGAAACAACAAGTTCAATGAAATAGAAAGATGAAAATGATTTATTAACTTTCAACCATAACATGAGTAAAAATTTGTGTGTTAACATTATTGAATTGAAAGGATACACCGATATACAATAGAACTTAGTGTATGGTTGTCTCAACACATAGTTGCATTAAGACTGTTCAAATGAGAGTCAAACAAAAGGCTTACATAGTTTGGCTTGAAATAATTGATCATGATTAGCCCAAGCTACAAGTTTATACCAACACAGAAGGTGTCGTAGTGATCGAAATAATTCAATGGTAGCGGTGACCGAACAAATTCACCGTGTTTGCAATCAGATGAAAAGTTTAACGAAGTAAATTTGAATGTCTCTCCCAAATAGATCTCATAGGATTTTCAATTGAAGATGAAAGAACAATTAAATATAGTTTTTGGTCGATATTGGAAGAACAATAAATATCCCAAAATTTTTGACCGATGATGAAAGGACCGTTACGAGGTACACTGAAATAGACCATAAATTTGTGTACTATCTTCTTAATACACGATTATATTAAGAACGTTTTAAGAAATTGATCCAACAAGCGGATTTAAAAATGAATAAATAAATAAGTAATTAAATCCGCACATGAGTTGTGAAAGCGATGTCGGCGCAAGTTATAACTAGTGAAACGCCACCACAAGGTGTCGTAACCAACAAATGACTTAATAAGGGTGCAGACTGAACCAGTCTACTATGGTTCGAAGCAAATGAATTGCTTGTTGACATTACTTTGAATATGACGACCTCAATCCATCATATGAAATCCTTGAATTGAACTTTGTATACATTGAGCAAGTTCAAAGAATTGAACTTGGTTTGACACAATCCAACAATCAATACATGATTTGACCAAGAAGTTTCGATATGGTTACAATGAAAACCCATGTATGCAACTTGGAAAGAAAATGAAATTTCAAGGAATTCGTTGACTCGAAATCAAGGAGTCAATATTTGCAATAAGGCAGGTCATCTAGATCACAAAGTAAAAATTTGAGTATAGCGAATCAACCTTTGAATTATTGATGAAATGACCATTCGAAGTGAAGACCCTAACGATCTCCACGTATCAAGTTAACCACATGCGTAGCAACAAAGCATGCGTATCCTATAAATTTGTCAAGAAATGATGCAATAGGTGTTCGCTAATCAAGAAAGAATTTCCACACAATGACCGTTATGAGGAGTAGAGGTGTGCAAGCCTACTCAGTATATGCAAAATTGAAATTTCAACAAAAGCAATTCGAGGAATTTATCTGGTATTTCCTGTGATGGCTTATTGTTTCGTGACATTACCACAGAATGTCGAATATGGCGTAATCGTCATTAATGAAGTAGGGGGAATGCGAAGACATGTGACCTCTTTTGTAGCGCCATTTGTTGTGATTCCCATTATAATGAGTACCGACTGTTATGAATTCTCGTTTGAACATACCTCAGCGTGTTTCGTATCGTTTACAGGACCACGTGACAAATTGCCGTATTCTGGTCGGTACTTCTCCCGCTTACGGGATTAGCATCGTTGTCGTAATGTCGTGCTTCCTTAAGACGACGCCTTGAAAGTCGTATGTGATGTACTTCAACATCCGTTATCATATCGATTAACTTTCACGTATGTTTGTGCACGAGTGTTTCGTTTTGCGTAGGCTACCTGCTCGGGTAAATAAAATAACATCGACAATATATGTAATGTGTTTGCCCGAGTTAATAATCGTGGTTCCTACGTAATGACCTTTAATGAATATTGACATAAGTTTTCCAAAGGTCCTAAATGCATGTTGTCAAAACTCTCAAAGTTTTGCTTACGATATATAATGTTTTCGTGTACCGTGTATCAAACACAACACTAGTGTATGATTAAAATCATAATGTTAATTCATTGTTTCGGCCACGGTTGGAACCCATATTCGAGTGCTAGGCATTCTGTAAATACTCAAGTCTTGATGATCTAATATCCCCAAAGGAACGTGAGGTTAAAGCCTAGGTATCTCCAAAGAAACCTAATTCGCTGAAACCTATAGATATTATACCACTTTGTCACACCCCTTGTAATTCCATCACATCTGAGCTGGGTGTGAACTAAACTGGTATCTTCATTGCACAACAGAAATAAACGTGAGTGCTAAGACTTCTAATAAATGAACGCCCACTAAATACCCGAATCCCCATGGGTTCCACTATTCCAACCAATACTTGTAAACATAACCTGAGAAAGAACATGCGAAAAATCAACATAAAGTTGGCGAGTTCATGGTTTGTTTGTTTTCGTTTCAAATGAATCTTAAAACATTTGAAAGTCTTGCATTCGATAAACCGGTTTGTGGAATCATAGTATCCCAAAACATTTGAAATGTCGTATCTATATGCATGTATTGAAATGTTTTCCATGCTGTTTGTAAACCAATGCATATAACAGTTATGTCTGTAAACAGGTAATAAAATGTTTTCAGTCGTATATGTAAGTAAACCGGTATTGAAATATTTTATGTTATCTTTGTAAACCGGTATTGAAATGTTTTCTGTTATCTTTGTAAAGCGGTATTGAAATGTTTTCCTATATATTTGTAAACCGGTATTGAAATCGTAGTATGTAGTATGCCTATGGAATCTAAGGATCTGTCAGTGTGTATAGCTAATACACTGGTCTATGTGCCATAAGTAAGTAACCAACCCGAGACAACTCTGACATCATTGGGATCACAAAATCATTCCTAACTGGTTAACATACCAGGATTGTAGGGTGTCTCAAACTCGATAGATCTATACCTTTTGCACCTTGGTCACTTCTTGATTAATGGTTACTATTGTCATTATCCTACTTACGCACAGTGATCTGTTATCATCTAATCCCATTGCTACATACCAATTGTTATAAATCTGTTATCCGTGTTATTGGGCCTAGCCCATGTTTTCTTATTACTGGGCCTAGTCCATGTTTTCTTGTCATTAGGTCTAGCCCATGTTTTCTTGTCATTGGGCCTATGCCATGTTATAAATAAAATTGGGGCCTAGCCCCTTGTTGTGACTAAGACAATCCCGTCACTAGTCATGAAACTCATGCATGTTTCGAAAATAAACGAGTGTTTTGTAAAACCGGTATGTTTATCCTAAACCATTCATAAAACACCATGTTTGTTGAAATCTGTTGGTAATATGGTTTAGAAATGCATGATTTCTGTTTATCGAAACATTGTGTGTTTTCGCAAAACTTGCATGTCTTTCCACCCACGGAAACATTTATAAAATGTAAAACGGTAAAAAAAGGTGGGGGTTATGAACTCACCTTGATATCCTTGTGCAAAGCTAGCTTAATGTGATTCCATAGTGTTGTCTCCACAACTTGACTTGCTAGCATGCAATCTAAGGCATTCCTAAAACGGAATAACTTGTAAGTTTCTAGATATAACATAGCTAGACTACGTGTCACCGAGCTCTACCGAATCGTTAACCATACGATTCTATGAAAGTGTCATTGTCTTAACTCGGAATAACCAATCTATGGTTTTCTTTGCAACGATTTAGTTTTCGAGCGACTTGAAATATATGTTTACATATAAACATAACTATATTTCATGAAATCGTATTAGTCGTCATGGACGTCGACAGATAATAGTACGACTCTTCGTAGTTTTCGTAAGATATAATGTATATATACTTGTAAATGTAAAGCGTTTCGTATCCGTACAAGAGTCTGACGTATCGATTATGATAAATAACGATGTCATCGTATGCTTGTAGTCTTGCGGAGTTATGTCGTACTTCGTTTAGGCGTTTGAATCGAATATAACCAACATATATTATTGTTATAGACTCCTTCGAAAGTATTCATGTCGTTGTCATTTGAAATAAATATAACTATATTTATTTTATAAAAGTATTCAAAATCTCGACATTCGAATATATATAATTATATTTGTGTTATACGATTTCCGAATTCTAGACGCCTTTAATATATGATTTCCAAATTCCATCGTTTGAAATAATACGCGCATTGTACTTATCTTGTAAAATCGTTCGGAAATCTTGGCGTTTCGAAATAAATATAAGCATTATTATTATTCTATATAAAAATATTCGGATGAGTTATTAATATTTCAAAACTAATTTTCGAGTTTCGACTTTGAATTAAACATAAATAAATATTATTTAGTTTATAATCGATTACCGAATGTTGTTATCTTGTAATCACTTTCGTTGAAAAGTTATCAATATATATATATATATATATATATATATATATATATATATATTTATTTATTTATTTATTTTATAATAATCGCTTTGATTCGGACGTTTTTGTCTTTGAAATGCAATGTGTTTTGTACCGCGTATTTTTACTAAAAACGGGCAGAGTTTCCTCTGTTTTTGGATGATCCCGACAACACAAGTTGTCGATTTTATTAGTTAAAACGCAATAAATCAATGTACGCAATATATAATACTTCTCGTCGTATTTTCAATATAATTTTCGCCAAATATAAATCCAATTTATATTATAACAACGTCGGTTTGATTTTAACTAGTAATTTTTACGCGAATATTGCACTAGGTTCGACTATATATTTTTAACTTTTTGGCGATAACTAATCGTTAACGGGTCGGTTTTGAGATCGGTTTCACGGTATATAATATTAACGTTTATAAACTAATATAAATAAATTTTCGCGTCGTAATTAAATTTTACCGAGTCTTGATTGACCCATTGACAAGAAGGTTGACCGGGTTTGACCAGTTGACTATGGTTGACCGGCAGTTGACCGGGTTTGACCGAACTCAGAACTGAACCGAGGCACCGAAAATGACCCAAAAATGTCCCTTGACCAGTTTTGACCCGTGTTGACCTGTTGACCACGTTGAACCGAGCCCGAGAGTGTCCCGAACGTAAATTTTCACCCGAGACGAAAGTGTTTCGTATGGACTCAACGGGTTATAAATATCCCAAAAATATATTTGTCGTTGAAAACGGATGCCCGGAACCTCGCAAGAACCATGCCAGAAGTCGGAATTTCGCTGGAGAATAAAATTTCACGAAAACTTGCAGAAATGTCTCTTACCACCCGATCTAAACATGCACGAAGTGAAAAGTCCAAAACGGGTTAGCCGGAGATTGGCCGGAATGTTGCCGCAGTTGCTCCCTGTAAGTCCCGTGAAACGGATCAAACAGGTATCGCTAGCCTAATCAGTTGCGGAAATTATGATCAGGATGAAGAACAACTTGAATAACTTGAATAAAATAACTTACATACACCAGAGGATGTCAGATACAAGTTTTTGTGATCAACTCTCTAACCCCTAACAGATGACCTAACCCCTCTATTTATAAACATGACAAAGCCCAAAAGTACAACCCTAGGCCCACTAGGCACTAGGAAGCCCAAACTAACCCAAGCGCAAAATACAATATAAATGAATAAACCTTTAAGCTCCAAGCCCAACAATCTCCCCTAGGTTTCTTCATTTGTCCTTCGGTGCCGCATCCACACCCAAACGTCCAACGATAATTCCAGCAACTGCAGCCGTCCAGTCTTTGGCACACACTTCATATAGCTCAACAGTACGTATTTGATGAGAAGCCAGAACTTGTAATCTTCATCATGGAAGCTAACCAGATCCACCACATCATTTACCCTGAAAGCCTTCTCTTTCGTCACAATCGCAACACTTCCGACCTTTGGATCGTATAACCAGAAGTTAAAGTTCTTTAAAATTCCCTTTGGAAAGGTAGGTGAAACAGGAATCACCAACTCTTTATCTTTAGGAGGCCACATCACAGATTTGAACCGTTTGCCTGTGTGTGCATCACGAACTCACTTGGCTGCTCTTAGATACGGTTCAGCGGTCTTCATACTCTTAAAACCAGTCCTAACCTCCCGTTCAAGCTTCTTAAAGAACCTCCAACCTGGTCCACGCTCTATCATATCGTCGTCAGTGTATGGAGCTCTTAACAAATCTGTCAGTGCGACCTTAATCCAAGTCTCAAACTACGACTCTTTCGAATAATATTCTCTCGTTCCATCTTGGCATACAATGATCCACATGTTCTTGATATGATCATACATCCAACTCAGCACTTTCGACTTGTTGCCCACCTTACTGTAATAACTCGATCCCAACTCCATACGTATCTATCAGATTGATTGGTTGGATCTTTCAGCTGGAAATTTTCGTCCACAGGATTCACGTTCACATTCTTCATCAATACCATCTGCTTCTTCTTCCTCTGATCTGCAGTGCGTTTCTGACTAGCAGTGAACTTCTTGCGTGGATCATTCAAGTAATCATCGAGACCAGCTTGATGTTCGGCTGCTAACTGCTCAGCCGCCAACCTCGGCTCTTCGGTTTTTCTGCCATACGCTGCTGTGCTGCACGATGTCGTGTTTCAACATTCATTGGATCACTGGTCAGATCGCTAAACTCCCTACCAAACTTGTTCTCTAACTTGCCCCTTAAATAAAAAACAATAGTCATCAGTATCGTCACATCCCCTGCAACTGTTCGATAGTTTGATCTCGAACATCCAAGCGATTCTGCAGGGAGGCAATCTGCGCATCCTTTAACATAGCCTCCTGTTCCAGTACAACAACCCGTTTCTTTAACTCAAGGACATCCACCTCTGTATCATCATCATCACTATCTAATCCCCCAAACTCAAATGCCCGCTTCTCAGACTGCGCATATAAACGTCAACAATATCATCTGAAAGACCAGCACCACTACCACCCGCTTCTGAACCACCGGCACCAGACGAACTTCCTCCAAATTCCATTATTTGCAACGCTGTGGCAGCAGGTATGGATACAACTGTGGATTGTGTAATGATAGGAATAGTTGGCTGCGTAGAAATAATAGGAGTGTCAATCACCGATGTACAAGCAACAGATTCAGCAATAATAACCTCAACAGCAGTGATCTCGACAGCAATAGAAGTAATCAACTCAGAAGCAGCAACAGTAACAACGACATGAACCTCAGATGTACTGGCTGAAATACTCGGCCCAGTTATGTGCCTCTTAATCAACTGTACTTCATCTTCTTCTTCGTCGTCATCTTCTTCAGGCTGAACAGTTGGAGCAACAACAGACGGAAAGTCAAGCGATGGATCACCTTGTTTCTTTTGAATGTCCTTCAATTGAGCAATCAGGGCAGCTAGATTCTCAGATAATAGCTCTGGTAGAACAGGAATCAACGTAGGATTGAACGCATCAAGATCATCGAGAAAGGCTTGTCCAACATCATCCTCATCATCTATAACCAAGTCCTCGACTTCTATCCCTTTTTCCTTTTCCTGTATATCATGTTCCTCGGCTACAATCGCATTTACTGGAGGAGGAGGAGGAGGTGGTGGAGCATGCAGACCTACAACTTCACAAAACTTGCCAAACTTCTTCAGAGGGAACCTACCTACAAACACCGTCTTCGAGGTAGAATGGTTCTTCTTCATAGTCGCAAAAATGTTAGGCCCCATTGGCTTCATATTCAGCAGATTAGCATCTGTAGCATCCTTTGCTAAATCTGGATAACAAGCATCGAGTATCAGCTGAATAAAACTGGATATAACAGAAACATCCGTTTCTTGGACTGCTCTAATATTTTCCTCATATTCTCGAAGATATAACCAGAATAGTTATACTTCCAGTCCATCACTAACGAAAGATCGCCGATGTCTGTGCCTGATTTGGCTGATCCAGTCCACCTTTGTTTTCCGACACACATTGCATGAACATGTGTATTAGCACTCGCAGTAACCGGAAACATCTTCTTAAGCAGTGGCGGATAAGAACCCTCATATCCCATCTCCATGAGTACCGGCAGCACCTTTTCTTTGACAGTATGTTGTAGGATCACTAAGGTATCTGTCATCTGTAGCACCTCCCTCACACAAGTCTCATAACCACAATCTCCTAACCCTGAATCTGTGATCGTATGAAAGGTCTACCATCATCACCTCTCGGCTGTATCCGCGCTCTTTTCCAAAATGAGTGAACTAAATCTCTGATATATCACGGGGTTCGCACGGAGGGCGTAGGCAATCCGACAAGTGTTGAGCCCCATGATCATCGCCTGAAACTCTTGAAAAGCTGGTAGGTCTGAAAGATATCCAGCCTGGTTGTGAAACTGTTCTTCAACCAGCATCACGCGTCGAAAGCTTCTTCCACCATGTCTGTCAAAACTCAACAGAGTTAAAATCCAACTAACGGAACTAAACTGAGTTAACTGAGTTAACAACTCAAAACTAACTAAACAGGTCAACAAAGTCAAGTTCAAATTAAAGCCAGTTCAAATTAGTTAGAGGGTTCAACAATTGAAAAGGTCCAAACTTCATATCCGTATTATATACGGTTTAAAATAAATCCGGAACACTCTTATCAATCCGGATTATATAATCGGATAGATATACATCCGGATAAAGATCCAATCCGAAATGATATCCGAGGTCATCATTTCGGATGAATATCCATCGGAATGCAATCCGAAATGCTTAGTCTTTGAAGATCTACCCGGAATGTAACCCGAAATGCATAAAATATTCATTAAGTTAATCCGAATACATTTGTACCTAATCCGGAATGCAGTCTGAAATGCTAAGTTCGAGAGAGAATCAGTGAAGACAAATAGTAATTCGGATTTCGAATAATCCGAAATGAGAACAAAGATGCCAATATAGATTTTCTGAAATGGGCTTGGGCCTGAATCGAATCAGCTTGGGCTTGTGACAGGCCCAATCCGGAACAGTAACATATTGGGCTTGTCTGGAAGATTTAAATGGGCCTTTCCGGACAATTCCAATCCGGAACAGTAATCTTTGGCCCAAGTGAGCCCAATTCGGAAAAGTAATCATTTGGCCCAAAATGAATTTCGAACAGATCTTGGCCCAAGTCAACCAATTCGGAACAGTAACCTTAACTTCAATTTTCAGACTTAAAAACCAATTTCATCAGGCTGGCCCAAATCCCAAAGCACACTGGGCCAGTCCTAATATCTCTTGACAGAAAACCATCCCACCAAAATTCATCAAGTAAACTAACCAAGCATCCAACCATCACAAGGAGAACTTATTAAAACAGACATAAACAATTAACACAGCATTGTAAGGGATCAAATTCGTTTCAAACGCTGACCAAGGAACATTTTTTATATGAGCAGGTTCAGTTAGTCTAAGCGATTGTCAGTATACTTGTCACTTAAATCCAAACTCAACCTTTGTAGTTCAGGCATCATGATATGCTTAAGATGATATTATATAAGATACCCATGTATCTGATACCATGACATACCCCTGCGATCAAGGTAAGCACAACAGTTCATCGTAGCAGGTGAGTATACCGTGATCATCCTTTATTTACAACATCATGCTATTGGTGAACAGGTCAGTACTTCCGTACAGCAGAGAGACCAATAGTGACTGACGAGGGTTAGGCAAATACCTTAGAGGTACGTGAGAACTTAGAAAGAAACTTTTGTTCTTTAGGTTTTGGCCTTTCCATTTTGGGTCTTTTATCAAAAATATCCTGATTGTGCCTAGGTCTGCATATAATCTGGATGCAACAGAAGGGCAGTCAAGATATCCCCGGATGACTCAACAGCATAAAGACCCGAAACCTCAGATGTTGGCTATCTATCAACCCAAGATTTAAGACCATAAAATCATATGCCTATAGTAAGTGACCCACTTAGTTCAAAGTTTGTTATGTTTATATCATTTGACTTTCCCCATCCGGTTGAGTTTTTAGACCTACCGACACATCACTTTCGATCCAAATCTTTTCCACTTATATACCTTACATGTGTTAGTCAAACATTTTATCACGAATATTCATTTCATTTCCCTATCTTGCAAAAAAATATTATTATTTTTATTTTTTATTTTTTATTTAATTTTTTTATTTATTTTTTGAATTTTTCTCCCCCTAAATTTGTGCATAGATAGATAAACAAATTTATGAAGCAACGAAAAGAAAAGAAAAGAAAAACAAACACGAAGATAGTAGATGCCTAGGTAGAGAACCGAATCATTTTGAGAAGATCCACAAGCACTTGAAAACGTGCGTAGCTAACGGGTTTCGTGAACAAATCCGCCACATTTGCATCAGTGTGGATTTGCTCAAGCTTTACAAGACCCTTTTCATAGCAATCGCGGATAAAATAAACTTTAATGTTAATGTGCTTGGTTTTGGAGTGGAAAACAGGGTTTTTAACTATTTGGATTGCGGCATCATTATCACAATAAATCGTGGTGTTTAGATAAGTCAAATCGTAATCCGCAAGCTGATGTTGCATCCATAAAACCTGGGAGCAGCAAACAGAAGCTGCGACATATTTCGCCTCTGTAGTGGAAAGCGAAACCGTCTGTTGCTTCTTGCATTGCCACGAAATTAAGCGATCTCCCAGAAATTGGCAACCAGCTGACGTTGAGCGCATGTCCCTATCTGTACCTCCTAGATTACTGTCAGAGAAAGCAAATAGTTCAAATTCAGAATCTTTAGGATACCAGAGACCCAGAGATGGAGCCCCTTTGAGGTACCTAAAAATTCGTTTAACAGCATGTAAATGAGAAAGTTTAGGAGTAGCCTAATAACGAGCACACTGGCAGATGGCAAACATGATATCTGGCCGACTAGCAGTGAGATACATGAGTGATCCAATCATTGAGCGATACATGGTAGGATTAACAGGTGTTCCTTCAGCATCTTCTTTTATCAGAGGTCGTTCTGCAATAGGTGAGGCCATTGGCTTGGAATCTGTAAGCTTGAATTTGGCAAGAACATCGTGTACGTATTTTCCTTGATGAATGAGTATACCATGTGGGCTCTGACAAACTTGTAGTCCTAAAAACATGGTCATCTCTCCCAATAAGCTCATCTCAAATTTCTTCTTCATGATTTCTTCGAACTCGCGGCACAAACCATCATTGGTGGAACCAAAAATAATATCATCAACGTAGATTTGGACGAGAATATTGTCCTTATCAACGCGGTTGATAAATAGAGTTTGGTCAATAGTTCCACGTGTGTAGTCATGAGCAAGCAGATGTCTGTAAGAGTAGCGTACCATGCGCGAGGTGCTTGATGCAACCCGTACAAAGCTTTGTCTAATTTATAAGCATAATCTGGCTTGTCAGGATCAGTAAAGCCCAGTGGTTGTGCCACGTATATTTCCTCTTTCACCTTGCCGTATAGAAACGCAGTCTTGACATCCATTTGATAGACAGTAAAGTCCATATAAGACGCGTATGCCAATAAGATACGTATAGCTTCCAAACGCGCGACAAGTGCATAGACCTCATCATAATCCAGTCCTTCAATCTGTCGAAACCCTTGGACCACCAGTCTAGCTTTATTTCGAACAATAACTCCAGTGTCATCCTGCTTGTTGCGAAAAACCCAACGAGTTCCAAGAGCGCGGTTTCCGTGAGGTAGCTTCACCAATTGCCAAACGCCAAGTTTTTCAAATTGATTGAGTTCTTCGTGCATGGCATCCACCCAGCCTGGTTCCTGCAAGGCAACATCAATACTTTTAGGTTCAATTTGGGAAATAAAGCAAGAATAGAGACATGTATTGATATCCCCAGATTGACTGCGTAACAGCAGCGTTTACAGGACCAATGATATTCTCAATGGGGTGATCACGCTGTAAACGTTGTGGTATTGGTGTAGCGGGAACCAAAACATCGGTTGGCAAGTTAGTGACACTAGCTGAAGCAACCCTAGATGCCTCCCCCTCAACCGAGGCACCTGTAGAGGTATGTGGTGAAGAATCCACTACACAATCGAGGGGAGTAGGCTCGGGAAACAAAGAGGAGCCCAAAACCTCAGGAGGTAGTCCTTCATCTGCCATAGGTGGCTCTAGGGCAGAAACCACTTCCTCAGTAGGATTAGGCTGAACATGCGAAGAGATAGATGGGGTTGAGATTGTGAAACTGTGGAGGATGGTGAGACAGTGTCATTGAATCCAGGAGGATCCACACTTAGCTGCTTTAGAGTCTCATTTAGCGTGGCAACATCAGCGTCATCGTCGGAAGGAATGGGCACCGTTGGAGGGAAAGAAGTTGAACTATTTCCTGTAGACATATTAGAAGACACATCAAAATGATTAAATAAGGTAGAGTAGTCATACAACCAGTCAGGACTAATGAGTTTGTCCTTGGGATTTTCCTCCAGCCAACCCACATTGTAGGTTTCAACCACCATCTTCTTGATCTTGTTATAAACGCGATATGTCGTATTTTTAGAATAACCAATGAAAATGCAAGGATCTCCGTGTGCTTCGAACTTTCCTTTAGCATCCATGAGAAGGAGTACACAAGGACATCCAAATTTGCGGAAATGCTTGACCAAAGGTTTACGACCTTCAACCACTTCGTATGGAGTCTTCATGTGGCGTTTATTGATCAGGGCATGATTCTGAATGTAGCATGCAATGTTAATTGCTTCTGCCCAGAAGATGAGAGGTAGCTCGGATTCAACAAGCATAGTTCGTGCCGCCTCGATGAGTGTGTGATTTTTACGTTCTACAACCCCGTTTTGCTGTGGGGTTCTGGCTGCACTGAACTGTCGGTCAATTCCCTTGGAGGAGCAGAAATAGTTTAAGGTAAGATTCTTAAATTCTGTCCCATTATCACACCGAATAGCCTTTACCTTCGAATTTGTCTGGTTTTCCATAAGCGTGACAAATTGTTTGACTATCTCAGCGGTTTCACTTTTATGTGTAAGGAAGAAGACCCTGGTGAGTCGAGAGTAGTCATCAATAATAACCAGACAGTAAGCCTTCCCTCCAATGCTGCGGATGTATGTTGGATCGAAGAGATCCATATGGACCAATTCTAAGACCTGAGAAGTGGAGGGTATGGCTTTGTTTTTTGCGGCTGACGGTGTTGTTTCCATTAGCACATGATTCACATTTTTCGATCTGCATGAAGTCACGAACTGGTAGATCTCTGACTAGACCACCTTTAGCGAGACGATTTAAATTCTTCATGTTGATGTGACCAAGTCTGCAATGCCATAGCATGGCGTCATGTTCGGCTGTCGAAGAGAAAAGGCATGTGAGCTTCTCGAAAGGAGCCTGGTTCATATCAATGACGTATGCGTTTCCTTTTCTTGCAGCTTTCAGAAGAATCCAATCATCTGGAATGATTACGCCTGGTTTTAGCACATAGCATCCTTTCTTTGTGAAGATAACATCCAGATGATTATCACAGAGTTGAGACACACTCAACAGACTGTGCTTCAATTCTGGTACATAGTTGACATTCTTAAAACTCAGCGCTCCATTGCAAATTGTTCCTCTCATCGTGATTTTCCTGGTTCCTCCACCTGCGAAGGAAACAAACCCGCCATCGAAAAACTGAATGTCATTCAACTGCGAGATGTCTCCTGTCATGTGCCTAGAACAACCGCTATCAATATACAATAATCGAACAAGAGCGCGCCAGAGCTGTTCCTGCACATTTCAACAGGTTTTAGTTAGAAACGGGAACCCAGACCATGGAAGATCTGGGTTTGCCTTTTGCATCAACATAAGTAACCTCACGAAAGATCAAATTAGTTGAGGATGAGGTTGATGATGCTTTTGATTTACTAGACAAGGGGTTAGCAGACTGATTCTTGGGCACTAACTTAGGCCTCCAGGTTACCGAATCAGAACTCAGCACATTCCTAGGAGTGCTAAAGGGATTCTAGGAAACCGAAGGTCTCAAGGGTTTAACAGTTTGTTTCTTGGCCAAGTTCCAGTCTTGATCAGAAGACTTAGCCACAAATCGAGCCTCATATTGGCGATTAGGCATAGCCTTCTGATGTCTGGAGTACAAAGTATGGAAATAGGTAAAGGTCTTTTGACAGTTTCGAGCAATGTGCCCGGGAGATCCAGAATTGAAACAGGTCTGCCTCTTCTGGAAGCAAACAGTACGTTTAGCTTGGGAAATTCTGGGCAATTTGTCAGTAAGTTTCTTGCTGGCGTTTACTGACTGCTGTTGCACGGTCTTGGGCTTGACGGTGTCCTGCGCACAACCATTAGCACACTTGTTAGATTTGTGATTTGAATTGCAAGATTTTGAACATGGAGATTTTTTTCAAAACAGATGAAACGGGCGACTGCTGAGTTAATTCCTCAGTTTGAGTGAGAGGACTCAGCAGTTGCCTTTGTAGTGTTTGAAGACGCTTCTATGGTTTTCTTCCTTTAAGATCGGTGTGTTCTCTTCTTTTTAGGCTTATTCTTCAAATCACACTTCGTGACAGATTCTGTAGAGGACACGAGTGACTCTACAGGAACATCATGTTCATAATTTTTAGCAGATGATGGTGGAACCTCGCAATTTAGAGAAATTTGAGGTTCCAATTCACTATCAGGTTTAATAATTTCATTTGAATCAAATTGAGATTTGTTTTCATCTGCTGTCGTTTCAAAATCAGTCCCTTGTATTGAGTCGCCCAAATCTTCTAGAATTATGTCACCATCAACATTGACAGACAGTTGGTTGGTCATCGTTAACACTGTCATTCCTAGGAGATGCATCAAAAGATGCGTCCTCTGAAGGTGAACATTCGATATCCTCGGCTGAAGATGAACTTTCGGTATCCTCAGCTGAAGATAAACATTCGGTATCCTCAGCTGAAGCTGATGAGGCCGAGTCATCTGTTGATGTAGATCCTGCAGCTAAATTCATTTTCTCATGACACAAGTTATTATAGCTATTATCATCATTCAAAACATCAGTATCAGAATTCAAACTGTCTAAATGTTCAACACAACCAACACTGTTTGAGCATGTAAATTGTTCAGCAAGAAAGTGATTTAAAATGTCAAAGGCAGGTTTATAAAAAGCATAATCATCAGCTGAATTGTCTGAATGTATATTCAGACATTATTCCTCATCATCCTGTGTGATGTCCTCAACTAAAATTTCTTCTGCACATGAAATAGACACATTAGTATCGTTCACAAATTTAGTTTGAGCATCAGAAGATTCCTTTTCATTAAGTTTTGTAGAGGATGTGGATGGTTCTGCCTCAGGCACTTCTGTCTCCAATCCCACCGTACTCTTAGATGGACGATTACTAGTTTCACTAGGAAGTGATGTAGAAGCCACAAACACATCATCCTTCTTGAGTTCAGTGGGTTTGGAGAACTTAGGGTAATAGGGCGTCCATGATTTAGATAAAAAATCTGGCGGTTTACCATACATCATTTTTTCAGCATTTTCGGTTTCTTCCTCAGTTTCAGGCATTTTAGTGTAGTTATAATTATATGGTGGAGGTGCCCTATTGTACCCAAGACCCTTAGTGAAATTCTTTTGATAATTAAGCTGGAGGTCACATAATTCCTTGACTAATTTGCTGGAAGTTTCAAATTTCTTAATATTTATTTCATTTTCATGAAGCTTCCCTATCAAGGAATTCAGCTTGGCTAAGGCTGCTTGAAGTTCTACGTCCTTTTCAGCTAATTTTAGCTTGTAGTCGTAGACCCAACATTGCTGTTGGTTCAAGTCTAGCTTTAGCTGAGCCACATCTTGTTTCTGCGCTTCGACCTTCTCCATAAGAAGTTTGTTCTTATGTTTAAGGGCGATGTTCTGTGACGCAGCTTGTTGATATTCAGCCACAAGAGTTGAATTGTGGGCGCGCATTTGAGATAATTTAAAACGACAACTATGAGAACAAAGTATTCGATTTACCGTTTCTGAAAGATCGAGAGTCTCAGTTATCTGCGCCATCATGCAGTGGTTGTTGTTCTTGGATAGATTCAAGGTTTCCATTTGAGCTGCAGCATCTGCCCAGTTGAAGCCCTCATGCTGTTGGGCCACAAGTGCTGTGGACTTCCCACCTGAGCCGCCAGATGGACTCGTAGTTGACTTGGAAGGAGAGACGGGAACCAACTGTCTGTCACTGCTCTGTATATCGGCGACCCTGGATGATACATACCCTGATGGTGGCTTCTTGCATTCCCTAGCGAAATGGCCTGGTTCATGACATCGATAGCACCTGAGTTTGTCCTTTGTGAGACCAGTCTTCAGGTTGGACAAGGGTTGCCTTCCATACTTTTTCTGAAATTTGTTGACCCGAAAAGCAGCCATTGCTAAATTCCAGGAGACATCGATTTCATCCAGGTCTTCCTCCATGATCTGATCAACTTTTATTGGAAGAATAGATGGAGGGGTCAGATCGCCCGCCAAGAAGGCGTTCAAGCTCTTGATCATTGATGCAGCAATCGCTAGTTTCTCTTCATTCTCCTTAGTGAGAAATGCAGAGTTGGGCGCGGGTTGAGCAGAGCCAGGGACTGGTGCGGCTGTTTGAGGAATAACGCCTTGTTGCACGGTTTGAGGAGTTGCAGGACTGAACTCCACGTTAGGATACTGAGCATGGTACTGTGTGTGGACTTGAGCCGCTGAAACCGTTGTAGGATTTGGAGATTGATAACCATACACATACTAAGTGTTTTGAGGCGTGACAACAGGACTGGACACCACATTTGATCCACCTGGTGCTTGTGCAGTTCCTAGCAGAGGACTATAGACGAGATTCAGTGACATTAAAGCTTCGTTCTGACCTGTCATCCCTACGGCCATCAGACTGCTTTGATGGTTGATCTCCCTCTGTTTGTTATCAATTTCACATGATTTGATAGTAGCTATCATCTTAGTGAGAGTGACATCATTCAGGTTCTTTGTTTTTTTATCATGCCCACGTCTGCATCCCAACTTTTGGGCAGTGAATTCAACAACTGTCGGTTCATGGCGCTGTTGGTGAGAGTGATCTCAGCTGAAATGATCCAAGAAACCAGTTTGACATAGCGGCGTATCTGGTTTTCGATGGTTTCCCCATATCTATGATTGAACGAGCTGAACTGCTGATTCAGTTGGTTCACCCTACTCGCTTTCATGTCGGCGTTTCCTTCGTAGAGATTTTGCAACTCACTCCAAAACCTCCTTAGCATTTTTACAGTTCCTGACCGCGATAGAGATATCCGGTCCTAGAGCTATGGTTAGTGTTGTAGAAGCCTTCTCATCTTCCTCTATGATTTTGACGTCCTCTGGAGTCCATAAGTGCATAGGCTTAGGAATTTTCGTTTCGGGATCTTGCTCTGTGCTATACACTATGGTTCTTGGACCATTCATGATGCATCTCCACACGCCGGGTTCCTTTGCCTTGCAATATTGTTCAAAGCGGAACTTCCACTCATAATATTCATCTCTGTATAACAAACGAGGCACTTTGGTGGAAGTGCCAATCACCTAATCCAGCTCTTGGTGGAGGGCTAAAGTTTGCGATTGTAGGGCTGCCAGTGTGGCATTGGTCAGGTCCTGTGCGGTCATGAATCCAGCCATTGAAATTAAATTAATTAAAATTTTACCAAAGTTGATTTAAAGTTTAGTTAATTTAACTGATTCTAATGAACAGTGCTCAATCCGAAACAGTCAATTCTGCAGTCAATATGGTCAACCCGGAAGATTTTTCCGAAATGGCAATCCGGAAGTCAAATGGTCAACATGGATTAACTATCCGAAATAAGCAATCTGGAATGAAGAATCCGGATTTTGGAATCCGATTTGAAGATCCGAAAAGGAAAAATCCGAGAAGAAATCCAAAACAAGAAGACCGAATGCAGATCCGAAATAAAGATCCGAAATGCAGATCCAGAATAATCAGCTCTGAAATGAAATCCGAAATCAAGAATCCGGAACGAAGAGTCCGAAATGCCTGACTTATCTTCTAAAAATCCGGAACAGTGACCCAATCCGTAACAGTGTCCCCACCTTTTCTACAGCCGAATTCCGGAATTCAAGGAAGTCAAATACGGCCAAAGTAACTCGGATCATAATCCGGAATAAAGCAACAGTCAGGGATCAATCCGGAATGGACGATCTCCTTCGTGTTCTTCTGAATCCGGAACAGTAGCGAATCCGAGTTATGAGAACCTTCTTCGTGTTCTTCAGGATTTGGAACAGTGTCAAATCCGAAATATGTAGAGCTTCTTCAAGTTCTTCGAAACAGTACCCTTTGTCGATGAACAGCAATCTGGAATATCAGAAATCGATCCAAACAACAGCAATACACTTCAAGAACTTCTTCAATCAGTAATACCCGAAGCCTGTATTAGAACAGCAGGCTCTGATACCAATTGTAAGTCCCGTGAAACGGATCAAACAGGTATCGCTACCCTAATCAATTGCGGAAATTATGATCAGGATGAAGAACAACTTGAATAACTTGAATAAAATAACTTGCATACACCAGAGGATGTTAGATACAAGTTTTTGTGATCAACTTTCTAACCCCTAACAGATGACCTAACCCCTATATTTATAAACATGACAAAGCCCAAAAGTACAACCCTAGGCCCACTAGGCACTAGGAAGCCCAAACTAACCCAAAAGCCCAAAATATAATATAAATGAATAAACCTTTAAGCTCCATGCCCAACACTCCCGAGCCCAAACGGCTTCGAATCTGCTAAAACCAACATCACCACGTAATCCAGAACATCGAAGATAGTCGATAAAGTGTACTCTTGTCCGGAACACGGTCGCCGGAAAGTTCGCCGGAAAACCTCCATCGCCGCCGTGGTCGGCCGCCGCTATTCGCCGGAGTTCGGTGCCGGAAATATTTTCTAGAGAGAGAGTGGAGAGAGTTTTAGAGTTAGAGAAAAGGGGTAAAAAGGGTTTATATAGGTGGGTTTTTGTGAGTTTGGGCCTAGGCCCAAAAGCCCGTATCTAGTGTTTTGAGCGGCCAAATCACGTCTACGAGGCTCGTTTTCGGAACCGAACTTCATAAAACATCCTATATAGGTTCAAAACCATGTAAAAGGTGTCGGTATTCGATATAATCGCGTGAGTTTGACGGTTTCGTTAAAATGCGTAAAATGCTCTGGTAATCGTTTCTTGTCCATTTTTCGATCCGATTTTGACCACGAATAATAAAATTCGATTACAAAGCTAAGTATATCATAGCATATTAGTATCAAGGCATAATTCGAGTCCATTGCTTCCGTTTCGTTGTCGGTGCGTCTCGATTTTCGCATGCCTTCGCGTTGTGCTTTGCGATGCCCGATTATCCTAATCGAATGCTAAATACAAGTACAAAATTCATATTTTTAGGTGTTGTCAGTATCTGTTTGGCATCAGTTCGTTTATCGTTCAATTTCGCGTTTAATGTTCTCGATTGTCGCCAAATCGCGTAACGTGAATCAAGTAGACATTCCTAGGCTTTCCAA
This sequence comes from Scalesia atractyloides, assembly GCA_947069175.1. Lineage (NCBI taxonomy): Eukaryota > Viridiplantae > Streptophyta > Magnoliopsida > Asterales > Asteraceae > Scalesia > Scalesia atractyloides. Next base: position 20,250,504 of record CAMTDV010000013.1, read on the forward strand.
ACGCCTGATCAAGTTAATTTACGTCTAATTACGCTAATTTTTAATGGTATTACTGTTCGTTATGCGCTTAATTACAACCGCAAAATGCCGGTTGTCACATTCTCCCCTTGTTATAAAAATTTCGTCCTAGAAATTTAAACTATGTTATCTCCTTAGAGTTTTGTCATGCGTAGGTAGGTATCAATAACACCAAGGTAAATGGCCATGTAATTGCATCGAGACTTGTCTGGATTATATGAATACAATGACTTACTATAATGATATGAACCCACTAGTTCAACTGAATCTGTTTTCGGAATAAATACCAAGTGAACAAAGTGTAGTGATACAATCACAAATGTAACTAAGTTTACATGGGTCGAACAAAAGAGGAATTAAACCAATAGATGTCCAAATGAATGTTCACAATCTACAAATGGATTTTAAATGATGGAATTTACTACCAACGAAAACTAGCGTTGGTTGTTGGATAGGTGAAACTTAGAATCAACAAGTTCAATGAAATAGAAACATGAAAATGATTTGTCAACTTTCAACCATAACATGAATAAAAATTTTTGTGTTAACATTATTGAATTTCAAGGATACACCGATATACAATAGAACTTAGTGTATCGTTGTCTCAACACATAGTTGCATTAAGACTGTTCAAATGATGAGTCAAACAAAACGCTTACATAGTTTGGCTTGAAATGATTGATCATGATTAGCGCAAGCTACAAGTTTATACCGACACCACAAGGTGTCGTAGTGATCGAAACAATTCAATGATAGCGGTGATCGAACAAATTCACCATGTTTGCAATCAGATGAAAAGTTTAACGAAGTAAATCTGAATGTCTCTCCCAAATAGATCTCATAGGATTTTCAACTGAAGATGAAAGAACAATTAAATATAGTTTTCGGTCGATTGTGGAAGAACAATAAATATCCCAAAATTTTCGACCGATGATGAAAGGACCGTTACGAGGTACACTGAAATAGACGATAAATTTGTGTACCATCTTCTTAATAGACGATTGTATTAAGAACGTTTTAAGAAATTGATCAAACAAGGGGATTTAAAAATGAATACATAAATAAGTAACTAAATCCGCACATGAGTTGTGAAAGCGATGTTGGCGCAAGCTTCAACTAGTGAAACGCCACCACAAGGTGTCGTAACCAACAAATGACTTAATCAGGGTGCAGACTGAACCACTCTACTATGGTTCGAAGCAAATGAAATGTTTGTTGACATTACTTTGAATATGACAGCCTCAATCCATCATATGAAATCCTTGAATTGAACTTTGTATACAGTGAGCAAGTTCAAACAATTGAACTTGGTCACAATCCAACAATAAATACATGATTTGACCAAGAAGTTTCGATATGGTTACAACGAAAACCCATGTATGCAACTTGGAAAGAAAATGAAATTTCAAGGAATTCGTTGACTCGAAATCAAGGAGTCGATATTTGCTGTGAGTCCCAAAAACAGATTCGGATCACAGTGGTTGATTGTTTTCACCCAAACAACTATGGATTAGTTGTTTGAATGTGCAAATAGTAAGAAAAACCAAGCAAAGAAGATGAAGAATCTTGTTTGGATCAAACAACTAGTGTTGTATATGAAATCCCAATAACATGTAATCAATAACAGCACCTGGATATTCGGATGAGAGCACAATAGCAAAAATCACAACACAAGAAGATCACCAAAATCTGTCCAAGAAACTTGGACATACAATCATTGATCATCATATTTATACAGAATGACTACCCAGCGTATTTAATAAATATGCTGGGTTAATAAATATGCCGCCATCAGCAAGTTTCACAAAATTAAACTTTTGACCCTTTAACTTTGTCTAACCATTACAAACTAGCTCAAACTGTGAATAATCAAGCACCAACAGTCTCAAAAGTTCTAACAATATCCCCCTAGACCGTTGCATGCTTGGGTTTCTTCAATCTTGCTTCCGAGCTTCTGGGTCTGCGGCGGGTCCTTCATCCTTGTCTTGTGCAGCTTGAACGGTAGGTTGATCTGCGGTGGGTCCTTCATCGATTGTTTCTTCAGAGCTTAGATTAACAATAGCTTCACTTGAGGGTTGTTGTAACTCCGTAGTGGCTTCATATGTGGCTGAAACCGGAGTTTGAGGGTGAGATGCAGCTTGAGTGGTGAGGAGGCTTTCTGTTGTGATGATGACTTATGCTTTCTCTTGCTTTTTCTTGCCTCCTCCTTTTCTGTCTGCTTCTGAATCTTGAGAACAATTTCCATCATCTCTATCTTCCTCTCTCAAGCTCGTTCCACAGCCATTTGGAATAGCATTCCTTCTTCTCTGTACTCATTTCCGGCTCCAACGTGGATTTTGTGACCAAAGAGAATGTTGAGATCGGAGAGGCAGAACATGAAAACATCCATCGGGTATAGAATTCGAATATCTTCGTTAGACACTAATCGGATCACTGCTTCTCCTGTCTTCCCATCGTAAAACCATTTCTTGAAGTGTGTAAGCATGACAGGCTGTTCAGGTGGAATTTTGACTTTTGTTTCGACCTTAGTAGGATATATTACCCATGTAACCATCCCTTTTCCTGTGATGGGATCTTTTGTTGTCTTTGACACTCTTCTTCGAGGTCGTTGCGGCTTGAAAACTGTGAAGCCCCGATTGCATTCTCTTAAATGAGTCTTTCAAAGTTAGCTCCGATGTTGTTGTTGGTCGGGTTTATCAGGTCTAGCCTCCCCAGTTCTCGAATGTCCCATCTTGGAAGGCTTTTCATGTCAGCTCCGGTCTTAAAATGCTGAATAACACCACCTCGTATCTTTACGATGAACATCCCTTTGAGATTGCAGTACTTCCAGCTTATTATTCTATCAGTGACTTCAGATTTTTCAACGGTGACCACCTGATAGAAATCTGGAAGCTTTTCCCTTTCTATTCTGAACCATTCAGGATGCATTGGAGTTACTGCGTCACCGTCCTCAGTTTCATAAATAGTATCATCTTCCAAACCCCGCTCAACAAATCTCGCTGGCATTTCATCTCGTCTACCTCCTCCTCTTCACTTTCGTCATCCTCAGTGACGTTCACGGCCGATTCTAAGCGCTTTTTCTTCTTTTCTGCAGCCTCAGCTTTTTGTCTTTCCTCTTCAGTCTTGAACTTCTCATAATAAAAAATATCAGTAGATGAGAACATCGGTGGTATGTACACTTTGGTGCAAAGTTCTCTGATCATACGATACATCTTTTCCATCCCATCTTGCTGAAATCTCACAAATCTCGTCTGTTCTTTGACGTATGCGTGAAGCTCTTTGTTTTTCTTTCTTTGTTCCCTCAGCTTCTCGCGAATAATGTTTGTGTTGCTTACTTGATTCTTCAACAGACAGAGTTCCTGAGTTGGGCCTTTCCCAATATCTTTTGCTAGCTTATCGTACAACTCCTGAAATGGACGAGGTCTTTGAGGAGCTTGTTGCGGCATTTGTCTTGGTTGTTCCTCTGTCGAAGGTCCTTCCCCATTTTTCTTACGCTTCTGCGGGGGAGATAGACTTGGGGCTTCCGGATCGACAATCAACTGATCTACAAACTCGTATAACTGTTCTTGCTCGGTGGTGACCATCACTGGTGTTTTGGATTCTGTCATATGACGTCTCTTTCTTCTAGTTTCTCTCTTCTCTCTTTCTTCGGCCTCATGAATCACACGGAGATTCTCTATATGCTCGCGATGTTCTCTTGTGCCTCCGGCCCTGAAACTGCTTTCCATCAATCGTTCTTGAGGAGCACTTTCTTTTCGTTTCTTTGAGGAGTCCCCTTCCTTCATGATTTTCTTTCCTTTATTCTTTCTAAACAGCTACTCGGTTTCCTTTTCTTCCTCCTCCACTTCCTCATCACCATCTCCTTGTCTCTTTTTCTTAACCCGTTCTCTATATTTCTCATAGGCTGCTTTTACGATAGGGTATCTTTCCTCCTTATACATCCACTGATGCAACAGTACCCATTCCTCAGTCTTTAGCTCGGTAATCTGACGCCCTGTTGGCAGCTGGAACTTGTATAGGTCGCCATCATGAGGAAGATTTAGATGTTGGTCATTGATGAGAAGCTGACCAAAACGAGGGTACATGGCCCATGTGGAGGAATTTGCATTATCAACCATGCAGTAAAAAATGACGCCAGAGATATTGAATGACTGCTTTGTGCAAAGGCTAAGCATTGCAGCCGACCATTCCAAGTTCAGACCATCATATCCTCCTTTCCTATGTGCCAAGCTCATAGCGACTACATGAAGAATGAATCTCCAGTCCTTGGTAAGCCCCTTTCTTTTGATCTCATTTTTCTCTCTGAAGTCTCCAATATACCTCATCCCTTTAAACCCATCTAGGATGTCGTCCTTCTTCATTCTGAGCAAATCACTGTTCTTGTCTCCAAGACTGAGGACTCTGCGTATGTTCTCCTCTGTAACTACGATCTTCTTATTTCTGGCTGTAGCTGTGATTCTTTTAATTTCGTTTACGGTCGACACTTTGGCTGTCTTCCAAAACTCTTCGATGTGGATGTTGTAGATGATCGGATCGGCTTTTACAGCATAGCTGATCCTACTTGAATTTATCCACTCTGCTACATCTTCAAAATCGATTGGAGGTGGGACCAGCTTGCATGGCTGATTGTGCTTTCGAGTTTTATCCCAATTAATCTCCTTCACCATTTCTGAAATCGAAAGCGAACTAAGTTAGATTTATGTATATAGAAGTATATATATATATATATATATATAAGTATAAATATATACAAAAATATAATAATAAAAATGCAAAGATATATACAAAAGAAATTGATAATTCCGCTAATATTTACGCCGGGCCAAAACAACTAAGTTCGCCGGATACATGACGGTGCAAGAGACTACGCTGATTAAGGGTTACTTACGCTGCACAGGAGTAGCGGCTTTAAGATTTTGACTCGAGAAAGAATCCAGTGAAGATGATTATCTACGCTAGATTACCGACGTAATTGTCAATTACGCCGGTTGCTTGAACTCGCGTTCAAGACTTAAATCCGCTGACTCAGGAGCTTGTGATAATTATGCCACATTCAAAATTATCTACGTTGTATTCAAACTAAATACGCTGGCTTCGAGTTTTTCTTGATAAACCCATTAAAACCGAGAAACAGATTCAAATGAAACTTTATACGCACATCAGTGACCAAAATCAATGATTTGAACACTATCAAACATAGAACAAAGCACATTTGAGTATGGAAACCATACCGAGATCGTTTTCTTTCAGATTTACAAAGAGAAGATTTAAAAATGGATGTGGGTTTTATGAGCGATATGAAGAACAAAAAGATGAAACTTATTTGAAAATACTTGTAGAAACAATGAAGCTGAAGTATATATACATCCTTGCCTTCCAGCGTATTTATTAAATACGTTGGAATGTTAAATACGCCGCGGTAATATAATTGTGGGATATCTTCAACTTTAAGAAAACATAGAAACAAATACGCTCGAAAATTTCAAGTTTTCTCGTAAAATGTGCCCCTTTTTGATTAAAAATATTGCAAGAATTTTAAAAATAAGCTTAATAAAAATGAAAATTGCAGAATGGATCTAGAAATTTGTTTTTGGGGCCAGGAAACTTCCTTTTTCACACAAAATTTATGCTAACTGACTTGAATCTTGTGACTTTCATGCAAAAGATCATACTGGTGACACTTCGTTCGTTTGAGATAAAATGTTAGATATATAAAATAATTAAGGCACAAGAAAAACTATCAATATGCTCGTCCCTTTTAAATACATGCACCTATCTTTCGACATGCGATCGGAGAGCCTTTTTATCATGTTGTAGTAATATTGACAAGAAGTTCAATGTTCCCCCACTCTTGCTGAAACAGTCAGAATGTTGTGCGCGTGAGTCCCACGTCAGGGCATACCCCCGCGATCAAGGTATGCGCAAAAATTCCTCATAACAGGTGAGTATACTGACTTCATTCGTTTTTGAAATTTCAACGTTAGACAGTTGGTGTTCAGGTCAGTACTTCCGTACAGCAGAGAGACCAAGGTCTAACGAGGGCTATGGCAGATACCAGATGCGGTACGATTTAAGCATTTGCATGATTCTCAATGAGAGATTCATTTGTGTAGGGTTTTGGCCGCATAGGCACTTTTTGAAAAGATATCATAGCTGTGTCTAGGTCAGCATATATTCGGATGCAGCAGAAGAGCAACTATGATATCCCCGAATGATTAGCCAATATAAAGACCCGAAATCTCAGATCTTGGCAATCTATCAATGCAAGATTTAAGACCATTAAGCCATACACCACGACGTGTTACCCGCAAGTTGCACAACATTGTGGGTATTCGGAATTCTTGTGTGATCATTAGAGTTTGTCTCCGTTTTGAAGTTTACTTCAAGGTATTGCTGAATCTATCGACACGTCGTTGCTTGAGGCCTTAATCTTTTTCTGTTTTAAGATCAGAACAAAAGTGTTAGCAGTTTTTCTATCATTTCTCGTGCAGGTGTCAAAGAAGAAATCACTCTCAACAATATATTCTGGAAACTTCCCCCCTTAAAATTTTATTTTTGAGAATCCATTACTTGAAAAGAAATTTTAACCTTGCAGAAAATCTTTTTGTGGGACACATTTTATGAGATTGTTATTTATTATAAAGACCTCTTTTCCAACCAGGTTACCAACTGGTTGAATCGAGCTTTATCGAAGGCTTTCGTAAATATATCAGCTTTTTGTTACACTTAATCCACTGGCACCACTTGGATGTATCCTTTCTCGTACGCATCTTTAATCGCATGAATGCGAATTTTGATGAGTTTCGTTCTTGAGTGGTGGATGGGATTCTTCACAATCCCTAGACACGCTTCATTATCGATGAATATCGGAGTCTTCATGATGTTGATCCCATAATCCAACAACTGATTCTGTATCCAAAGGACTTGTGAACAGCAACTGTGCCTGAGCGGTAGATGTAGAGACTGTTATCTGCTTTTTGCTCTGCCATGAAATAAGACGATTTCTCAAGAATTGGCAGCCTTCGGAGACAGATTTTCTGTCTACTTTGCAATCTTCATGATCACTGTCAGAGTAAGCTATTAGATCAAAATTAATATCTTTAGGATACCACAAACCAAGCTTTGGAGTTCCTTTGAGATAGCGAAAGATTCTCTTGACTGCAACATCATGCGATTCTTTGGGATTTGTCTGAAAGCGGGCACAGAGACAGACAACCCACATTATGTCAGGCCTACTAGCGGTTAGATACATTAACGAGCCAATCATTGAGCGATAGAGAGATTTGTTCACTGGCTTTCCTTGAAGATCTGAAGTGAGTTCCATCTGAGCAGCAAAAGGAGTGCTTGCGGATTTGCAGTCATTCATCCTATATTTCGAAAGAATATCTTTGATATACTTAGCCTGATGAATGAGGATACCATTTTTTCTTTGCTTCACTTCTAATCCTAAGAAAAACGTGAGTTCTCCCATCATACTCATCTCGAACTTCGCTTTCATCACCTTCTCAAATTCTCTACAAAGGGCTTCATCTGTCGACCAAAAATGTTGTCGTCTACATAGATTTGAACCAACATCACATCTTCTCCAATCCTTTTTGTGAAGAGAGTCATGTCTATTTTGCCTCTTGAGTATCCACACTCAAGAAGATATGTTGACAAAGTCTCGTACCATGCTATAGGAGCTTGGTGAAGACCATAGAGAGCTTTGTCAAGCTTGTAGTATTTCGTGGGAGAATGAGGATCTTCAAAACCTGGAGGTTGACAAACATAAACTTCTTCTTTCACTTTCCCATACAGAAAAGCACTCTTTACATCCATTTGAAACACCTTAAAGTTTTTAAAAGAGGCATATTCTAAGAAGATTCTGATGGCTTCTAAGGGTGCAACCGGTGCAAAAACTTCCTCGTAGTCAATTCCCTCTTCTTGTCGATACCTTGAACCATTAATCTAGCCTTATTCTTGATAACAACACCACGGTCGTCCATCTTGTTGCGAAACATCCACTTGGTACCAATTGGATACTTTCCATCTTGTAGGTCAACAAGCTCCCAGACTTTAACTTTCCAAAATTGGGCTAATTCTTCTTGCATATCTTGTACCCAACTTGAATCTAGAATAGCTTCTTCGATATCTCTTGGGGCAAACTGCGAGAGAAAAGCTGCATACAGTCCTGCGTGTTCGAACTCTATCTTCAACAGAACCGATGACATTTTCAATTGGACGGTTTCGATTGGTCTTGTACTCTGCATTGTTGTGAGCCTCAATTTGTTGAGGCAGATTAGAAAAATGCTCATCGACGTAGATAATTGGAGTTTCGTCTTCTTTGGGTGGTTCATCTACAGCCTGCTGTGAAGAAGAATCATCATGTTCGGATGCATTCTCAGCAGATGTGTCACCATTTCCTTCGAACACCGGAAGAGTAGGAGAGGCAGAGGCAGGGGTGAAACGGGTTGTAAAAGGAGTAAAGCCAATGTCTGAGGCATCAAACAAAGGTTCCAACAGAGTGGATTCTGCACGTTCGGATTCAGTGATGGGTTCATTGATGCTGAAAGTGTTGAATATAATATCCACGTCATAAAACCAGTTTGGAGCGCTTTCAGTGTTAGTGGAGTTTCCTTCTTGAAAATCAACGTAGTATGATTCAATCACCATCTTGGTCTCTTTGTTGTAGACTCGATATGCCTTTTGAGAAGATGAATAGCCCATGAAGTAGCACACGTCACCGACTGCTTCAAACTTGATGAGATTATCTTTAGTGTTGAGAAGTGTGCATGAACACCCGAACAGTTTGAAGAAATCTATCAGAGGCTTCCTTTTGAAAAGTAGTTCATAGGCTGTCTTTCCGTGAGGTTTGACGATAAGAACACGATTCAAAACATAGCATGTTGTGTTGACCGCTTCAGCCTAGAAGATTATGGGAAGCTTAGAGTCGACAAGTATAGTTCTTGCAGCTTCGATGAGAGTTCTGTTTTTGCGTTCTGCTACCCCATTTTGCTGAGGAGTCCTGGCAGCGCTGTATTGGAGGCGAATTCCCTTATCTTCACAGAAGGAGACAAACATATGATTTTTAAATTCAGTTCTGTTGTCGCTTCTGATGGAGTTGACTTTCAGCTTGATCACATTTTCAATCATGGGAATGAAGCTCTTCAGAATGGATGTCGTTTCGCTTTTGGCTTCAAGAAAGAATACCCATGAAAATCGTGAGAAATCATCTGTAATCACCAAACAATAGGATCTTTAGCTGAACTTTTAACGCTAATTGCGCCGAAAAGATCCAAGTGAAGTAATTGCAGAGGGGCAGAAATCATATTCACTGCTTTGGACTTATGGGGCTTTTTATGTTGCTTTCCTTGGACGCATGCGATACACTTTTCAGAAAAAGGAAAATCTTTCATGAGTAAACCTCTTACTAGATTAATTTTGAAAGTTTTTTATGTTCTTAAAATTCACATGCCCCAAACGTCTGTGCCACAGCGGTGATTCCGATTCAGATGCTTTTGACATAAGACATGTCATTGGCTCATTTGATTTGGCATTCTTCATATTTAGCACGTAGGTGTTATTTTGACGCGGAGCTCTAAGCATGATCATTTCTTTTGGGACGGAGCAACCGGGTTTGAGGAATAAGCACTCCGTGTCCTTGAACAGCACCGCGATTCCTTTGTCACAGACTTGTGAAACACTCATAAGATTGTAACACAATTCTGGAACATAGTTCACATTCTCCAAAATGAGTGCTTTTGACACGACATCACCCATTTCGACGATTTTTCCTCCCTTTTCATCTCCGGCAAAGGATACAAAGTCACCATCAATAACACGAAAGTTGGTAAGCAGATCCTTTAGCCCGGTCATGTGCCTGGAGCAACCGCTGTCAACATGCCAGATATATTCCATGAGCATCCGAAGCCACTTCTGAATCTTATTCCGTTATATAACAACAACAACAAAAATATGTACAAATTAGCTAGTTTTTGGAACCCATACTTGCTTTATATTAGTTCTTTCATGATTTTGAGCAAGAGAGTTTTCTTTTCTTTTCCAAAAACAGGTTGAATCAACTATGCATTTTACTGATTTCTTTAAATTGTCAAATTCATCAGTAAAACTTTTAACGAGATCATGACTAGGTTTAGAAAATTTCTTGCTTTTGCAATTTTTCGCCGTATGTCCTAAATGACCACAACGAAAACATTGTTTTTTACTCGATCATTTCTTCCTGGGTGCTGAGTGTGAAGATGATGTATGCGATGAGAGTCTTGAGCATCTTGAGGAGTTTGATGATGTAACATGGCTTGAATCTTTAGCTTTCTTCAGATTCTCTTCAGGATGATGTTTATCTTCAATGTCGACTTCACTGTGCTCACTGTCTGATGAGGAAATTGATTCTTGACTTTCATCTGACCTTTCTTCATCGCTTTCTGAAGTTGTTGTGCTTGAATCTTCAGTGAAATCTTTATCAGCCTCTAATGTACCTGCAACTGATGGAACAAATTCTAGAATTTCCTCTGTAAGGAATTTTCCAAAACTGTTTTTCTTTAACTCAGGCACAAATACAGGAGATTCAAGCATAACATTTTCATCATTGAGAGCAAAGTTTAGGTCATGAACCTCAACCTTGGCAAACCCTTGGTTGTGAGCCTTAAGTGTAGGCACATTGCCATTACAGTCATCCTGAATTATCAATTTAGGCATACAGCCATTACAATCATCCATCCTAGATAAACTATTACAGTTATCTCGAATAGAAATATTGTTCGTCTTATCACAATTCCAGGCGAACCAGTTAACAGTTGAATAACTGTCGCCTGAATAGCCTATTCCTATTTTCATCCTTCAACAATCATCTTCCCCATCGCACACATCTTCCTTACTCTCGCACAGATCTGCATTACTTTCAGAAAGGTTAGTGTTATTTTCGGATTTATAAAAAATACTTTGATCCAAAAGATCATTTTATTGATTAACTCATTTTTAGGATGAGGAGATGGCATAGGAACATAATTTTTGCTGTGCGGAGGAGGAAATAATTTTCTTTCGTTTCCGAATTTATCTTTATATCCAATTCCATCCTTTATGAATGTCGGTCGTTGGCAGTATACAATGTTAACCGGTGCTTTTTGGCTAATTTTCCATTTATCAATAATGATTTGTAACTTATTGTTTTCGTTTTGAGATTTTTCTAGCTTTTCGGTCAAATTATTTATGATAAAATCTTTTCTGAAAACAAATTCCTTTAGAGTCTGCATTCCAGCTATGGTTGAATTCAACTTTCACTAATATGCAGCCTCATTTTCTTTCAGTTCTTGATTTATTTTCAAAACTTTTTCTTTTTCTTTAATTATATCACGATTGAGTGATTTGTAGTGTGCCACGACGTTCAAACATGGTTTTGAGCACAGCTTTGCTTTAAATTCATATGGAATGTTGTTTACCAAATCCTTATCCTCGGCTTCTGATTTCATGGCGGTAGAGGATGTTCCAACCGCTTCATTCTTGCTGGTACTGATGACTTCTTGAACAGCAGGCTTCGACTCATTCATTTCAGGATTCTGTTGTCTCTTCTCTGAGGCAGGAGAGATGATGCTTTTCAAACCAGTGTCATCTTTTGGAATCTTGCAGGTTTGTTTTTCAACACCATTTGAAGCAGACGTGGCAGAGACAGTGGTAATGTTTGCCATGAGGGCCTTGTTTACTTCACCTTTTGCCTCAGCTATCTCCTCCGACCAATCATAGTCTACCACCACTAAAGCCTTATGGTTATTGTCAGCAGCATTATTATTTCCTTCAATGGCGATCGGCCTCCTTGTCGGGTTGATTTTGGTATTCTCGTTCTTCTACAACAGACACTCTCTTTTGAAATGGCCCAAGTCTTTGCAATTATAACATCTAAGCTTGGACTTGTCAAATCCAGCTTTTCTAAGAGCCAACCTCTTTCCTGTTTTATCTTGGAATTTCTTCGACCGTAGAGTGATCATTGCCATCTGCCACTTTAGATCCATCTCCTCCATGTCGTCTGGATCTACTTGATACATGTCCTCTGCTGTTAGGAATTCTCTCTTCAACTCTCCTGACATAAGCGCCTCATAGCTACTTAAGAAAGTATTAAAAAGAGCTACATATTCTACGGAAATTTTAAGTGCTTGAGTGTCGCTGGCCACGGTGGTCTTCTCGGAAGATGACGAGGCCTTCACAGAGTTTGCGGAAGCATTTGAATAGGATTCGACAACACTTTGGGAATTTGATCCACATGAGGTGACGGGAACCAGAAATGCCGTATTCTTGGGGACCGAGGTTGCAGGAGCTTGCTGAGACGTCTTCTGAGAATATCCAGTTCGATTCATCTCTCGTTTCACGATGTCCATTTCAAAGGCTTTTAAAGTGTTAATCAATTCTGAGAGAGTAACTGGAGTTGTGCTGGTGAGGAAAGTTCTCTTAATCATCATGCATTGAAGACTCCATTCTTTTAGTATAGAATCTAGCAGCTTTTTGATCGATGTATAATTTGCAACTGGGTTTCCCATTTGGTCAATACCTCCAGAAATCTGCTTATGTGGTCGGACAAGCTTTCGCCACGAATACTTCCAAACATATCATATTCTTTCTGCACCATGTCTCGTTTGTTCTCCCTTCATAATGGTCGATTAGAGACAACCACAGTTCATGTGCCGAGGTGTATTCTTCAAACAGATTGTTATCGTCCTTTGACAGAGCCATAGTAAGAGCAGCATGAGCCCTCTGGTCACGGTGAATGAGTGTCCTATCATCATCGGAACGTTGAAGGATCTTCATTGATAGTACGGATGTCGTCACGTATTATCATGGGAACATGCGGGCCCACAGTAACTGACATCCATTGAGTATAATCGGTATACTAAAAAAAGTACTTGATCTTGTTTTTCCAGCTGCTGAAATCTTCCGAACCTTTCAACTTTGGTGGCCTTGTAGCGGTTCCAGTTTCTAGTTCGGCTTGGGCAATCGAATTAAGTTGATTTAGAGACATGATGGATGAATGATGATCAATTACGCTGGGATTTGTTGAATCAGAAAACAATTACGCTCGCTAGGAGATAAAATCGCTAGACAAGAGATTAAATGTCACACCCCGACCCGCAGCGGAATAAGAGTCGAGGCATAATTGGGTTATCACCAAAGCTCATGATATTTACTAATATGTTTCATAATTATTAAAGTCAAAATTACATTCCCAATAATCCAAACATGTCCATACAATACAAAGAAAATAACCAAACAAAACAATTCCAAGCTCTAAATCATTTTATTCTTCTAGGCCAATCCTATGTTTTTCTTGCTGCAGCTAGTTCACCTGTATCATGTGTAAAAATGGGGGGTTTTGGGTCAACATAAGTTGGCGAGTGAACCTTGTTAGATAAACATTTATTATTGATTTTCTTGTTGGTTTATCAATGAAAAATTGTGCATAGTCATAAATGAGCAAATGTAAATAATCAAACAGTAGCAATAGCAATCACAACTATAACATACAATAAAAAATGATAGCATACATTAACATACCAACATCATACAATAAATAACATGAATGAAACTGTGCGATCAAGGCTCAATCAAGCGGAGCCGATCGTATTGCATGTACTGAAAATGATAAATGTCTGTGCGATCAAGGCTCAATCAAACGGAGCCGATCGTATGTTGGCACGCCAGGTTCACGCTCATAATGTAATGGGGAACTTGCTCAACGCTCATAATGTAATGGGGAGCGGCGGCCGATGAAATTGCATGTACTGAAAATAATAAATTGAATCTAACAATAACCACACAAACAGTTGAAACAGGCTGAATACACATTTGTTCATGATGATGTATGCACAATGATTTAAATATAATATATAGCAAGACACATGATGCACCCCAAAAACGTGATTAAAACGGGGAATTTGTATAGATTCAATCACATTGGGTGCGTTTGATTGGAGATGGTGAGTTGTGCACGAGTTGTAAGAGCGGAACAACGAGAATTAACTAACCTAAATAATAACAGAAAATATAGTAAATGAGTGGATTTTATTAAGGATTTTAATAGAATTTTTAGATATATTTTTACGAGTTTAAGGCTATTTCCTATCTTTAAAAACATTATTTTTAAGTATTTTTAATTGATTTTTAAATTAAATTAAATAATTAAAAATATAAAAATATGTTGACTTTTTGGGTTGACCGTTGACTTTTTGACTTTGACTGTTTGACCGGTTTATTGTGTGACTGAAATGCGCTGGGTGAGGCTCGAACCCGAGACCTCCGGTACGCGTGCACGCAGCTCTACCAACTGAGCTACGTGTCTAACCCGAAATAATTCTGTTTTTAATTATACTTATATATTAACTCAATTTATCCAAAATCCTTTTATTTTCAAAAACATTTTAATTATCGAACCGGTGCCACTAACAGGTCTCGAACCCGGGACCTGTGCTTTAACGTTACACACAGTCCACCGCTGGACTGTGTGTCTAACTTGGTTAATATACAAATTTTATTATACTTAACAACTAACGGAGTTAACCCGGTTCAGTTTTAAACAAAAAGGCATTTTATTACTGCGAAGGTGCGTGTGTCAAGAATCGAACTCGGGACGTATGCGTGTTTTTGTTCGCACACAGTCCACCGCTGGACTGTGTGTCTAACCCGTTCAAAATACCAATTTTAATTATTCTTATAATGTTATCACAGTTCATCTTCTTCGCTAGTTTTTACAGGCAGTAGATTACACCATTATATCTTGTTTAGTTCGATTGATAAACATTGTACAAACTAATATGAAATGGCAGAGACGATAATTAGAAGTAAACATACCGGTGAACGATTTATTTCAGAATTCCGGTAAGGTGTCGGTCTCTGTTTTTATGAACTTCAACTGAACAAGACAATTAACCGTTTTGATTAGCTAATCGTGGAATTGAAGTGATAAACAAACGTTAACAGAGTGTTTGAATGTCCTTACCGATTCACAGATGAAAATAAAGATTTCCAGAAATTTTTCGGCGAACTGGAATTATCCGATAGCAGCGTCTGAATTTGATTTCAATTGAAAGGTTTGAGTTAGAAATAGCTTAACAATTGTTAGACTACGACGGTATTGAAAAACTTACCGTTTTGATGAAGAATACGGTTTTCCGGCGAACTTGCAGAATTTTCCGGCGAGTAAAATAAACTTCTCCGGTGGACTGTAAAGTGTGCGGAAATGTAATTGGAGGTCTTGCAGAGTATTTTGAGTCGCGAGAGAGGACAAAGATTGAAGTAATCCAAGAATTGAAAGTTTTCGGTTATTAAACCGAGTCACTTCCGAATTCAAGTTTCATTCAAAGCAAAATTGATTGGAATTATCGGTATATCGGTTATACTCATTGAATCGCGAGTATCCAGATCGTCATTGAGTGTTTGATAACCGATTTCAGTTACAGTTGGCGTAACCGGTTGATTTACGTTTGTCTATAAGGTTTATTTGTTTCCTGTTGATGACAGAAAACAAACAAGTGGCGGAGTGGTTATGCGTGTGAGTGTTAAGTCTTTGGAGTTACAACCCGGCTGACCCGGGTTCGAGTCCCGGCAGCCCCATTTTATTTTTTCATCACTTTATTTATACTTTTTATCAATTATAACTTTTATGGTTTAGTTTGTTTATTAATTATGTATCATTAAAAATTAAAATAAGCATAAATAGGCAACGAACATTTATAACTTGATATTCGATTACAAATGGAGCGGGTTTGGAAAAACCCGTTTTCGACAAATGTTACATTAAATACGCTACAGTTGGTGACAATTACATTTGATGGGATCGTTGATTATCCTGCAAAATGCTAAATCCGCTGGGTATATGAAAACAAGCAAAGGTTTAGTTAATTTCGCTGAACACCATGATAAAATCGCTAAGGATTAGTATCATTGATTTCGAAGTCACCTTCGATTAAATTCGCTGGAGCAATTACGCTGACAATGGTATAAATCCGCTGGTTTAAGCACCAGCGTATTTGTTAAGTACGCTAGACTCAAGTTAAATACGCCAGCTTCAAAGATAATTACGCTATCTTCAAGAATATCTACGCTGGCTTTAAGTATAATTACACGCAGAAGGGTTTTAGTATGAACAAAAACCCTCTAATCACCCAAAAACGACACAAGATTCATGTTTCTTTGCAGCTAAATGACCAAAATGTTTACCAAACTACTGATTAACAACAACCCAAAGATTAAACGCACCAGATCAAGCCATTTTAGTCCCAAAAATTTGAAAAACCATGAAACTTTGAAAACTTTTGTAAAACCTTCAAAACTTGACAAATCTTAACAAAAACTCAAACAATCAAGAGCACAATGGCTCTGATACCAAATTGTGAGTCCCAAAAATAGATTCGGATCATAGTGGTTGATTGTTTTCACCCAAACAACTATGGATTAGTTGTTTGAATGTGCAAATACTAAGAAAACCAAGCAAAGAAGATGAAGAATCTTGTTTGGATCAAACAACTAGTGTTGTATATGAAATCCCAATAACATGTAATCAATAACAGCACTTGGATATTCGAATGAGAGCACAATAACAAAAACCACAACACAAGAAGATCACCAAAATATGTCCAAGAAACTTGGACGTACATTCATTGATCATCATATTTATACAGAATGACTACCCCGCGTATTTAATAAATACGCTGGGTTAGTAAATACGCCGCCATCAGCAAGTTTCACACAATTACACTTTTGACCCTTTAACTTTGTCTAACCATTACAAACTAGCCCAACTATGAATAATCAAGCACCAACGGTCTCAGAAGTTCCAACATTTGCAATAAGGCAGGTCATCTAGATCACAAAGTAAAAATTTGAGTATAGCGAACCAACCTTTGAATTATTGATGAAATGACCATTCGAAGTGAAGACCCTGATGATTTCCACGTATCAAGTTAACCACATTCATAGTAACAAAGCATGCGTATCGTATAAATTTGTCAAGAAATGATGCAATAGATGTTCGCTAATCAAGAAAGAATTTCCCGTGACACAATGACCGTTATGAGGAGTAGAGGTGTGCAAACCTACTCAGTATATGCAAAGTTAAAATTTCAACAAAAGCAATTCGAGGACTTTACCTGGTATTTCCTGTGATGACTTAT
The DNA here is from genome assembly GCA_947069175.1 of Scalesia atractyloides. Lineage (NCBI taxonomy): Eukaryota > Viridiplantae > Streptophyta > Magnoliopsida > Asterales > Asteraceae > Scalesia > Scalesia atractyloides. The sequence continues at coordinate 20,267,672 of CAMTDV010000013.1, forward strand.
TGTTTCGTGACATTACCACAGAATGTCGAATATGGCTTAATCGTCATTAATGACGTAGGGGGAATTTGAACACATGTGACCTCTTTTAAAGCGCCATTTGTTGTGATTCACATTATAATGAGTACCGAATGTTATGAATTCTCGTTTGAACGTACCTCAGCATGTTTAGTGTCGTTTACAGGACCACGTTTGACAAATTGTCGTATTCTGGTCGGTAGTTCTCCCGCTGACGGGATTAGCATCATTGTCGTAATGTCGTGCTTCCTCAAGGCCGCGCCTTGAAAGTCGTATATGATGTACTTCAACATCCGTTATCGTATCGGTTAACTTTCACGTATGTTGTGCACTAGTGTTTCGTTTTGCGTAGGCTACCTGCTCGGGTAAATAAAATAGCATCGATAATATATTTAATGTGTTTGCCCGAGTTAATAATCGTGGTTCCTACGTAATGACCTTTAATGAATATTGACATAAGTTTTCCAAAGGTCCCAAATGCATGTTGTCAAAACTCTCAAAGTTTTGCTTATGGTATATAATGTTTTCGTGTACCGTGTATCAAACACAACACTAGTGTATGATTAAAATCATAATGTTGACTCATTGTTTCGGCCACGGTCGGAACCCATATTCGAGTGCTAGGCGTTCTGTATATACTCAAGTCTTAATGATCTAATGTCCCTAAAGGAACGTGAGGTTAAAGCCTAGGTATCTCAACAGAAACCTAATTTGCTGAAACCTATAGCTCTGATACCACTCTGTCACACCCCTTGTAATTCCATCACATCAGAGCTGGGCGTGAACTAAACTGGTATCTTCATTGCACATCGGAAGTAAACGTGAGTGCTAAGACTTCTAATAAATGAACGCCCACTAAATACTCGAATCCCCATTGGTTCCGCTATTCCAACTGCGCCATACTTGTAAACATAACCTGAGAAAGAACATGCGAAAAATCAACATAAAGTTGGCGAGTTCATGGTTTGTTTGTTTTCGTTTCAAATGAATCTTAAAACATTTGAAAATCTTGCATTCGATAAACCGGTTTGTGAAATCATAGTATCCCAAAAACATTTGAAATGTCGTATCTCATGTATTGAAATGTTTTCCATGCTGTTTGTAAACCAATGCATATAACAGTTATGTCTGTAAACCGGTAATAAAATGTTTTCATTCGTATCTGTAAGTAAACCGGCATTGAAATATTTTATGTTATCTTTGTAAACCGGTATTGAAATGTTTTCTGTTATCTTTGTAAAGCGGTATTGACATGTTTTCCGATATATTTGTAAACCGGTATTGAAATCGTATGCTTATGGAATCTAAGGATCTGTCAGTGTGTATAGCTAATACACTGGCCTATGTGCCATAAGTAAGTAACCAACCCGAGGCAACTCTGACATCATTGGGATCACAAAATCATTCCTAACCGATTAACATACCAGGAGTGGATCGTGTCTCAAACTCGATAGATCTATACCTTTTGCACCTTGGTCACTACGTGATTAATGGTTACTATTGTCATCATCCTACTTATGCACAGTGATCTGTTATCATCTAATCCCATAGCTACATACCAATTGTTATAAATCTGTTATCTGTGTTATTGGGCCTAGTCCATGTTTTCTTATTATGCATGTTTCGAAAATAAACGAGTGTTTTGTAAAACCGGTATGTTTAGCCTAAACCATTCATAAAACACCGTGTTTGTTGAAATCTGTTTGTAATATGGTTTAGAAATGTATGATTTCCATTTATCGAAACATTGTGTGCTTTCGCAAAACTTGCATGTCTTTCCACCCCCGAAAACATTTACAAAATGTAAAACGGTAAAAAAAGTGGGGGTTATGAACTCACCTTGATATCCTTGTGCAAAGCTAGCTAGTGTTGTCTCCACAACTTGACTTGCTAGCATGCAATCTAAGGCATTCCTAAAACGGAATAACTTGTAAGTTTCTAGATATAACATAGCTTGACTACGTGTCACCGAGCTCTACCGAATCGTTAACCATACAATTCTATGAAAGTGTCATTGTCTTAACTCGGAATAACCAATCTATGGTTTTCTTAGCAACGATTTAGTTTTCGAGCGACTTAAAATATATGTTTACAAATAAACATAACTATATTTCATGAAATCGTATTAGTTCTCATGTACGTCGACGGATAATAGTACGACTCTTCGTAGTTTTCGTAAGATATAATGTATGTATACTTGTAAATGTAAAGCATTTCGTATCCATACAAGAGTCTGGCGTATCGTTTATGATAAATAACGATGTCATCGTACGCTTGTTATAGTTTGCATAGTTGTGGCGTACTTCGTTTAGGCGTTTGAATCGAATATAACCAACATATATTATTGTTATAGAATCCTTCAAAAGTATTCGTGTCGTTGACGTTAGAAATAAATATAACTATATTTATTTTATAAAAGTATTCCAAATCTCGACATTCGAATGTATATAATTATATTTGTTTTATACGATTTCCGAATTCTAGACGCCTTTAATATATGATTTCCGAATTCCGGGTTTGAAATAATACGCGCATTATACTTATCTTGTAAAAGCGTTCGGAAATCTTGGCGTTTCGAAATAAATATAAGCATTATTATTATTCTATATAAAAATATTCGGATGAGTTATTGATATTTCAAAACTAATTTCCGAGTTTCGACTTTGAATTAAACATAAATAAATATTATTTAGTTTATAATCGATTACCGAATGTTGTTATCTTGTAGTCACTTTCGTTGAAAAGTTATCGGATCGATTTGTAAGCGTCGTCAAAATAAATATATATTAATATTTATTTTATAATAATCGCTTTGAGTCGGACGTATTTGTTTTTGAAATGCAATGTGTTTATAATACTTCTCGTCGTATTTTCAATATAATTTTCACCAAATATAAATCCTATTTATATTATAACAACGTCAGTTTGATTTTAACTAGTAGTTTTTACGCGAATATTGCACAGGTTTGACTATATATTTTTAACTTTTTGGCGATAACTAATCGTTGACGAATCGGTTTTGAGCTCGGTTTCGCAATATATAATATTAACGTTTATAAACTAATATAAATAAATTTTCACGTCGTAATTAAATTTTACCGAGTCTTGATTGATCCATTGACCAGAAGGTTGACCGGGTTTGACCAGTTGACTATGGTTGACCGGCAGTTGACAGGGTTTGACCGAACCCAAAATTAAACTGAGGCCCCGAAAATGACCCAAAAATGTCGCTTGACCAGTTTTGATCCGTGTTGACCTGTTGACCATGTTGAACCGAGCCCGAGAGTGTCCCGAACTTTAATTTCACCCCAGACGAAAGTGTTTCGTATGGACTCTACGGGTTATAAGGATCCCAAAAATATATTTTTCATTGAAAACGAATGCCCGGAACCTCGCCAGAACCATGCCAGAAGTCGGAATTTCGCCGGAGAATAAAATTTCACAAAAACTTGTAGAAATGTCTCTAACCACCCGATCTAGACATGCACGAAGTGAAAAGTCCAAAACGGGTTCGCCGGAGTTGCTCCCGAGCCCAAACGGCTTCGAATCTGCTAAAACAAACATCACCACGCGATCCGAAACGTCGAAGATAGTCGAAAAAATGTACTCTTGTCCCGGAAACCGGTCGTCGGAAAGTTCGCCGGAAAACCTCCATCGCCGCCGTAGGCGGTGGCGCCGCCGCTGCGCCGCCGTGGTCGGCTGCCGCTAGTCGCCAGAGTTTGGTGCCGGAAATGTTTTCTAGAGAGAGAGTGGAAAGAGTTTTAGAGTTAGAGAGAGAAAGTGATTGGTAAAAATGAGAGAGAAAAGGGGTAAACAGGATTTATATGGGTGGGTTTTTGTGGGTTTGGGCCTAAGGCTCATATGCCCGTTTCTAGTGTTTTTAGCGGCCAAATCACGTCTACGAGGCTGACCCGAACTTCATAGAACATCATATAATATCATTTTAGTTTCAAAAACATGTAAAAGGTGTCGGTATTCGATATTAATCGTGTGCGTTTGACGGTTTCGTTAAAATACATAAAATGCTCCGGTTGTGGTTTCTTGTCCGTTTTTCGATCCGATTTTAACCACGAATAATAAAATTGGATTACGAAGCTAAGTATATCATAACACATTAGTATCAAGGCGTAATTGATGTCCGTTGCTTCCGTTTGGTTGTCGGTGCGTTTCGATTTTCGCGTGCCTTTCGCGTTGTGCTTTGCGATGCCCGAATATCCAATTATATTGCATAATTATAACCGAATGATAAATCAAGTACAAAATTCGTATTATTAGGCGTTGTCAGTATTTGTTTGGCATCAGTTCGCTTATCGTTCAATTTCGCGTTTAGTGTTCTCGATTGTCGCCAAATCGCGTAACGTGAATCAAGTAGACGTTCCTAGGCTTTCCAAAGGCCTGATCAAGGCTCAATCAAACGCAGCCGATCTAGTATATTAGGCAACGCAACGCTCCACCCGTAGGTAACAGGGAACAAATGGGCCTAATGTGAGAGTATGACTGTAATGAGAAATATAAACACAACAAGACAATAAACAACAATATCACATAGCACGTTAGATCACATAATGGTAATAGCACGAGATTTAAAGTAACGAGATAACAAAAGCGGCACATGATACACCCCAAAACGTGAATAAAAAGGGGAATTGTAAGATTCACTCACTGTAGGTGCGATTAAGATTCGATGAAGATTGCGCACGATTGAGTGGTAGAGATACCAAGCGATGATATGGCTAACCTAAATATTCACATAATAATTTAGATAAATATATTTCTTTTGGTTGAATTTAATGTATTTATTAGCTTATTATTATTATTTTTTACATAATTTAAATTGATTTTTATTATTTTTTATTACTATATTTTTATTTACCTAGACTTTTAAATTTGTAAATAAAAATAATATATTTTTGGAGAAATAATTAAAGGTTTTAATTAATAAAAAAATATGTTTTTTTGAATTAAATCGGATAAATCGGATAAAACCGGTTGGAACTCGCAGCGTGTTGGAATCGAACTCATGACCTATCGTTTGCGTGCACGCAGCTCGACCAACTGAGCTGCGCGTCTAACCCGGAATATATTAGATTTTAATTATACTTATACACTTACTCACACTTTTCATATTTTGATTTAATTAAAACGGTTTAATTAATACAAGGACCATGTATGAAACCGGTATCGAACCCGCGACCTCTACTTCATGTGTGAACACAGCCCGACCAATTGGGTTGTGTGTCTAACCCAAGGATTACTTGATTTTTATTTCGTTTATACACTAACTACTGGGTTTCTTAATTTGGTTTTATAAAAAGGTTTGCTATATCAGAGAATCGGAACGTGTACGAGATTCGCACCCAGAACCTTTGATTTCAAATGCACACAGTCCTACCAACTGGACTGTGTGTCTAACCCGGTTTAAACATAAATTTAAACTTCATTTCAACTTAAACACGGTTTCATCTTCTTCTTTAATTTGAAAAGAGATGATTAACCCAACTGTATTTGATTAACTCTTCCCTTATTAAATACTAGATAACTATGTATAAGATTTATAAGATGAAGGAATAGAGTGAAGATATACCGAAACGAACACTCTAGTTCTCCGACGGGATTCCGGCGAATTACAGACTTTCTGGCAAAGTGTTCTTGATAATCAGGAACTTGTAGAGAGTTTTGGATGAGTGTGTGTATTCTAAATGGGTTCCATCCCTATTTATAAGCGAAGACAGTCGCATACATTGATTTTTGGTTTTTGAAGTTTTCGGTCAGAAAAACGGTTGTTGCGAGTTGATTACAGAGTTAATTGGACATGATGTGGTTCGTTTTAAGTCTGGATGCATGGTTGATAACGTATTCCACAGTCAATTACGGGGAAAAGGCAATCTTTGATGATTGCAGGATTGTTTTAAGGCCGTTACGGGTGGCAATATTTGAATCAGTTCAAGGAAAACGAAAATATATATGATTATTTGATTAGATTATTTCAGATTTTGTGCGGGTGTTGCAGTGGTGTGTTGAGTGCTTGGTTTCGGGTGTGACCCAGGTTCGATACCCGCGGTCCACACCTTTTTATTGTTTTTTATAAATATTATATATTATTTATTTATTTATTTATTTATTATTATGATTATTATTATCTTTTATTATTTATTTATTATTTTATACTATTAATATGACGAATTCCTCAAACGCTTAACATAAATGATGTGGGTTTTAGGACCCGTTTTTCGGCAGATGTTACATTATCCCCTACTTTTAGAAATTTCGTCCCGAATATAAGTGGTAGTAGGTTTATCTTCAAAGATATGAGGGTATTTCTCGCATATTGAGTCTTCACGTTCGCAAGTTAACTCGGGTCCTCGTTTCGACTCCCAACTAACCCTAACTATAGGAATTCGACTTCATCTTAAGCGTTTCTCATCGAAGTCCATGATTTCTATAGGACGTTCTACAAAATGCATCGACTCGTCAATTTGAATACCTTCTAGCGGTATATGAAGGTTTTCGTCGGCAAAGCACTTTTTCAGATTAAAACATGGAATGTTGGATGGATCTTGCTGAGTTCTTCAGGTAAGTCTAGTTTGTATGCTACAGGACCAACTCTCTTGAGTATTTTAAAAGGTCCAACATAGCGAGGTGCTAGCTTGCCTTTTTGCCCAAACCGAACAACTCCCTTCCATGGTGATACTTTCAAAAGTACTAGATCGCCAAAACAAAACTCGAGCGGCTTCCGTCGTTTGTCTGCGTAAATCTTTTGACGACTCTGAGCTGCTAGAAGATTGTTGCAAATTTGGAGAATCTTACCAGTAGTTTCTTGAATTAATTCCGGTCCGGTGATCTTTGCTTCACCGATTTCGTGCCAACATACATGTGATCGGCACTTACGAACGTACAATGCTTCAAAAGGAGTCACACCGATACTAGAGTGATAGCTGTTCTTGTATGATAACTCGGCCAATGGTAGATGAGTATCCCAATTTCCCTTGAAGTTGATAACACATGATTGTAACATGTCTTCAAGAGTCTGTATGGTGCGCTCAGATTGACCATCAGTTTGTGGATGAAAGGCGGTGCTGAGGTCTAAGCGAGTACCTAACGCTGATTGCACGACTTGCCATGTTCGTGAATTAAAACGCCCATCTCGATCCGAGATGATGCTCAAAGGCACACCGTGTCGACTTACAATTTCATCGATGTAATACGAGCTAACTTCTCGTTTTTGTAATCTTCACGGATCGGAATGAGATGAGCGGATTTGGTAAGGCGATCGACAATAACCCAAATCATATCATGACCAATGGAAGTGCGAGGTAACCCGGTAATAAAAACCATGGTTATATTTTCCCACTTCCAAACATGTATTTCGGGTTGAAAAAGTAATCCTGAGGGTCTTTGATGCTTGGCTTTAACTTTCGAATAGGGGAGGCACTTAGAGAAAAAGACGGCGGTATTCTTTTTCATTCCAGGCCACCAGTAAGAGTATCATAGATCTTGATACATCTTATCAGCACCTGGATGTATGAAGTATCGTGTTTTGTGGGCAACATTCATGAGAAATGTACGAAGATTGTCACGATCAGGCACCCAAATGTGATTCAGATAATGAAGAATGTCGTCGGATTTTGATTCCAACTTAGTTTCAACTCCACAAGATAACTCGTCTCGCAAATCATTTTCCGTGACAGAGGTACGCTTCGCGAATGCATCTCTAAAGGTCAGTTACGATTTGAGAAGACAATAGGTGGATGGAGTTAGTATATTCTCTTCAACTAAGAGCATCTGCTATGACATTTGCTTTACCAGGATGATAACGAATTTCGCAATCATAATCATTCAAGAGTTCGACCCATCGTCGTTGCCTCATGTTTAACTCCTTCTGGTTGAAGATATGCTGGATGCTCTTGTGGTCAGTGTAAATCTCACACTTTGTGCCTTAGAGATAATGTCTCCAGATCTTCAGAGCGAACACGACTGCTCCGAGTTCCAGGTCATGAGTGGTGTAGTTTTGTCGTGGACTTTGAGTTGTCTTGAGGCGTAGCACCTTAACCCTTTGCATTAAGACACACCCTAGTCCCTGCCCTGATACGTCACAATAGACCACAAAGTCATCACAACCGTCAAGGAGAGTGAGAATAGGTGCATTATAAAGTTTATGTTTTAAAGTTTGGAAAGCCTCCTCTTGTTTGGGCCCCCAATTGAAGGGCTTGCCCTTATGAGTCAAGGTTGTGAGTGGTAAGTAAATACGGGAGAAATAGCGATAAAACGTTGATAATAAGCCGCTAAACTGAGGAATGATCTGACTTCGGTAGGAGTGCATGGAGCTTGCAATTCTTGCATTGCTTTGATCTTTGCAGGGTCAACATGAATTCTCTTGTCGTTGACGACGTGACCTAGGAATTGAACTTCCTTTAACCAGAATTCACATTTTGAGAACTTAGCGTAACGCTTTTCCTATTCAAAAGTGTAGGATAAGTCGTAGATGTCGCTCATGATCTGACTTAGTCTTGGAATAAATGAGAATATCATCAATAAATACAATGACGAAATGATTGAGGTAGGGTTTGCACACCCTATCTTAGATCCATGAAAACGGCGGGAGCATTGGTCAACCTAAAGGGCATGACCATGAATTCGTAGGGACCGTAGCGAGTTCGAAAGGCAGTCTTTGGAATGTCTTCTTCACGTACTCTAAGTTGATGATAGCCAGAACGAAGATCAATTTTCGAGAAACAGGTTGCACCCTGAAGTTGGTTTAGGAGGTCATCGATGCGAGGTAAAGGATAGCAGTTCTTGATGGTCAGCTTGTTGAGTTCCTAATAATCTATGTACATTCGGAATGTTCCATCCTTCTTCTTGATGAAAAGAACCGACGCACCCCAAGGTGATGAGCTAGGGCGAAAGAACCCTTTGTCAGTCAGCTCTTGCAACTGACTAGCTAAGTCTTGCATTTCAGATGGGGCTAACCGATATGGAGATTTTGCAACTCGAGTGGCACCAGGTACAAGATCGATTCGAAATTCGACTTCTCGCATAGGAGGAAGTCCTGAGACATCATCTGGAAAGACTTGAGGAAAATCTCTAACAATTGGAATATCATTGAGTTTCTTCTCCTTGCCTTCTTTCTTGACAATGTGGGCTAAGAATGCTATGTAATCCTTGCGAAGATTTTTCGGGCTTGCAGACACGGCATCAACTTAAGTCCTTTGGATGGGGTTTCACAAAAAATACGAAGGGTTTGGCCATCGGTGAGTGGAATTCGAATGAATTTTTCTTAACATACGACTTCGGCATGATGCTGACTGAGCCAGTCCATACCAATGATGACATTGTTGATTGGAAAATCATGATCGTTAAGAGTAAGAGTGTAGTCGAGAATGATAGAATCCAACGTAATAGGTTCATCGTCTGCTACTTCCACTGTGAATGATTTGGCTAGACTAACGCGAGGTAAACCAAGAATAGACTTGAACTCTAGAGACACAAAACTCTTATCCGCGCTCGTGTCAAATAGAATAGATGCATAGCTATCGTTAATGAGAAACGTACCGTTGACCACATTGTTATCCACTCTTGCCTGGTTGGCGTTGATGTTAAAAGCTCTACCTCTTGCTGGCGAATTGGCTTGATTGGCTTGGTTCACAGGGTTAGCTTGGGCCTATGCATTAATGATGTTAACTAATCGCGGGCAAGTGTTACAGAAATGAGTTGGATCACCGCAATTAAAACAAGCCCTAATGTGTGGCATCATAGGGTAGTTAGGTTCGTAAAAGGGTTAGGCTATGGGCTGAGCAGGAGGTAACATTAGTTGTTGTTGGTAAGGCACTTGGACTACCAATAGGTTGTTGGGTTGGGCTTGAGGTTGGTTGCGAGCTTGTCTTTGAAGTGAATGACATGTTTGGATTATATGTCCTACTCGGCCACACCCTGTGCAGTGGAGACATGGGTTCTCAAGAGGGTGATGGTATTGGCATCGATTGCACTTCGGGTGAGGTCCTGTGTTTGCTTCTTGAATTGAGCGGTAGGGGGATCGGCTTGGGTGATTGGAGCGGCTGGAATGGGTTGGTTGTATAGAGGTAGCTGATTGGTTTGGGTGACAGCAAAATTCTTCCCATTTCGCTTTCTCTTGCCATTGAATTGAGAAGAGGATCCGACTTTGTTTGGGTTGGGGGTTTCGGTCGATGTTTTGCTACTTTCCTCTTTCTTTTTCTCATCCTTAAAATCCCCATTCCTAATGTGATTTTCGGTGAGCTTAGTGGCTAGCTCCATTGCTGCTTCCAAGGTTGCAGGTACGGTACTCATCACAGAATCCTGAATCTTCGAAGGAAGACCCCGAATGCAATGCTCGATCAAGCGGTAGAGAGGAGTGAACAAATTTGGAACCATTTGGTTTAACTCGAGAAACCTCTTGTTGTAGGTTATATGATCTCCCTCTTTTTGCTTTAGCAAATAGAACTCATCTTCTAGCTCCTTAATTTCGCTTCTTGGGCAGAAACGTCTTGTCATGAGTTCCCTAAGTTGTTCCCAAGTTAGGGCTACTTCGGTTTCAGCGCCTCTTCTACCCTTTTCGGTATTCCACCAAGTGAGTGCTACCCCATATAGACGACCAGTAGCATAACGAACCTTACGGTCGTTGGGGCTGTCACAATTGAGAAAAGTACTCTCCATTTCTTCAAACCACCTAAGGAGAGTAGTGTCCCCTTCTGTTCCCTCGTATTTTGGAGGGTCACATGAGTTGAAGTGCTTGTAAGTGCACTTGGTGGTGTTTGCGGGAGGGTTGTCAGCATTTTGATTATCTTGATTAATTGGGTTGACGGGGTTAGCGGTGAGAGCTTGTTGAACTTGAATTACGATATCGGGAATCACGGCGGCCATTTGTTTGGCTATTTGTGAAGCCATGCATTCGCCGGATATTCCTGATCTCCTACCTCCAAGAGAGTGCCTAGAAGACATCTATAGGAAATACGTAACGAGATGATAAGTTTGGCGCATAGGTGTCATATGTGTCGCATAGGATTTAAAAATTAGATTAAACATCCACAAAAAATAAATGAGAAAAGTAAATCTATTACATCCATAGGATGTCCTGGGCTTTGCTCATGTTTGGGCCCCATATGTCTCCCATACTTAGCCTAGGTAGTCATGTGAGCCCCATGACTACCGGGCTTTGTAGGGTTCATAATGGTTTTGGCCTGTTAACACTCGCACCACCCGAATGAAAATCGTAAAACGTGATTGCGAAGTATGAGGTCGGAAGGTGTCCTGGTGTAGACACAGTGACAACTCAAAGTGGGGTTAGTTCACACGACGTTTGGTGTGGCATGCTTTGGCCTAATAGGTACTTTATACTCTCGTCGTTAGTCCCCAGGTAAGCAAACTGGTCCGTTAATTTGGATTTATATGAATGCCAATCCTAGACAGGACGTTCAGATTATCGGTACTTGTCACCTTCCAGTTACTACATGCCCGTCGTAGAACTCACTTTGAGGAGATTTGAAAATGAAAACATCACAATTTTTAAAAGAAAACAAGAAAATGTTCAAGTATGTGAGAATTGAGACGTGCGCTATGACAGTAACATATGCGTATGTATTTATGCATGTTATGTTGACAAGATTTATAACATGTTGAATGTCACAAAAAATCAAATAGCAATTAAAGTGCTTGCATATATTTTTGTGTGAGAGAAATGTAAAATAAGTAAATGTCATAAGTTTGCATATAACCAACTTAACATGTAAGCAATTAAATTCTAATTGACTATAGTATAGGCTCTAAGGGTCTAATAACCTATCCTATATCCATATAGTCACTCGCTCTGATACCAATCTGTCACACCCTGACCCATAGCGGATAAGGTAGTCGGGGCATGATTAGGTTTTCATCAATGCTCGTGACATTTACTATTATAAAAATTTAATATTTTTTATTCCAAACTTAATTAAAACATTCCAATCAACACATAATTCAAATAAACACAATAGTGTTCCAAACAATCTTGCAATTAACATTTTAGTTCTTCTAAGGCCCAAGTCCTATGTGATCCACGATTCAAACCTGTTCACATGTATCATGTGTAAAAATAGAGTTTTGGGTCAACATAAGTTGGCGAGTGAATCCATTTTATCATTGAGCAAAATGATGTGTTTAGTATTTTATAAAATGTGAATTAACCAAATATGGGAACATCGTGTATGTAATCTAAATCATAAACCACATCATTAACTAATAGTGTACATGTGAGCACCATAAGCGATGTGATGCGAGATTAAGGCTCAATCAAACAGAGCCGATCTAGTATATTAGGCAACACGACGCTCCACCCGTAGGTAACAGGGAACAAATGGGCCTAATGTGAGAGTATGACTATAATGAGAAAGATAAACACAACATGAAAATAAACAACAATATCACATAGCACGTTAGATCACATAATGGTAATAGCACGAGATTTAAAGTAACGAGATAACAAAAGCGACACATGATACACCCAAAAAACGTGAATAAAAAGAGGAGTTGTAAGATTCACTCACTGTAGGTGTGAATAAGATTCGATGAAGATTGTGCACGATTGAATGGTAGAGATACCAAGCGACGATATGGCTAACCTAAATATTAACATAATAATTTATATAAATATATTTCTTTTGGTTGAATTTAATATTTTTGATTAGCTTATTATTATTATTTGTTAGATAATTTAAATTGATTTTTCATATTTTTATTACTATATTTTTATTTACCTAGACTTTTAAATTTGTAAATAAAAATAATATATTTTTGGGAAATAATTAAAGGTTTTATTTAATAAAAAATAAGTTTTTCTGAATTAAATCGGATAAAACCGGTTGGAATTCGCAACGTGTGGGAATTGAACTCGTGACCTCTCGTTTGCGTGCACGCAGCTCGACCAACTGAGCTGCGTGTCTAACCCGGAATATATTGGATTTTAATTATACTTATACACTTACTCACACTTTTCATATTTTGATTTAATTAAAACGGTTTAATTAATACAAGGACCGTGTATGAAACCGGTATCGAACCCGCGACCTCTGCTTCGTGTGTGCAAACAGCCCGACCAATTGGGTTGTGTGTCTAACCCAAGGAATACTTGATTTTTATTTCTTTTATACACTAACTGCTGGGTTTCTTAATTTGGTTTTATAAAAAGGTTTTCTATATCAGAGAATAACCCAGAACCTTTGATTTCAAATGCACACAGTCCTACCAACTGGACTGTGTGTCTAACCCGGTTTAAACACAAATTTAAATTCATTTAACTTAAACTCAGTTTCATCTTCTTCTTTAATTTGAACAGAGCTGATTAACCCAACTGTATTTGATTAACTCTTCCCTTATTAAATACTAGATAACTATGTATAAGATTTATAAGAATTGAAGGAATAGAGTGAAGATATACCGAAACGAAGACACTCTAGGTCTCCGGCGGGATCCCGGCGAATTGTAGACCTTCTGGAGAAGTGTTCTTGATGATCAGGAACTTGTAGAGAGTTTTGGGTGAGTGTGTGCATTCTAAATGGGTTCCAGAGATCCCTATTTATAAGCGAATACAGTCACAGACATTGAGTTTCGGTTTTCGAAGTTATCGGTCAGAAAAACGATTGTAGCGAGTCGATTGCAGAGTTAATTGGACAGGATGTGGCTCATTTTAAGTCTAGATGCATGGTTGATAACGTATTCCACAGTCAATTACGGGGAAAAGGCAATCTTTGATGATTGTCGGATTGTTTGCAGGCCGTTACAGGCGACAATATTTGAATCAGTTCAAGGAAAACGAAAATATATATGATTAATCGATTAGATTATTTCAGATTTTGTGCGCGTGTTGCAGTGGTGTGTTGAGTGCTTGGTTTCGGGTGTGACCCAGGTTCGATACCCGCGATCCACACCTTTTTATCGTTTTTTATAACTATTATATTTATTTTATAATATTATTATTTTTATATATTATTATTATTTATTATTTACTTATTTATTATTTTATACTATTAATATAACGAATTCCTCAAACGCTTAACATAAATGTGAAACGAAAAGATCATGATATAAACTTGATTACAAAAATGATGCGGGTTTTAGAACCCGTTTTTCGACAGATGTTACAGTATCCCCTACTTTTAGAAATTTCGTCCCGAACATAAGTGGTAGTAGGTTTATCTTGAAGGAGATGAGGGTATTTCTCGTGCATTGATTCTTCACATTCCCAAGTAAACTCGGGTCCTAGTTTCGACTCCCAACTAACTCTAACTATAGGAATTCGACTTCGTCTTAAGCGTTTCTCACCGAAGTCCATGATTTCTACAGGACACTCTACAAAATGCATCGACTCGTCAATTTGAATATCTTCTAGCGGTATATGAAGGTGTTCGTCGGCAAGGCACTTTTTCAGATTAGAAACATGGAATGTTGGATGGATCTTGCTGAGTTCTTCAGGTAAGTCTAGTTTGTATGCTACAGGACCAACTCTCTCGAGTATTTTAAAAGGTCCAACATAGTGAGGTGCTAGCTTGCCTTTTTATCCAAACCGAATAACTCCCTTCCATGGTGATACTTTCAAAAGTACTAGATCGCCAACACAAAACTCGAGCGGCTTCCATCGTTTGTCTACGTAACTCTTTTAACGAATCTGAGCTGTTAGAAGATTGTTGCAAATTTGGAGAATTTTATCAGTAGTTTCCTGAATTAATTCCGGTCCGGTGATCTGTACTTCACCGATTTCGTGCCAACATACAGGTGATCGGCACTTACGACCGTATAGTGCTTCAAAAGGAGCCACAACAATACTAGAGTGATAGTTGTTATTGTATGAGAAGTCGACCAATGGTAGATGAGTATCCCAATTGCCCTTGCAGAGTTAATTGGACAGGATGTGGCTCGTTTTAAGTCTAGATGCATGATTGATAACGTATTCCACAGTCAAATACGGGGAAAAGGCAATCTTTGATGATTACCGGATTGTTTGCAGGCCGTTACAGGCGGCAATATTTGAATCAGTTCAAGGAAAACGAAAATATATATGATTATACGATTAGATTATTTTAGATGTTGTGCGGGTGTTGCTTTTGTGTGTTGAGTGCTTGGTTTCGGGTGTGACCCGGGTTCGATACCCGCGGTCCACACCTTTTTATTGTTTTTGTTTTTATAACTATTATATATATTTTATTTATTATTATTATTATTATTATTATTATTATTATTATTATTATTATCTTTTATTATTATTTATTATTTTAAACTATTAATATAATGAATTCCTTAAACGCTCAACATAAATGTGTAACGAAAAGATCATGATATAAACTTGATTACAAAAATAATGCGGGTTTTAGAACCCGTTTCTCGACAAATGTTACATTATTGGCAAGTAATTGGAAGTTGTAGACGATAAGTGGAAGAGAGAAGGAACCCGCCGTAGCATACGGTCCAAGGACCGTAGGCTACGATCTGCTTAGCCAAAGAAGAGAATAACCAGAACATGTCAACCGTAGATTATGGTTAGTGACCATAGCTTACGGTCAGATACATATCAAACTCAGAACTACTCAACCGTGAGTTAAGGTGCATTACCATAGGTTACGGTTGAGTTATATGTACTCCAGATTTCCTGACCGTAGCTTACAGTTGTGGACCGTAGCTTACAGTCAGGTAAGGAAAAAAAATCGCAAAAGCAGTTGTGTATGTATATTAGGGTTCAAAAAGGGGTTTCTCCACTCATCATCAGGCACGGACGAACACAAGACTTCTAGGGCTCCAAAGTTTGAAGCTTTTCATTCTCAAACATCATCATTCCACTCTAAATCAACATCACGATCATGGATTCAGTGATTTTCCAAGTGTTTGACGGTTGTATGCAGACAATGAGCGGCTAGTCTTTTTATGGTTTCCTCCGAATGGAGGATTGATATAAGTTTGATACTTTGATATGTTTCGATAACTATTTGGATTCGGTGATCTAAGCATTCGATGCTTGTCACTTTGGATTTAATTAATTAGTTGTAATTGATTGCATTTTATTGAATCTTGATCTTTAACCATTCAATTCCCGAGAGTTCTAGAAATTGGGATACATTTGGCAAGGGATTAGGGTTGGTAATTGCGATTGATGCTTGTGCGATAACCTTCATTATGCATTAATTGGAGTACTTAGTCAATGAGCATCACAAGTGGTTAATTAGATTAACAATCATTTCCATAAGGGTTAGATGAAATATATAATTGTAATCTACTCATCAATCTGAATTTCGGAGGAACCATTGTTCTTCCATTTGACAGAAACTTCAATTTTATTGTGTTAAATTAATTAAACAACAAACTTTTTAGTATTGATTAAACATTATTTGCAAGTACAACACTTTCCACAATAATCCCTTGGTTCGATACCCGACTATATTCTATCTACGTAGCTTATTTCGGTTTTTTATTGACACTAACGACAGTCATCACACTACCTCCGACTAACTACCACAATGTCGATCCGCGTTTAGGCTTAAATGTATTCATAGCGTGGCAGGTAATGACGTGTTCTACTCATGGATTAGTGTTGTTTTCCTTGAAACTTTAACCTAATATAACTAATTTGGAAATTTGTACCTGGGATTAGGGTCACTAGTATCGCGAGCCATCTCTTACTACATGTCGTTGGGTTTTCTTATTTTTTTTTTTTATGGTTTTGAAGATTTATTATTTTTCTGATGTGGGTGTTTGTAGGTCTTTTTTATCATGGATGGTGTTAGATCGAGTGTTGTCCATTAAAGCCCCCATTCCTTAATCCCCCCTTCCAAATAAGCGGTGAGGCGTTAAACACGTGCCAACTATTAGTGAGGGCGCCATTGAGATCTGTCACCATTCCAATGGCGACTTTAATGAGAAAGAAGGTGGGGTCCACCCCAATCTATCTAATCAAATTATTTTCTTTTTCTTTTTATATTATTATTTTATTTTTTGTTTTAGTTATTACACTACATATAGTTATTCGGTCTTTAGTTATTGCTCAAATTTATACGTGATAGTAATGTGAAGGCGACGTAACACCGGTTTAATTATTCAACAACAAAGTAGTCTTATAGCATTCACATTGCAGACTTTATTTAATCTATATAATTCAGCTAAAAACATATTTCTTCTATATGTTGTTTATTTTTCAAAAATCTCCCACATCTAACTCTCTATCTTTGATTCTATCATATCACATACACTTATTTTATTACTTTTTCTCTTTTCTACATATTCATAATAATAATATACATGATTGATATGGGCTTTTAAATATAGAGGTTATATTTTTATTTCTATAAATCTTTTTTTATTATAAAGATTATAATATAATAGTGTTTTTTTTATTTTCTCTATTTTGCCTATATATATATATAGATATATATATTAGAATACATGAATAAAGAGTTTACAATGATTTGTGGATCCTCTAAAATTGTGAAGATGGTAGGGAAGGGGTAATGATAAAAATGCAATGGCAACAGTACAGGGACAAAGAGGAAACTCAGGGGGTATTTAAGTCATTGTTCAGAACCATGTAGGTCATGTCCCTCTCTCTAATCTATCTCTATCTCGCCATGCTGTAACAAATATCCCGACTTCTCATCCAAGGGTCATACTTCTCCTCTCTCCAAATCTCGACGGCCTAGAATACACCACCTCTCTCATCACTCACTTCTTCTTCTTCTTCCTTTATAATATATACACACATAGAGATATGACGTCGACATAATGCTTCTCTTATGATTCTTTAAACTCATGTGTGTGTGTGTTATAGGGTTTTATGAAGAGAAAATGAAGCCATAGTTGCACTTCACCTCTAAATTTTACATTAACGGTACACAAATTACGTTACATTACTGCCCTTTTTATGAACCAGCTCATCTGACAATTATAAAGTCTCATGTACTATTATAATGTCTCATGTGATTGAACCTTCCTTAAAATTTTGTGTTTATTCTATGTTTAATTTTGCAGCTTTGTAGGTTTCATTCAAGAGTGTGATAAAAAGAGGTTTTTAAATTATTTCTCTTAGACATTATTCTTATCGTCTCTGAGGTGAGGTTAATGATAATCTGTTTAATCTGTTTTGTAGTTGTTTGTTCGAGGTCTTTTATTTGGAGGTATATACTAGGATCCAATTGGCGACACGCATTTGTTTCTTCAAAGGTAAGATTACATTAGAAAAGTTTGATATAAATTAAAATTTGTGTATGAACTCCTATTTTAATATGTCTTAGTTTTATATTTCTCAGCAATTAATTTGTTAATTTGCTTTTTTTAAGCTGCTAAATGTATTTCTTTTCTTTAAATTTTCAAGACATCCGAAGAAAGAAAAATCTAGACCAGTTGACTTGCTAGCAGTAATTTTTCTTTAAATACCTTAGTAATTTACATTGATCTTTCACAGATTCAACCTATTTTATTTCTTCTTGTTATATTTTTTTAATTAATATTTCCTGTTGTTGAAAGTATTATTTTGCTGACTTTGAAGTCTGAATGATTAACTAACTGATGAAGCATCTCTGAATGTCATAATATTCGTTTACACACATGAATATGTCGATATTCTCTAATTATGATCAACAGATCTAGTCTGTCAACCTGATGCCAATAATTAATTTCATATTTTCATAGTATTTAAACTTTCATAATCTGTGTGCAGTTCTTCAGAAAACATGTATGCAGTTGTGAAGGTAAAGGAGAAAATATTGTCATCAAATTCTCCATGTGCAGCCTGTAAATTCTTACGTCGTAAATGCACACAAGAATGTGTGTTTGCACCATACTTCCCACCAGACCAGCCTCAAAATTTTGCAAATGTACACAAAGAGCAAGCAATGTTTCCAAACTTCTTAATGATCTCCCGACCACACAACGAGAAGATGCGGTTAATTCGTTGCCTTATGAAGCCGATACAAGGCTGCGTGATCCGGTTTATGGTTGTGGGGGATTAATTTCGATCCTCCAGCGTCGGTTGAAACAAGTCCAGACCGATCTAGAAAATGCTAAACGAGAACTGGCTAATTACATTGGTCCTTCTGCAGTGCTTCCTATTTTACATCAAGGGTTTATCCAACATTCGGTTCAACCTTATAACATGCAAGCAGAGCCGGTTCTGGGCTTGTCCGGAGCTAGGGCTTTCCGAGAGGCTCAGCATCAGCAGCAACCGCGGTCCGGGGATCTTCTAGGGTTTAGTGGTGGGCTTGATGGGATTTCACGCGCTGCCCAAGTGAATGGTAGCGAGTTTAGCCACATGACCACTGTCACCGCCACCGCGGCAGCCATGTCACCGTGTTTATCATTGGGTGGTTCTTATGATAATAATACATATCAGATCCAGTACCAGCCACATCACGTCCAACACCATCAACTATTCCTCCAGCAACAACAACTGCCACCGCAGAGAGCCGAGTAGTCTGGACGGTAGGAGAGTTGGACCGTGTCCAGTGAAGAAACCAAAACTTTTTATTCAAGAATCATCAAAAAGATTTTGAGTACAACTTAAAAGTCAAGCTCGTGTTTTCTTAAAAAAAACCCCATAATTTATATATAAAATTCAACAAATTCGGTGATCGAGGGTCACCCTTAACCCTCATTGGTTCCGCCCCTGACCGTGTTGATTTGTGTCCTACTGTCTTTTTCCACTCTAGTTTAAATAAAAGTTTAGTTAAGATGCACTTGCTTCTCTTTTTTTCTATTAAATTGTTGAATTTGGAGATCATATGATTAATTTACTTCTTTTCTCATATTATGGCGATACCCACGTATTCAATATTAAAAAAAACGAACAACATACAAATAAGACAATGAAAATCCTAACTTCTGCATATGCTTACTTTTCTTTAGTTGGAACGTGGTGAATCAAGCCATATGTGAATTGTGAAGAAGTTTATAATGTAAAATAAAAATCTAGTGATTGTCTTTTTCCTAAAGTTCATAATGGATAGGTGTTGTAACAATACAAAAAAAATTACGAACTAGAATACTAACGAACTTATGAGATAAATGTTGTCAATCAACTTGCTTTAGGTTTTCTATCACCTAAAAATCCAGAAGATTATGGGAGTAAAGTGGATCGATAATAAATGATATTGGATCAAATCATATGTCAGGACTTTTGGTCAAACATAACAATGTCAAAGAGGGGACATTCTAGTCATCTAGGTATGGCTGAAAAGATCAGGGCTCTTTGTTTAGCTTTTAATAAAAATTTTAATGGTTCAGACATCTTATTGATTCATGATTTAGAGTGTTTGTTTTGCAAACAGATATCTGAATAGTTCAAACATTTGCTTCTAAATGGTTAAGTATTATACTGAGTTTTTATGGTTAAGACTTCCGATCTAAATTTGTCAGACATTTGTCTTTGAATAGTTAAGTATTATATTGGCTCTTAATGGTTCAGACCTCTTACTTGTTTAGCACTTAATGGGTTCTTATTAGTTCAGCACTTAACCATTCAGAAGTTGCCAAACAGCCCCTAAGTATTCATAAGATCCTGGGTTCCAATCGAGTGAAGCAAAATGGGTTCAAGTGGTGGTGCTGAAAGTATGTTAGATGATATGGACGTGCCGAAATGATCTAGTTTTTTTCGGGTAGGCTGGTACATATAGAGAGGCTGCTGGGCGAAATACAATTCACGTCCTTCATATGGATAAAAAACCGGGCGACCACCAGGTGGATTGGGAGAAATGGATGGCCTTTAGTTTTTTAATCTTATATGTGGTAGCTGTATGTTTTGGGTGAGTAAAATGGGGTGTATCTTGTAAACCATCTCTAGCTACTTGCTAAAGAAGTTCTTGTATATATTTGGTGTGAGAATAAAACGAAAAGAAAAGAAAAAAAGGAATGGTTGAAAAGGGCACTTACTACTAGAAAACTAGTAAAATTTACCATGAAACCCTCCAATCATGCAATGTCGTCTCACTACCTCCATTTATTATCTTAAAACATCTAATTTGGTGGTATTCTACCCTAAAACTCTCTTTTATTTATATTTAAAGAAAATAAGTTTTTAAACACACAATTAAAATTACTACATGATTATAATTTAAAATAAAACATAAATAATCAATTAAACATTTAGACACACAATTACATAAATAATAACTTAAACATTTAAACACATAACTACATAAACTAATAACCAAGGAGGGAATCGGGTGATGGGTAGTCACGATCACTATCACGCCCGTCCAATCTCTCGTATCCATAATTTGGGGCTTTTAGATGACGGATAAACCATTTCTTCATTCGACCTTGGTACGTATTCCGCCCTAACGTTAGTTTCGTGCCCTTCGACTCAAATTGGTACTTCTTGTGTCAGAATGGGGATTATCAGTGTCAGAGTGTTTGCCACTAGAGGATGATGCCCCCCCCCCCCCCAATTCTTATTCAGCTAATTGTAGTTGACTAAAGGTATAATCATATACCAAGTAAAACTCTTCCACATTCAAATCGTTGGGATATCGTGGACAGTAGACTTCAAAATCACTACTCGAATCACCCTACCTCACTACCCGAATCACCCTACCTAATCCTCCAATGGCGGTGAACTTGATCGAGTAAGGGATACTCGATTTGGCTAGCCGAGAATGCCACGAGATACCTTAAATTTTGGAGGTAAAGGAGCATGGAGAGCCTTAGTTGGCTTTGTTATTGTGTGTTAATAGAGAGAGGAAGTAAGCTTCAAGGAAGGTAAAATTTATGAAGAGAAATAGGAATTCCTTATCTTGAGAGGGGAGAGGAGGGGTGTTGGGTGCTTGCCAAGGCTATATTGGAACTATCCAAACCTGTAGTGTCATATCACTTCTTCAATCCACTACCTTAAAACACCTTAAGGGATAGCATCACTACCTTTAAACCTATTTTTTTACTTATATTTAAAAATAAATTAAGTTTTTATACTCACAATTAAAATATAAATTAGCAAATGATTAAAATGAAAATTATTACAAAATAATAAATTAGACATTTAAACACATAATTATATTAACGCACCTAAAATTAATATTAAACATAAATACTTAAACATTTAAACATACAATTAAATAAATAATGCTTAACATTTAAAGATACAACTACATAAATTAATATCCAAAGAGGGTATCAGGCGACGAGTAGTCACGATCACAGTCACGCCGGTCCAACCTCCTATATTAATAACCGGAGCATTCGTATGACGTAAAAACCATGTCTTCATCCGACCTTGGTAGGTATTCAGTCTAGGCATCTGTTCCATACCCTTTTCCCAAATTGGGTCTTCTTATGTCGGAATTGAGTTTGTCAATATAGGAGTGTTTGTCACTAGAGGATGATGCCTCTCCTTAATTCTTATTCTAGCTAATTGTAGTTGACTACATGTATAATCATATATCCAGTTCAACTTTTCTACCGCAGAATCATTATGATGTTGTGGATGATAGACTTCAAGGTGGAGGGTTTGCACAAAGATGAGATGAGTGTCGAAGGTTTAAAGGTAGTGGATTTAAAGATAAAGAGTTTGCACGGCAATGGGATGATTATTGACAGTATAAAGGTCCTGCAGGTTCAATCGAAAACAGAAAACCACCCTCAATGAAAGTCAAATGTGGTGAAATTGATTAAAAATAGAGATGATGAAATGGTTATAAACAAAATTACGGTGAAATTGTTTAAATAAAAATGGTGAAATCGTTGAAATATAGATGGTGAAATGGTGATGTGATGAACTGTTTTATTAATATTAACAATCAAATGGCCAGTGAAATAAAAAAAATACATTCAAATTCACTTGGTAACCTTCACCAGAAATCACTACCAGGACCACCCTACCCGATTTGACTAGCCAAGAAGCCCCAACCTACCTTAAATTTTACTTGCTATTGCCAGTTTTCCAACAGCGTAATATAGATTTCTAAGGAGGTAAAGGAGCATGGAGAGCCTTAGTAGGTTACTTCCTGCTTGGTTTATTGTGTTAAATAATGAGGTAAGTAAGCTTCAATGAAGGTAGTGATTTTGAAGGGAAACGGGAATTTCTTATCTTAGAAGGAAAGGGTGCTTGTTACACTTACCTTCGACCCTCAAATCTTGCGGTGTTACCTTAAAAAACTTTATTTGGTGCACCATTACTCTAAAACCTTCTTTTCTTTTTTTATATATTTAAATTAAATATAAATTATGTTTTTACACACATAATTAAAATTTTAATTACTACATGCATAAAATTAAAAACACCCAATTAAGTTGACACATGCCTAAAATTAAAACTAAAACATAATAATTAAACTTTTAAATTTAAACATCTAAATACACAACTACATATATTAATAACCAAAGATGGAATGGGACGACGAGTAGTCACGATCCCTATTACGCATGTCCAACCTCTCGTGTCAATAACCGGAGCTTTCAGACGATCAATAAACCATTTCTTTGTCCGACCTTGGTATATATTTTTCCCCGGTGTCAATTTCGTATCCTTCGGCCCAAATTGGGACTTCTTGTGTTGCAATGAGGTTTGTCATGTAAGATTGTTTGCCACATGAGGATGATGCCCCTCCACCATTCTTATTCCAACTAACTGTAGGTGTCTAAAGGTATAATCATATACCTAATTTAAATCTTCCATAGTCGAATCATAAGAATGTTGTGAACTGTAGACTTCAAAAGGACAAGGTTTGAAGGTTGATGGTTTGCACGGCGACGAGATGATCGTCTTATTATAAGAAGGTTACAATGTTTCCCTTAAGTAGGGATCGTAATGGGGAGGGTTGGAGACGGGTTTGGTGTGTCCCAAACCGATACCCGGTTATAAAAGTTTTGTCCTAAGCTTGGTCCAAAACCCGTTAGGTATGCACAGGGTATACCCGCAGGTTTCGGGTGAACCCTTAAGTTTATTAAAAATACATGTTGGATATATCGACCTAAAACCCATTGGATATCTATGATATAACTATTAATCAATTACATTTCGCAAGTGAGTGTGAATAATATACAAAGTTGCCATTAAAAATGAAAAGAAAACAGATTATCATATATAGATATATAAAAAATATAAGAAGATATCGTTTCGGGTAAATGAGAGGCTAAACGAGTATACATCATCGGTAATCGAATACACGTTATCGGGTCAAGATGGGTAAACGATTATATTACTAAATCCCAAACCTATAAAAATATGTAATTCATACCCAGTTTTACCTAATTACTGACCCATACCCATCTCAGATATGGCAGGTTTTGAATTTACCCATTGAGTTCGGGATCGATTGCCATCCCAACCCTTAAAAGTAAGTTTGGTATGGGTTAATGGAATGAATGAGGGAATGAAATGGATATGGTAATGGAATTGGTCATTACCATTCCATGTCTTGTTTGGTTACCACGCGGGAATAGAATGAATCATAAATTTGTGTTGTTTAGTAAACAAGGACAAACGAAGGAATAAAATTGGTGGTGAGTGGCAATGGTGGGTGGTGGTCGGAGGCGATGACGGTGGGTGGTGATATGTGGTGGTAGCGTTGGTGGTGGTGACGGTAGGTGGGTGGCATAGGTGGTAGTAGTGGCGGCGACGGTGGATGGAGCCCATGGCGGAGGTGGTGGCGATGGCGGTAGGGATAACGACAGTGGTGGTAGGTGGCAGTGATAACGGTGGTAGGTGGTGTTGTTCATGAAGAGTGAAAGAGGAAATGAAATAAAAAAAAAACAGAAGAGATGAATGAAATGATTTTTAGAGAATAGAATCCTTATGTAATTATTGATTTTATTTCATTAATTAACAAAACACGTTAATTCACTCACAACACTAAGCTTCCCTCATTCTTACATAGCAAACAAGGTAATATAATCTTATTTACGTGGATGCAACTCAAGATTAATTTGATAAAAGTTTTCATTTCTGATAAAAGATGATTAATTAAGCATAACAAAATAAACTTGAAAATTATTTTAATCAATTCAAAATAAAAAAATAGTAATTTATAAGATTATTATTTAGATCGAAGCAAAAATGAAATTAAAAAAATGGGAAAATGAGTAAAATGTCCATTTCATCGATTAAACATTAAATAAGTTAAGTTATTTTTAGATTAATGTTTAAATGGATATAAAAATAAGTAAAAAAATAAATATGAAAAGGAAGAGGTGATTATATTTGGACATCCTCAAAAACTATCTATCTGGACACCATCTATATGTCACACGTATAGTGTTATATGAAGCGCATACCTTCCACAAACTACCATGCACAATTAATAACACATCAATCAGACCTCTATATGCCACATATAGCGGTACATGTGGCGTATAGCTTTCACAAAATATAATGTGCCACTTATAATCCATCAGTCACAGATTATACGTGACATATAGTGTTACATGTGTCGTACATGTCTATTTTTCTACAAAAAAAATATACAATATTTATTGTTTTTGAAATTTTAAGTAATAAATTACTTTTTTTACAAAAGGAAAATTATTAAAATATTTATCGTGTTGTATCGTCGAGTCTAGTCTAATCTAATATAGTAACATACAGTATAGGCTGGGCTAATCTAATCTAATATTGTAACGTATCATTTAGTCTAGTATAATCTAATCTAATATAGTTTCATATTGTCTAGTATAGTATAGAATAGTCTAATATAGTATTGTGCCGTATTGTATTCTACTGTATCTTATTGTATCATATAGGTATAGTATAGGTCCCATATAGGCCTATAGATGTAGTGTAGGTCTTGCATATGCCTATAGATTAGTATCGTATGTATCGTATCATATCAAAATGTATGGTATCATATCGTATTGTATGTGTCTAGTGCCATATAGTATCATATCTTATTGTACCATATAAACTTATATGTGTAGTATAGTATAGATTTCGTATAGGCCTCATATAGATCTATATGTGTAGTATAATATAGTATACTTTAGTATAGGATCGTATAATATCGTATTGTGTATCATATAAGTGTAATATATTATAGTAGAGTGTATGTGTAGTATAGGTCTCGTATTGGTCTATATGTATAGTATAGTCCCGTATAGGCATCATATAAGTCTATATGTGTACTATAGGTATAACATTGTCCCATATATACCTATAGGTGTAGTATAATGTAGTACTATGTCATATTTTAGTGTCATATTGTATTATATCATAAATGCATCGTTTTTATTGTATAGGTGTCATATTATATAGTATAGGTGTCATATGGTATAGTATAGGTCCCGTATAGGTCTATAGGTATAGTATAGTCCCATATAGGTCTCATATAAGCCAGTAGATGTAGGGTGGTGTAGTGTAGTATCATATTGTATTGTTTAAGTAAGTGTCATATAATATAATATAGGACTAGTATAGGCCTCGTATAAGTCTATATGTGAAATATAGTATGGTATGGTATAGGTCTTGCATAGGCCTCAAATAGACCTATAGATTAGTGTAGTATCATATAGTATTGTATTCGGATCGTATCATTTCATATAGTATCGTATCGTATTTTATAATTTAGGTATAATATAGGCCTATGTGTGTAGTATATTATAGTATAGTACTTTAGTATTGTATAATATCATATCAGTATCCTATCATAAAGTGCAATATAGAATAGTATAGATGTAATATAGGTCTAGTGTACGCCTCATATAGATCTATATGTAGTACAATACAATATAAATCCCGTATAGTTCTCGTATAAGGTAAAGATACCCAAATATCTGACTTTATAATAAAAATATTAAAGATATGTTTAGTGCATAGATTGAAACTAAACTTATAATCGATTTTAAAAATTTTCAACATTAAAATATAAAAAAAATGTTCATCAATCCACAACTGAATCTGATTATGTACTAGTTTTTACTATATTTAAATTAAATATAGTGCTCTTATTTATTATAAATTTACTATTTGTTTTAGTTTTTGGATATCAGATAATATTAAATCTAAACTTTAATCCACATCCGAATCCGAAAATCCGATTATCCGATTTTCGGATATCTAAATTTCAGATATTTTAGACACGGATTTCCGGATAATTCAGATTCAGTTTGGGAATTGGATTTTTTGAACGCCCCTAACCTATGCTACACATATAGACCTATACGAGGCCTAAATGATACGATACGATATTATATTACACCTTTTACTATACTAGCCTAGATGATAAAAAATGATACGATACTATATTAGACTGGACTATACTAGACTTGATAATATGATACAATACGATATTAGATTAGACTAGACAATACTATAATATATTAGGTTAAACTAGACTAGATGTTACAATACTTTATTAGATCTATACATAACGTATAAATCTATACGTAGTGTATAGCCTCAGCCATCAGGCATCATATGAAAGGAACATATTTTTTTTTAAACTGAAAAATATTACACGACATATATAACGCTATACCTATTATATAGAAGTCAAAGATGTTCTAATAATGAGAGATGGGTGTCAAAATAATCAGAAAATTGTCATTAATGCAAAAGAAAAGGGCAATTAATAAAAATTATTGTCCTTCTCACAGAATATGATGTGTCACAGTCAGTAATCATAACTATAACCTGTACGTATTCTTCTATTTCGGTTGATATATTGGTGATTGGAATGAAATATAAATCAGCCCTTTCCTTGCTTTTCTTACAGGTTGAATTACTCTTTTATGTCATTACATTTATACCCTTTTCATAAATACAAACGTTTTATAAATTCCAGATTACCTTAATTCACAATTATTCTTTTCTTGACGGATCACCAACGATATCGTTGAAATAACTGCAAATACAAAACATAGTTTTTTTTTCGTTAGTTGTGTTAACTTATGTATATGTCTATTTACAAATAATGCATTTTGTATGGATAAAATTGTAAATTTATTGTCCTGTTAAAGACAAATTAAACACAAAATATTAATTCAACTACCAAATTAATGGACTGAAATTTTATGAATTTGAGCTCTTATTATTATTGTTATTATTACTATTATTATTGTTATTATTACTATTATTATTATAAAATAAGACTCTTTGGGATATATTAAGACGCTAGATATTAAAACAATACGGTATATTTAGGTTATAAAGTGAAACTTTGAAATTTATTACGTGAGATACTAAAACACTATATATTAAGGCAACACGATATATTTGTTATAAAGTAAACATTTGAATTTTAATTATTCATCATTTAGCCTAAAGACCGATCATCTCATTCCCTTCAATGTAGTGGTTGTTTAACTTCTTAATGAGGGGTGGAACCATAGCGTTAGGAACCGTAGCATGTGCTGCTGATCAACCCCGTATTTGTAGTGTTTTTTCGGTTTTATACAAAGGATACTCCTAAAAATTATGAGGATCCCTCGAACCAAAAAATAAACACTTGATATTAAGAAAATCCCATTTTTTTATACGCCCAAACATTTTACAACCTGAAAACTTGTAGAATAATTAAGTTCGAGCGATAAAATAAGCCTATATTAACAATAATAGATATGAAAGGAGGCCATAAAATGATAAAGTTAGCCCAAGAACAAAAATAATATTATAATTGAATAAGTGATCTTCCTCGTTTTATTGTGGAAACCAGAACACATAGTTCTTGTCATTTAGTTTATCGGATAGTTAAGTTAGCTTTCGTTTTACCGGTTGTAGCCACAACAGTGAAAAATGTTTTCTAAATTGAAGTTTGTCAAGGCGGATATACGTAATTGAATGGACCCGGAATATTTGAACAATGCTATGATTTGTGCGGTGGAAAAAAAAACTTTTGATAAAGTAAGAGATGACGATGTGATGGAATGATTTCAAGCTACGAAAAAAGAAGAGAACAAATTTATTGAATATTTGTTTTACTTTATTTAGTATAGTTGCACTGTAAAAAAAATTAGATATACTCCGAAATTAATGGGCTAGCAATGCCACTGCTCTTAATAACTGTTCTCTCTTATTTTTTTAATTTTTTAACCTTACTTAAAGTTTATCATTGTGGTGAAATTTACCACTATGCTACATGGGTTCCCTCTAGTAATAAATAAATCTATTGATCGAGTACTTTAATTCGTGTAAATTAAAGTAAATAACGATTGTCCTTTAAAATCTTGAAAATTGTTATAGAAGTAATTCAGATTTGGGAAATAACATAAATTGTCAACCTCGTTAGCATATTATATACCATTCTGACTAATATCAACGATGACATATTATTAGATCATGTATAGTTGTTCACTTGGGACGTTTTCTGTAATATGGTGTTTCTATCAGCATGGTCATTTTTAATCAGGGAAGGGTGTAATAGTTCACTCTCCTTTCATGCCTTTCCAATTATTACCGGATGATTAATACTTTTACAATTTTATTATTATAATAATAATAATTATAATAATGTTAACCATAAAACATACTTAAAATCCAAAAATAACATAGTGAATATTACTAAAATACCATATTTGTGGGTTTTGTGTTGTATTTTATATGTTAAGACTTTGATTATCGAATAACTAACATTAGTGTGTTTTATATTGATTATCATGTTGTGTTTTATATTCATAGTTATATGATGGTGTGTTTGAAGTTTTTAAGGACTGTTAGGGTTTGCATCTTGTGTTTTAGTGATCTTCACTATGTTATTTGTGGGTTTTGAGTGTATTTTATGGCTGAAATTGTGGTGTTTTATGATTTTGTACACTTTGTAGGAAAAATGGATTTTGTAGCCAAATCCCACCCTTATTATTATTTTTATTATTATTATTATTATTATTATTATTATTATTATTATTATTATTATTATTTAATTAACAGGTCGATAAAAAAAGTACTTTTATGGTTGGGGGAAATTCTATTTGGGCTGGGGAAAATTTTAAAACAAGTAGACTTAGTTTCCAAATGATAAAACATTTAGGTCATCTTCTACCCTTTAGAACCTGAGAATTTTAAAAATATCCGGCGCTGCTTAAATCCATTGCCACTCCTTCAATAGGAAATCCTTGTTTTCCCAATTTCACTCTTTTCCTTTACATCTAAAATAATCGCCATGGTCTTGCGCAATTGTCACCCGTGATTATATTCACCTTGAGGACGATTTTGGGGTCTTTTACGAGTATAGGATGGTGTTCAGCGACGTCTTATGGCGTGAGGGGGGGAGGGGGGTGTTCATGCCCCGTACAGATTTCTTATCAAGAAGTAAATGTAATTAGTATATCTTGTGGTGGTAATTTTTACTATGTATTATCGTGATTTTTTTTAATTGTATTATCTTAGTTAGTTATTTACTCATAGAAAGAAAAAATTGTTAATGATGAAGTAACACTATTTAATAATCATTAGGTTATAATAGCTTTAGTTTAATGCTAGTGTTTAACTATTATTTATTATCTATTACTATATATAATGTTAAAATTAAGAGGTTCAACAAAATTAAGCTAATGTACAAATCATTCATTGATGCATACATTTTTACACAGATCATAAAATCGGATCTTCAAACCCACTTGATCCAAAATGTGTATTTCAACAATCAGAAAAATTTTAGGGTTCTTACCTAACTCTTTATGCTCTTTGAATCCAAAAGGAAAAAACCCTGAGAATTGACTAACATGTTTGTCAGAATCAGAAACTAATTCTACTACTTTCCAAACACTTTCAATCACTTTGAATCCAAATGTCAAAATTTGTTTCAACTCCAATCGCTATAAAGAATTTTGATTGGACCTCCATCTCTATTCTGAAAGAATCTTCCAAAGAAGTAGTCACAGTTTTGAAATCTACAAATCTCAAACACACACCGATGTTTTTGTTGGTTCAGACCAAGATTAATGCTTTGAAAGAAAATAAGGAAAGGCTCAATCTATTTACACACTCCTCCTGCTGTTTATTTGGACACTCCTAAGCTCTAGACGAGTATAGCACTGATTTTGAGGAGTTAGCAAGTACCTGGCAGGGCCCATAGATTTTAGTGTTTAGACGAGCCGTCTAGACCTAAACGACCCGTCTAGGATGTTGGGTTTTTTGTTGGAAAATGACTGTTTTGGTCACTATTTTGGTGTTTAGACGGGCCGTCTGGACCTAGACGATCCATCTAGGATGTTGTGTTTTGTTTTGTTTTCTTATTTTAATATCAATAACATTAATAGTAAAAGAGAAAATAAAAGAAAATAAAAATATACGCCGCATATAGAGCTATACTGGACGTCTAGAGTGGTCCAAAAGACAATTTAACCTCTGTTTTGCCCCCAGTCTAGCCTTAACACAGGGGTATAATAGTCTTTTAAACAACCTAGATGCCCAGTCTAGCCCTGTACGCGACATTATATTTTTATTTTTTTTGTTTTCTTATTTTAATATCAATAACATTAATATTAAAAAGAGAAAACAAAAAAAAAATATACGTCGCACATAGGGCTAGACTGGGCGTCTAGAGTGGTCCAAAAGACCATTTTACCCTGTTTTGCCCCCAGTCTAGCCCTAACTTAGAGGTATAATAGTATTTTAAACAACCCTAGACGCCTAGTCTAGCCCTGTACGCGGCGTATATTTTTATTTTTTTTGTTTTCTTATTTTAATATCAATAACATTAATACATTGATATTAAAAAGAGAAAAAAAATAAAAATAAAAATATACGCCGCGTACAGAGCTAGACAAGACATCTAGGGTTGTTTAAAATATTATTATACCCATGAATTAGGGCTAGGGGTAAAATGGTCTTTTGGACCACTCTAGACGACCAGTCTAGCCCTATGTGCAGCGTATATTTTTATACGATGCCTATACGAGACTTAGGGTACACTACCATATGATGCCTATCGCATCTATCGTATCGTATAGTGTATTATAAGTCATGTATAGGCATCGTATGGGCCTACGGATGTAGTATCGTATCATAATGTAGTATAGGTCTCGTATAGGTCCCTACAGGTCTTGTCTAGGCCTATAGGCATATACGAGTGTTGTATCATATCCTATAATATCGTATTGTATCGTATCGTATCGTATCGTATTATATAGTATAGTGTATAGTATAAGTTTCGTATAGGTCCTTTATAGGTCTTGTATATTCATCTATGTGTATACGGGACTTAAACCACACCTATAGTTATATACGAGACCTATATTACACCTACATGCCTATAAGAGTGTTGTATCTTATCCTATAATCTCATATCGTATTGTATCGTATCGTATCGTATATTGTAGTATAAGTCTCGTATAGGCATCGGATGGACCTACAGATGTAGTATCATATCATATAGTGTAGTATATGTCTCGTATAGGTCCTCTATAAGTCTTGTATAGGCCTGTAGGCGTATACGGGTGTTGTATCATATCCTATAGTATTGTATCGTATAGTATCGTATCGTATATATCATAAGTCTCGTATAGGTCCCCTATAGGTCTTGTATATGCCTCTACGCCTATCCGGGACCTAAACCACACATATAGTCCTATACGAGACCTATACTACACCTATAGGCCGATACGAGTATTATATCTTATCCTATAGTCTCGTATCGTATTGTATAGTATCGTATCGTATAGTGTAGTATGAGTTTCGTCTAGGTATCGGATGGGCCTACGGATTTTGTATCGTATCATATAGTGTAGTATAGGTCTCGTATAAGTCCCCTATAAGTCTTGTATCTATCTATAGGCGTATACGAGTGTTGTATCATATCCTATAGTATCGTATTGTATTGTATAGTATAGGATAGTATAGTATAGTATAGTATAGCATAGCATAGCATAGCATGGCATCGCATAGCATAGCATAGCATAGTATAGTATTGTATCGTATAGTCTAGTGTATAGTATAAGTCTCGTATAGGTCCCCTATAGGTCTCGTATATGCCTCTAGGCCTATACGGGACCTAAATCACACCTATGGTGCTATACGAGACCTATACTACACATACAGCTCCTATACGTGTTGTATCTTATCCTATAGTCTTGTATCGTATAGTGGAGTATAAGTCTCGTATACGCATCATATAATTAATATTAGTATTATTATAATTAATATGAGTTTTTTACAATTAATATTAGTGTTATTGCTATTAATATAAGTTTTTTATAATTAATATTAGTGTTACTTATATTAAAAAGAGAAAACAATATAAAATAAAAATATACGCTGCATATAGGGCTAGACTGGACGTATAGTGTGGTCCAAAAGACCATTTAGGGGTATAATAGTCTTTTAAACAACCCTAGATGCCCAGTCTAGCCCTGTACACGACGTATATTTTTATTTTTTTTGGGTTTCTCTTTTTAATATATATGTTATTGATATTAAAAAGAGAAAACAAATAAAAATATACGCTGCACATAGGGCTAGAATGGGCGTCTAGAGTGGTCCAAAAGACCGATTTACTGCTGTTTTGCCCTCAGTCTAGCCCTAACTCAGGGGTATAATAGTCATTTAAACACTCTAAACGTCCAGTCTAACCCTGTATGCGGCGTATTTTTTAATATATGTGTTATTGATATTAAAAAGAGAAAACAAAAAAAATATATACCTATATACGCCGCATATAGGGCTAGACTGGGCGTCTAGAATGATCAAAAAGACCATTTTAGCCCTGTTTTGCCCCTAGTCTAGCCCTAACTCAGGGGTATAATAGTCATTTAAACACCCTAGACACCCAGTCTAGCACTGTATGCGGCGTATTTTTTTAATATATGTGTTATTATAAATAAAAAATACCCCAACCTTCTAGACGCCTAGTCTAGACCTATACGGGGCGTCTAGACCCCTTAAATTTTGTGCCTGAACAACCCACTCAGAGCCCTCTTGATTTCAGTGTCTAGACGCCCCGTCTAGGTCTAGACGACCCGTCTAAAGGGTGTCTAAATAGCGGGTGAGTGTGTGAATATGTAGACCCTAACAGAAATATGGAGTGAAGCTACGAATTCTGAATAGAAAGTAAACAAAGAACAGGTGTTTTAGTTCCACGCTAAATCATGCCTTAAATAGTCATACATAATACTGAAATTTGAAAGACTCAACCTACTATTACCTATTCTAAAGGAAACCCCCTAGAGAATCTGTACAAAGAATCATTATTCTACCAACGTTCACTTCACAAACTCAGTCAAACTACACTCCCATTTTTTATTCTTTTGACCACTCCCACTAAATAAAAAAAAAACATCCTAAAATACTTTATTCAAACTTAGGTAATGCATGGACTTAAATCACATGCAAAACTATGACCTAGAATTAATGACCCATTAAACTAAAATACCTGCTGACTCGTTTCGTGACCCGTCTAACCCATCAAGTTTATCCAACAGTTTTCATTTTCAATTTTGAAATCTCTATGCTAAGTTCAGATCTTGATTCATGTAATTGCATTTTTGTTTCTTAAAATCTCCCCTATAAAACACTTCTCCTCTCATTTACTTTATAAATTTTCAAATTCAATTTCTTTATGCTCAGGTCAAATCTCCAATCTTAGATTTTGAATTTCTAGAATCTTAGATTCCTAATTAGTTTTGTTTTGTTTTAGGGATATTTCGAGATCAAGACCACGAAAGGAGTTCGAGTTCCGGTTGCACCGTGAGGTGATTGCATTTGAATTCCTGGAATTTTAGAACCCTAATCAAGTATGCAGTTAAAAATATTTTAATTTACAATATTCGGTGTTTTTGTTTGATCATCTAAATTCAGATATTTCAATTTGTATATATTAAAGTGCCAAGCTTTATGTCTTTATTAGGGTTTTCTAAATGATCGATAGATCTTTGATTTTAATGAAGTGGGCTGGTTGATGAATGTGTTGTGTGTTGTCTTGTCTCCACAGAGTGTTTGTGTTAGTTTGTGTGTGTGCAATGTGTGTGTTTGGAATTGTATTGTTGACGTGGTGTGAGCGGGTTATAAATTTTGTTATATTTTAGGTACTTTTTACTCGTAAATCAAGCATTAAATTTATAAAACACGATTTAATACTACCACACTACACACGTTAGGGCAAGTCCACCCATCGTAGACGTAGTATAGTGATGATAAGATACTGAGGTCGTCCAATGATACAAGAGCTTTTAATACCTGCTTAACGTCTAATCTAACCAAATTTTTTATAAAAGTTTTGAAAGTTTAAAAGTTATAAAAGTAAAAACGTAAATAAAAAGGAAAACAAATAGACAAGAAAG
Source organism: Scalesia atractyloides (assembly GCA_947069175.1). Taxonomy (NCBI): domain Eukaryota; kingdom Viridiplantae; phylum Streptophyta; class Magnoliopsida; order Asterales; family Asteraceae; genus Scalesia; species Scalesia atractyloides. The sequence goes on from CAMTDV010000013.1 coordinate 20,302,844, forward strand.
AATCTCTTGTTTTCGAATCCTCTTTTACATATCATTTGATGATTTCTGCACTTTGGGCATTTTAAAAGATTATCTTAGTTAAAGTAGTAGGCCCCTCTTGTGAAGGCAACATTACCCTCAACCTATTGGTCTGAGTCAGCAGAGATACATTCCTGCAAGGTAGGAATATTGGAAGATAATTAAGTAAGTTATAAATGCGAAAAGTAGTAGACCCCTCTTGTGAAGGCGACGTTACCCTCGGCCATGTTAGTATGAGTTAGCAGGGATATAGTCCTACAAGGCCGGGTAAAGTTTTAATAGTAGTTTATTTATAAGGGGTTCAAACCATTCTTACTTCCCCCGATTTGATGCTATCTGCATCAAGGGAAGTCTTAATAAGTTTGAACCAAGTCATTGTAGGATCTATACACTAAACGAGACAAAAACTTTACCCAAATACCATTCTAACCCCCTTCCAGGTAGTTAACATGTTTTATATAGACCGTAAAGACATGAATGAGTGAATCAACGAAACATAAATAAATGTTTAAATAAAGTTCACTTTCAATATAAAAAACTAGTTATTAAAGTCATTGATACATACCCAAATAAAAAGTTGCCAAAAATTGGAAATCAAAAGTAACACATAAAAGATTTGTATTCACCAAGTGATGTAAAACACTTAGCTAAGCATGGCCTTTTTTTGACAAGAACTCTTACGATCAATCTTGGATCCCAAGACTACCACACACTCTAAAAGATGAAAGATGGATGATAGTGGTGGGTCGTGTTGTAGTGGTGGTGGACTGATGGTAAGTGTGAGAGAAATGGTTTTCCAAGGGAAGCTTTTCTCCAAAGCCAAGCACCTCTATTTATAGCTGAGAACAGAAGGCGACCACGTACCCGTGCCCGCCTGGCACGACCCCGTGATGAACTTTTTCTCTTCCTTCATTAACTGTAGATGTAAGGTCGTTGTACCAACACGCCCAGTGTTGGAAGAGCACGGCGTCGTGGTCAGTGTACTTGCTGTACTATCTAAGATTCTACGAATCTTAAAGTTGACCACGACCCATGTTGAGTTGGCACAGCCCCGTGTTGGTTGTCTTTTGCTGTTGTCTTTTTCTTCAGAGAATCTTTGACTGGACACGACCCCATGCCTGGTTGGCACGACCCCATGTTTGAGGTTCTGTCTTTGTTACTTTTGTTGTTTTGGTTGTGAACGGGGGTTTGGCAAGTCGTGTCAATCCTCCTTCTTTGTATTTGTGTTGGTTTTGGCTGTTAATTTGCTTATTTTGTTCGTTTAAGCTCTTTTGATCCTTTAATTTTAAAGTAAACAAAGAAACATGCTTTTTCCAACATTAGTACCAAAAAAGGTTGATTTTATGCATTGTATGATATAAGTTATATGTTGCATTTTGCGCACATCAAATACACCACACTTGAATCTTTGATTTTCCTCAAGCAAAACTCTACAATGTGGTTTACACACCCAAATGGAATTGGTAGAAGAGAAGTTTTTGGGCTTATCTTTATAGTGTCGGGAATCAAAGTTCTAAATTTATTTTGCTTTTATTTTATTTACAATCTTATTCGTCATTATTTATTTAGAACATATTTTAAGAAAAACTATTTGTTTTGGGCATAACATGCATTTATAGAATTCTGTTTAATTATATATAAATTTATATACCTCACAAGTGGTCACTCAACACTCGGTCGAAGGTGTTTAAGCGAAATCGCTCGGACCCGATGTGGTGCTTACGCCTACCATAGGCTTGACAAACAATCAAACATTCTGATTTGTGATGACGTTTAATCTTTGTAAATATCCATAGGGCTTAAAAGGGTAGGTTTTGGCTAGGGGTAGGTATTTTTGGGTAAAAATTGTGAAAAGCGTAAAAGTGTCGGTTTTTTTCGAACAATTTTTGTAGCTTAGATTTAACCAATAATTTTTTAGCTAAAGTTGAAACTAAGTCATACTCTGTTATTTATAACCAAACTTGAAACTAAGCTATACATTGTTTGTTATGCCCCTTTTTATAGTTTTCTTAATTGGTTCTTTTTATCATGACGCTATCAGGTGTAAATTTGTAAATACATAATTTTTAGAACTTATTTTTCCCAAACTAAACCAAGATAAGTAAAAACAATGAAAATTTAAACAAAAAAGGGAAGCGTAAAAGTACATAATTTAAAGGTCCTAAGATAGATTAGCTTCCTAATGACAACAAATAAAACCCGAAAAGCTCTCTCTAGAATAGTCGAGAATGCAACAAAAACTCAAAGGTGGTTTCCGGATGTTAGAAGGCTTTTGAGCTTTTTCGGGTGGGACGCACCCTCTCAAATGTTGTTGAGCATCTCCTCGATCTCCCTAGGGAGAAAGAATGGAGTCTTATCATCCACAACTTCTTATGAGAGAGAGTTGATGGTCACCGGAACCTCATAAAGGGCGTCTAGAGGTGGTTCTGGTGGAAGTTCATTCCACCCGGTGGGGATGATGACTTCTTGTGCTAGATTCCAATCTTCTTGTGGGAAGATTGGTTCCTGAGAGGCATAGCAAGAATATTAAACCTTTGGTGCAAAAGGTTGATTTCTTGGAAGCTAGTCTTAAGTCCCATTGTTAGGTAGTTGATTCGGTCAATTAGGATCTTTTCCATCGATGTCATCTCCTCCATGGCCTCCCTTAGCGTGGTCACATAACGGACAAGAGTAGCCTCAACGGAGGGCCTTCTGCTCCTTTTGTTTTTCCTAGAGGTAGTTAACGAAGTTCCACTGTATCTGCTTGACATTCTAAGGAAAACAAGGAAGCCGCCATTTAAGCAGAACAGCACCATGGCCCCGTGCCAACTAGTCAAGGTGTCGTGCCTCCACTTCTGTTATGATTTTGAACCTAGAATTCTCTATTTTAAGTTATCTAAAACTTGGTTTATGAAAGGTTTGAACTTTAATAACTTGAAACATTGTTGTAAAACGTTTAATTTAAGAGAGCCTTGGGATAAAATCATATATTTGTGTTGATGAAGCTTGAAGCTTCAAGCTTTCTAGGAGGTTTGAATGTTTGGAGAAGAAGGAAAGAGATAAAAGTGGCAAAGACAAGGAAGTTTGATGAAACCTTTTTAAAAATATATCTCTTAAGGTATATGTGTAAAATCAGATCAGATATTTGTCTTTGGAATGAGTCCAAGACATGCTGCCCCATGCTGAATTTATAGAAAGTGGCAACACAGTGGCCACTGCCACGTGCCTGGGTGGCACAGCCCCGTGGTCTGCAATGGTTCAGAAGGACTTTTGGTCGTTAGTGACCACGAGGCGTGTTGGCCTGGCACGACCCCGTGGTATTTTAACAGATGGGCACGGGGCCGTGCCTTATGGGCACAACCTGTGTTGTTTTTTAGATTTATTAAGTTTTCGTCTTATTTAAGGTGTTTTATTTTATCGGGTGGCTCCTTGCTGGTAGGAACAACACCAAAGTACCGTATGTACCTAAGGTGCTTATGACTTACATGAAAACGCAAGAGGTTGTGTGAGTCCTAAATGCTATCTGGATCACACTGGTTTTATTGTTATCACCTAAACAACTACAGATTAGTTGCTTGAATGTGTAAAAGTTAAGAAAAACCAAAAGATAAAGATGAAGATTCTTGTATGGATCAAAAAACAAGTGTTGCATATGGAATCCCAAAAGATATAATCACTAAAAACACCTGGATGTTCGGATTTAGCACAAGAACAATGATCACAACACAAGAGAAATCACCAAAACTTGTCCAAGAACCTTGGACTAGGGTTTTCCATTGATCACATACATATATACACTGACTACCTAGCGTATTTAATAAATATGATGGGTACTTAATTACGCTACTATAGGGAAGTTTCCCTATGGATACACTTTTAACCCTTGAACTTTCTAGAATATAATAAACTATTACAAAACTATCCAAAACCTACTAAAACCAAGTACCAACGATCTCAAAAGTTCCAACAGGTTGTCGAAAAGGAAGAATCCTAAAATATATGGTGGGTGAAACCAACCTTTATTTACCTTTTTCGGGCTCTTGTTGAAGAAGGTATGAGTCGAATCGCTCTTGTCTATGTATGCACCGGATGTACCCGGTGGCGAGTCCGTCATGGCACAATCGAAACAGGGATGACTATCGCTTTCGCCTCACAAGATGTCGAGGTACACGTAGTGGCCTCGATGTTGTTTAATTCTGAATGGGCCCCCGTCAATTCATCTCCATTGTTAGTGTTTTGTGATGAACACCTCATATTCATCATAAACCGTATTTCTTTCAATTTCTGGAGAATTCTCTTTTCTATTTGGCATATATCATCTGAGGTTATGTTATTTTGAAATGAGGTTTGATGGCATTCAGATGGATAGTAGTTAACATTTTTACTTTCGTCCCTTTTTAGGTCATTTTCACAGGAAAACGATGGGTCTATTAGGTAATGGGGTTTGAAATTTAGAAAGTAACATTCTAAATCCTGATGAAACCCACCACATAATTGGCACCATTCACCGTAAGAGTTGCGAAACTAAAAAAATAAAACCCATGTCGATAGATGTTGTTAACTGTTGGGATCGGACGATCCTGTTTTATAGTTGCTGTTAGGGAGACATGGCCCCGTGTTGCATTAACACAACCCCGTATCGCAACAACTGCTTGAAATAAAACAGTTTTCTAGCTGCAGTTAAGGGCATGGTCCCATGTGGGGTTAACACGGCCCCGTGCTGTAGTATGCAGAAAATGCAAAAACAAAGAAATCCCTAAAAATGAAAAGAAAAAGATAAAAATGGATGAGGCCATTAATTCTAGCTTTCTTAAAATCCTGGTGAGTGCACCCATTGTGGACGTAGTATAGTGATGGTAAGATGCCAAGGTCGTCCAATGACACAAGAGCTTTTAATAACAGCTTATTGTTAAAGTCTAATCTAACCAAATTTTTATAAAAGTTTTGAAAGTTTAAAAGATATAAAAGTAAAAAAGTAAATAAAAAGAATCACTTGGTTCCGACTCCTCTTTTACATATCATTTGATGATTTTCGCACTTTTGGCATTTTGAGAGATTATCTTAGTTAAAGTAGTAGACCCCTTTTGTGAAGGCGACGTTACCCTCAACCTATTGGTCTGAGTCAGCAGGGATACAGTCCCGCAAGATTGGAATATTGGAAGATAATTAAGTAAGTTATTCATGTGAAAAGTGGTAGGCCGCTCTTGTGAAGGGACACTACCCTTGGCCATATTGATATGAGTTAGAAGGGATACAGTCTCGCAAGGCCGGGTAAAGTTTTAATAGTAGTTTATTGATAAAGAGTTCAAGCCGTTCTTACTTCCCCCTGATTTGATGCTAACTGCATCAAGGGAAGTCTTAATAAGCTTGAACCAAGTCTTCGCAGGATCAATACGTTGAACGAGACAAATACTTTACCCAAACAACATTTTAACCCCCTTCCAGATAGTTAACGCACTTTATATAGACCGTAAAGACACAAATGAGTTAATCAACGAAACATGAATACATGTTTAAATAAAGATCACTTTCAATATAAAAAACTAGTTATTAAAGTCATTAATACATACCCAAATAAAAAGTTGCCAAAAATTGGAAATCAAAAGTAACATATAAAAGATTTGTTTTCACCAAGTGTTGTAAGAGATTTACCCAAGCATGGCCTTTGTTTTACAAGAACTCTTATGATCAATCTTGGATCCCGACACTACTACACACTTTAAAAGATGAAAGATGGATGATAGTGGTGGGTGTTGGTGTTGCAGTAGTGGTGGATGTCAAGTGGTTTGTCAAAGGATGCCGTTCTCCAAAGCCAAACACATCTACTTATAGCTAAAAACCGAAGGCGACCACGATCCCGTGCCCGCCTGGCACGGCCCTATGGTGGCCTTTTTCTCTTCCTTCATTAACTATAGATGTAAGGTCGTTGTACCAACACGCCCTGTGGCGGCAGAGCACGCCCCGTGGTCAGTGTACTTGCTGTACTATATACGATTCTACGAATATTAAAGTTGACCATGGCCTATGTTGTGCTGCCATGGCCCATGTTGGTTGTCTTTTGCTGTTGTCTTTTTGTGTAGATAATCTTTGACTCCACACGGCCCCATGCCTGGTTGGCACGACCCCATGTTTGAGGTTCTGTCTTTGTTACTTTTGTTGTTTTGGATGTGAACGGGGGTTTGGCAAGTCGTGTCAATCCTCCTTCTTTATATTTGTGTTGGTTTTGGCTGTTAATTTGCTTCTTTTGTTTGTTTAAATTTTTTGATCCTGTAATTTAAAAGTTGACAAAGAAACATGCTTTTTCCAACACTAGTACCGAAAAAGAGTTGATTTTATGCATTGTTTGATAAAATTTATATGTTGCACTTTGCGCACATTTGTATTCATTAAAACATACAAAGTGATATGAATTGTATGTGTAGTGTGTGTATTCTATATTGTGTGTATGTGCAATGTGAGTGTTATGTGTGTGTTTCGTGTGGTGTATAGGTGTAGTGTGTGTAATCTATCTTGTGTGTATGTGGAGTGTGTGTTGACAATATCAAGTGATGCACCTCCTTGCAGGATTATGCAAAAATAAATTTTAATGACCTTATATGCATCCTGACCAACCATGTCCATTTTATAACAAGTCACTAGCTTTGCTATAACCCAATCACTTCTTGTACATCTTGATATGTAACAATCAGATTTTTGATAAATAACTCGTTGAGTGCGTAAAACTCAAAAGAAAAAGCAAGAAGCAAGAATTTTTGATAAATAACTCATTGAGTGTGTAAAACTCAAAAGAAAAAGCAAGAAGCAAGAATTTGAACTAATGGCTTAAATAGCCTTACATACAATTAATAGAAAGAGAATAAATTAACCAACCACTACGCCACTACTTGGAACTAAAAACAACATAACATAATATCTAAGAGAATTGTATGGCTTTGTGGGTGTGCATGGTGAACGTGGGTTGACCAAGATTGAAGCACGTATCATTCCCGCACCGATGAAAATGTCCTTGTCCTCAAGGACGGAAAAGAGACTCCACGGCGGCCGCCACTCGGTCCGGTTAGTGGCATTAGAGCCGTTTCAACGGGGCGCTACGGTGGTCTCCATTCGCGTCTCCCCATGAAATATGCAATCGGTGCTTCATTGTGCACATTGAAGTGATCCTTGTAATGATAGGTTTGAGGAGGACCAGTGTCACTACCACATGAAGGTGGTAGCAATATAATTGTTTGTTTTGGCATGTCGTCATCTTCCTTAAAGAAACGAAGTGTGTGTGTGGAAGGCATAGGAGCAGGGTCAATTTGGGTTTTTGTTGGGCATAGAGGGTCATGGGAGTTAGTAGTGTGAGTGCATCGGTTTGCGGGGTGATGAGGTGACAGCGGGTGACGGGGTTGGCAATGAGGTGGCAGAAACTGGTGGTGGTAACCAAGTTTGGTTATTAAGAAAATCAATAATCTCAACAAGCATTGACTCGATTCGATCCAACGACTTGTTCCATTCTTGAGCGTTCATAGCAGTAGATCAAGACCGCTCCTGATACCAATTGTTATGTCCCAATCGGATTTATGATAAATATCCAGTTGAGGGGTCAAACTCAAAAGAAAATAGCAAAAAGCAAGAATTTGAGATAAGTCTTTGTAACTTTTCATTCGTTATAAACCAAAAGAACTGATGGCTTAAAATCCTTACATACGATTAACATAAAGAGAATAAACTAACCAACCACTATGCCACTACTTGGAGCTAAAAACAACTTAATATAATATCTAAGAGAGTTGCATGGCTTTGTGGGTGTGCATGGTGAACATGGGTTGACCAAGATTGAAGTACGTATCATTAAATTGATATAACCGAGCTCGAGATCGGTGGTCTCCAAGTTACGAATGAAGAACAATTGTAAAAGTAAATATGAAAGAACAATTCTGCAACCTTTTCCTCTTAAACATTCAATAAACTAACTGGTCTTATAGAGGCTTACAAGCATGAAAGGGAATCGAACACATGTATACGAAATTTTAAAGGAAATGTGGATAAATGGAAATCATGGGATAAGAATATGCATACTACGTGTGTAATGGAAACGTGTAGATTAGGAACATGGGTAATGGGTCGGTTAGTCCGTATCAATAAACGATATGTATTACTCGGATTTGGATAAGTGATAACCCGTTGAGTGGGTCAAACTCCAAAAAAATAAGCAAGAAGCTAGACTTGAGATAATTCTCTTATTTTCATTAATCAGTTGGTATCATAGCGGTCTTGATCCAGTGCTATGGAAGCTTAAGAATGGAACGAGTAGTTGGATTGAATCGAGTCAATGCTTGTTGAGATTATTGATTTTCTCAAGAACTGAACTCGGTTACCACCACCAGTTTCCGCCACCGCACTACCAACCAAATCACCCGCTGCCGCCTCACTACTACCACCAACCGATGCACTCACACTATCATCTCCACCTCAACACCCTCAAAACCCACATCACCATTTGCAAAGATTCATTCCCGGGCACCCTCACCGAAACCACCTTCAACAAAAGCAGCCCCTCCCAAACAAGTACCAAAGGCAGGTGTACAACTGTCTCCGAATCCAGCAGCAATACCATTGAAGAAAGCTTGCCAATCATCAACAATGAAGACAAGAGTGAAAACGATTATCAATGTGGCCAAGAAACGCGAGTGGCGTCCATCGTGGGGCTTCACTAAAACCGCTCCGAATGGTGCTGGGAGAACCGGGTGGCAGCCACCGTGGTGCACCGCTAATGATTCGACTTCATCCTTGAGGACAAGGATTGTTCGCGCGACGGGTAAGGATGTATACCACATCTCCACGTCCAAGATGACCCACGTCACATGCATATTTCCATTTTATTCATGTCATATCTTGCTTGTTTTGTCTAATGAAGTAGTGGACTGTTTTTATTCATGCACGCAAGCTGTAGTGCATAAAAGTTAGTTTCCATTTTGCATTTCGTACGTATGTAAGGCAATATATATAATTAGCCAGGAGTTTATTGGAGTCTATGAATGAACAGTTAAAAAGAGAGTTGCATGGCTTTGTGGGTGTGCATGGTGAACGTGGGTTGACCAAGATTGAAGCACGTATCACAACTCCATGCCAACATTTGATTCTATTAGTTCCGTCCACCTATTAGTGTCTATACCTACAACATTCTGAAGCATTCTTATACTATTGAGCTGATGCTTGACTTTTTGATATTTCCTTGGATACTATGTTAAGAGTCACCTACTGAGCCAGAACTGATAGGTTCACACTCAAACCCACTATGAACTCGGCATATAATAAAGGTTTCATTTAAAACACTGTTTTTAATTTGATTGTCTATTGTGTTTTCTGTATCTGAGTTTTTATTTTTTTCAAAAGTATAGTAATAGTATTCTAATTTTGAAATATAGAAAACGGCCGTTTTTATGATGCACTTTTTTAAAAAATAGCGTCGTATAAAAAAGTTATTAACGTTTCAAAAATATGGAAGTGGAAGAGAGAGTAAAAATTATCTTGAATGGATAATAATACCCTTTAAATATCAGACGTCTCTTATTTATTTGATGAATTCCGCCTCTTTTTTATCTATGTATTATTAATGAGTAAAATATCTAATTTAAAACAAGTATTACCAAAAACATTTAGAGCACCTCGAACCAAAGGATGTGGACAAATCCGGTAATTCTAGACGAGGTGATACCAGGCGCGGCATGATGTGGAGGATGTCCAGGTGGGTTCTGGTCCGTAAATCCATACCTTTACTGGACTATTCATAGGCATAAAAAACAAGTGTTAATCTTTAACAAAGTGTTTTTTTAGAACTTTCTTTTTCAAAATCTAAACACCATAAGTAAAGACAAAAATGGATGATCATAACCCATTTTAACAACTGTTAAACAATGCCCCAAACCAGAACCAAAGTTCCCAATCAAAACATCATTTTAAGATAACTTTAACATTTCGATTATTCACCATTTCAGAACCTGTACTTTAGGTTTCAACTATTTTAACCTGGTTTCTAGCCGTTCACACAGTTTCTAACCCCTGCAGGCAGTCAATCATCGTGCCCATAAGTATATTTGTAATGAAACTAGTTCTTCACATAGAATTTAATGTCACGTTGGCACATGTAGCAACACGAAGCAACAAGTTTATAGAGTTTTTCAACCACATGAACCATTACATCAAGAAAAGCGGTTTGTTTAACGATCAAGTAACAAGTCTTACTAAAAAAGAGTACATGAAAATAGTTTTTAAGTACAAGCATGTGTGGAATGTTGTCAAAATGGCATCAACAAGCACCTTCCAACCAAAGAGTAAGACATTAGCTACGAGCAACCATAGTACATCCACGTCTAACATGAACACAGCTGACATCGACCTACGACACTCTGACCCGGTTTAAGGATTCTGGAATCAATCTCGAGGAAGATTTTCAAGAATTTCCTTGTCCAACCGGTAAAAGGAAGTCAAAGGAAAATGCAAAGACACAATCGAAGGCGTTACTACAACATATCGACAAACTCACCAATCGAATGGAAAAAATATATAGATCGAAGAGAGGAAACCATGAACGTGGTCAGCGGGAAAATGTAACAATTTTAATTCTAATCAAGACATGCATGCACTAATTATAAAACGGAAGCATATGGATCCGGACTGAAGACGAACTTGAAGTTTTATGAACAAATCAAGTAAAGTCATAATATATCCTAAATTTCTTTTTTGGTTTATGAATGTTTTTATTTTTAGTTTTTGTACATCTATGTATGTTTTTATTGTTACTTTTATCTTTTTTATAGTTTAATTTTAATATTATATCCTATCATTTAAAGATATAAATATAAATATAAAAATTAAACTAATGTAGAAGAAGATTGAATAATAGATAAATTAACTTTAGTGATGATGATTTAGTGTTCAGTTAAATGCCATTTACGTCCTTATGGTTCGTCTCCTTTTGCCATTTCATGTTAAATTTTAAAATTGTATCATTTTCCTCCCTGTCATTCACGAAACGTGCCATTTCATTAGGTATAAGAGCTGCCAAAACAACCGAACATACCAAAAATCTCTCCTCCTTTAGGTTTGATGAACTTTTAGAAGAATCTTCTAATACATCTCGAGATTCCGATGAATATAAGCTCGGTACCGGTATCGAAAATACCGATGCCGAAAATTGCCAAATATGGGTACCGGTATTGGTACCAAAAATGTTCGGTACAGTACTTCACGGTACCGTTTGAAGGTAAAATTCTGTAAAATACCGTTACCGGTACTAAAATGCCAAAACATGGGAACTCAATCTGTATCGGGAATAATTCGATACGGTACCCAATACCAAATGCTCATTCTTAACTGTGTGTATAGATGATGATGATGATAATAATAATAATAATAATAATAATAATAATAATAACTATATTAAAAATGAAAAACAAAAAATAGGCATTATGTGTCATTTACTTCCCTAGGGTTTAAGGGCCATTTACATCCCTTAACTAACTGAGTTAATTGAGTTTTTTTAACTGGGTTAGTTTTTTGTTCTGAAATAACATGTTTCGAGAATGTTAGGTAGGAAAATGATATAATTTTAAAATTGACATAAAATGACAAAATTGGACAAACCAAAGGGACGTAAATGGATCTTAACTTTGTGTTTGAAAATGAATGTAGCATTTTGAGAAAAAATGAGTTTATATTAACATGTTATAAATAAGTAACAGTTCTGACAAGTTGGTCTAATGGTTAGTGATGTTCTAAAACTAGTTAATTAAAAATAACTAAAATTATCCTAATTCTAGACTCAAATTAAACTCTAGACTCCTAAATTATACTAGGTTGGATTTTACGTCCTTATGGTTACCTAGGTTGGATTTTATATTATTACTTATTTGATTTTATAATAAATTAGTTAGGTTGAATGAGTGACCGGGATCTTAAAATATTAAACTCTAGGTTTACCGAAACCCCCAACCCTTCTCGGGAAGACGTCTATGATACCCTAAATTATTTTATGTTCACCAATTTTAAAGACTTCTTTTCAGTTATCTTATAATTTATTAAAATGTTTATTTAGTTAATTACCTCTCAATAACTTACCTAGACCAACAATAACTTCTATGTTTAGTTTAACCGACTCGATTAGGACAAGTAAATTAAATCTGGGGTTTTCTCAAAACCAAAACCTAATAATTCACCTAACCAATTCGGCTAACTAAATATTATTTCTCAATAATTAATTTAGGTATAATGATAAAAACAAATTTTATATTTTATTTAGTTGTTTTCCTGGTTTTATTGGCCAATTCACCGATTGTTTCCCGCACCCCTAAGGACTCGAAAAGGTAACACAAATCTATTCTATGGAAGACATCCACCAAGATTTATGTAAAACAAAAGAAATAATCACAAATCAACTTAGATAATGAAAACACACTAAATTAACAAGTTAAGTTGTGAACTTTACCAAACAATCATTCAAACCATAATTACTAGTTCGTGAACTAAAAAATTACAAACATATTTTTTGGAAAAACAAATAGAACATAGTTTAAAACAAATAAACAAGGTTTAAACAAGAATTCAGTAAAGACTAGAAAGATTAAGATTTGGAATAGAACCGTGTTTGCTCCTGCCTCAAAGTTTCTTGCTTGCCTAGATGATTCCCGTAGCCTAGAACAGACTTCTTCAGCTTTAACAATCCAGAAAAATTACTTCCCAAAGTCTGATTTCGTCCAAGATGTTCAAGTTGTGTTTTAATCATAATATAACTCAAATATATAACACAACAATGCTCAAGCAGATGGAATTTTGAAACTTTCTAGATAAAATACCCTCTCACCGGCCGCGAGAGGGATATAGAGTCTCGGTCGCGCCCTGCAACCGAGTGAAAAGTTCAGGGATAATTATCAACCTCTTGCGGGGCGCGAGAGGTATATAGTCTTGTGGTCGCAGCCCGCTAGAGGGCTAAAACCTCCGTTTTTCGATTCGTTTCCTCTTTCGTGTTCCAACTACGCTCCGGCTTGGTTCCAATTATCAATTTAGCTTATTTTTCCCATCCTTCCAACCGTTTTCATGAACCAAGACCTGCAAAACGTATTTGGATTAAAAGTAGATAAATTCTTGACAAAACGAAATGAAAAGTAGTTAAAATTTTACAAACTCTACACGATAAATGCATGTATTATTCAATACATCAAATATCCCCACACTTACTCTTTTTTCATCCTCGAAAAAGAATTCTGCACAAATGGAATTATAACCAAATAATTATTCTATTTCAAAGAGTAAGATTATTTTCATAAGGAATAAGATTTATGTTAACCACGATTGCAAGTATTCGTATCCACTTAAACTCAAAATTTGGTTCAGAATTCTGATCATGTGAATTTAGTTTAAGTTCGGCCAATCTACCTAAGATCTCACACTAGAATTCACAATACACCTAATCCCACCGCAAGCTTATGGAACAAAAGGAATGAATCATTTAACCCATTTCCTAACCGTTTTATACCAAAATGTAAAGAATTTAAAACCAAGTAATTTTCTCTTTTTTTTTCTTCTTTTGAGCATTTGATTTCTTTTTGCATATCAACCAGAGTCATCATCACCGAGAGCGACAACGTGGGCTTCGATACTTAAAATTTCAACTAATCCTAGAGGGATTCTCGATCAGAGTCAGCATCCCCAAGGGAGATTCCATAGGTCTCGTCTACTTTTTAATCAAGCTTATTTTTTTCATTTTCTTTTTTTTCTTCCATTTCATTTTTACACGATTAAAAATTCTAAAGATTTTAGCTTATAACGGCATTCCTTATACTATTTTTAGCGGTTTTGGTTTCCCATTTTTCCTAAATGAGCACCCACTAGTAGACCGACAATTAAGTTATATTAATCTCTAAGAACATAAGAAACGAATCGAGCCTACTCACACATCCCACACTAGACATAAACTCAACCTTTTATTTCTCATATTATTATTTGAAACCGAATAAAAAATTAATTTTTCTACATTTTCCGTTAAAATTTTTTTATGCAAACTCCTTTTTTCAAAAGACATTTTCTAATTTTTTAATTTTTTTTTCAAATTAAAACAACTACTCTACTCAACTCTAATATCCCATCCCCACACTTGAATTTTGCATTGTCCCCAATGCAAGAATGAGAAAACCTACTACTCAAAATAATAAATAAAGAACATAATAAATAAAAAACAAAATATACAAGTTAAACGACTTAGCTGGGAATGCAAGACTGTCAATGTGCCAGTCAGTCCACTCATGCCATCCAATCCGAACGCGCTCAGCATACAACTCTCAAAACTCACATGCGAACGAAAGCAGCATATAACATCGACCTATCAACATAACACTACCAAAAACATAATACAATAACAAATAATTAAGTATCTTAAAAGTGTTCACCATCATACCCAAACCACCACTATTCCCACAAGTTAAAGTGTTTGCATTACAGACCAATATGAGATTATAACAACATAAAAGAAAAATAATAAAGATAAGGATCCAATGCTGCTTCTTTAATCATCGTCCTCTGATTCCTCCGATGCCTCGGACACTTGGTACGGTTGGACGTCCTCCATACCGGCGAATTGACTCAACCCCGGCTAACCACCTCGCTGCTGAAAATATGATGGAACCCCCATGTTCAAATTTTCCATCATGTATCGCATCCCGTCTTCCAGCCTTCGCTGGCCATCCTCGTGCATTCGCCTGCTCTCCATCATGACCTGACGAACACCGCCAAACTGTTGATCTACATACCCACGCAGATCCCCAAACCCATTCTCCATAAGAATCCAAAGTAAGTGGGTCAGGGCGAGGCTGACGGAGAGGATACTGTCTTCCTGGCAGCTCTTGACGTGTGACTGGTCGCTGATATCGAGTAGGAACACCGGCCTACATAGGTGATGCACCTTCAGATCCTAGAGGCGGCTGCACCTGAGGTC